>CM042187.1:22672829-22690803 GCA_023539305.1 Ilex asprella
CAACTACACCATTTGATTGAGGTGAATAGAGGCAGTCGTTTAGTGAGTGATTCCATGTATTAAACAAAACTCTTCGAAAAGATATTCATATTTACTACCCCTATCACTTTTTAGTGCATTTATCTTTCTACTAAGTTGATTTTCAACTTCATTTTTATAATGTTTGAACATATCAATAGCCTCATCTTTACTTCTAATTAAGTAAACATAACAGTATCTTGTGCATTCATCAATAAAAATAGTAAAATATTTTTACCACCTCTTGTTTGTACAAACTTTAAGTCACAAACATCACAGTGAATTAATCCAAGAGGCTCAGTACTTCTTTCAATTGACTTGAAAGATGTTCTTACCAACTTTGATTCCACACAAGTCTCACATTTATTATTTTGATCAATATACATCTTAGACAAATCATTCAAATTAATTAATCTTCTAATTGCATCATAATTAACATGTCATAATCTAGCAAGCCACATATTATAAGACTCAAGCAATTAAGAAGATTTTATCTCATTCTTATTATTAGAAGATATGGGTACAACAGTTATTACATTGAGCTTAAAAAGTCTATCACTCATGTATCCCTTCTCTACAACATCACAAATTAGCGAGTACAAAATTTTCAAATACAAAGACTAACTTAAATTCTTTTTTCTAAGAAAAGAACCAAACACAATGTTTTTGTGGATGTCAAGGACATAAAACACTTCATTCAAGGTGAGTTCCTTGTTGGATGTCATCTTGAGTATCACATTTTGTAAACCCCCTCACTCATATCTTAATATATATAAAGTAATTATTTAGAAATGCTAATATAGGTGATGAGCACATAATATTGCATATCTAATGTCCTCATTACATGCATTTTAGCTCAACTTTTGCATTTAAGTACTTAGAGTTAGCCAAAATTATGAATAAAGTCAAATTTTGATGTTGCGGGTAATTATGGTCTAACTCATGCATTTTGGAACCTTGCAACTAATTATAGATGTGTGGTGAAGGTATGGACACATTATATAAGGATTTGGAAGCCTAAAAGTAAGAAAATCAAGAAGGTATTGGTGCTTGGTAACAAAGGCACCATCACCCACACCATTGGGTTGAAGTACCTTGGTTTTCCTTCTTCCTTCTTTTTGACCATGATCCACTTCGAATATGAAGAAGTACGAAACACAAAAGTTGTAGATCTGGATGTCTTCTGTAATATGTCAAAATTTCAGCTCAATCGGATGGTTTTATCAAAAGTTATGTCAATTCTACGAAGACTGGTTTAGAGCAATAAAAGTGTACCAGTACGTGCACCGGGTTAAAGTTTGCCAAAACAGGATGCCTTGGTTAAAGTTTGCCAAAACAGTATAAAAACGAGATTTTTTGTGTTTTAAAACACTATTTTAAGTCTCATTCTTGCACTTTACTCTCACCATAAACCTCTTATAACCCTAGGAGAGGATAAAGGGAAAAAGAAAAGAGAGAAATAGAGTCTCTAAAGCTTGGGCTTTTGTTTGGAATTCTTGATTACAAGGTAGGGGTTTCTTAATATTCTCTTACATTGAGGCTAGGGTTTACTTATATGTATTCTTTTGACTCTAAATCTTATTTATTTGTTAGTAAATCCTTGATTCTTGATCTTCTTGCAAACATTACCATGACATTTTAAATCGGTCTTCATTCTATCTCTGGCTGATTCTGGAAAGTACTTGTCATGGAAGATGTGGTCGAACTCCTCCCAAGTGAGTGCAGCATTGGTGTTCCTCCTTCTCTTCACAGATTCCCACCAATGACCAGCCTCTCCATCAAACAAATATATCGCTAAGCCGACCCTAAGGTCCTCGGCAACTCCCATGCCGTCAACCACCTTCTTCACCCGGCGGATCCACCTATCCGCATCCAAGGGATTGGAGCTTCCTTGGAAAGTGGATGGGTGTTGTCTTAGGAACTCTCGAAGAACGACCATTCTCCAATTCTCATCATCGTTGCCCAGTACTTGGGCTAGTGGATGCGCTCCACCATTATAGTTGTGGTGGTTGTTGTTTCCATTCTGGCTTTGCACCAGAGTGGTGAATTCCCTCAAGCATTGATATATGTTGTTCATGGCATCGGAAGGTGGTGGTGGTGGTGGATTGGCTTGACCGCCACGACCACGCCGACGTCCACGTCCTCTTCCTCCGTCCATCCTGCACATCAATTCATAATTTAGTTCCTTGATGTACAAGACATCCTAATAGTCAATTTAATCCCAAGTATAAGACTCGTGTAAAATTTAGGTCAACAATCTTAATCAACCTAATCTTATCTCTCTAGTAGTAATCCATAACATACAGCTCCCACGTAAGACCTAAAGCCTAGGCTCTGATACCAAACTTGTAACTTCCCCAAAACCCCTTTGGATAGCATTACATTCTAAACACCATTCGCTGCATGAGAACACTAAATAGCTCCATAAATAAGAAAGTTTCATTCATCAACCATTGATATTTTAACAAAATTCGGGCAGTCTCTTTTGTACGGGGAGCTCTACCCAAAATACAACCTGTACAATTATACTATAATTGACCGCACCGGGTCTACCTATGCATGGCTAATGACCACACCGGGTCCATTTTATCCATCATAAAATAAAATTCCATTCACCTCATATCATATCCACACTATCATCTCAAAATAATAAGCCAAGCAATGACATTTACACTCCAAAAGAATTACACTTAAACTTAGCAGCAGAATAAACAAAATACTAGACTATACATAATCGTAAATACATTCCCTAGTCTAACAAAAAAATAAACTACATCTCTACATGTCCCACTCGGGATCTAAATATCCCTCTACGGAAACCTCTCCATGGCCCGGCTCATGAACATCGAGCTCCTCCTCTGGCACATAATCTGAAAAATATTTAATAGTAGGGGGTAAACACGAAGCTCTGTAGAAAAATCATTCCAAACCCAAACAAGGTTTAAGAAAACATATAAACACGGTCGGTCTCATTTTACAAGTAGCATACATAATCTTTGAAGGAAAACAGAGACATTTCAAAATAGATCCCAAGTTTCGGTAACAAAAATAGTTTAATGAATAAATGGAACCATTACAAAATCACTAATACATTCCACCATAAACCGTTTCTCACAAGTTCTTGCGGAATCCCATACTTCCCAAAACTCTTGTAGAAACCGTGTCTGGTAGAATGAACAAATACCAACAACTACCTTCGTATTAACATTACAACGTGTATCTCCACTATGATGTAAGGCAATCCACATGAATCAACACATTGACTAATATCTAGGCCCCCCCACACACAAATCCTCTATAGAATATCAAACTTCGGGAAGGGCGTCTACCAACTACATTGTCCCATACCAATGCACCAGCAATAACGAATTCAACCTAAGCATAGTATACTAATCCGCATACACGGCACCCGTGAGCGAATAGTAGTTTGGTCCTCGCAAGGCACCAACCCCACTACGAGTGATAGAAAAATGGCTAACCCACACGGAGCAAGCACAACATCTACCCATCCTACGATATCTCGTCAAAGGCCACCCATGGTCATTCCACAATCATAAGAGATACAATACCAAACCCATTTCCTCATTTTACAAGTATAACTAAAAAATCCATAATTTAAGCATGTGACATTTTCAATAACCAACTAAGAAAATTGCAAGAGATCACAACAATATCATTGTATTACTCAACACAAAACACTATGATTTCAAAATCAATAATAAAGGAAGAATTTAAGAAGAACATTTATCACTCTAAAAAAAACTAGGGTTTTAAAACAAGTAAATGGGTTTCATGGGTATTCAACCCTAAGTTTGTGTAAAACATGATAATTGCAAAAGAACCAAGAAATGGAGAACCCATAACAAATACATATGATTAGGAGTCCAAAACTTATATATAAAATAACCCTAGCCTCAATGTAAATGAATGGAAGAAAACCCCTACCTTAACCTTGAGATTGAGTGAAGAACTTGAGTTTTGATCTTGAATCTACCTTTAAATTTCTTGTTTTTCTCTTCCTTTCTTCCTCTCTTATGCTCTCTAGGGTTAGAAGTGTTGAAATGAGGCTCAAAGAGGTGTCATTAAGTATTTATAGTGGAGCAAAGGCCGACAGTACGCGAGTTAAAATTTCAAATTTTTACAGCGACTACTGGTAGTTAATATTGACTACCTGTAGCTCGGGTACATTGGGTACTCGACTACCTGTTGACTACTGGTAGCTCAGGTACACTGGACACTCGACTACCTGTTGACTACCGATAGCTTGGGTGCACTGGACCATTGACGGTAGTCACTATCTAGATTTTTTTGTTTCAACGTCAAGTGCAGTTTTGACCTATTTAGAGATCGAATTGGAAAATTTTTATGAAACACACTTTTGTAGCCTTAGATGTCTACTATCCACTATCAAAATTTTAGATCAATTGGAGTTATTAATAAAAAGTTATGACCTAAATACTAAGAAGTGTCCAACTTCTTTTTACCCAAATTTACTCTAAAGTGTGTTTTAACTCCGGAATACTTTCTAACTTCTAATATACGCCATAGTTCCTCTCCCAATGTTTTTCGAACTTTCGGATTCAATGGAAGCATTATTTTGACCTAAATTCATTTATAAACTTACATAATCCCTCTTCTCAAGCTTACACACCTTAAAAACTTAAAGGTTACAATCCATTTGTCTCCCTAATATTTATTCATAATATTACAATCTATTTAGTTTATTCTTACATCATTACTTATATTAGAATTACTAGAAAATTATATTAATATATTGATATAAACGTGTGGGGGTTTACATGACACGCCTTACACAATGAACATCCCTCATACACCTCTTCTTGGACATTTGGATGCTTGATCATAAATGAGGAGAGAGGAGATTGGAGATAGGAGAGAGCAGATGCTGGGTGTGCAGGCAAAGCCTGCACCAACCTATCGCTTACAACCCCTATGGATGGAGATCACATCACACAACTAGGGGAAGTATCCATGGATGTTTTTGAAGCCTCCATACCATTATTCAACATTATTCCATATACATTTCAATATAGAGAGAGAGAGAGTCTAAGGAAGAAGATGAATATTGCTAGAGAGAAGTTAAAATTTTGCATTTCCTTCCACCCATTGTTTTGTAATTTCTTGTAAAGGTCTTCTAAGCTTTGTTTGAAGTCTTTAATGTCATTTATTACAAGTTGCTTTGATGTTTAGTCTTTTATTCAAGCTTTCACCATTAATGCACTCAAGTTCTTCAATTCTTAGCTTTTAAAATAGGTATTCAATGCACTCTCTTTTAGTTTATGTTTTCTTGCATTAACTTAGCTAAAATCTTCACTGCATTACAATGTCTTTCCATTACATTATTGTCCTTCCTTTAAGCATGAGTAGCTAAGTCTTTAAGTTGGCTAATCCAAGGGAGACCTCCTCTTGGGTATGCCATTTCAACTCATCTTCTTTCCTCCCCTTGGTGTACGATGGTTCGGTTTGACTGGGTTGAGTGTGGACATGGTTGTGAGTTTTTGATATCCCGTAGACTTGTCACGGGTCATGCTTGGATTCTTCCTTCCATCTTTTTTGTTACTTTCCACGAATCAATCGTTCATCTATGCACCATTGGAGGAAGGTTTCAAGTTGACTTGGCATTCCCATTGGAGTGAACCTTTCGGATTAGTCAACACTTGTTTTTCAATTCATTTTCATCATAATACAAATCACAAACCACACTTCAAGATCAAAAGATCTCACATTTTTCATTTTACCAAAATCACCTTCAACACGATTAACCTCCTTCCCTAAAGAGACGACCTTGGAATACAATTACAAGTAAAGCACGACAAATAAAAGTCTCTCTGTGCTTGAGGATCATTTTTGTTCACACACACACACACACACACACACACATTTCATTCATCCACCATTCCATAGCCCTTTCTTTTGACACCATTCCAAGGGAGAGTGACAGTCCCCTTCACACATACACTATATACATTGAGGGATGATGTTCGGAGGTTAGGATATTACAACGGAAACCATCAAGCAATGAGGAGAGAGGAGAGAGGAGATAGAAGAAGCTGGGTGTGCAGGCTAGGCCTTCACTAGCCTGTCCATCCCATCCCTTTCAGCCCCTATGGATCCATGGAAGTTTTTGGCAGGCTCCTTATTGTCCAAACTTGGTATTGACAATTTACATGCAAGTGTACACGATCAACAAGTAATAGAGTTATAAGTAGAGTATTGTTCCCATGGAGAATTATTGCTAATAACTTTCAAGTACTAACTTTATATCAAATCGATTTTATTTAAACAATTGGAATTCAACTATGAAATTACTAATTTAAAACTAAATCTAAATTTAATAATCAAAGATTGAATTTAGCGCATAAAAGAATTTAAGATTACAACTTCCCCTAATACTTCGTATAAATCTCTCCACTCTCTTTCCAGTTAATTGATCAAAATAAGTTGTTAACTAAGACTTCAAAATTATTTATCAAACTTCTTCCGATAGTAAGATAAACATATCTCTCCCATTAAATTACTATATTCTTATGCAAAATAAGTTGAAATAGATTCATTAAGTTCAAACTCTCATAAAAGTTACACACGACATATAGGTATATTCCTATCCTAAACACAAACCCAACTATTCAATCCTAAGAAGAATTAACCAGATACATGTCATCATATTTCGATCTAAACCTAGAATTCATCTCCCAATTTCATCTAGGTTATCAAATTATTTGATGGCCAAACAATTATATATTAAGCACAAAATATGACAAGCAACTCATGTATGATCAATAGAACTAGAATCGAGAGTAGATCAATTTAACTAAACATTAGGTTCCGTTGCAATCTTAATAAGAAAGTTAGCTCATAATGTAATTGAAAAATATCATTATCAAATTTAACAACATCTCAAAAAATCAAGAAGTAAAAGTAAGAGAAAAAAATGAAAACTTAGTTATAATCTCCAATTTATCGCTAGCCTTCACGTTCAATCTTCCTCGTGTCATTTCCTTTGATTCTTGTCTTCAATTTGATTTTAATCCTTGGTATTTTCTGAATGTTAGTAGCCTCCAAATCAGTATATTTCTTATCCCACTCAAACCCTAGAATATACAAGGCATTAGAGTCCAATTTTGGGTAAAAAAACAAGTCAAAATTCACGTCCAGAGCCAACATAAGCACGGGGGTGCTAAAAATCAGCACAGGGGCGCCGAATGGACAGAATGTTGGCGTAGGGGCACGGGTCCCCTTTTCTAGCCTAAAATTGTCCCTGTTGCTTACTCTTCAAAAATCCAACATTTAGTCTCCAAATTGACCTTGTTTCCTTCCAAATGATAATGTTTTCTTCCAAATTGTCATCCATACAAAATAATATCAAAACACACAAAACAAATAAAAAGGAGCATAAGATAATTGAAAACTTATAATTTCATCAAACCGAAAATACTCATTTCGTAGGTTTAAAACCCACTCATCACTCCTTGACCATTATTTAGGAGATAGGGAGATGCACATTGGATATAGAGGGAGAGAGTTCAAGGAAGAAGATGAATAGTGCTAGAGAGAGAGGTTAATATTTTTGAATTTTCTTTCATACATTTACTTGTAATTCCTTGTAAGACTTGTTTAAGCGATGTTTAATGTCTGTAATGTCATTTATTGCAAGTTTATTTTAATTTTAGACTTACATGTTGGATTTCACCATTAATGCTATTTAAGCTTTCTTCATTTCTCTCTTCATAATTTAAGATTTCACCATTAATGGATTTCACCATTCATTTCTCTCTTCTTTGATACACCGTAGGCAATGTCATAGGGTATGCTTGGATCCTCACCTCTATCCTAGTCTCGCGCTTTCTAAGAATCAATATAACATCTAGACACCATTGGGGGAAGGTCTCAAGTTGGGTTGGCATTCCCATTGGAATGAACCCTTCGGATTAGTCTACACTTGTTTCCCATTTCATTTCCATTAAGAACACAATCACAAACCAAACTCAAACATCAAAAGATTTTTACACTTTATCCTTTTTACCAAAATCACCTTCAACATGATTCACCTCATTTCCTGAGGAGACGACCTTGGAATACTTTTTCAAGTAAAACACGACATTTGAAAGTCTCTCAGCGCTTGGGGAGCACTTTTTTCACACACACACACATTACATTTCATTCCACTATTCTGTTGCCCCATTTCTTGCATCATTCCGAGGGAGTGTGACACTCCCCTATCCGTATAGGCCATACACACATTGAGGGATGATGTCTGGATTTTAGGGAATACACAGCAATAAAAATGTTCAACCATTTTTGCGGTCGTTGCCGGGGAAGGCAAGTGTTGAATTGAGAAGGTGATTTTCAGACAACGAAGGTAAGTCCTGTGATGTTCATCATGGACTGAGGTACGTTGCTCCTTGTATGTACTTTTGTTTGTTTTACATTTTCATTTGTAGATAGTTTGTTGTATGTGGAGATGGGACGAATAAAACCGATTGGTTAGATAACCCTTGGGCCCCAACATGAACATTAACCAAACCCCACTCGAGGATGCAAATGATAATTTTGAGAATGTAGGTGCAAATCCAAACATTCAAAGGGGTGGGGGAGTGCTAGAACCTAGAATGCCTAATCCACAAAATGCAATTCCCCCTCCTATGAAGGAAGGGAATAATATCCAAATTAATCCTCCGACAAGGTCAATGAGGGAATTCCTCCAACCCACATGTAGCACCGCTCATCATGCAACCTCTTACTGGTTCAACCTCAACTCTTCCTAGTTAAGTCGGGGATGTTGCAACTACTTTCTACATTCCATGGAATTGAAAAGGAGAACCCTTACTTGCACATTAAAGAATTCGAGGATATAGTTGCAACCTTCAATGCTAACTATGCTATGGAGGACATAGCTCGCTTAAAATTGTTTCCTTTCTCCCTCAAGAATGAAACCAAAATATGGTTGAATGCCTTGCGACCTCAATCCATTACCTCTTGGGCTCAAATCCTTTCTGAGTTTTTGAATAAATTTTTTCCGGTTCATAGAACCACCACTTTAAAAAAGGAAATTAAAAATTTTTTGGAGAAGCCCAATGAGTAATTCTATCATTGTTGGGATCACTATAATGAATTGATTCAATCCATACCACATCATGGCTTTGAATCATGGAAATTGGTAAGTTTCTTCTATGAAAGAATCACATAGGACCATAGAAAATTCATTGACATGATGTGTAATGGCGAGTTCTTGAACAATGACCCCGATGAGGCCCTCGACTATTTTAGTACATTGGCAAAAAATACACAATCTTGGGACATTACGGATCCCAACGATGTACCTACGATGTCTCCGGGTATTAGTCAACCATAAAGGGGAGGGATGTATGATTTGAGAGATCGGAAAGACTTACTTTCCAAAATTGCTAAATTGTCGAGGAAAGTTGAGAGTCTTGAGGTGAATAAGAGACACAAGGTGTCTAATGTTTCAAAGACCGAGGAGTTTTGTTCAATTTGAGAGAGTGGGGATCATTCCATATCGGAGTGTCCTAACATTCCCGCGCTTAAGGAAGTGTACCACGAGCAAGTTCATGCCTTTAACCAAATGAGACAATCATTCTCTCCGCACTCAAACACCTACAATTCGGGTTGGAGTAATCACCCAATCTTTAGTTGGAGAAATGAGAATCCCACTCCTCATGATTCAAATGCAATTCACCTCCCGTGCCTCATAAGAAAAATCAATATCAAGGCTAAGGGCAATAGTCTATAGCTCCCAATACCCCCGGTCCAATCTGGAAGGGTATTCACCGAATCCACCCACACAAAAATTTCTCACAAAACCCACCTCCAAAAAAAAAAAAATTCAAGGACCATCCAACCCATCCACGTACCAACCTCCTTACAAAAGGAGTTTGGAGGATATGGTTCATGTTTTCATTCAAAGCCAGACTACCTTCAATCAAAACTAGACTACCTTCATTCAAAGCCAAACCATAGCTTTTAATTACATTAGGACCCAACTTGTAAAGTTGACAAACTTCATGGGGGCATCACAACAAGAGAAGGGTAAATTCCTTGCTTAACCCCAAGAGAACCCTAGAGGTCAATATGTCGTTGAGTCATCAAAGCCCTTAAGAGAGAGTTGTGAGCAACTCAAGGCGGTTACCACCATTCGAAGTGGCAAACAAATTGATAAAATCATTGTGCCAAAAGTCTCTACCAATGCCACATTGCCATTAGAGAAAGAGACTTAGGGTGACACTAAGAGTGGTGAGGTGAGTGATGAGGTAGTTGAGAAAGAAAATTTGAGTGATAAAAATGTGCATGTTTCCCCTATTCCTGCTCTTTTACCCAATCGTTTGAAGCCACCCATCAAGGTGGCTAATTATGTTGATACACTTTGAATGTTTAAGTAGGTGAAGATCAACATTCCACTCCTTGATGTCATTAAGCAGATTCCATCTTGTGCAAAGTTCTTGAAGGACTTGTACATAGTGAAGAGGAAAATCAATGTCCATAAGAAGACATTCCTCACCGAGCAAGTGAGCTTAATCTTGAGGACGAACATCTCATCGAAGGGAGTGGTTGAGGATGTTTTAGTTCAAGTGGATAACTTTTTATTTTTCTCTCGATTTTATTGTGCTTGAGACTCATCCTATTTCTAACTCTTGCTCCCAAATCTCTGTTATATTAGGTAGACCGTTCCTAGCTACTTGTAATGCTGTTATTAATTAAAGGAATGGTCTCATGAAGCTTACTTGTTGGGGCATCATGGTGGAAAAGCCTACCAATAGGTTTCCATCGACCTACCAGTAGATTTTGTTGAAACAACTTAGATTCTACATCTCAAGCTCTACAACTTTGGGGGTCCCACCATGATGTCTCCCACTTGTCCCTGACACTCTTTACACATAAAACATCGCTTCCTCACCCTATCTTGGAATTTTGGAGGTTTGGATATTAATGAGGAGATATGAGAGAGATGAAGCTAGGTATGTAGGCTAGGCCTACACTAGCCTGTCCACCCCTTCCCTTTTAGCCCCCTATTGATTGGGATCACATCACTCAAGAAAGGTATGACTCCATGGAAATTTTTGTCAAGCTCCTTGAACATTATTGAGGAGATGGGAATATACACATTGGATATAGAGGGAGAGAGTCCAAGGAAGAAGATGAACAGGGCTAAAGTGAGAAGTCAAAATTTTTACATTTTATTTTATACATTGCCTTGTAATTTCTTGTAAGACTTGTTTAAGGGATGTTGAATGTCCTTAATGTTATTTATTGCAAGTTCATTCGACTAGGTATAGTCTTTGTGAGTCTTTAATGATATGGTTGTGAGTCTTTGATACACCGTAGGCATTGTCACGGGGTATGCTTTGATCCTCATCTCCATTCTAGTCCCCCGCTTTCCACGAATCAATTGAAACATCTAGACACCATTGGGGGAAGGTCTCGAGTTGAGTTGACATTCCCATTAAAATGAACCCTTCAGATTAGCCAACACTTGTTTCCCATTTCATTTCCACTAAGAACACAATCACAAACCAAACTCAAACATCAAAAGATTTTTACACTTTACCCTTTTTACCAAAATCACCTTCAACATGATTCACCTCCTTCCTAGAGGAGACGACCTTGGAATACTTTTTTAAGTAAAACACGACATTCAAAAGTCTCTATGCACTTGAGGAGCACTTTTGTTCACACACACACACATTACATTTGATTCCATTATCTGTTGCTCTCCCTTAGAATGTAATGTGTGTGTAGTAGTCAACACACATACACACATTACATTTCATTCCTTATAATCCATACACACATTGAGGGATGATGTCCAAAATTTATGGAATACACAATAAAGAAAATGTTCAAGCAGATGCGGGTGACAATTTTGAGAATGTAGATGTCAATTCGAACATTCAAAGGGGTGGAGGAGTGCAAGAACCTAGAATGCTTAATCCACAAATGCAATTCCCCTTCTTATGAATGAAGGGAACAATATCCAACTTGATCCTCTGGTGAGGTCATCGAGGGAGTTCCTTCAACTAACCTATAGCACCATACCCTCATGCATCCTCTTACCAGTCCAAGCTGAACTCTTCCTAGTTAAGCCAAGGATGTTGTAACTAATTCTTACATTCCACAAAATTGAAAAGGATAATCCTTATTTGACCATCAAAGAATTTGAGGATATAGTTGCAACCTTCAATGCTAACTACACTATTGAATCCATAGCTCGTTTAAAATTGTTCCCCTTTTCCCTCAAGGGCAAAGCCAAAGCATGGTTGAATGACATGCGACCTCGATCCATTACCTATTCGGCTCAAATTCTTTCTGAGTTTTTGAATAAAATTTTTTTGGTCTATAGAACCACCACTTTAAAAAAGAAAATTCAAAACTTTTCGAAAATGCCCAATGAGCTGTTCTATCACTATTGGGATTGTTACAAGGAATTGTTTCTATTCATACCACATCATGGCTTTGAATCATGACAATTGCTAAGTTTCTTCTATGAAGGAATAACATCAGGCCATAGATAATTCATTGACATGATGTGTAATGACGAGTTCTTAAACAAAGGCCCTAATGAGGCCCTCGACTACTTTAGTACATTGGCCCAAAATGCACAATCTAGGGACATTACGGATCCCAACGATGTAACTAGGACGTCTACGGGTAGCAGTCAACCACAAGGGGGAGGGATGTATGATTTAAGAGGCTGAGAAGACTTGCTTTCTAAAATTGCCAAGTTATCTAGGAAAGTAGAGAGTCTTGAGGTCAATAGAAGACACGAGGTGTCCAATGTCTCAATGGCCGAGGAGTTTTGCTCAATTTGTGAGATGGTGGAGCATTCCATATCAGATTGTCCCAACATTCCGGCACTTAAGGAAGTGTATCACGAGCAAGTCAATGCCTTTAACCAAACGAGGTAATCATTCTCTCCACACTCAAACACTTACAATCTGAGTTGGAGCTATCACCTTAAATTTTGTTGGAGAATGAGAATCCTACTCCTCATGGTTCTAATGCATATTCATCTCCCGTGCCTCCTAAGCATGGTAATTACCAAGGTCAAGGGCAAACATCTAGCTCTCAATACCCCTGGTCCAATCTACAAGGGTATTCATCAAACCCACCACCACAAAATTTTTCACCAAGTCCACCTCCACAAAGCTTTTTTCAAAGACCATCCAATCCTACCATCTATCAACCTCCCCACAAGAGAATTTTGGAGGATGAGGTTCATGCTTTCATTCAAAGCTAGACTGCGTTCAATAAAAAATAGACTACTTTTATTCAAAGCCAGACTATCATCAACAATCAAAGTGCTGCAAATTTTAATGACATTTGAGCCCAACTCACAAACCTGACAAACTCTATGTGGCCATCACAACAAGAGAAAGGTAAATTCCCCACTCAACCCCAAGAGAACCTTAGAGGTTAACATGTCGTTGAGTCATTACAGCTCTTAAGAGAGAGTTGTGAACAACTCAAGGCGGTTACCACCATTCGAAGTGGCAAACAAATTGATAAAACCATTGTGCCAAAAGTATCTACCAATGCCACATTGCCATTAAAGAAAGAGACTAAGGGTGACACCAAAAGTGATGAGGTGAGTGGTGAGGTGAGTGATGAGGTAGTTGAGAAAGAAAATTTGAGTGATAAAAATGTGCATGTTTCCCCCATTCCTGCTCCTTTTCCTAATAGTTTAAAGCCACCCGTCAAGGTTGCTAATTATGTTAATATACTTGAAATGTTTAAGCAGGTAAAAAGCAACATTCCACTCCTTGATGCCATTTAGCATATTCCATCTTGTGCAAAGATCTTGAAGGACATGTGCATAGTGAAGAGAAAACTCAATGTCCACAAGAAGGCATTCCTCACCAAGAAAGTGAGCTCAATATTGAGGATGAACACCCCTCCAAAGTTTAAGGATCCCGGATGCCATACCATTACCATAACAATAGGGAATTGCCAGGTGGAGCAAGCTCTTCTTGATTTGGGAGCTAGTGTTACCTTTTACCCTACTCGGTGTACAAGAAACTTCAACTTGAAGAGTTGAATCCAATTTAAATCACTCTTTAGTTGGTGGATCAGAGCATTCCAACACTGAAAGGAGTGGTTGAGGATGTTTTGATTCAAGTGGATAATTTTTATTTTTCTGTCGATTTTATTGTGCTTGAGACTCACCTTGTTGCTAACCCTTGATCTCAAATCCCTGTTATATTAGGTAGACCATTCCTTGATAATTATAATGTTGTTATTAATTGTAGGAATTATCTCATGAAGCTTAGTTTCAGGAGCAGGACTATGGATTTCAATGTGTTCAATTTGAACAAACAACCAGGGGATGATGAGGAAGTGCATGAAGTCAATAGGATTGACACATTGGTAGAGGATCACTTGGAACTAATGAGCACCTTAAGGTTGGTAGAGGAAGAGTTTATTGATAAAGAGGACGTTGATGTACAAGAGGAACCAAAGAGCTTGAAAGAGGTAGAAAAGTGGACCCCTACATTTGAGAAGCTTCCGAACCAAGACAAGAAGATTTTTCCATCAAATGAGCAAAAACCCAAAGTGAAGTTGAAGCCACTACCATCCCATTTAAAGTATGCATATCTTAGAAAGACGATACCTTTTCGGTGGTAATTAGCATAACTTTGGATGCAAAGCAAGAAGATGATCTCTTGGAAGTGTTGTGGAGGTATAAAAGGGCGATTGGTTGGATAATTGTCGACTTCAAGGGGATAAGCCTCCTCATTTGTACACACCATATTTACCTTGAAGAGCACTCCAAACTGTCTCGACAACCACAAAAAAGGTTGAACCCAATCATGAAGGATGTGGTGACTGACGAGGGGCTAAAATTACTTGACGTGGGCATAATTTTTTTGAATGTTGATAGTAAGTGGGTTAGCTGATGAGCACAAAATATTGCATATTCAAAGGCCTCTTTACATGAATTTTAACTCAATTTTTGCATATAAGTACTTTGAGTTAGCCTAAATTATGAATAATATTGAATTTTTGATTTTGCATGTAATTATAGGGTAAATTATGTATTTTAGAACCTTGCAACTAGGTATGAATGTGTGGTGAAGGCATGGACACATTGCATGATGATTTGAATGTTTAAAAGTGAAGAAATCAAGGAGGTATTGGTGCTTGGGAACAAAGGCACCAACACCCACACCATTTGGTTATAGTACCCCGATTTTCATCCATTTTGACCACGATCCTATTTGAATTTGAAAAAGTTCAGAACATGGAAGTTGTAGACCTGAATGTCTTATGTATTGTGTCAAATTTTTAGCTCCATTGGAAGTTTGGATCAAAAGTGAAGGCAATTCTACAAAAATTAATATACAGCAGACAAAGTGTACCGGTACACAGTACTTGTACTTCGAACTCCAGTAGGCTTAGAGTACCAGCACGCCATACCAGTACGCTGCCCATAACAGCCTAGAATGCCTTCAAATCATCCCCACTTACTTTGAGGGTCCCACCATTGATTCTCCCGCTTGCCCCCAACTTTCTTTACACATCTACATGCCTCCTACACCCTTGTTGAAGACTTTGAAGAATGAGGATGGAAGAGAAGTGGGCTGCCTGGGGAGTTGCTAGGTAGGCTGCTCCTAGCCTGTCCAAGCCATCATCACACCTCGCATAGATGAGAGGTCCGCATACAGGCCAGGGGGACTAGAATGGACGAAATTGCAAGGCTCTCACACTCCATATATTCAACATTACACAAATCATTGAGTATGGCTGTCTAAGCTTAGGAGTAGTTCAAGGGAGAACATGATGAATAGTACTTATATTTTTGCACTTTCCTCTCCATTTAAATTATTTTAAGCTTTAAATCTCTTGTAATCTTCATTTCTTGCACTTTAATCTTCATTATTTTAAGTATATTTCAAGTTTACTTACATGTTCTATATTTCACCATTGTTATGTTAAGTTTTACATTTCAAGTTTTTTAGTTGGGTATTAAATGCACTTATTTTTCTAGTTTCCCTTCTCTTTACCTTAATGCAAGTTTAAATTCCCTTTCAATACCATGTCTATTTACCTATTGTTTGCCTTTCCTTTTTGCACGAGTAGCTAGATATTTAGTTGGCTAATTCAAGGGAGACCTCATATTGGGTTTTCCATTTGGACTCATTTTCTTTCCTCTCTTGGTGTACGATGGTTTGGTTTGACTGGGTTGAGAGTGGATGTGGTTGTGAGTCTTTGATATTCTGTTGGCCTGGTCACGGTTTATGCTTAGATCATCACCATCTAGTCCCTAGCTTCCCATGAATCAATCGTTCATCTATAAATCCATGGAGGAAGGTTTCAAGTTGATTGAATATTCTCATTGGAGTGAACCTTTTGGATTAGCCAACACTTGCTTTTATTGTATTTTCATGGACTAACTTCACTCACCAAAACTCAAACAAAGATTTTACACTTTTTCGTTTTGACAAAATCACCTTCACACAACTCCATTCCTTCCCTGAGGAGACGACTTTGGAATGCTCATTCAAAGTGAAACACAACATTCAAAAGACTCCTTGTGCTTGGGGAGCACTTTTGTACACACATTCTCCATTTCATACATTTCATTTCCACAACCATTCCGTTGTCCTATCTCTTGCATCTTTCTGAGGGAGAATGACTCCTTTTACACATGAGCCATATACACATATTGAGGGTGATGTCCAGAGGTTAGGGAAAAAAATGGTTTTCTTCAATCATTTTTGGCGCCGTTGCCAGAGAAGGTTAAACGTCGATTTTCCAGGTGATTTTGGCCGGTGTCGTTAAGTCTTGTGATTCTCATCACGAGCCAAGGTATGTCGTCTCTTTTATAAATAGTTTATTGTAGTTTGTGTTTTATATTATATTTCCTAATTTTTATGAAAATAAGTTAAATGCCCATATTATGAAAATGTGTGTGACATTTGTGATGAGTATGGGCACATAACTAGTGACTGCCCGAAAAATTATCCAGTTTAAGACTTTGCATGCAAAGGTTCAAATTCAATTTTGGCCTCCTATTTTTTTTTCCAACCATTATGTTACACCGAGTTATCCGAGTTATGGTTGGGAGAATGAACTGTAAAATTTTTCATTCGATTTCACACCACCAAATGAATTTTGCCACTATCCAACATATGGAGACTCAACCGAAGAAGAATTAAAAAATATTTTGTGCGATTTTATGCATTAGCAAATAAAATTTAATGCCCAAATAACCCAACAAATTGATACATTGACTAATGCTATAATTTCTATGCATGAAGAACAACACCTTGAGCATACTCAATGTATTGAGGATGGTCATCTTAATAGAATGCATATTGATGTTGAATCTCCCACCACTCTAGATTGTGAAAAATTTGATGAAGTTATTATCTCACATGAGGCTAATGAGCCTAAGGTCATTTGGCCATCTATGAGTGGTGTTGTGATTCACATTTTCCAACTTGGAGAGGGCATTGAAATGGACTTAAGTGTTGAAAATTTTAAAGAGAAATGGTATACTCCATTGTTGGAATTGCTTAAACTTGCATAGACCTCTATTTGGTTGAGATTTTTGAATCATTATCCCTTGTATTGTTGGATAGATTGGATAGAAAGGGCATTTATACAACAAAAAAATTTTAAAATCAAAAAAATCAATGGGCGCAAACTTATATCCGAATTGAAGCCAGATTGACATGAGCCATTTTTATTTTGTTTCTATGTACATAGTAGTTAGATTTATTTTATTTTTATATTTTTATTTTCATAATGTTGTAGTGTAGATTTTAGCATTAATGTTGTTTACCTATTCCTAAGCTAGACTCATTTAACTTTGAGCATCATTGTTGCAAATCTTATTGGGTACCATGTTCTAGTCTAAGTTGGGGGTGTAAACAAGTTTTTAGTGTTTTATTTTTTCTATTAATGTATATATATATAT
>CM042187.1:22690903-22701800 GCA_023539305.1 Ilex asprella
GTATATATATATATATATATATATATATATAAGAAAAAAAGAGGGGATATCTCATTTTTCATGTTACTTTCATTTTTCTCATTGCATGGTTCAAGTTGGGAGTGAGGTGCACCATTTACATGTTCTTCAACTTTTTGTATAGAATAAGTTGAAAATGTGAAAATTTTGAAAAATGTTGGACATTTTTGGTGAAAAATATCTAATATTGAACTATATTCCCCTATCGTAATGGTCATGGGATTTGTGTTTACTTGATATTCATTTCTAACTTTGAACTCATTATAAAAGTTTATCCTATGCCGAAGTATCACATATGTGTTTTCTTTTGAACTCAACCATAAGTGCACCATGAACTTGTAATTTCACAATTTACAGATTGAGTCACATTTAGTGTTTCACATAAATAGTGGAGATGAGTAAGAACTTATGTGAGCTTTAATGCCAATCCTTGTTTGGAGGGAACTTACATTTACGCAAGAAACAATTCTTCAAATTCTAAATTTGCTCAATAATATCATTATGCTTGTTTTGGTTAGGTGCGTTTGGTAAGTTGATTGACTTTTCCTTGAAATGCATAATGCTCCCCCACACTTATTTAGAAAAGATCTTAGGCCATCTTTGAAAGACCATTTTTGAAATGCTTTGAGCCTTTGCCTTTTTTCTTGTGAAAAATTTATCCCTAGTGTCGTGATTGAGCCATAATTGTAAATTCGTTTTCATGCCACACATTTGACCAAGCTAGTGCAAAAGGAAAAAATATACCTTATCTTGGTTATTCCTAGAGTTGTATATGATTTGATCGTAAAAGAAAAGAAAGAATGGTGTAAAAATTCAAACAAAAGGAATGAATGATGTTGAAAATCAAAAGAGTTGAATGAAAAATAATGAAAATCCAAGAAAAAGAGAAAAAGGAAGTGAAAAGAAAAAAATAATCAAAGAAAAAAAGGAAAATGTTAAGGAAAAGAAAAAAAAAAGAAAAAAAGGGTGTGGTGATGGTGTTAGCCTAGAAATCCCATAAAAAGGGAGATCTTTTAAAATAAAGGTCAACACTCAGAACAACCCACTTTGTTATCCTATATCCTTCATTTCATGTGCCCGAATTTCACTCCAAGGCCTCATTACAATTCGAGAAATTTCTAAATGATCAAGAGAAGCATGGAGGATGAATACTTTTAAAGATCAAGAGAAGTTGGTTTGGTTATCTAGTGCCCTAATATTCCTTTCTTGAGATTATGCCAAGGTTGTTTTATTATTATGCTTGTACTTCATTTTAGGATTATATGTGAGCATATTTCATTTTGAGCACAAGATTCTATCTCACATATACAAATGAAGTGCATGCTAGGATAATCATAGTGTGATTCATTGTTGAGAGAAACCCTTGGTGAGTTTTGCATCAAAGCTGAATTTTGATAGCCAAAGTGAATGTGAACTCCGTTGTGTAAATGTTTAAATTATATGTTCATTTCACACACACGAGTTTTGAAAGAAAATGTGTATGTGTATACTCTAGAATAGGATTTAAGGCTATGATGTGTCTAATGTGTGATTGGCTCGGGTGTTCGGAGCAAGTTGTTTTTGACATGCCAGTGCTAGTTAATATAAGGGAATATGTTTTAAATATTGAATATTAGGAAAAAGTTTGTAGGTACCTCCACTAGAAACCTTCAGGAGACAAAACTCGTCCACAAGGGATCACCTAGGGGTTTAAAGGCTTATTGCATGTGCTAAATGCAATAACGGAAGTAGTATAGGTTTATTCTGTGCCTTCTTAAATTTTACATTTTATTTGGTAGGGACTAGCAAAGCTTAAGCTAGGGGGTGTAATGAGCACAAAATATTGCATATGTAATGACTCATTACATCCATTTTAACTCTACTTTTCTATGTAAGTACTTAGAGTTATCCAAAATTATGAATAATGTTGAATTTTAGATGTTGCAAGTAATTATAGCGTAAATTATGTATTTTAGAACCTTGCAACTAGGTATGGATGTGTGGTGAAGGCATTGACACAGTACATGAGGATTTGGAGTCTTAAAAGTGAAGATATCAAGGAGGTATTGGAGCTTGGAAACAAAGGCACCAGGACCTACACCGTTTGGTTACAGTACCTCTGTTTTCCTCCATGTTGTCCATGATCCTATTTGAATTTGAAAACATTCAAAACATGGAAGTTGTAGATCTGGATGTCTTCTATATTGTGTCAGAATTTCAGTTCCATCGGAAGGTTGGATCAAAAGTTAAGACAATTCTACAAAAACTGATACGAAGCAGACAAAGTGTGCGTACCGGTACATCGAACTCTAGTAGGCTTAGAGTACCTGTATGCCATACCGGTACGCTGCCCAGAACAGCCCAGAACGCCTTCAAATCATCCCCACTTGCTTTTGGGGTCTGATTAGCACAAAATATTGCATATTCATATGTGCTAACTATCCATGAATTAAGGGTTATTATGATGCTAATAAGGGAAGTTATCTGTATCGAGTTATTAATGGCGACATTTTGTTTTTGCAGTTAAATGGTGTTAAACAAGACTCTTTTTAGCTTTTCAACAAGGATGGAGACAAAAGGGGATGAAAGAATGAGAATTAGAAAGCTTAACGGTGGCTGATGAAGCAGAAACAACAAAAACAGCAGATACCATACCGGTACGCAAAGGCTACTGGAGTTTGAGGTACCGGTATGCAGTACCGGTACGGTCTGTCGACTTTTTCCCTAGATTTCTGCAATAGGAGCTCTGCCACTTTGCAGACCCTACCATCAACTCTCCCCTACTCCCCTGACACGCCCACAACACTATTCACCTTGTTCACACCATGGATTGGATGTTTGAAGCTTGGCTCATCAATGAAGAGAGAGAGAGAGAGGAAGGAGCAGGGTAGGGCATCAATCAGTATATATGACCTATCCTTCCTATTTGGGTTCACTATTTTCTCAATATTCTTAATCTCCCTATTGGTCAACTCAGCTTAGTCATTGGTTTGTGGGTGGTATGCGGTAGATACCTTGTGTGTGACACCATATTTATGCATCAAATATGCAAATGGTCTATTGTAGAATTGTGATCCACCATCGCTTATCATTGCACGAAGAATCCCAAACCTCGAAAATATGTTCTCTTTCAAGAATTTGACCACAACTCGGTATTCATTAGTCTTGGTTGAGATAGCCTCCACCTATTTGGACACGTAGTCCACTGCTAGTAGAATGTATAGATAGCCAAAATGACATAGGGAAGGGACCCATAAAATCGATGCCCCAACAATGAAATATTTCTATAACAAGTACAAGGGAGAGGGGAATCATGTTTCTTCGTGACCCAAACAGAATCTATCACATTCCTTGCAAAATGAAATACAGTCCTTTATTAGAGAGGGCCAGTTAAAACCCGACTGTAGGATTTTTGTCATAGTTTTTTTAGCAGATAAATTGCCACCGCATGCCTTTGAATGGTAGAATGAAAAGACTTCTAACTATTCATTCACTGGTATGCATATCAACATGACTTGGTCAAGGCAGTACTTCAACAAATATGGATTGCTGAAGTAGAAGTACTTCACATCCGTCAAAAATTTTCTTCGATCCTCTAGGCTCCACTGTGATGATATTTGTCCTATTGCAAGATAATTACATATGTCAGCATACCAGGGACACACAAAATGAATTGAAAGCAATTGCTCATCTGGGAAGAAATATGGGATAGGAATGTGCTCATTGGCCTCTTGCACCAATAGAGATAAATGATCTGAAACAATATTCTTTACTCCCTTCTTATCTTTGATTGTCAGATTAAACTCTTAGAGTAGAAGGATCCACATGATGAGTCTCGCTTTCGTATCCTTCTTAGACAACAAATACTTCAAAGCAGAGTGATCAGTATAGACTACTATCGATGAACCAACGATGTAAGAACATAATTTACCTAATGCAAATACTTTCTCTAGTAGCTCATTTTTTGTGGTAGTGTAATTCTTTTGGGCTTCATTGAGCATTTTGCTAGCCTTGAATAGTACATAAGTTTTGTTCTCCTCCCTTTGACCCAACACTACGCCGACTGCATAATCACTCGCGTCTTACATAAGCTCAAAAGGTAAATCCCACTTGGGTGCTCGTATAATCGGAGGTGTGGTAAGCATACTTTTGAGTTTTGTAAAAGTTGCCTCACAACTATTTGACCACTCGAATGGAAAATCCTTAGACAATAAATTGGTCAAAGGTCGGACCAATACACTAAATTTTTTAATGAATCGACAGTAAAAACCGGCATGGCCCAAAAAATGACTGGATATCCTTGACGACTCTTGGCGTAAGGAGGTTAGATATGGCCTCCACTTTTGATTTGTCAACTTTGATTCCTTTCGCAGAGATAATGTGCCTGAGGACAATTCCTTGGATCACCATGAAGTGACACTTCTCCCAATTCAAAACTAAGCTCTTCTCTTCGCATCTCTCAAGAACTTTTTCCAAATTCTCCAAGAATCCACAGAAAGAATCCCCAAAGACCAAGAAGTCATCCATTAACACCTCTACAATCATCTCCACCATATCACTAAAGATCCCTATCATGCAACATTTAAAGGTTCCAGGGGGATTATATAGCCCAAAAGGCATGTGACAGTAAGCAAAGGTATCATAGGGACAAGTGAAGGTGGTCTTCTCTTGATCTTCCAATGTAATCTCGATTTTGATTATAACCAGAGTATCCATCTAAGAATCAATAGAATAGATGTCCTACTACTCGTTCTAACACTTGGTCGAGGAATGGCAATGGGAAGTGATCTTTCCTTGTGCATAAGTTGAGCTTGCGGTAGTTAATGCACACTCTCCACCCAGTGATCACTCTCGTTGGAATAAGCTCATTGTCTTTATTAGCACCACGCTGACTCCCGATTTCTTGGGTACTACTTGTGTGGGGCTAACCCATTTACTGTTAGCAATCAAAAAAATGATGCCCCACTTCAAGTAGTTTTAGCACCTCGTCCCTCACCACATCCTTCATAATTGGATTTAACCTTCTTTGTGGTTGTCGGGATGGTTTGGAGTCATCCTCAAGGTAGATGCGGTGTGTACAAATGAGAGGACTTATCACTTTGATGTCGACAATTGTCCAACCAATCGCCCCATTTATGCCTTCTCAACATTTCCAAGAGATCTTCTTCTTGCTTCTCCTCCAAAGTTGAGCTAATAATCACTGGGAAGGTCTTGTCCTCCCCAAGATACGCATTCTTCAGATGGGATGGTAATGGCTTTAACTCCAATAGTGGTTTCTGTAAATCAGATGGAAAGATCTTCTTTCTTGATGTGGAAGTTTGTCAAATGTAAGGGTCCGTTTTTCTACCCCTATCAAGCTCTCCAAATCCTCTTGCTCATCAACTTCCTCTGAATCAACATTCTCCTCTTCTTCCTACTTTAGAATGCCCAAAAGCTCCAAGTGCTCCTCTACCAAGGTGTCAATCCTATAGACTTCTTGCACTTCCTCATCATCCTCCAGTTGTTTGTTCAAATTGAGCACATTGAAGTTCATTTTCATGCTCCCAAAATTAAACTTCCCCAGATCATTTCTGTAATTAATAATAGCATTATAGGTAGCAAGGAACATTCTACCTAATATAAAAGGTATTTGGGAGTAAGGGTTAGCAACAGGGTGAGTCCCAAGCACAATGAAATCAACAGGAAAAATAAAAATTACCAACTTGGACCAAAACATCCTCCACCACTCCCTATAGTGTTCAAATGCTCCAATCTGCCAACTGAAGAGTGATTGAGGTTGTCTTTAACTCTTTAAGTTGGAGCTGCTTGTACATCGAATAAGGTAAAAGGTTCACATTAGCCCCCAAATCAAGCAATGCTTGCTCCACCCAAAAATTTTCGATTGTTATCGCAATAGTGGGGCAGTAGGGGTCTTTAAACTTCGGTGGGGTGTTCATCCTCAAGATTGAGCTCACTTGCTCAATGAGGAATGTCTTCTTATGGAAATCAATTTTTCTCTTCATTGTGCACAAGTCTTTCAAGATCTTTGCACAAGACAAAGTTTGCTTTATCTCGTCAAAGAGTGGAATGTTGATTTTCACCTGCTTGAACATTTTAGTTATATCAGAATAATTAGCAACCTTGATGAATGGCTTCAAACAATTAGGAAAAGAGGCAGGCACGGGGGAAACAAGCACACTTTTTTCAATCAATTTTTCTTTCTCACCTACCTCATCATTCACCTCACCCCCTTCGATGTCACCCGCAGTCTCTTTCTCTAATGACAATATGGCATTGGTAGAGACTTTTGCATAATGGTTTTATCAAATTTTTTTGGCCACTTCGAATGGAGGTCACTACCTTGATTTTCACATAACTCTCTTTGGTGGGCTCAAACAACTCAATCACATGTTGGCCCTTAGGGTTGTCTTGGGGTTGAGCAGAGAATTTTTCCCTCTCTTTTTTTGATAACTCTATGTGATTGGTAATTTTTGGGGGTTGGGTCCTAATGTCATTAAAAGTTGTGGCACTTTGATTGTTGATGGCGGTTTGGCTCTAGATGAAAGCATGAACCACATCCTCCAAACTCCTTTTGTGAGGAGGTTGATAAGTTGATGGGTTGGATGGTCCTTAATGGAAAAAACTTTGTGAAGGTGGACTTGGTGAAAAATTCTATGGTGGTGGGTTTGATGAATACCCTTGCAGATTGGACTGGGGTATTTGGAGCTAGACGCTTGCCCTTGATTTTGGTAATGACCTTGCTTAGGAGGCACGGGGTGTGAGTCTGCATTAAAACTATGACGCGTGGGGTTCTCATTTCTCCAACTAAAGTTTGGGTGATTTCTCCAACCCGGATTGTAAGTGTTTGTGTGCGGAGAAAATGATTGCCTCATTTCGTTAAAGGCTTGAAATTGCTTGTGGTATACTTCTTTAAGCACCAGAATGTTGGGGCACTCCAATATGGAATGATCCACACTCTCATAAATTGGGCAAAACTCCTCAATCTTTGAAACATTGGACACCTCGTGGCTCCTATTTACCTCAACGCTCTCAACTTTCCTCGAAAACTTGGGAATTTTGGAAAGCAAGTCTTCTTGGTCTCTCAAGTTGTACATCGCTCCCCCTTGAGGTTTACTATTACCCATAGATGTCCTAGGTACCTCATTGGGATCCGTAATATCCCATGATTGTGCATTTTTTTACAATGTATCAAAGTAATCTAAGGCCTCATCGGGGTCTTTGTTCAAAAACTCTCCATTACACATCATATCGATGAACTGTCGATGGCCCGGTGTGATTCCTTAATAGAAGAAACTCACCAATTACCATAGGAAGCGGATAGACGTGGCACTAATGATTTGTGAGTTCATAAAGGATTCATCTAGGCTAGGAAACCAAAGGCTAATCTCCCATTCTCCAACTTGGTCACAAGGATGTGCTACCACTCCAAGGTCAAAGCCTACCCCTCGAATGTGTTGTTACCTTTGAAGTTCGGAGCCATCGAGAAGTCCAGTAACAGCAAGAGAACAATGATGATAGGAGGGGAGAGGGAAATGGCATCTAGAGTTGAGCCATCCATGGCCGGACCATCCATTGCCGGACCATCCATTACCGGGCCATGCACCACTACCCCGCCTCGCACAATTTCAAGCACCTAGACGCTATGGATAGGAGGATGGATGGCCTTGGTGGGACAATGCATCTACCCTCCTTGATAATGACGAGGATTTATGCGCACACTTTCCTGGGAGAGCTGATCCCCGATGTGCCTCCACCTCCTACTTTCGGGCCTTCTACCTCTACCCCATAGCTTCCATTATTGTTGAGGTGGAAGGTTTCAACGATGAGGACTCCGATGATGAGGAGGGCAGTGACTATGATAGTGAGGAGGAGGGGATAAGAGACGAGGATGAGGAGTAGGGCGATTTCTTTTGGTTTTATTAATTTTGGTAGTTGCATAGTTAGTGTTTAGGGTTGTCTTCCTAGTAGAAGAGTCTCTAGGAGTATAGGCCATTTTGTTTTTGTTTCAAAATCATTGTACTAAACCATTTGGAAGTTGTTAATGAAAGAACCACATTAGTTTAATTTCAATTTGCCCAAGTTATTTACTTAATTGCTTTATGATTTGAGTGTTTTGATTGTTTAGTGAATTGTCTTACATGAATAGATAGTTTAATTTTTATGCATTATGGTTTGGAAATAAAATTTGCTTGGGACTAGCAAAACCCAAGTTGGGGGGTGCGATAAGCACATATTATTGCATTTCATGTATCTATTTGCACATATTTATGCTTCCTTCTTTGTGATGAAAATGGGAGAAAATGCACTCAAAATTACTTTTAATGGAGATTCATGTGATTGTAGGTAAAGAACAGGTAAGGCCATGTGTTCAGCCTCCTATCAAGTGCTTAAAGTCAATGGAGTAGAAGGGAAGGCTTAATGGATGGCTCAGGACATCAAGAGACCAAGAAAATGCCAAGACAAGAGAAAACCTACTAATAGAAGTTGGTCAAAACCTACCTTTAGGTTTAGTACATTGGATGTCTTTTACTGTAACCTCAGCCAAAACCTACTAGTAGCTGGCAAGTGTGGGGCCCTGCCGTGCTCGCGTGTAGTGGGCGGGCAGGTAGCTGGCGAGCTATTGTAGGGGGATGTGCAACCCTAAGGGGGTGGATTGTGATATCCTGGTATCCCATATCAGTTAGGGAAAAGAAAGTTGTTAGGTTTATAAGTAAGCCCCTCACCTTACATGACATAAGGTCTTTTCCTAGGGGTACTGGGAGGAACGAAACCATGAGGGCCAGTGGGCCCAAAGCGAAAAATATTATGCCATGTGGAGGGTGGGGTGTTACAGGTTGCTTGTGGCAGTGTCCATACTCGCTCCACACATTACACTTCAGCTCTCATAAATCATAGGGGGAATGGATGAAAATTGAAAAGACTATTACACCATTATTTAGCTACACATACAAGTTTAGAGAGAGAAGCTCAAGGAAGAAGATGAAGTTTTAGAGAGAGAAAGTTAGGTTTTTGAATTTCTTCCACCATTTCAATTGTAGTAAACTTTAAGTTACTTGTAATCTTTACATCTTGCACTTTAATCTCATTTACTTCAAGTGTAATCAAGTCTAGCTTCAAGTTCTTCTATTTCCATGTTTACATTTGTTTTTTCTTTCCAAGCATTATATTTAGGTATGCAATGAATTAGCTTTTGTAGTTTTACTATTTCATCACCATGTCTCTCTATATTGTGTATGTTGTTGTTTTGATTATAGGTAGCTAAGTTTTTAGTTGGCTAATCCAAGGCGAATTTTCTCTTGGGTATGCTAAATCAACTCTCCTTCATTCTTCCTTGTAGTGTATAGTGTTTGGTTTGACTAGGTTGAGTGCAGACGTGGTTGTGAGCTCTTGATACACTGTAGACTTGTCACGGGGTATGCTTGAGCCTATACCTCCACATTAGTCTCTCACTTCCTACGAATCAATCAAACACCGAGACACCATTGGTAGAATGGATTAAGTTGATTTAGCATTCACATTGGAATGACTTCTTTGGATTAGCCAACCCTGTTTTCTTGCATTTTTATCAAAACTCCACTCACCAAAACAAAAAACTCACAAGATTTTACACTTTTTATTTCGTTTTGCAAATCACCCTTCACTACAATTCGACCTTCCTTCCTTGATGAAAAGACCTTGTAATACTCAATTCCAAGAAAAACACAACATTGCAAGTCTCTCTTCGCTTGGGGAGCACTTTTACACACACCCACATGCTTTTCTCCATTTTTAGAATATAACCCGAGGGAGAGTGACACTAACCTACTCACATAAGCCATGTAAATACTGCCAGGATCATGTTTGGAGATTAGTGTGAACGTAATCTAGTAGCGACTGCCCCCCACTAGCTTGACCGTTGTAAAAGTGGGTGAGTCTGAGGAGGATGATGATGAGTCTGATGAGGAGGAGGATTATGGAGAGTCCAAGCTTCTTACATTTTTTTGAATGAAAGAGTCATGCTTCTTATTTCATATTTCCCAAGTTCATTTGGATAATTGCATTATGATTTGATTATCACGTTGATCTTTGAATTGTTTAACATGAATGGAATTGTTGTGTACATAGTTTAGTTGAAAATAAGTTTTGCCAGGGACTAGCAAAACTCAAGTTAGGGGGTGTGATGAATGTAGAATAGTGCATAATATGCATCTCTATTGCACCCATTTTAACTTGTTTTTGTGGTGGAAATTGGGGAAAACAGTTTCAAATTGTTAATTAAAGAAGAGTTATTTGATTGTAGGTAATGGGCTGGTAAGGGCATGCATAAAGTACCCCATCAACCGCTCAAGATCAATGGGGAAGAAGGGACCGCTTGATGGATGGCTCAAGACCTCAAAGAACCAAAAAAATTCCCAGCCATGACAACATCTACCGGTAGAAGTTATTCAAGATCTACCGGTAGAAGTCTTTCAAGACCTACCAGTAGAAGTCATTCAAGACCTAATAGTAGAATATTCAAGACCTACCAATAGAAAAATCCACTAGAAATCTTCTACCTTTGCCATGCAAGAGCCTACTGGTAGAAAAGCTTACTAGAAAATACCAACCCGTAGGTTACCCATGACCTACCAGTAGATTTTGCCCAGAAATGTCACACATTTCTTCAGACGACTCCACCAACTCTGGGCCCCCTTTTTGTCCTCTAAGCAATACCCTGAAATCTTTAACACCCCACGTTGAGATCCTAACCCCAAAACTTCGTATTGGAAGCATGAGAGAGGGAACAAGCAAGTGAGAGAGAGTGAGTGGTTAGAAAGGCATGAGAGGTCCATGCCTTGACTAATTTTGCTTCTTTGAGTGGACAACCTTTCTTCAATCATTCCAAGTTAGTCACTCATGCTAAGGAAAGAAGGCATTGAAA
>CM042187.1:22702200-22714389 GCA_023539305.1 Ilex asprella
TGCTACACACAATTTCAGATAACAAGACTTTAGAGAGAGAAGCTTCTAGTTAGAAGATGAAGTTTTAGAAAGAGAAATTGTGTTTGTACATTTTCCTTCACCATTTTTATTGTAGTAAGCTCCATTTAACTTGTAATCATTTCCTTTTGCACTCTAATCTCTTTTATTCAAGTTGTAATCAAGTTTAGCTAAGTGTATTTGTATTTCATTTTTACATTTGGGTATTTTCTCTTCAAACTTTGCATTTTGATTATGAAAGTCATTTCTTTTGTTGTTTAAATTTTCTTCTAAATTTATACAAGTCTATTTTTGATTTCATCACAATGACTTTCTCTTTCATGTTTGTTCTTGCTTTTAACATGCATATCTAAACCTTTAGTAGGCCAATCCAAGAGCAATTTCCTCTTGGGTATGCGAAATCAAATCTCTTTCATTCTTTCTCATAGTGTAAAGTGTTTGGTTTGACTAGGATGAGTGCGCACGTAGTTTTGGGTTTTTGATACACCGTAGAACTGTCATGGGGTATTCTTTTGCCCAACATAACCACATTAGTTTCTCACTTCCTACAAGTCAATCAAACACCGAGACACAATTGGTTGAATGAAATGAGACTATTTGACATTCCCATTAGAATGACCTTTAGAGATCAACCATGTAAAACTAAAAAAAAATTGAAATTTTTATGAAAAAAGGCAAAACGGTAATTTGTCACTACAATGTAGATTAAAAATCTATATTTCTCGAGATCTCGGATGACGAAACAGACCTTATCATTGGATTTGTCTCACAAAATCTAGTTAACTGGACTATTTTTGTCGAACTCTGAGATAGTTGAATTTTTTTTGCGTTTTTGGAGGTGACCGGGTGTCAGGTGACCTTAAAAATGACCAAAAAAAAATTTAATTTGAAAATAATTTCAAAGAAGTTAACATAAAAATATTTTGAACTTAAACCGAGCCAAAATTTAATTGTTCCAGGGCAAAAACGGACCTAGGAATAGGGAATGCGTGACGCGACATGGACCAAGCATTAAAGGGTATAAATAGGAGACAAAAATCTGATTATCTGCACAAAATCTTTGCTTAGTTTGATGGGTTCTAACGTTGGAAGACGAAGAGAGGAAAAAGAGATAATTCCAAACTTCTCTCTACGATCTACAGAGTTCTACCGGTCGGAATCCTTTGGGCCAAGTATTAAAGGTCATCTATGGGACGAGGGCTACGCCTACATACCAAAAAGGATGGATTTCATCGAAGTTTCAAAATTGGGATTTTGGGGAAAGTTTGGGTTTGGATGAGAATTTCGCTTTTGGAGCTTCCTACCATTGTCTTACGCTTCAAGAGGTAGGGTTTTCATCCTAATTAGGTTTATTTCCAACCTAGGACGACCATATGAATTCAGTGTGCTATTATATGTAGTTCATTTCACTTTCCTATTGTAGTTGATTTAATGGAAATAGGTAAATTCAACTCTAGTATGAATTGGTAATTCAAAATTGTTAGTCTGTAATTTCTTGAAAGTTTTGATAATTGTGTATGTGGAAATCACTTAATCTATTTTTTTTAGTTATGTGATGAATTTGGGCATTTTATGTGATTGCATGATTTGGTGCCTTGAGGGTGTTTGATTAAATGGCTATGTGAAATAAAGTTTATTAATTACATGAGATTATGTGAAACACATGATTGGGAATTGTTGTTGGATAAAAATGTTGATATATGCTTGATGATGTATTGGCATTGTGATGATTTATGGAAATTAATTGCACATGGAATGTGTTGAAATGTAGTTGATATAGTTCATATGACATTCATTACATATTGGACATGATATTGATATTGCAATGGTTCATTACATTGCATATGCACGGATACATCGCATTCGATGGGTGTGTTTGCATGGTTTGATCAAGTACCATTCTTGGTGGATGATTCTTGGGCTCAGGGAAAGTTGGATCGAAGATTCGACTGAGTTGTATGGTTTGCATTGAAAATAGGGTCGGGGTTAGTATGAAGGGCTAGAAAATTTCTCTAGTGAAAGACTCGATTACGTAGGATCCGTACTCCCTTGGTTTAGTCCATGAAGAGTGTCGGTGTACGTGAAACCGTTGGTGAAAGTCCATGAATTCCTTGTCGGTTGGGTACCTGTTGGTGTATGTCCATAAATACCCACCCAAGAAAGACCCAAAGATTTATAATGGTCATTTGATGTGTAACATAAATGGTGGATTCATATACATTGACATTGCATATATTACGAAAGTTGGTAAGGGCTCGGGTTGAAGTGCATAAATGAGTCTCATCTCATTTCGTGGCATGACATGGTGATTTCCAACATTGAATTGCATAGTCTAGATCAGAATGGTTGTTCCTTGTTGAATGTTGCATGTGAACATTTCATTTACACTTAGGTTAGGGAGTGACCTCTTTAGGAGATACCCTATTGAGCGTGTCTCATCCTTTATGGAAAAACATTTCAGGTGCGGGTTATACACCGGTAGACGACTTGTATTTGGAGCCTTAAGGATGAAGAAAAGTCGACTTGTGATTTTTAAATCTTGTTTTGTAAAACTTTTGTGAAATTCAGTTTTGGACATGTAAATCGATGAAAATGATTGTAATCAAACTAGTATTAACTATCTTTGATAAATTCATGATGTGGGAGTATGAATTGATGTATATTGGACCTTGAATGAGTCACATGATTAAATTTTGTATGATTGCACAAGTTGTGTTTGGGTAGGGCTCCCCATACAATGGAGACACGCCCTAATTTTGTTTAATTATGGACCCCGGTATATGGGGTATAACGGGGTGATATCGAGTTACACAGTATCCACAGGTATTTCGCGGGGTGATGGGTGATCAACGGATTGACAAAGGACCCCCGGTTTTTCGAGCGTCACAAGTCAACCTTGTTTTCTTGTATATTTTACAAATCAAAAACTACCAAACTACGAATCACAAAGATTTTCCAATTTTCACTTTGCACAAATCAGCCTTAAAAAGTATTCGATCTCACCTTGCCTATGGAGACGACTTTGAAAAACCTATTCCAAGTAAAACACGATATCTCAAGACTCTCTCTACACTTGGAGAACAATTTTGCACACACACACATATGTTTTTATTCATGCACACATAATTTTTAAACTTCTTGCATTGAACTCTGGGGAGAGTGACACTCACCAATTTCTATAAGCCACACACATAATTCGGGTTCAAGTTGGAGGTCAAGGAAAACCATCAAACAATTACCGTGAAACTCCTCTTCTACGGCTAAACTTACAAATGAAAACTCTCAAGAAAAATTGGTAAAAAGAAGAGAGATCCCTTTTCCAAGACTCCTCTCTCTATATATATATTATCTTCCTCTTGCTTCTCATTGGACATGGTGAATGGTGGAGTGAAGGGTTCAATTCCAAGAAAACTTTGTTCGTCCCTTTCGGCCAAATAAAGGGAAAGAAAAAGGTTGACAACAAGCTCTAACAATAAAAACCACCGGCTACAAAACAAAATTAAATAAGAATAAAAAACTACTAAAAGCACTAGAAAATAAACACAAAAGAAAAATAATGCACTCAAAGATATGCACACACTCCCCAACTTAGACCCTACACTATGCTCAATAAAATATAGGATAAATTGCACTGGAGGTCCCCCAATGTATGAAGTTTGTCTCATTTTAGTCTCCAACGTTTCCATTGCATCATTTTAGTTCCTAAAGTATTGAATATGTTTCTATATGGTCCCTTAAGTAGGCAGTGTCTAGATTGCTAATGATGCTAATGATTTTTTTATCATAAAGTTGTCACATGGTACTTAAATGTGGACAATAAAATAATTTGGATACCTCTTGACCAAATTTATACTCAATTTTTGGTTAAAAACCTACCTAAATTACACTGTTTTGATCATGAGCTATCCAACTTTTGGTGAAAAGTTGCACATATTACACATTTTTTTTTCAAGAGCTACCCAAATTTTGTTTAAGAGTTATTAAAATTATTTTTTGTCCATATTTAGCTATTACATGACAAGTCTATGATAAAATATTGTTAGCAATCTAGATGTTGTCTGCTTGAAGGACCACATAGAAACATATTCAATACTTTAGGGACTAAAATGATCCAATTATAATATTGGGGGCGAAAATGAGACAAACCCCATACTTTGGGAACCTCTAGTGCAATTAACCCTAAAATATATTAATATGAAACCATAAATAAAAATAGGAGCATAGTAAAAGGGTGCGTGCAAAAAAATAAATATATGAATTAATAAAAAACAAAAAAGAATAATAAAAATAATTCTAATTACTATATACAAGTAAAAATAAAATGTCACAATCAATTTAGATATTCGCAATTTTATTTTTAATGGCTTAAAAACATGGTGTCTAAGTAACTCCTTTAACCTAACTATCCAGTCATACACCCAATATACCCAAGGAACATTTAAGAAAAGGTAGATATATACATTTTTATGCAAATCCAACAATGAGATAGAAAATAGATATTTATCAATTGTAGCACTCAACTTAACTTTCATATCCTCACCAAGGTTGGATATGTGAATCTCATTACTACTTTTGATAATTGAAGATCTTGGGGCTCATTAGTCTCTTGTTGAATAATAATGTCACTTAATTGTTCATTATCGAGATTATTAATGGATTCACTCTCCTTTTGTCATTCAGGGAAAGAATCACTCTCCTTTCATTTATAATGCTCAACTTCTTGTTCTTGGATCAAATTATTAAATACCATGGTCAATGTGTTTAGCATGCCTTTTATCTCTTCAATATGTTGGCTCGCTTGGGCATTGAAAGCTCTTTGGGTTTGCAAAAATTCATTCAAAATATTCTCCAATCCTTTTTCTTGTGGATCTTGGTATGAGGGATATTTGGGAGCCTCTTGTGGTGGTGTGGAATGTACTGGTAAATGATAATGTTCATTCCCCTAACCAAAATTGGGATAAAAATTTTAAAAATAATGGTAGGGGTAAGGTTGTGGAGAATTATGCAATATAAATGATCCATCCCACAAAAACCTATGAAAAATTGGAATTAATGGGCATTCATTAATGATATGCACATACTTTGCACATATCTTACACGTATACTCCATAAATGAAATATTTGACACCATTTAACTAAAAATAATAATAAAACAGAAAAACGTACAGTTGTTGATCCAAATCACCTTCCAAATTTGTATGCTTGCTTTCCCCAGCAACAACGCCAAAAATGGTTGCTCTCAAAAGAGGGATAAATATCAATAGGTTCCCAAGTGCAAGAAATTATCATTTAGTAACTCAGTCGATTATAGAGGTTGTCTTTGTGACGCCCTAAAAATAAAGGGTCCTTTGTCAACCGGTTGATCACCCATCAACTGATGGAATACTTATGGTCAACGTGTAACTCGATATCACACCATTATGCCCCATTTACTAGGATCCATAATTTCACAAAAATTCGGGCAGAGTGTCCTTTATATGGAGAGCTCTACCTAAAACACACCATGTGCAATCAGACAATATTGACCACACTGTATCCATTTATCCATACTCTATGCAGTGTGACATTGGTTTATAGCTGTGTGAATTTGGTTTGTAGCAATGTGGCATTGACTAGTTTAAGTGTGACATAGACTGGTATCAGTGTGACATTGTCTTGTAGCAGTGTGAATTTAGTTTTTGGCAATGCGGCATTGGCTGGTTTCAGCATGACATAGGCTAGTATCAGTGTGATATTGGCTTATATCAGTATGACATTGTCTTGTAGCACTGTGACATTGTCGTGTACCATTGTGTCAATGTGACATGTACCGTTGTGCCAATGTGACAATACCACTGCTACTTATAAACACATAGAATAATATACATATAAATTTAAATTTAAAATAGTCTATATAAGTTCGATTATAATTCTTTTCCATAGATTTACATGCCCAAAATCAAATTTAATAATTGTTTTACAAAATATGGTTTTAAAGCCATAAGTCGAATTCATCCTTGAGGCCCCGAGTGTGAGCCGTCCACTGGTGTATACCTCGCACTTGAAATGTTCCGCATAAAAGGTGAGTCGCGTTTAATAGGGTATCTCCTAAAGAAGCTACTCCCCAACCTAGATGCATATGAAATATCACATGCAATTTCAACAAGCCACAAAAAATATTGCAATCAAGAATATGCAACTCATTGTTGGAATTCACTACGTTATGCCATAAAATGAAATGAAACTCACTCATGCAACTCAATCCTAGCCTTTACCGGCTCCCATAACACATGCAATGCCATGAGTATAAAACTGGGCATTTCAAGCCCTCGCCATTGATGTTGTACATCCAAAACCCTTTTTAAAATAAACCATGTTCCTTTATTGGGTATTCGGATCTTTGGAGTCTCACCGCCAGTTCTGCACACTGTTACACTTTTTGAAATTACACCACCGAAAAGTGTATAAACCAAGTAACCTGGTGTCACACCCGAGGGAGAATCTATCCCTGCTTGTTGTACCCGACACAAGTTTTTTTTTAATGCAACCATTCGACTCTATCTAACCATGGTCAAATTATACAAAGCCCACTTATCAACCACCAAAAATGGTGCTTGATTCAAAACATGCTGCACACACACCCACACTCATGTCAAATGCCCACAAATGTGATGCTCCGTGCATATGCAATGTAATGAAAAATTGCAATATCAATATCATATCCATATGTAATGAATGCTATATGAACTATTTTAACCAAATTTCAACACATTCTATGGCCAGTTATATCCAAGGCATATAATTTCCATAAAACATCCCAATGTCAATATAGCAACAAACATATATCGGCATTTTCATTCAACTACTATTTTTCCAAGCATGTTTTACATAATCTATGCAATAACAAACTTAATTTCACATGGACATTTAATCAAACACCTTCAAGACACCAAATCATGTAATCATATAAAATGCCCAAATTCATCACATAACTCAAGAAATCACATTAAATAATTTTTACAAACCCAATTATCCAAACTTCCAAGAAGTCACAAGCTAGCAATATATAATTACCAATTCATACAAGCATTGAATTTACCTATTTCCATTTCTCATTGCATCAACTCACCACCATAGGCGAGTGTTAAATACATCTAACAACCTACCCATTTCATTAAACCTAGTTAGGATGAAAACCTACCTCTTGGAGCGTAATACGAGTTGTAGAAAGCCTCCAAGAATACCTCCCAAGCTCTAACTTCGATTTTCCCAAGATTTCATTTTTGAATCTTAGGTGAAATCCTTCCTTTTTGATATGGTTGTGTAGCCCTCGTCACGTAGATGAATTTTAGTACTTAACTCATAGTATTCCGACTGGCAAAACTTCGTAGAGCCTAGATAGAAGGTGGAGATTTCTCACTTTTTCCCTCTCTTCCTTCTCATCTCTTCCAACGTTAAAACCTAGTAGAAAAGAAATGAGGGAAATCAGATTTTTGGTCTCCTATTTATACCCTTTAATCATTGGTCCACGTCGCGCCACACGTTCCCTACTCTCATGTCTATTTTCACCCCGAAATGATTAAATTTTGTCTCGATTGAAGTTTAAAATATTTTTATATGAACTTCCCTTAAATGACGATTTAATTCCCATATATGACACCTAGTTGCCTCAAAAAATGCAAAAAAATTCGACCATCTCAGAGTTCGAAGAAAATGGACACGATAACTAGATTTTGCGAGATGAATCCAACAGTGATGTCCATTTCATCTTTTGAGCACTAGAAAAATACAAAATTTTCAACCAGTACTAAAGTGGCAAATTAACATTTTGCTGTTTTTTCATAAAAAGTTTCAATTTACTCCGATTTTACATTCTTCCCCCTTAAAAGAATTTCGTCCACAAAATTCACATACATTCACACACATGCACATTCTACCATATGCATATGAAATAGTTATATAATACTAAATGGCTATTAGAATTTACCTCCATCTTTAAAAAAGAAAGGATAACTGGTACGTGTAGTGTCCTCGCGCTCCCATGTCACCTCCTCTACTCCTCGATGCTACCACAACACCTTCACTAGCGTCACGGTCTTACCTCGCAAAACTTGCTCTCCGCTATCTATGATACGTACCGGTCCCTCCTCGATGGTCTCATCTGCATTATCAATCAACTCACTCTAATCCACTACATGTATTGGATCTGGAGTATACTTTCAAAGCATGAGGACATGGAACACCGCGTGAACACTCGATATATTTGGTAGCAACGCCAACCGGTAAGCAACTGTACCAACCCTCTCTAGTACTTTGAAGGGCCCGATATAATTCTACGACAGCTTTTCCTGCTTCCCAAACCTGACAACTCCCCTCTTAGGCATCATCTTCAAGAAGATGCGATCTCCCACCTCAAATTCAAGAGGTCATCGTCATTTGTTGGCATAGCTCTTCTGTCAGCTCTGAGCATTAAGAAGATGTTTTCGTATCAATTCCACCTTCTTCGAGGTATCTCTGACCAATTTTGGACCTACAGAGGGTTCTCTCCCACCTCTATCTAACAAAATGGAGAACGAAAAGACCTTCCATATAATGCCTCTTAGGGTGCTATCTATATGTTTGACTTATAACTATTGTCGTTGGCAAACTCCAATAAGGATAAATGCTCTTCCCAACTACCTTTAAGATCTAGGATCCATCCCCATAGCATGTCCTCTAAATTCTGGATGGTCTTCTCTGACTGGCCTTCCGTTTGGGGATGAAAAACAGTGCTCATCATCAAATTTGTCCCGTGGCCCCATCAAAAACTCTCCCAAAAATGGGCTGGGAACTTGGGATTTCGATATGATACTATAGATATGGGCACCCCATGCAACCGAACAATCTCCCTTATGTACAATCGAGAGAATTCCTCTAGTGTGAAGCTCATCTGCATGGCCAAAAATGTGCCGACTTTGTAAGCCGGACCACTATCACCCATAACGCGTCATGTCCCTACGATGTCCGTACCAAGTAGGTCACAAAATGCATTATGACATGTTCTCACTTCCACTAAGCCCCCTCCAAAGGCTAGAGTACTAGTCTCTGGTGCTCAACGTTGACCAGCTGACATGTGAGACATCGACTAATGAAATCTCCGACGTGCCTCTTCATCCCACTTCAGTAGTATTAACCACGAAGATTATAGTGAATCTTCATGCCACTTAGATGCAATGAAAAATGGGAGAAATGAAACTCCCTAAGGATCTCCTTTCTCAGATTCCTTGACTAGGGAACCACAACCCTTCCCCTATACCGAAGACTACCATCTGCGTAAATGACCCATCCGTCGTCACTTGTACCTGGCTATATTCGATCCCTGATCAACAATATCTCTATGTCCTATCCCTAAGACTCGATCACTCTGCTCAATAGGGAAGGTGTAGCCACCAAAATATCCAGAGTGCCCTGAGCCAGACTCTTGTAGTGTAGCCCAAAATGCCCCATAATCTCGAGCATCTATTATTCTTGGGAAGCCAAACTAGTCAAGACTCTCCGTGACTACCGGTTGAGTGCATCAACCACCACATTTGACTTAGTGGGATGGTAATGCAAAGTGAAGTCATAGTCCTCTAAATACTTCATCCACATGCGTTACCTCATTTTGAGGTCCTGCTATGTGAATATGTACTTCAGACTCTTGTGGTCCGAAAATACCTCGAACTGCTCTTTGTATAAATAATGGCACCAAGCTTTCAAGGCAAAGACAATGGCTGCCAACTCCATATTATGTGTAGGGTAGTCCTCCTCGTGGTTCTTTAACTGCATAGAACCATAAGCCACCACTCTTCTAAACAACATCAAAACAAACCCAAGTCCATCCTTGGAGGCTTCACAATACATTGTGTACCTCTGGCCTCTCTCTCGAACTATCAAAATAGGAGCTGAAGTAAGCCACCCTTCAACTCTTAGAATGCCCTCTCACATGAGTCATTCCACTCAAACTTGACCTCCTTCCGGGTTAACCTCGTCATAGGTGCAACTAAGAGGGATAAGTCCTTAATGAACCTCCTGTAATATCCCGCCCATCCCAAGAAGTTGTGTATCTTGAAGATTGATTTTGGCCTCCCCCAAATTATAACAAGCTCAACCTTTTTCGGGCCCACAGATACATTCGAAGACGACACCACGTGTCCTAAAAATTTCACATCTGTAAGCCATAATTCACACTTGCTTAATTTGTCATACAACTACCTCAAGGTCTGGACAACAACCCTCTAGTGACCTCATGCTCCTCCTCAGACTTGGAGTAGATCAAAATGTCGTCAACAAAGACCACGACAAACTGATCCAAGTAGGGTTGGAACAACCTGTACATGAGATCCATGAATGACGTTGGGGCTTTTGTCAATCCAAAAGGTATAACAGTGAACTCAAAATGTCCATATCGCATCCTGAACGCCTTCTTAGGGATATCTACCTCCCTAATTCTCAAATGATGGTAGCCTAGGCATAGATCTATCTTGGAGTAGCATGTGCCCCTCTCAGTTGATCAAAAAAATCATCAATCAGCGCCAAAGGATATCTATTATTGATAGTAACCCTATTTAAATGCCGCTAGTCTATGCATAGCCAAAGGGTCTTGTCCTTCTTCTTAGCAAACAACACCGAAGCGCTCCAATGTGAGGTACTTAGTCTAATGAAGCTCTTGTTCATCAATTCTTGCAATTGAGCCTTAAATTCTTGCAACTCTGTAGGTGCCATTATATACGAAGTCATAGAAATGGGCGATGTACTGGGGTGTAACTCAATAGTGAAGTCTACATCCCTATGTGGAGGTAATTCTAGTAGTTCATTTAAAAAAATATCCTTATACTCATAAACCACCCAAGGTAGACCCATCTCCTATCTCACCTCGTCCTCCAGGGTGAGGCTTGCTAGCCAACCCATCAACTGCCCATGCCAACGGGAATCATACAACATCGAGGGTAAAACGTCATGTTTTTCCCCCTTAAATTTAAAACAAACACATTCCGATTTGTAGAATCTCTTCCGATCACAATCAATAACAACTTAGTGTGTCGTTAACTAGTCCATCCCCAGGATGACATCAAACTCCGACATTTCCATGACCCTAAGGTCTATAGTGAGTAGAATCCCCAAGATCTCTAACTCACAATTCTGACATATTTGATCAACACTAACCCTAACTCCTAGAGGAGAACTCACATGCAATAGCTCTTCCAAGGTCTCAACCTCTAAGCCCAAATCTCTCACACATGATGAAGAAATAAATAAATGAGATACACCATAGTCAAATAATACCCTTGCCCATAAGTGAGCGAATAGAAATGTACCTTGAATAGTCGACTAATCCACTGGCTCAGTCTGAGGTGTGATTGTATAGACATGCCCCTGGGTCCCCGAAGTCCCAACCTGTGAGTCATGTCCTAAGCCTCGACCCATGCCCTGGCCCATCGGGCTTGATTACGGGATCCCCGCGCATGAAGTAGTAGGGGTCTATGCAGCACCATAGAACTGATACTGCCTTTCCTGGCCCATAGTGTGGTAGGGAGGAATGAAATGAGTTTGTGTATGCCCCACCGATGACTGGGACTGGGATGCTTCATAGATCTAGGATCCCTACCTTTGAGGATAATCCTACTTTATATGACATGGTTGATGGAAAATGAAACACGTCCTTTGACCTGCCTGGTGGGAATGCTTCTGATTTCTCTCACCTTCGGAGGATTGTCCTTGGCTTTGACCTTGATTCGTGGCTTTGTCCTTGATACCCTTGTTGAGTAGAATTCTTTTACTTCTTTCCTGAACTAGAAGAAGAGGATTGACCCTCATTCTTCTTGTCCTTAGCACTCGACTCTCGGCTGCTCCTTGTGTCGTCGACCTCTCTCTCAATGGCCATGGCCATTGTAACACCCCACATTTTCTTTTACATATGTAAATAAATATATAGAAACTACTTGTGGTAAAAGTGTAGATAAGTGTAATGATGTGTGTTGTAATTTGATAAGTTGGAAAAGTGGAGATTTAGAATGTCAGTGTAAATCATAGTTAAAGCTAGTTTAGATAGTGAATGGGTGACATAAATTGTAAAAGAACTTCTAGCAACTATGTTGGGGGTACAAATGTATGTTGTGAAAGTTTGGGTTGATTTTGGAAGGGTTTAGGATGGATTGAAAATGAAAAATAGAG
>CM042187.1:22714789-22748172 GCA_023539305.1 Ilex asprella
ATATATATATATATATATATATATATATATATGTATGTTTTGACTATCAATGGTATGGATATATGCTATGAAATCATCATCTCCTAGGAGTTTTGCAAATATTACATGTTTTGAACAAAGTTAGGGTTTAATACCCATGATATCTCTTTCTAGTTTTAAAAACCCTAATTCTTGGAGAGCGATGTATTTCCTTCTTGAATGCTTCCTATATTATGAATTTTGAAACCTTAGTGCTTTGTGTTGGTTAGAAAAATGATGTTATTGTGATCTTATGTATTTTTCTTAAGTTGATTGTGAAATTGTTAAATGATATATTTTGGGGATTTTGAATAGATGCGAGTAAATTGAGATAAATGTGGAATTTTATACGTGGATGGGTTGTTTGTGATGCACATGAGTGAGAGGTTCCATGTAAGGATGCTCACACCTTTTCAAGAGGTTCCCGGTAAGGATGCTTGAGAAATAAGCCCGTTATAGTGAGAGGTTCCTTGTAAGGATGCTCACCCATTCCCAAGAGGTTCCCGGTAAGGATGCTTGAGAAATAATGTAACGATTGGTGAGAGGTTCCATGTAAGGATGCTCATCCATTATCAAGAGGTTCCTTGTAAGGATGCTTGAATAACCCAAACCTTGAGGGTGAGAGGTTCCTTGTAAGGATGCTCATTCCTAAGAGAACAATATTGTATCATGTGTTGGAAAATGGTTGATATTTTGGGAAATGGATGTTTATGGGAATTGGTGGTTATGGTATATTTCTATTAATATGGTTCTTTAAACTTGAGATCCTTTGATAAATGTCCTTGTTTTACTTCAAATCTTATGTATGTTATTTGTGAAATGAGACCGACCGTTTTATATGCTTTTCTAAACCTTGTATGGGTTTGAGAGGATTTTTCTACAGAGCTTCGTGCTCACCCGCTACAGTTGAACCTTTTTCAGATGTTGGGCCAGAGGATGAGCTCGGTGCTAACGAGCCGTACCTTGGAGAGGCTTCACTAGAGGGATACTTGGATCCCGAGTGGGACATCTAGAGACGTCATTTACTTTTGTTCTAGACTAGCATATTATTTTGAAACACTGTATAGTCTAGATTTCTTTTGTAATTTTCGCTGCGCTATAATAGTAAATTTTCATTGGGAATGTAAAGGCCAAAGATGGCATATTCTTTTGGGATATTGATGTAAATGTTATGAATTATTGTGATGAAGTCTTCTTTATTAATGGTTTATCTTAGTGCTCTCATGGTATGAATGGTTATTGAATGTAATGCCGTCTAGGGTGTATTTTGGGGTGTTACAGCCATCTCGACCATCGAGTCCAAATCCTGTAGGTAGTGGCGCACAATCTACCTCCGAATGGATAATTTCAAACCATCCTCAAACCACCTCACTTTGGTCATGTCTGTGGCCACGTAATCATCAGCGAAATAGGCTAACTCAATGAACGTAGCCATGTATTCCATCACCGTCATAGTCCCTTGTTTCAAATCCAAGAATTCTCAGGCTTTAGCATGTCGAATAGCAGATGGAAAGTACTTGCCCATGAAGGGCACCTAAAACACTCACTATTTCAACGCCTCTATGTTCTTCGAGGCCTTTGCCTAATCCCACCATAGATGGACTTCTACTTCTAGTTGAAATGCAGAAAGCCTTATCTAAGTAGCACTGGAGGTGATCACCATAGCCTCTAGGATCTTCTCAACTTGCTGGAACTAATGGTTTGTCACCATCAGATCCGCCCCCCATAAAAGTCGAAAGCTTGTGCGCCTTGAACTTTTGGATGGTACTTGAGCCTCCTGGACCCACATTGGTGCTAGCTTGTGAAAAGGTAGCCGCCATAGTGCCAATAGCCTCCATGAAGGCTTGTTAATCAAAAGCCAGTAGTGGTTAGTTGTTGTTCCACTCACCGCCTCGGCCGCGTCCTCTTCCTCTATTTTTCATATACACACATGTCAACTAAAAACATAACACTTAATATCCTAAGATAGGGATCAAGTTCAAACTTTGAGATTTCTCTATTTGTCTCACTAGTAGAGCATGTGCTACCAACTAGTAGACATCTCCATCTTGAACCATCCCGTTCATTCTTTTTATGACCACCAAGGTTATATTCTCTATCCCTAGTGTCTCTTTTCCAGACATATTTGACCATGCATATAATTCATATAACAAATAGCATTTAAAACACATAACATGTAACCCCCAATGAATACAATGGTCTAAACCTATGCCCCTCAAGCTCTAAATAAATCGTATACCTAGGCTCTGATACTAAGCTATGACACCACCAAAATTGGGGGTCCCTTGTCAACCTGTTGATCACCCATTAACCTGCAGAATACCCGTGGATACCGTATAACTCGATATCACGCCGTTATGCCCTATTTTTTAGGATCCAAAATTTAACAAAATTTGGTCAGAGTCTCCTTTGTACAAGAAGCTCTACCCAAAATACAACATGTGCAATCATACAACAGTGACCACACCGGGTCAATTTATCTATACTCTATATAGTGTGGCATTGACTTGCAGTAGTGTGACATTTGTTTATAGAAGTGTGAATTTAGTTTGTAGTAGTGTGACATTGACTGGTGTCAATGTGACATAAGCTGGTATCAGTGTGGCATTGTCTTGTAACACTATGACATTGTCGTGTACCACTGTACTAATGCGACATGTAGCACTGCTACTTGTAAACACATCGAATAACATACATATAAATTTAAAATTAAAATTTTGATTGACGACCTACACATACATCAGACTTGAGATCAATTAGGTCTTTTTATATGTTATAATGTGGCCAGTGGATAACGAAACGACATCAACGGTATTCAAAAGCGATCCTTTCTTTATGCAATGTAGCACACTTCTTTCTAGCTTTTCAAAACTTCACCTACATTGTATTTCTTTCTTTCATTCTTTTTCTCATTTTTCGCTTTCTTGGCCATTTTTTTTCTTTCCCTTTCTTTTTTAGTTGTTTGCACAAAATTTTATTTCTTTGAACAGTAGCCACCATCTTCTTTTCTTTTTCTCTTATTTTTTTGTATCATACTGATTTATAAGAGGGTGTAAGAAAATTAGATAGCAGAGGTATGCCAAATATATTTTCATGTGGCTTGGTTATCATATGGGTTACATGAAAAGGAAGTCACACATTAAAGGCTCAATCAAGGCTAACTAGTGATATAATTTTGTAAAAGAAATGGCTAAGGCTCAAAAATTAAATCAAAGATGGCCTAAGATCCTTTCTCAAGCATGTGCATATGTATGTGTCATATGAACAGATTCTTTATGAGATACACCAATAGACTGCAATATTTGCATCAATCAAAACAATAATAATGAGGTTATTCAAGGATAGAAAGTAAAAAACCTTACTTTGAGTAAATGTTGTTTTTCTCTCAAAAGCATCGCAAGGCTTGAAAACTTACCATGATATTCTTTGTTTTCTCAACTGGTTATGTCAGGTTTTCAAAAAATGTCGATTATATATCAATTCTATTTTTGATTCTGGTCATTCTGTACATTAAGAATAACAAATACCAATGTATATTTGACATTTAAGCATAGAAAAAAATACCAGTTTTCAAGGAAATGAGGTTTTTTTTTTTAATTTGAAACTAGAATTCGAACGTCAAATAAAAATCAAAATTATTTATGTACTCATTTATCCCTGAAAATTGAAAGAAGTCTAAATGCAGAAATTAAACTTGAAAAACTATGGCGTCTCAGGATAAGTCCCTACCTATGCTACAACTTTGTTGGTAGTTTAAGACATTCCTTACTCAGCCCACATCTTTATTTCAGCAAAAAAGACTTTGTACATCTAAAAAAATTATATATACTTTTTAAAAAAGTTTGGACCATTAACCTTCACCAAAAAACACTTTTTTTTCCAGTTTTCTCAAAAATTCTAATTTCAGTCTTGCTTCCATGCAATTAGAACAATCAGTAACTCTTCTAATTTCCTGTCGTACAAAACGTGTAAGTACCATACCAGAACAACATGATGTCTCAGCATGATCCTTGCTCTGCCCATTCACTATCTAGTCTAATCAATTGAGTGCGCAACCGAAAATTGGTTCAGAACACTAATTATATTCTTCATGTGAAATATCTTGCCACATGGTTTACATGCACCCAGTTGTTTGGCACGGCGACGTTTAGTAAAAGTGCTTATGTCACACAGTGGTTTAGCTTGTTCTTCTCGGATTTTAGTTTTTCTTACCAATCTTGTTTTTCTCTTTATCACAACATGCATATCAGATGGAGAAGTGTGTAAAACACCCAAACTGAACCAAAAAATCTTACTATTCATGCTTGCTATGCTTAAGGCACCCTATCTGGTTCTTTAATGTCTACCAGTTACAAAGATGAATAAAGGTTACTTAAAGACGTGATCATCAATTTATATAAAATACGAGCCAGAGTACACAATATAGTCAAAAGCAACAACTATAACAACAAGAACAAAAAATTTTACGGGCAAAAAATATACAAAATATGAACTGTAGTTCTCATCCCTAACATAAACTCAACATTGCCATCAATGTTTGGAATTTACCAATGTATGGAGTTTGAAAATGAGGTCATTAGGTAGAGATTTGTTCATCTGCCGAAACTTACAAATAAAATACACAAATTAATCATCTTTACGTAAATTTGGGTTTCTGGTAGGTGGAAGTCCTTGTGTGTGAGTGCAAACAAGAGCAGGACACCCATGCACAAATACCATATTAAAGTGCAAAACATAAAGCAAAGGATTGAGTATGTAGAGTGTGTGGTCATTGATTTGCAGTGGGTGGGTCATTTTAATAGAGAACAAATAAATGAAGAAAAAGAAGAAAAGGAAAAGAAAAAGAAGGGGGTCAGCAGTGGTGGATGCGAGAAAGGGAAAAAGGGTTGGAGGCCTTATAAAGGCATCCCAGTTGGTCTGGGTGGGTTGGATTTTTCCTAACCCGACCCTTTTTTTGTGTCGACAGGCGTGAATCTTAGAGGATTATTTTGGATCCATTAAAAGAATGGATTCACTTCTTTAGCAAAGTCTTCCAAAAATGGATTCAAACGCTTACCATTGACAGTAAAAATATTATCATTTGATTAATTTTCCACCTTCACTTCTCCATGTCCAAACACTTATTTGAAAATGTAAGGTCCAGGCCATCTTGATCTCACTTACCAGGAAAAAGATGGAGCCATGAATTATATAGCAGGACTTTTTGAGAAGGTTCAAAAGACTTCCGCACAATATTCTTGTTATGAAAAATTTTCATTATGAACTTAGCAATTTTTGCATTGTCATGTGCCTCATTTCTCAATTCCTCTAACTCATTAATCTAAAGTATTTTTGAGGTCTAGCCTTGTCTAGGTCGAATTTCATTGCTTTAATGACCCAGTATGCTCTGTGTTCCAATTCTACAGGTAGGTAACAAGGTTTGTCATAGACTAATCGATAAGGAGACATGCCCAAAATTGTTTAAAAAGTAGTGTGATTTGCCCAAAGTGTATCTGTTAGTCTTAACGACCAATCTTTGCTGTCTGAGTTTACCATTTTTTTTTAAAATCAGTTTGATCTCTCGATTAACTAGTTCAGCCTGTTCACTAGTCAGTGGGTGATAAGGGGTTGCAATTTTGTTAAAAATTAAGTACTTTTTCATCAAATTCCAAAAATGACGATTGCAAAAATGAGCGCCTCCATCACTTATAATGGATTAGGAATTCCAAACGTGGACAATTTTTTTTTAAAAAAAACCTGATCACTATTTGATGATCATTATTTTGGCATGGAATTGCTTCGACCCATTTGGACACATAATCTACGACCACTAAAATATATAGATAGCCAAAGGAAGGGAAAATGGTCCCATAAAATTGATGCCCCAATTGTAAAAAATTAATCACTTGAATGGGGTTAAAGGGCATCACGTTTCTTTTAGAAATGCTTCTCAACCTTTGGCATCTATCACACATTAGACAAAAGGAATGGACATGTTTGAAAAGTGTGGGCCAATAAAATTCACAATATAAGATTTTCGTAGCAGTTTTCTTTGATGAGAAATGGCTACCACATGCTTCGGAATGACCAAATGATATTACCTGTTTGCTCTCATGCTCGGGGATGCAAGGCTTTATAATTTGATCCTTATAGAACTTAAACACGTATGAATCCTCCCAAAAGAAATTACAAACCTCCCCCAAATTTTTTTTCTTAAGCATCATTGTAATGAAAGGAGGAAGTGTATCAATAGCAAGGAAGTTATTAATATCAGCGTATGATGGCGTCTCCTCAATTGTGAACTGTTGTTTATTGGGGAAATTTTTATTAATTGGTAATCCATCATCATGAAATTCATATGTTAACCTTGAAAAATGATATGCCACCATATTCTCAACACCTTTTTTGTCCTTAATGACCAGGTCAAACTCTTGTAATAAGAGTCTTGGCTTTGCATCATTCTTTGTGAGTAAGAATTTTAACGTTGTATGGTCAGCGAACACAATAACAGAAGAACCAAAAAGATAAGAACAAAATTTCTCCAGAGCAAAAACTAAGTCAAGCAATTCTTTTTCAGTTGTTGAATAATTCATTTGGACATCATTCAAAGTCTTGCTTTTATAGTAAATCACATGGGGTTTCTTATCCTTTCTTTCTCCCAACACAAAACCTACAACATAATCACTTGCATCACACATTAGCTCAAAGGGTAGAGTCCAGTCAGGGGGTTGCATTATTGAAGCAGAAATTAACATGCCTTTAAGCTTCTTGAAATCTTTCTGGCATGCTTCACTCCATACAAATGATACATCCTGACTTAGGAGATGACTGATGAGAGCATAATATTTCATATTTAATGGCCTCATTACATGCATTTTAACTCAACTTTGCATGTAAGTACTTAGAGTTACCCGAATTTATGAATAATGTAGAAATTTCGATGTTGTAGATAATTATAGCGTAAATCCTGTATTTTGGAACCTTGCAACTATGAATGGATGAGTGGTGAAGATGTATACACATTACATGAGAATTTTGGAGGCTTAAAAGTGAAAGAAATCAAGGAGGTATCGATGCTTGGTAACATAGGCACTAGGACCTGCACCATTTGGTTACACTACCTTGGTTTTCCTCGTTTTTGACCATGATCTACTATGAATTTGAAAAGGTTAAAAAATAAAAGTTGTAGATCTAGATGTCCTTTGTATAGTGTCAAAATTTCTGCTCAATCAAACAGTTGAATCAAAAGTTATGGTAGTTTTACGAAAATTGGTCATGAGCTAGCATCTCATTTTTGACCTTCCGGTAGAAGGAAACCAAACCTACCGGTAGGTTTTTCCTACTGGACAAAAACCTAACGGTAGATTTGTGCTACTGGAGTAAAACCTACCGGTAGGTTTACCGCGACTTACCAGTAATTTTTGCCTAAAACCGCCAAAACGCCTGCAACTTAAGTTCCTTCACTTGGGGGTCCCACCTACACTTATACCACTTGTCCCCTGACATCCCTTACACATTTTCATGCCTCCTACGCCCTACTTGAAGACTTTAAAGGCAATGGCATTAAAGAGATGGGAGAGAAGGGGGCAGCCGTGATGGGTGTAGGCTAACCTCTTCCTAGCCTGTTCAATGCATCAAATCACCTCGCATTGATGGGAGGTCTACTCTCACAGGCTAGGAGAGCCTCATGGAAGAAAATGCATCACTCCTTCACCATATATTAAGCATTCCACAAGATTTTCAAAAGGAGTGGCTACCTAAGCTTAGAATGCTCTAAGGAAGAAGATGAATAGTAGAGATAGAAATATATGTTTTTGCATTTTCTTCTCCATTTCAATTGTAGTAATCTTTAAATATTTTGTAATCTTTAAATCTTGCACCTTAATGTCATTTATTTCAAGTTTAGTATTACATTTTGGATTTCACCATTGATGCTATCAAGTTCTTCATTTTTCAAGCTTTAAAATGGGTATTGCATTTCTCTATTTGTAGTTAAGTTTTCTTGCATCTACTTGGTTCAAATGCTTCATTTCTTTATAATGTCTTTCCATTTCTTTTAAGTTGGCTAATCCAAGGGAGACCTCCATTTGGGCTTACCATTTTAACTCAATTTCTTTCCTCCTCTCGATGTACGATGGTTGGGTTTGACTGGTTTGTGGTGTGGACTTGGTTGTGAGTCTTTGATATTCTATAGACTTGTCATCGATTATGCTTGTATCCTCACTTCCATCTCGTTCCAAGCTTTCCATGAATCAATCGAGCATCTAGGCACCACTGGAGGAAGGTTTTGAATTGAGTTTGCATTCCCATTATAATGACCCCTTCGGATTAGCCAATAACTTGATCCGAAATGTGTACACCCAAGTGCAGGCGGTCAAGTTATAGTAATAATTCGGTTTGAGTCCGGAGTTGAATCCACAGAGAACTAGTAGTGGTGTTTCAAAGTAATCGGTTAAGGAGACCAATTGATCGTGACCTTTGAGATTTTAGGATTGTGAGATGTGGGTGAATTCCTTGAACAGAATATTAAATTCTTTCCAAGAAATTTTCTAGACAAAATATAAGATTGATTCGAATAGCGGAGAAGTCACTCTATAGTTCGAGGATCGAGACATGTGGTCAATTATCCAGAATATTATATTTTTTTGCTTGATAACTCAATTAACTCCCGTGTCAACAGCAAGTCAATCGGAAGATAAAAATGGCCTATTAAGGTCATGGTTCCAAGGTCTTACTAGAAGTTTACAAGAATTATTTATACCGAGAGTTATCGCGCGTACAAACAAGCAAGTATTTATTCATGACATTCAACCATGGCTTTAATAGTTCATCCTTTTGAATGAAGCTTGATATGGGGGATGACTGAAGGGTAGTCATGAAGATCTAGCCGGGGTACTTGCCTTGAAACGAAGAGCCTTTCTATGCAAGAGTCATCCGTGTCATAGAAAGACTATCGATTATACAAAGTACCTTAGCTTTGCTAGATGCAATCAATCATCCAATAATCAAAGGGCTATGAACATTAAACATTAGAACAAAGCATCATATAATATCCGGATAATCAATACATACCCTTCACCTCTTATTAAAGAGTGAATGAGAAACTACTCACTCTTCATAGCTTTGGTAAAGCTAAAAAAGTGAGATGCTCATCCCTCTAAGTAGAGGCCTTCACAAAGTAAAAGTATAATTAACAAGGAGCTAATCTTCAACAAAGAATGAGTGAATCACGTTCCACCATTCACGGCTTTGGTAAAGCTCTACAAAAGTGGAAGAGTTTCACTCCTCTAAGCAAGAAGGGAACTCAAATAATGAAAGTGCAAGACATAAATAAAAGCATGTATGTAGGAGCATAAATGTAAAGACTAGAAGTAAATAAAGACATAAATGTAAAGACTAAATGTAAATCAAGAGCATAAATGTAAAGACTTAAAGTAAATAAAGGAATTACACCTCTTAAGTAAATGTAAATGTGAACATTAATGTAAAGGAAATGAGTGGGAATCTAAACTCCTCACTTCTTAAAGAGAAAGACTAAGACAAGAATTAAAATAGATGGATGTGATGAAATGTTAAGTGATAAATCCCTCAAATGGTTCCACCATGAGTCACTCTTCTCCACAAAACTAAGTGTATTTATATGCAAGGAGAAGGTAGGGAGGGGGTAAAAGAATAGAGCTGGGCGTCAAAGTCAAAGTGAAATGCCAACCACTCTACAGGCAGTCTGTCCACACCGTTCGAACGGTTTGGGCGTTTGAACGGTTTCTCTGTCTTTGCTCTCTCCCGTTCAAATGTCAGATGGAATCAGTGCATGCCAGTTATGTCATTCCACATGTGGTTTCTGTCAAAAATCTTCCTCCAAGTCTTCATAAAAATCTTCCTCCAGGTCCTTATAGAATCTTGACTGATCTGTCTAATAATTTCTGGGGCGTTCGAATGGTGTTTACCGTTCGAACGTGGCACTCAAGTGTCTGGGCCTTCTGACTACAAGTCTGCAACACGCCATGTCTTCAGTCAGTCTGACTTGTCATTGCTCCTGTGGACGTTCGAACGTTGATTACCGTTCGAACGGAGTCCTTAAGTCTCCAGGGCCTTGAGTCTTGCCTACAACACAAATTACAATAGCTGGCCTGGTTCATCATGACCGTTTGAATGGGGTTTAACATTCGAACGTTGCTTCCTTATTCCAAGCTTCTACAATTTGTTCCTTAAAATACTGTGATTGCCTGCAAAAGATACTTTTTGGTGCCTTTGAGTCCTTATTCACATTAAGACCTGAAACATCATCATTCAAACTCCACCAAAGCAAAATTAGTCCAAAATATGGCATAAGAGTATGCTATTTTTGAGTGTTAATCACACCCCTAACCTAGATATTGCTAGTCCCTAGTAATACAACAATTAATTTAAAAACAAATCTATTTCTAACACCTTTTTTGTAGGTTATCTGATTACATTTAGCTTATGCAACAAGTCGTTAAACCTCTAGGTTTATCCTAAAGGACGAGTGTTGTCTCGTGAGGGTTTTCAGTGAAGCTACCCACAAACTTCGGTCGAACAAATGTAACTGTGAGATTGCTGATTACAATAAATTATCATCCTGGTCATTGAGACACCTATCCCTTAATTTTGATTTTAAGGTCCACATGCTCTTCACCATTGGTATTATCCCTATGCACAAATTAGCATTTGAAATTTTCTTTGTAGTAAGATGATCATTCTAGAAACAAGAATTTGTGTATAACAAACATTCCACTTTAATCACCCTTCATGGAAAGTTTTGACTTCCCAAATCTCTCAAAGGGATGCTCTCAGCAGAAGATTCACTCTGGCTATGGTGACTTGTTTCTCACTGAGCATGTAATCATAAGATGCCCAATCAGAAATTACATGCATAATTTAGTAAAGGAGTGAACATTTATAGCAAATAAACTCGTCATGTTCTTGGCATAATCTCATGGAAGATTATTGATACAAACAACGAAATGCTATATAACATTCCCCAACTAGTGATTAACAACATGCATATGCAACAGACTTGAGATCAATTAGGGCTTTCATAGGTTGTAATGTGGCTAGAAGTCAGTGGCTAACGAAACTACGTCAATAGAGTTTCAAAAATACTATCTCTTTTATGCACTTTAGGACACCTCTCGTTGGCTTTTTGTCATTTCTTTTGGGAATTGGATTTCTTTCTTTCATTTTTCCCATTTTTCACTTTCTTGGCAATTCCCTGTCTTTCTACCTCTTTTCCTTTTTCGGTTGTTTTCACCGATTTTCTTTTCTTTCATAGAACAGTAGCCTTCGATATCTTTTCTACTTTCCTTGCTTTTCTTGTATCATTCAGATTCAAACGAGGGTGTAAGAAAATTAGATAGCAAGGTAGGTCAAGTATTTTTCCTTGTGGCTTGGTCATCATATGGGCTTTTTAAAAAAGAATTTATCTTTTGAAGGCTCAATCATGGCTGACTAGGGTCATACTTTTGTGAAAGGGTTGGCTGAGGCTAAAATTTTAATCCAAAAATAACCTAAGATTCTTTTTCAAATATGTGCATACGCATGTGCCGTCTTGTCTATATTTATTGTAGGATATGTCAATAGATCACATTAGTAGTATCAATCAAAATAAAATTAATGAGATTATTGAAAGATAGGCGATGAAAAAAAACCTTTCTTGAGTAAATGTGGGTGTTCCCTCTGAAGCATCGCAATGTTCAAAACTTACCATGGTATCTTTTGTAATCTGCACTGATCATGTTAGGTTTTGTAGGGAATGTCGGTTATATACCGATTCCATTTTCAAGTTTGATCACTGTGTACTTTGAGAACAACAAATACTCATGTTCATTTGATAATGTAAGTATAGAAATAATATCAGTTAAAAGAGTTGTGACCCGAGGTCAAGATTGCCAAGATATGTGTCAAACGGATCATGTGATTAGTTACTTTAACAAGCAATCTCAAAATCTACATGTGTTTTTATCAACAAGAGTTTATTTTTAAAATCCAATTTTTACAAATGTTTGCAACAAAATAAAAAGGATATGATAAACTGAATCATTCCATTCACAAGATATGATCATTCGGTACATTAATCATTAATGATTCAATTCATCCAAAAGAAGCAACAAAACCAACATAACCATACAGAACTTAAAAATATCTATCAAAACGCCGAAACACACAAAAGAAAAGACACAAAACAATCTCCCCCCTCAATCTCATCTATGTCCAGCCCTAAGATAGCTAAGAATTTCCTCCTGTTGTTTGAAGATATCTGCTTGCTGTCGGAGAATTTCGGCTTGATTGCTCTCAATCCCCATCATCATCTCCCTAAGGGACCTCCGAGTGCTAGAGCTAGGTCTTGCCTGATCAGGCTGTGCTCTCTCCTCCTCCATCTCTCTCTCAATCTCTCGCTTCTCCTCTCGGTCTAGCTCTTCTTGTACTTCATCCCCTCCTTGGGCTGGTGGCCTATCTTGCCTTCTTGCCGATGGATCGCTGTGCCCACGGCTTCTCTAGAATGAACCCCTGTCAAGTTTCCCCATTGGCAATTGTATTTCCATTTTGGGCCTCTCCCATACTCCATTATCCAGACAAATCTCTGTCACCAAAGTGCCAAAAGGTAAATAACTTTCTTCACGTTGTATCCTTTCTTAATTTCATTTAGAATGAGAGAAAGGAGGTCAATACTATGTCCTCTCCCTATAGCATAGAGGAGGCGCGCCATCTCTGGCAAAATCTCATTTTTTCTTTTTAGAGGGGCTAGGTTGGAGACCACAATTATATTGAGCATTATATATTTTTCGGTCAATTCCCCTTGTTTCAAAAAAATTTCTCCCTCCCCATGCAAAGTTCACATCTCCAGTCAACTCCCTTACTACCCTATCCAATTCAACATTTTCTTTGGGGGGTAAATTGGGTTTTTCACCCGAGGCAATTCGGGTCTAATCTCCTTGAGGTACGCCTCATCCACCTCAATGTGGTTTCCCCGTACATAGGTTCGTATAGAGCCATTGATGATTTCAGCGTTGGAGTAGAACTCCTGTACCAGATCAACAACAGTTCTTCCTCCATTACTTAAATGTAACACCCATTCTCTCCTCTTCATCTCCTCCAGCAGGCCCAACTCAGCAAAATCAGAGACTATAATGTCTCTCTCACACACCACAGCTTGATTTCTAAAGAAATTTTCATACCTTTGTGCTTTCATAGCATTTGTAAATCTGGTACGATCGTACCTCTTCCTTTCTCCCTTCCTCTTTCATCTTGGATTACTTCCTCAACCTAGTTGGGTTCTTGGTTCACTGGTGGCTTGTGTTTAGCAGGAATCTTCATTCGAGACATGGCGTTCAAACGGTTGGGAGCTTGAGGGAAGACTGAAACTTTGTGCGTGACGTCTGGGGTTGATGCTTTTTAGCTGGAGAAGAGTAGGGGAGAGTCGAATTGGTGTTTCTTGGGGTGTGAGGGAAGATTAAGGTATGAGAAATGAGAAACGAGCTTTAGGATTGGAGAGATTCAGAGTGATTTAGGGCTTTCTGAACTAAAAAAGACGATCAGATTTTTATAGTTCACGTCGCACCGTTCGAACGATGGAAACGTTTAAACGTTATATGAAGAATTTTAAACAACCGTTCGAACGGTACTCAACGTTCGAATGGTAAACCAAAAATCAAATGTGTTGCTCCTAGTACTTTGTGTTTTCTACAGTGTTTCCATCAGAGAGTTCATCAGAGGCAAAGTACTGTGAGCAGCAACTGTTCGAACGGAACTAACGCTCGAACGGTGGATCAAAAAATAAAATTTTCTCTGTTACACTATACACAATCAGAGAAGGCTAAACACACAAATAAAAATTCATGGCATCTCAGGATAAATCCCCACCCACGCTTGAGGTTGGCGTTTCGGGACATTCCTTACTCGGCCCATATTTTCATTGCAGTAATTTAAAAAGCAAAAAAATTTCACACTTTTTACCAAAATTCGGACCATTGGCTTTCATTTCTTAACACAATTTTTTTTCACAGCTTATCAGGAAGTAATCTCAATCCGAGTCATCTTCTGTGTAGCTTGAACTACCAGTGACTCTTCCAATCTCTTGTCGCACAAACCGGTTAAGCATAACACCAGAATAGGATGTGTGTCAGGATAATCCTTACTTTGCCCATTCACTATCCAGTCTAATCGATCGAGTGCGCGACCAGAGATCGGTTCAGAACACTGATTGTATCTTTTATCATGAAATACCCGACCACACTGTTTACATGCACCAAGTCTCTTGGCACGTCGGCGTTTAGCAAAAGTGCTTCTGCCACAGAGGGGTTTTGTTTGCTGCTCTCGGATCTCATTTTTTCTTACCAGCCTTGCTTTTCTCATGATCACATTATGCACATTTGATGAAAAATTGCGTAGAGCTCCTAGACTAAATCAAAAAAGTTTAATATCCATGATTCCTAGACTCACTATCTGGTTCTTTAATGTCTGCCAGTCACAAAGACAATTTAAATTGACCCACAGATATAGCAAGGCAACAACAACAAAAATTTTAAAAAAAATTATGGCACGGGTACAAGAACAAAACACAGGCAAAATATGAACTACAAGTTCTCACACCCCCAGCCTGAACTGAACATTGTCCCCAATGTTTTGATTTTACCAGTATGGTTCGTGAAAATGAGGTTGAACTGCAGTGATCCATGCTCCTTCAGATACCTACAAATCCAAATGCAACCATTAATCCTTTCGGCTCAGATCTGAATCAAAGGAGGGCTTGTAAGGTTTGTATGCGATTGCGAAAAACAGCAATAAACCCATTAACAACTGAAGTAAAATAATGTACAATATCAGAATAGGGATCTGCTCTTCTGGGTGCATGGACATGATTTTGCTTGGGTGTGGTTGGTTTTGTAGAAGAGAGAATAAAGTAAAGGAAACTAAGAAGAAGAAAGAATGAAGCAGGATAGAAAGCGAGGAAGAAGTAGAAGAATAAAAGAAGAGGGAAAGAAGGAAGAGAAAAGGCGGAGGAATAGACAGAAAGTGGAGATTGGGAAATGAAATAGGCGGTTCTGGGGTGGGCTCAATGGTGACAGATGGGAAAGGATGGAAAAAGGTGGTGGGGGTCTCATGATGGTGTCTCCTTGGGTCAGGTTTTCACCTGATCCGATCCTTTTGAGTGTCAGCAGGCTTGATTCTCGGAAGGATATTCGGGTTCCTTTAAATTAATTGTTTCCACATTTTTAACAAAGTCCTCCAAAAATGGTTTCAACCTCTGACCATTAACAGTAAAGATATTACCGTTTGATGGGTTTTTCACTTCTATTGCTCCATGATCAAACACCTTTTTGACAATGTAAGGTCCAGTCCATATTGATTTTAACTTACCAGGGAAGAGGCGTAGTCTTGAATTAAACAATAGGACCTTCTGGGTAGGTTCAAAAGATTTCCGTACAATATTCTTGTCATGGAAAACTTTCATTCTGTTCTTTGCAATTTTAGCATTTTCATACGCTTCATTTCTCAATTCTTCCAATTCATTTATCTGAAGTTTTCTTGAAAGTCCAGCCTTGTCCAGGTCAAAATTCATTGCTTTAATGGCCCAGTATGCCCTATGTTCCAATTCTACAGGTAGGTGACACTGTTTTTCATAGACTAATTGATAGGGAGACATGCCCAAAATTGTTTTAAAAGCAGTACGATATGCCCAGAGTGCATCAGTCAGTCTTGACGACCAATCTTTGCGAACGGGGTTCACCGTTTTTTCCAAAATTAATTTGATCTCCTGATTAGCTAATTCCGTCTGTCCAGTAGTCTGTTGGTGATAAGGGGTTGCAACTTTGTGAAAAAACAGATATTTTTTCATCAAATTCCTGAAGGGACGATTGTAAAAATGAGAACCCCCATCACTTATGAGTGCTTTAGGAATTCCAAATGGGGACAAAATATTTTTTTTAAAAAATCTTATCACCGTTTGGTAATCTTTATTTCGGCATGGAATTGCCTCAACCCATTTGGATACATAGTCTACTACCACTAATATGTATACATAGCTAAAGGAAGGTGGGAATGTTCTCATAAAAATAGATGCCCCAGCAGTCAAAAATTTCAATCACTAGAATTGGATTTAAGGACATCATGTTTCTTTTTTAAATATTTCCTAATCTTTGGCATCTATCACATGTTAAACAAAATGCATGGACATCTTTGAAAAGTGTGAGCCAATAAAAACCACATTGTAGGATTTTTGCAGCGGTTTTACTTGATGAAAAGTGGCCACCACATGCTTCAAAATGACAAAATGCTATTCCATGTTTGCTTTCTTGAGCAGGGATGCAACGTCTTATGATCTGATCCTTACAGTATTTGAATACATAGGGATCTTTCCAAAAGAAGTTATGAACCTCCCTCATGAATTTCTTTTTGTCCATGAGGGTGAATGACGGAGGGAATGTTCCAGTAGCTAGGAAGTTAGCAATGTCTGCATACTATGGGGTTTCATCAATTATGAACAGTTGTTCATAAGGGAGTTTCTCATTGATTGGCAGTCCATCCTCATGGAATTCATACGTTAATCTGGACAGATGGTCTGCCACCACATTTTAGACCCATTTCTTGTCTTTGATGACAAGATCAAACTCTTGAAGCAAGAGTATCCATCTTAAGAGCCTTGGTTTAGCATCTTTCTTTGTGAGCCAAAATTTTAGGGCTGCATGGTCAATGAAAATAGTAACAGAAGAACCAACCAGATAAGACCTGAAACAGAACGGGGTTTAACGTTCGAACGTTGCTTCCTTATTCCAAGCTTCTACAATTTGTTCCTTAAAATGCTGTGATTGCCTGCAAAAGATACTTTTTGGTGCCTTTGAGTCTTTGTTCACTTTAAGACCTGAAACATCATCATTCAAACTCCACCAAAGCATAATTAGTCCAAAACATGGCATAAGAGTATGCTATTTTTGAGTGTTAATCAACCAACACTTGTTTTTATTTCAATTTCATGAAGAACAAAAATCACAAAACTCAAACTCAAAGTTTTTTACACTTTTCCTTTTTTTTTTTACCAAAATCACCTTCACCTAATTTCCATATTTCCCTGAGGAGACGACATTGAAATATTTTTCCAAGTAAAACACAACACTCAAAAGTCTCTCTACGCTTGGGGAACACTTTTGTTCACACACACACACATTTTGTACATTACCATTCATCCACCATTTTGTTACCCTTTCTTTTGACTTCATTACGCGGGAGAGTGACACTCCCTTCACACATACATCATACAAATATTGAGGGATGATGTTTGGTAAATTATCCAATTCAAGACATTGCATGTGAAGGTTCAAAATCAATATTTGCTTCTGAAAACTTTTACCCAACCATTATGTTACACCGAGTTATCCGAGTTGTGGTTGGGAGAATGAATCTTTTAATTTTTCATCCGATCTCACACCACCAATTGAATTTTGTCACTATCCAACATACATGGACTCAACCAAATAAGAATGGAAAAATACATTTTATAAGTTTATACAATGCCAAATGGAAGTCAATGTCCACCAAATGGAATTCATTGCCCACCTAATGGAAGTCAATGCCCAAGTAGCCCAACAATTTTTCGAAATTAGAGATGAACTTATTGCATTGACTAATGCTATAATTGTTAGGGATGAAGAACAACATCTTGAGCATAGTCAATGTATTGAGGGAGATCATCTCAATGGAATGTATATTGATGTTGAATTTTTCACCACTCTTGATTGTGAAAAGTTTAATGAAGTTATTATCTCACATGAGGTTAATGAGCCCAAGGGCATTTTGCAATCAAAAGGTGGTGTAGAGGTTCCCAATTTTTAAATAGGGGAGGGCATTAAAATGGAGTTAAGTGAAGAAACTTTTTTTAAAAAATTATATACTCCATTGTTAAAATTGCATAAACTTGCCTACACCTCGGTTTGCCTTATAGCTGTTGTTGTACACACATTCTACCAACGATAAATGGTCATTTTAACTCCCCTTGAAGTCTAACGCCCAAGCACGTAGCATATCCTCCACAATCTGTATCATCCTCTCGGATTGGCCATCCATTTGGGGATGAAACGTTGTACTGAAATGTAACTCTGTCCCCATGGCTTGTCGTATACTTTGCCAGAACCGCACCACAAACTGAGAATCGCAATCCGACACGATAAAAAGCAGATCTCCATGCAATCGCACAATCTCACGGATATACAACTGGCTCAAAGTTTTGAATGTGTCATTGGTCTTCATACCCAAGAAATGAGCGGACTTGGTTAGTCTATCCACAATAACCCATAGTACATTACGCCCGCGTGACGTCCGTGGTAAACCCAACACGAAATCCATGATGATGTGATCCCACTTCCAGTCTTGGATAGGCAAAGACTGTAGTAATCCTCCTGGCATTTGATGTTCGATCTTCACCTGTTGGCACACCGTACATTGTGCTATGAACCTTGCCACATCCTTCTTCATTCCCTTCCATCAATATTGGCGCTTCATGTCCCTATACATTTTAGTGCTACAGGGGTGGATAGCAAACTTAGAGCGATGACACTCTCAAAGTATCTCCTCCTTTACGGACGAATCAACGGTAACACATAGATTCTCCCCATGTTTGAAATTCTCCGTTTCTCAATGACCAACCCTCCATAGTTCTCCATTCTCCAATTTAGGTCGAATCGACTCTAATTCAGGATCCAAGCATTGTAAATCCATAATTCTACGTTAGAGAACTTGTTGAGCCACAAGGTAAAACAAATATGGTCGTGGTCCGTCTTCTCCAATACTTAGATCATAATATCCAAGGGCATCCATCAACTTTCATTCACCTATGGAAACATTGAGTTCACCCCGAGACATTATGCTAAGTGCATCAGCAACTACATTCGCATTCCCCGGATGGTAGTTGAGTGTAAAATCGTAATCCTCTAAATACTCAATCCACCTTCTCTGCTAGAGATTTAAGTCCTTCTGTGTGAACACATACTTGAGGCTCTTGTGGTCCGAGAACACTTGAAACTTTTCCCCATACAAGTAACACCTCCACAACTTGAGAGCAAACACCACAGCGAACAGCTCCAAGTCATGAGTAGGATTATTCTGTTCGTGAACCTTCAGTTGTCTCGAACTATAAGCAACTACCCTGCCTCCCTGTATTATCACACATCCCAAGCCTCGAAACGAAGCATCGGTGCACAAATCATATCCGTCCCCACTATTCAAAATAATGAGGACAGGTGTCTTCCTCAACCTCTCCTTCAAGGTGCGAAAGGCTCGTTCACACTCTTGAGTCCAAAAGAATTTCTCCCCCTTCTTCGTAAGGCGAGTCATCGACATCGCAAGCTTAGAGAATACCTCCACGAATCTCTGGTAGTAGCCTGCTAAGTCCAAAAAACTACGCACTTCGGTCACTTTCTTCGGTGGTTTCCACTCCATTACTGCTTCAACCTTTGTAGGGTCAACAGCTACACCCTGTTCCAACACCACATGGCCAAGGAATTTCACCTCCTCCATCCAGAACTTGCATTTACTCCTCTTAGCATATAACTTATGCTTCCTCAAAGTCTGGAGCACAATTGTGATATGACGTTCATGTTTCTCGTGTGTCCGTGAATAGATTAGTATGTCATCAATGAACACAATGAAAAACTGATCTAGGTATGGTCGGAATACCCTGTGAATCAAATCCATGAAGGCTGTGGGTGCATTAGTCAATCCGAACGACATTACTGTATACTTGAAATGACCATACCGGGTACGGAAAGCAGTTTTAGGAATATCATCTTGCTGATCCGCAATTGATGGTACCCTATTCGAAGGTCAATCTTGGTTTAATACTTAGAACCCTTCGGCTGATCAAATAAGTCATCAATCCGTGGTAACATATATCTATTCTTCACTATCATCCAATTCAAGCTTGGGTAATCTGTGCATAACCGAAGTGTTTTGTCATGCTTCTTCATAAAGAGGATTGGGGCTCCCCAAGGTGAAGTACTCAAACGGATAAACCCAATCGCCAACAGATGGTCTAGCAGCTTCCTTAGCTCCTTTAACTCCAAAGGTGTCATTCGATAGGGAGCATTAGATATGGGCTCGGTTCCCGGATAGAGATCAACGGTGAACTTAATTTCTCTTTGTGGAGGTAATCTTGGTAATTTGCTAGGGAAGACATTCGAAAAATCAAATACTATCAACACCATGTCCGCATGGGATCAATCCCAATCATCTCCCATTAAGCTGGCTAAGAAACTTACCTGGCTCCCCGCCTTAGCCTTCAAGAATCTACTCCCTGTAGAAGGAAATAGATGAGAAGAATTACAATCATTCATGAAAGTAAAAACTACCCCACCCAATAATTGGAATGAGATCCGTTTGCAAAAATAATCCATCACCGCACAGAAATTTGACAACAGATTTATCCCAAATATGATGTCGTACCCCTTCATATTTAACGCAACCAAATCTAAGACCAGTTTATGACCCCCAATTCGAAATACACACCATTCTAGTATCCAACCGTTCTCCCATGGGCATGTCGATACTCAGGGCATGTTCTAGCTTCTCGAAACTCAATCCCAAATTAATAGCATAAACAACATGTATAAATGAATGAGTTGCACTGGGGTCAAATAAAATTCGGGCCCAAGAACTGTACAGAAGAACGATACCTTCCACAATGGCATTGGAAGTGTTCTCCTCCGATTAAGTCAAAGCAAATACTCTCCCTTGAGTGGCACCGCCGGCGGCTAGAGCTCCTAACGGTCTCCGCTGTTGTAGTGGCCTCAGTGGGGGTGGCTTGTCTACTTGATTGGTCCTTGGTGGAAACGTAGGGCATTTATGTTTGAAGTGCCCAAACTCTCTGCATTCAAAACATTGGTGTGTGTAAGTGGCTACTTTATCTTGAGTAACCCCAACTCCTCGAACTGCTTGGTTCCTTTGCTTTGAAGCTTGATCAGGTCGGAGGTATGGAACTTCCATTTATGTGACTCCACTACTGCTAGCGGTTCTCAAGGTACCTCATTCAGCGAAATTTTGTCTTCGTCTGGTCTCCTATGTGTCTCTCTCCCCCACATTCATCCATTCCACTAGATCCTTGTATTCTCGAATTCAGAGTACAACTAGCTTCTCACGAATGAAAGGCCTCAAACTTTGTTCAAAGCATTTAGCCCCCCTTTGCATCAGTGGCCATAAACTCGATTGCGTAGTGAGAAACCTTGCCGAATTCTAACAAAAATAAATAAATAAATCCTAACCTAAATCAACAACAAATCACCCTATTTGATAAACATATAACCTCAAACGAATTCAAGCCTAAAGTTTCTTCAACCTAGCCTACACTCTATGATAGTCCACAACCTACAGCTCCCATGTAAGACCAAAAACATAAGCTCTGATACCAAAATCGGTAACGCCCCAAATACCACCCTGGACGACATTACATTCTAAAACTATTTACATCATAAGAGCACTAAAATAATTCATCAATAAATAAAACTTCATAAAGTCATCCATAGAATTTACATCATCATCCCAAAAGAATAGACCCATCTTGGCCTTTACATTCCCAAAATTAACTGATGTAGCACAGCGAAAATAACAAAAGAAAACTAGGCTTTGCATGGTTCAAAATGAATATTTTAGCCTAGAACAAAAGAAAGTGTATAACCTAAGCATCCACCTCGGAATTCTTGTCACCCGCTATCGGAGCTTCCCAATGTACCGGCTCTTCAGTTCTGAGCTCCTCCTCTAGGCACAAACATGAAATATGTTTTGGTAGGGGTTGAACACGAAGCTCTATAGCAACATTCCTCCCAAACTCGAACAAGGTTTAGAAAAGCATATAAAAATGACGGTCTCATCTCACAAATAACATATATAATCTTTGAAGTAAAACATGAACATTTTACAACTGATCTCAAGTTTAAGTAGCAAGGGTAAGAGAAATGAACATTAACAACCAAGTTCCAATAAACATACATTTCCAAAATAAAAACCATTACCCACATATGATATAATATTGTCCTCCACGACACGAGTTTCCTTAGAAGGAACCTCTGACTCTCAATGTTTGGTTTCTCAAACATCCTTACAAGGAAACTCTTGAGAAAATCATATACTGTCCTCTTTTGGTATGAGCATCCTTACAAGAAATCTGTCACCCACAAAGTTTGGTTTCTCAAGCATTCTTACTAGGAACCTCTTGAGAAAGAATGAGCATCCCTAAAAGGAATCTCTCACCCTTAAGATTTGGTTTCTCAAGCATCCTTACAAGGAACCTCAGGAGAAGGAATGAGCATCCTTACAAAGAACCTCTCACTCATGTTTGTCCAAACAACCATACAAGCCATACCTTACCCCCTATTTTCTCAAATGCCCACAATTCTACAAGTCTCAAATTTACTAGCAATTTCAAAGAAAAATCCTCAATTCTCACAAGTGATATCTTCTAATAGGGCAATTTAAAGAGAAACCTGTAAGAGATCATTATCAATATAATTACATTACTCAACACAAAGCTCTAGGGTTTTCAACACCCAGATTTAGTGAATATTGAGAGAGAAATCCACATTCCTCAAAAACTAGGGTTTATATGGTTCTCTCACCATAACTTTGTTCAAAACATGATAAAGGCTGTAAGAATATCAAGAAACAAGGAAACCATAGCAAGTACATATCATTAAGAGTCAAATCTTACATATTTACTAACCCTAGCATCAGTGATCAATAATGGAATAAAACCCCTACCTTGATATCTTGCATAATTAGGGCTTTGATCTTGAATCAACCCTTAAATATTTTGTTTTCCCCTTTGATCTTGTGTTTCTCTTTTTCTCTCTTCCTCTCGAAGGTTTTTTTAGGGTTAGAGGGGCTCAAATGGGGCGAAAAAAGGCATCTTAAAGTATTTATAGGGCAAAAATCAGACTAAGATTGCGACTTTTATTTGTCAGACCTCTTTCGATAGTATCGGTACATAGTACCGGTACAATACAGTTCCTGAGCACAGTATCGGTACGGTAAACTCGCTAGACCAAATGATTCTGGAATACAGTACTGCTACAGTTTTGCTCAGTTTTGCCTATATTCTCTGTTTTTCATTTTAAATCCATTCCAAACCCTTCCAAAACCAACCCCAACTTATACAACATATATTTGCACATCAAACATAGTTGATATAAGTTCTATTGCAAATTATTTTGTATATTCACGAGCTAAAACTAAGTTTTGACTAATATTTGTAATATTAGCATTCTTTACGGTTATAACTCATGGGGTTCATTTTTGCGCCATTGCATATATTAAATTCCTAAATAATTTATTATTATATTACTTTAACTTGTAGGGGTTTACAATCCACCCCCTTAAAGAAAGTTTCGTCCTCGAAACTTACCTCAAGTAGTGAACAAATAAGGGTACTTCTCTTGCATTTCCAGCTCTAGCTCCCAAGTAGCTTCCTCCACCCCGTGATGTTGTCACAAGACTTTTACCAAGTGGATGACTTTGTTGCTAAGCACCTTCTCCTTGGCATCGAGGATCTCCACTGGTTGTTCTTCATATGTTGCTCCATCTTGAACTTCAATATCCTCCAAGTTTACGACATGTGTTGCATTCGATTAACACTTCCTCAATATTGAGACATGGAACACGCCGTGTACGCTTGACAATTGAGCCGGTAACCGAAGTTGATACGTCACTTTGCTCACTTCTTTGATTACCTCAAATGGTTCGATGTACCTTGGAGCCAATTTTCCTTTCTTGCCGAATCTCAACACTCCCTTCTTAGGAGACACTTTGAGGAAAACATAGTCCCCCTCTTGAAATTCCAAGGGTCTTTGTCTTCTATCCGCATAGCTTTTCTGTCTACTCTGTGTGGTGCGTAGCCTCTCCCGGATGAGCTGAATTTTCTCAGTAGTTTCACGAACAATCTCCCATCCAAACAAACTACTCTCGTCGGCTTCCAACCAACACGTCGGGGATTTACACGGTCTTCCATACAGTGATTCATATGGTGTCATCCCAATGCTTGCCTGATAGCTGTTGTTGTACATAAATTCTACCAACGATAAATGGTCACTCCAACTCCCCTTGAAGTCTTACACGCAAGCACGTACCATATCCTCCATAATTTGTATCACCCTCTCGAATTGTCCATCCATTTGGGGATGAAATGTTGTATTGAAATGTAACTCTATCCCCATGGCTTGTTGTAGACTTTGCCAGAACTGCGCCATAAATCGAGAATCACGATTCAACACGATGGAAAGCGAAACTCCATGCAATCGCATAATCTCACGGATATACCACTGGCTCAAAGTTTAAAATGTGTCCTTGGTCTTCGTACTCAAGAAATGAGCAGACTTGATGAGTCTATACACAATAACCCATACTGCATTATGCCCGCGTGACGTTTGTGGTAAACCCGACAAGAAATCCATGGTGATGTGATCCCATTTCTACTTTAGGATAGGCAAAGACTTTAGTAATCTGGCTTTTGATGTTAGATCTTCACCTGTTGGCACATCGTACATTGTGCTATGAACCTTGCTACATCCTTCTTCATTCCCTTCCATCAATATTGGCGCTACATGTCCCTATACATTGTAGTGCTACCGGGGTGAATAACAAGCTTAGAGTGATGACACTCTCAAAGTATCTCCTCCTTTAGGGACGAATCAGCGGGGACACATAGTTTCTCCCCATGTTTGAAATTCTCCGTTTCTCAAATACCAACCCACCATAGTTTCTCCATTCTCCAATTTAGCTCGAATCGACTCTAATTCAGGATCCAAGCATTGCAATTCCATAATTCTATGTTGGATAACAGGTTGAGCCACAATGTCGAACAAACATGGTCGTGATCCATCTTCTCTAATCCATAGATCATAATCTCCAAGGGCATCCATCAACTTCCATTCACCTATGGAAACATTGAGTTCACTTCGAGACTTCTGGCTAAGTGCATCAACAACTACATTCACCTTTCTCGGATGGGAGTTGAGTGTGAAATCGTAATCCTCTAAATAATCAATCCACCTTAATTGCTAGAGATTTAAGTACTTCAGTGTGAACACATACTTGAGGCTCTTGTGGTCCGAGAACACTTGAAACTTTTCCCCATACAAGTAACACCTCCACAACTTGAGAGCAAACACCACAGCGGCCAGCTCCAAGTCATGAGTAGGATTATTCTGTTCGTGAACCTTCAGTTGTCTCAAACTATAAGAAACTACCTTACCTCCCTACATTAGCACACATCTCAAACCTCGTAACGAAGCATCGGTGTACACATCGTATCCGTCCCCACTATTCGAAATAATGAGGGCAGGTGTCATCGTTAACCTCTCCTTCAAGGTAAGAAAGGCTCGTTCACACTCTTGAGTCCATAAGAATTTCTCCGCCTTCTTCGTAAGGTGAGTCATCGGCATCGCAAGCTTTGAGAATACCTCCACGAATCTCCGGTAGTAGTTTACTAAGCCCAAAAAATTACGCACTTCGATCACGTTCTTTGGTGGTTCCCACTCCATTACTGCTTCAACCTTTGTAGGGTCAACAGCTACACCCAGTTCCGACACCACAAGGCCAAGGAATTTCACCTCCTTCATCTAAAACTTGCATTTACTCCACTTAGCATATAACTTATGCTCCCTCAAAGTCTGGAGAACAATTGTGAGATGACGTTCATGTTTCTCGTGTGTCCGTGAATAGATTAGTATGTCATTAATAAACACAATGACAAACTGATCTAGTTATGGTCGGAATACCCTGTACATCAAATCCATGATGGCTGTGGGTGCATTAGTCAATCCAAACGGCATTACTGTATACTCGAAATGACCATACCGGGTACAGAAAGCAGTCTTAGGAATATCCTCTTGCCTAATCCGTAATTGATGGTACCCTGTGCGAAGGTCAATTTTGGTTTAGTACTTAGAACGCCTCAGTTGATTAAATAAGTCATCAATCCGTGGTAACATATATCTATTCTTCACTGTCATCCGATTCAAGCTTCGATAATCTGTGCATAACCGAAGTGTTTCGTCATACTTCTTCATAAAGAGGACCGGGGCTCCCCAAGGTGAAGTACTTAAACGGATAAACCCAATCGCCAATAGATGGTCTAGCAGCTTCCTTAGCTCCTTTAATTCCAAATGTGCCATTCGATAGGGAGTAATAGATATGGGCTCGGTTCCCAGATAGAGATCAATCTTGAACTCAATTTCTCTTTATGGAGGTAATCCTTGTAATTCGTCAAGGAAGACATTCGAAAAATTTGATACTATCAACACCACGTCCGCATGGGATCAATCCCAATCATCTCCCATTAAGCTGGCTAAGAAACTCACCTGGTTCCCCGCCTTAGCTTTCAAGAATCTACTACCTGTTGAAGGAAATGGATGGGAAGAATTATGATCATTCATGAAAGTAAAAACTACCCCTCCCGATAATTGGAATGAGATCCGTTTGCGAAAATAATCCACCACCACACAGAAGTTTGACAACAAATTCATCCAAAATATGATGTCGTACCCCTTCATATTTATTGCAACCAAATCTAAGACCAGTTCATGAACGTGGGCATGTCGATACTCAGGGCATGTTATAGCTTCTGGAAACCCAATCCCAAATTAATAGCATATACAACATGTATAAATGAATGAGTCGCACCGGGGTCAAATAAAATTCGGGGCCAAAAACTGTAGAGAAGAATGATACCTTCCACAACGACATTGGAAGTGTTCTCCTCCGGTTGAGTCAAAGTAAATACTCTCTCTTGAGTGGCACCGCCGTGGGCTAGAGCTCCTAACGATCTCTACTGTTGTAGTGGCCTCGGTGGGGGTGGTTTGTCTACTTGACTGGTCCTTTGTGGAAACGTAGGGCATCTATGTTAGAAGTGCCCAAACTCTCTGCATTCAAAACATTGGCATGTGTTAGTGGCTACTCTATGTTGAGTAACCCCAACTCCTCGAACTGCTTGATTCCTTTGCCCCGAAGCTTGATCAGGTTGGCGGTATGGAACTTCCATTTGTGTGACTCCACTGCTGCTACCAGTTCTCAAGGGACCTCTTTTTGCAAAATTTTGTCTTCGTCTAGTCTCCTATGTGTCTCTCTCCACCACGTTCATCCATTCCACTAGATCGTTGTATTCTCGAATTCAGAGTACAACCAACTTCTCGCAAATGAAAGGCCTCAAACTTTGTTCAAAGCGTTTAGCCCCCTTTTGCATCAGTGGCCATAAACTCGATTGCATAATGAGACAACTTGCCGAAATCTAACAAAAATAAATAAATAAATCCCTAACCTAGCTCAACAACAAATCACCCTATTTAATAAACATATAAACTCAAACGAATTCAAGCCTAAAGTTTCTTCAACCTAGCCTACACTCCAGTGATAGTCCACAACCTACAGCTCCCATGTAAGTCCTAAAGTCTAAGCTCTGATACCAAAATCGGTAACGCCCCAAATACCACTCTGGACGACATTGCATTCTAAAACTATTTACATCATAAGAGCACTAAAATAATGCATCAATAAATAAAACTTCAAAAATTCATCCATAGAATTTACATCATTATCCCAAAAGAATAGACCCATCTTGGCCTTTACCATCCCAAAATTAACTAATGTAGCGCAGCAAAAATAACAAAAGAAAACTAGGTTTTACATGGTTCAAAATGAATATTCTAGGCTAGAACAAAAGAAAGTGTATATCCTAAGCATCCACCTCAGGATTCGTGTCACCCGCTATCGGAACTTCCTAATGTCCCGGCTCTTCAGTTCTGAGCTCCACCTCTAGACACAAACCTGAAATATGTTTTTGTAGGGGTTGAACACGAAGCTTTATAGCAACATTCCTCGCAAACTCGAACAAAATTTAGAAAAGCATATAAAAAGCCCGGTCTCATTTCACAAATAGCATATATAATCTTTGAAGTAAAACATGGACATTTTACAACTGATCTCAAGTTTAAGTGGCAAGGGTAATAGAAATGAACAATAACAACCAAGTTCCAATAAACATAAATTTCCAAAATAAAAACCATTGCCCACATATGATATAATATTGTCCTCCACGGCATCAGCATCCTTACACGGAACCTCTCACTCTCAAGGTTTGGTTTCTCAAGCATCCTTACAAGAAGCCTCTTGAGAAAATCACATATTGTCCTCTTTTGGCATAAGTATCCTTACAAGGAACCTGTCACCCTCAAGGTTTGGTTTTTCAAGCATCCTTACAAAGAACCTCTTGAGAAGGAATGAACATCCTTACAAGGAACCTCTTACCCTTAAGATTTGGTTTCTCAAACATCCTTACAAGGAACCTCTCACTCATGTTTGTCCAAACAACCATATAAGCCATACTTTACCCCCTATTTTCTCAAATGCCCAACAATTCCACAAGTCCCCAATTTACAAGCAATTTCAAAGAAAAATCCCCAATTCTCACAAGTGATATCTTCAAATAGGGCAATTTAAAGAGTAACATGCAAGAGATCATTATCATTATCAATATCTTTACATTACCCAACACAAAGCTCTAAAGTTTTCAACACCTAGATTTAGTGAATATTGAGAGAGAAATCCACATTCCTAAAAACTAGGGTTTTTATGGTTCTCCCACCTTAACTTTGCTCAAAATATGACAAAGGTTGCAAGAATATCAAGAAACAAGGAACCCATAGCAAGAACATATCATTAAGAGCCAAATCATACATATATAATAACCCTAGCATCAATGATCAAGAATGGAAGAAAACCCCTACCTTGATGTCTTGAAGAATTAGGGCTTTGATCTTGAATCAACCATTAAATCTCTTGTTTTCCCCTTTGATCTTGTGTTTCTCTCATTCTCTCATCCTCTCTAAGGCTTGCTAGGGTTAGAGGGGCGAAAAGAGGCGTCTTAATGTATTTATAGGACAAAAATTGGGCTAAGATCGCAAATTTAAACTGTCAGACCTCTTTCGTCAGTACCGAAGTACAGTACCAGTACAGTAAACTCACTGGACCAAATGATTCCGGAACACAGTACTGGTACGATTTTGTCCAGTTTTACCTATATTCTCTGTTTTTCATTTTCAATCTATTCCAAACCCTTCCAAAATCAACCAAAACTTATACAACATACATTTGCACATCCAACATAGTTGATATAAGTTCTATTCACAAGCTAAAACCAAGTTTTGACTAATATTTATAATATTAGCATTCCCTACGGTTATAACTCAGGGGGTTCATTTCTACACCATTACATATATTAAATTACTAAATAATTTATTATGATATTACTTTAACATGTGGGGGTTTACATATTTACATGCCTCCTACACCATAGTTGAAGAATTTGGAGGCAATGGCATTAATGAGGATGGGAGAGATAGTGGCTGCCTTGATGGGTGTAGGCTAAGCTTCTCCTATGCTATCCAATGCATCAAATCACCTCGCATTGATGGGAGGTCTATTCTCACAGGCTAGGAGAGCCTCATGGACGAAAATCCATCACTCGTTCACCATATATTTCACATTCCACAAGATTTTCCAATGGAGTGGCTACCTAAGCTTAGAATGCTCTATGGAAGAAGATGAATAGTAGAGGTAGAAATTTATGTTTTTGCATTTTCTTCTCCATTTTAGTTGTAGTAAGCTTTAAATTTTTTGTAATCTTTAAATCTTGCACCTTAATGCCATTTATTTTAACTATATTTCAAGTTTAGTCTTATATATTTCAAGTTCTTCATTTTTCATGCTTGAAAATGGGCATTACATTTCTCTATTCGTAGTCAAGTTTTCTTGTGTCAAGTTGGTTTTAGTGCTTCATTTTTTTATAATGTCTTTCCATTTCATTATTGTCTTTGCTTTAAGTATGAGTAGCTAAGATTTTAAGGTGGCTAATCCAAGGGAGACCTCCTCTTGGGAATACCATTTCAGCTTATTTTCTTTCCTTCTCTTGGTATATGATGGTTGGGTTTGATAGGGTTGGGGTGTGGACTTGGTTGTGAGTCTTTGATATCCCGTAGACTTGTCATGTGTTATGTTTGGATCCTCATTTCCATCTTGTCTAGAGCTTCCAATGAATCAATTGAGCATCTAGGCACCATTGTAGGAAGGTTTTGAGTTGAGTTGACATTTTCATTGCAATGACCCCTTCAAATTAACCAACACTTGTTTTTATTTCAATTTCTTCAAGAACACAAATCACAAAACTCAAACTCAAAGATTTTTACCCTTTTCCTTTTTTTTTTTACCAAAAACGCCTTCACATAATTCCCTTCTTTTCTTGAGGAGATGATCGTCGAATACTTTTCCAAGTAAAATACGACACTTAAAAGTCTCTCGATGCTTAGGGAGCACTTTTATTCACACACACACACACACACATTTTGTACATTACATTTCATCCACCATTCCATTGCCCTTTCTTTAAACATCATTCTGAGGGAGAGTGACACTCCCTTCACCCATACACTATACAAATATTAAGAGATGATGTTCAGATTTTAAGGAAAACAACAACAAAAACTATCAAGCTATGACTCATGGGTTTAGATATGGTACTAAAGTATTTTATGAATCTCCTATAGAACCCTGCATGTGCCAGCGGCTCAGACATCTTTAACTATCTTGGGAGCAGGCAAATTTTTAATCAGATCGATTTTTGTCTTGTCAACTTTCATGCCTTCAGACGACACAATTTAACCCAAGACAATGCTTTGTGTTACCTGAAATGACATTTCTCCAAATTGAGCACTAGATTGGCTTCCTTACGTCTTATCAATACTTTCTCCAAATTCGTCGGACACAAATCAAACGAGTCACTATATACAGAGAAGTCATCCATGAACACTTTCAAAAAATTTTCAACCATGTCACTAAACAAGCTTAGCATGCACCTTTGGAATGTTACATGAGCGTTACAAAGTCCAAATGACATTCTTTTGAGTGCAAAGGTGCCAAAGGGGCATGTGAATATTATTTTCTCTTGGTCATCTAGTGCTATCTTAATTTAATTATACCCAAAATACCCATCTATAAAATAGTAGAATGCATGACCTGTAATTCTCTTTAAGCCTTGATCAAGAAAGGGAAGGGGAAAGTGGTATTTTCTAGTTACCAAATTAAGCTTTCGATAGTCTATGCACATTCGCAATCCTGTGATGACTCGAGTTGGTACTAGTTCATTGGCATAATTTTTTACCACTGTGACCCCAGAATTCTTGGGGAAAACTTGTGTTGGGCTCATCCATTTGCTATTAGAGATGGGAAAGATTATCCCTGTATCTAATAGCTTAAGCACCTTAGTTCTCACAACTTCCTTCACGTGAGGGTTTAGTCGTCGCTGCATATGACGAGAGGGTTTTGAATCCTCTTTAAGGTATATCCCATGATTGCAGATTAATAAGCTTATACCATTCAAGTTAATAATGATCCACCCAATGGCACTTTTATGGCATCTAAGAACTTCAATCAGCTTATACTCTTGCAAGTCTGTAAGCTTAGACGAAATTGCCACTATGTATGACTCATTCTTCCCTAAGAATGCATATTTGAGGTCAGATGAGAACAGTTTTAGCTCAAGCTTTGGTGACTTGTCACTTGATGAGAGTGACTTTATACCACTCAATGATATTCCCTCAAATTTGGGTGCCCATGTCTCAACGACATAAGTTAGGCAACTTTGTGAATTTGGGTTATCATCTATTAACTTATACGTGCTAGGTTCTAACAAATAAGATTCAATAGAGGTTTCACAAAAGGTATCATTTAAATGTTCGTGAACCAACGATTCAATGGAATTTACTCCTCTCACTTCCTTCTCCTCTCAAGGGTGCGTGGCAATATTAAAAATATTAAGCTCAAGAAACATATTCCCGAAAGTTAATTTTATGACTCCATTTTTGCAATTGATCAATGTATTGGAGGTTGGTAGGTAAGGTCGACCAAGAATGATGGGAATATGGTTTTCTGAATCCATTGCTAGCTGAGTGTCCAAAACAATGAAATCAATAGGAAAGACAAATTTGTCTACTTGAACAAGGATATCCTCCACAATACCTCTTGGGACTTTAACGGACCTTTCTGCCAATTGGAGTATAATGCAAGTGTGTCCTCAAGGCTCTCTTTGTGGTGGTTGGTATGGTTGATATGTGGGAGGTCCTTGAGGCAATGGTTATGAACCTTATGGTGGGTTCATATGAGTTGGTTGTTGGTTCCTCCAACTAAAGTTCGGGTGATTCCTCCATCCTAAATTGTGTGTTTTAGAATATGGGTTGGAGTAGGGTTTGTTGAAGTTGAAAATTGCATTTGTTTGTTCCAACAAAACCTCTTTGAACGCTAGAATGGTGGGACACTGTCCAGCAGAGTCCCCTGTCAAAGCACAAATTCCACACAATTGTTCTGTGGAAGGGCCAACATCAACTTAATGTACATTTTTCATCTCTAGAGCTTCAAGCTTTCGGGACAAGGTGGACATTTTCGCTCTCAGGTCATCATCATCTTTCAAGACATACTTATCCCCTTGGAAAGTAGATGGTTTGACTTCAACAGTGGTAAGAGAGGATGAGTTCCACATTTGAGATCTATAAGATATGGTGTCAAAAAAAATTGAATGCCTCCTCTAGACTCTTTCACATAAACACTCCTAGAACCATCATTTCGACAAACTGACGTAGGCTAAGGAGTCATAGAAAAACCCTACCAAGGTCCAATTCTCAAAAGCATGGTATGGTCAGGACTAGATAAGATCATTGAATCTATCCCAACTTTGGTAAAAGGTTTCTCCTTATTTAACTGAAAAATTCATGAATGCATTGGTGCGGTGTAAAGGAAAAAACTTTCTAAAAAAATCATTTTGTAATGTCTGCCAGTTAGGTATTGAAAGGGCTTTTAAAGAATTTAGCCATTGTTTAGCTTTGTCCTTCAAAGAGAAAGGAAAAAGTTTCATCTTGGCTAGCTTAGAATTGTCTTGAAATGTTCTGCATACTTCCTCAAAATATTTTATTTGCAGATATGAGTTTTCTGCTTTGAGTCCATGAAATTGAGGTAGTAGTTGAACTGTCTCTGCCTTTACAATAAAGAGGGGCACATTTGTAAGAAAGATAAAACAAGAGGGGGCATTATTTCTTATAGGATGTAAGTAATCCTGCAACATTCGAATGTTAGGCACTTCCCCCTCTCTCACATGATCTTCCCCATGTCTTACATGAACTTCCCCTTCTATCCTATTATTTGCCATGCTATTCTCAAAAAAGTCTACTACTGATCTGGGTGAAGATGGTCCAGGCTAGTTTATAGATTCTACTGATTCTTGTGGCAAATTATGAAAGTGAGGATCATTCTCAAACATAAAATAAGAATTATACAATAAAAAATAATATATA
>CM042187.1:22748572-22784826 GCA_023539305.1 Ilex asprella
TATATATATATATACATACAAAAATGAAGTTCTTTTCACCTTTTACTTAAAAACACCTTTTATGGTTTCATGACAACAACACAAAAAACTAGACTTGATCCGAAATGTGTACACTCAAGTGCAAGCGGTCAAGTTGTAGTAATAATTCAGTTAAGCCCGGAGTCGAATCCTCAGGGAACTCTTGTTCGTGTTTCGAAGTAAGCAGTGATAGAGACCAAGTGACTGTAACCCTTGAGATTTAAAGTTGTGATGTTTAGGTTTTTCCTGGGCCGAATATACAATTCTTTGCAAGAGAATTTTCTAGAAAAAATATAAGATAACTAGGGATAACCCGTGCCTGAAGGCACGGTGCAATTCAAACACAATCGAGCATTGAACTGGGACGCGTACTAAGCTGAAATCCAAAACTACCCCCATAATCCGTGCCTGCAAAATCTGTGTAATTAAAAAAAAATATTATTCTTGAACACAAAACAATCAAACACTGAACATAAACACGTATCAATCTAGTCTTCTCTATTTAAAAAAAAAATTGACAGAGTTTCTTCTAAAAATAGTAACCCAAGAAAATCTCAACATGGATACAAAGGTTATATATCACATAATTATACTCAAATCAACATCATAATATTAACCATTCATGTCACAATCCTTCCTCTAAATAACAATTTACCAACAAACATAGCATAACTATTTGCCAAGCTAATACCAGTGCCCAAAGGCACCATGCAACACAAAAATATCACTAATGAAAAAAAATTAAGGGTGCATTAAAATAAGTTAAGTCCCTTCAAGTATTGGTCGAATTGCAAATAATTTTAAATCAATCTAGGATTACTAATTTTCAAATAATTTCAAAAAAATCATTTCCAAAAATATGACTCCCTAATTGACGATATAAGATTCCTTAATTATGAAAAAAAATTACAGTCCAACCATTAAGTTGTCAAGCTATCAAAGAAACTACTACTTTGTGTGACTAAATCTACATGAAGAAATGACATACAATGAATTAGTTACATCCACAGGAGGCAAACCAGACAAAAAGAAAAGGAAAAAAGAAATCAAATTCTAGTTCACATATACTATTGAACAAATTCCAAAAGCAATTAATACTACAAACATAGTCATTCCTGTTAAGAAACAAATAAAAGAAAACTGGTTGTCACTCAAGATTATATAGGTCGACCATAAAGATTGTATTCATTCATCACATTTTCATCCTTCTTTTATGTAACAAAATCGATAAAAAAATGCATCAATACATACAACAATTGTCAATTATTAAAATCAATATCACCTAAATGAGAAAAGGCTTTCAAGGGTCCTTACCTATAGCACCACTGTACAGCCAATCGTTCACCATCTTCCAATCCCTTCTTGATGAAAAAACAAAGCATAGTTGAGGCCCTCATAATCTCATAACATCACATTTCAATCTTCCACTTGCATAATGAATCATCAAAAAATATGATGGCAGCAAAGATCATGAAATATTTTGAATTGTTCGGGAAACATGAAAAAGATCAATGTTTCTCAATCATCATTTATAGGAATTTTTAAATGCCTATAATTTTAGGTATAACACTTAATTGGGTGGGTGGGTTCACCCTTCTAATATGCTTAACATCTAAATTTTGTTCAAACTACTTGTCAGAAGAGTTGTTTGTGCCAATTCCATAATCAATCCATTATAGTTAGCTTTAGCATAAAACAACCATCCATCTATTAATTAACATTAAGCCAAGCATTAAATTTCAATTAAAAAAAATATTCAAATTCAACAAACCCAACTCGGGCCATTTCACCATCTTAAGAAGCAATTGAAACTTGAACGATGAAATCAAACCACAACCCCTTTTCAACTAATCAAAAAAATTAACAAAATAATACCTATAAAACTAATTACTCATCAAACCCTAAATATAAAGAAGGTTAAATGCTTACTTTTCGGCAACCAATAGAGACCACCCACCGCTCTAAACAATGAAAGGTTGTAGCACATCACCGATTTTTTATTGATTCCATGGTCGATGTCGAAGTTAAAATTGAATCTTTTCATAAAAATAAATTTCCCGTGACTAACTGCAAAAATAAAAAATTAATTATTAAATTGCAAGAATTTTTTTTAAAAAAAAAATCTCACCTAAAATTGAAAAGTTACAAAACACCCAAATTATCAATTGATTTTTAGCTGCATAAAGTAAGGAAAATACTAATATAAGCCTCATAGAGGAATTTCAAGGCTATTCATTTAGCTATAGTGCAATTTATAATTCATAACGTGTGAATAGAATTGTGACAAAAATACTAAAATGCCTAAAAGGAAACTGGATGGACCATAAATTTGTCCCATGATGCAGTCTCTTTTTCCAAGCAAAAGGGATGAAGAATCTTCAATGCATTAAAATAATTGTTTCTATGCATTTTATCAAGCACTTGGAGCCCAAACCCAAATTGGGCTGGGCAAATGCTCCCCCGCCCAAAATCGCAAAACCCACTAAAATTGTTTTAGGTGAATTAGTACAACCAACTAAAGTGCATATTGTATGGCCATTTCCTTAAACATGCATACATAGTAGAAACAAAGAAAAAAGGCAAAGCATCTGTAATAGAGGTTAACCATTTGGGCATTTCATCAAACACATCCCATGCTCACTAACACCAGACAACACATACAAAATGCTTCTAGAAATCGACCATAGAAGACAATCTCAATGCCAGGAAAAATCAACACAACTACTCAACCATGAAAATTACCCATAAAACTCATTCATCGTAGTAAGAAAAATCATCAGCAAATTTAGCAAGAACAACACCGAAAAACCAAGCAGGTATTGTAACCCAAGCATATATGTGCAACTTAATCTTTCACTTTCACTGTGTAACCCATCACCAACCATGTAAATAGAAAACATAAACACGATCAATATGTGTAATCCAAATTGGAACATAAAAAACCAAACCCCAAAATTTAATGCATGTGGGCGTGCTATGTGCGTGTGATGTGTTGTGTACAGAGAGAGGGAGAAAGAGATGAAGACAGAGAGAGGGGGGAGAGATGAAGAGGGAAGCAGAGAGTGGAAACCTAGATCTATGCGGTAATGAGAGTAGCAATAGGGACATGAATATAAATGCAACTGAAATAAATAATAGGATAAATAACTTGATTCTAAATACCAAAAAATAAAAATATGAAATTGAATTATCCTTCAAGTATCAACTACAGATGTAAATCAACTCAGTCCCTTAGATGTTTTTAAAGAATTGCGATCATATTCGCAAATCATTATAGGTCTGTAAAAGCTCATCATCGTTGTTATATAGACTCCCATATAGATAGATATATACATATATAAACATATGCAATTTATATTCAAAATTATATACAAAGAACATATAGCTACCTCAGTGTTCTCCAATCGCTAGGTCGCCTCTAGTGACTACAAGCATTGTGATTGGAGAGAGATAGGAAAGAGGGAAAGAGAGGAGAAAGGGAATGTGTGTGTTCTGTGAGAGAGAGAGAGATGGGGCAGGGGGTAACATTAGCCTGTAAACTGGTATATAGGCAGTAGATCACTTACCTCCTCTGTTCTGATCCTAGTAGGAGCCATCTACCCATCAATCCATACAAAGCAAATTACATGATGAAACAACGAAATTAGATAAAATTAATATAATAAATGCAACCGTGTCTAAATGAGATTCTAATTGACTTAAAATTCCAAAAAATCTAATTATTTTTCCTACCATTATCAAATCAAAACTAACCTTAAACAATGCATGATCAAGCTGCTACTAAACGTTCATGAAAGTTGATCGAACCCGTCTTTGAGCAAGGGTGTGATCCAAGTTCTGAGACGCGATCATGTTCATCTCATCGCTCACTCCTTCAATGCTCTGCTTCGGCGAAAAAAGAGTTCGGTTGGTTGTCACAAAAAGGTCCAAAAACAACATAAGCACTAAGAGGAAAGACATGGCTGACAGGCTAAAGCTTTTTTGGGGAATTTTTTTTAACAGTTTATAGGCAAGCGAGAGAGAAGAGATGGGAGAGGCAGGCTGGACGTTGTTGCTCCAATCTCTGAACATGGGGATAACGAGAAAGAGAATGGGGTTTGGGTGTGAATAGAGAGAAGGGGAGAAAGAGATACCTAGAGAGCCTAAGGCTGGGCTTTATTGGGGCTCATGAGAGAGAGAGAGAGAAGGTGGTAAGGAGATGGTGTTTGTGCAGGATATGGGGGGAGGGTGTTTACACAGTGAAAAGACCCTCGCCTCGCCGTCTGTCGGCATAAAACTGGGGAAGTGAGTGGAGACCGATAGTGAAGAAATGGTTTTGGCTCTGCATGTTGGCAGGGAGTAAACGACTGCAGGTAGCCGTTGCTACGTGGGTTGGATGTGAGGGTTGGGTTAGGTTGGGTTGGATGGGATGGTTTTGAGGGGGAAAAAATTTATGAGGTATGAGATTCAAATGTCTTTCTGCTTTATTATATATATTTCAAATGTAAAAAATCACCCTTTAGTTCGAGGATCTAACATGCAGTCTACCATTCAGTATTATACTTGTGTTTGGGAACACAATTAACTACCGAGTCAACATGAAGTTAATCGGAAGATAAAGATGGATTTTGACAATTAAAAGCATGGTTCCGTTGTCTTTGTAGAAGTTTACAAGAATTGTCTGTACCGAGACTCAACCTGTCTACAAACAAACAAGTGTTTCTATAAGGCATACAACCATTGCATTAGTTTTCTTTTCTTTAAATGAAGCACAATAATGGTGAAGATTGAAAGGTAGTCATGAAGATCTAGCGGGGGTACTTTCCTTGAACCAATGAGTCTTTCTACGCAAGAGTAATCTGTGTCATAGAAAGTACTCACGGTTATACAAAGTACCTTAGTTTTGCTAGATGCATTCAATCATTCAATCAACAAGTGAAATATAAAGCATTAAGAAAAAATGAAATGCACAAATATAACTTCTTAGTGATTTATATATGTCCATCACCTCTTTCTAAAGAGTGAATGAGAAAATACTCACTCTTCATTGTTTTTGTCAAACTAGAAAAATATGTGATGCTCATCCCTTACAAGGTAAAACACACTACACAAGAAGCCGATCTTCGACAAAGAATGAATGAATAATGTTCCACCCTACACGGCTTTGGTAAAGCTCTATAAAAGTGGAAGAGTTTCCCTCCTCTAAGGTAAGAAGGAAGCTCAAATAATGGAAGTAAAAGAAAGCAATAACACAACAAAAGAAAGCAATACTAAAGTAAAAGAAAGCAATAATAAAGGGTAAAAAGCAATAATACAGTAAAAGAAAGCTAGTTATTTTTGGAAGGTTTTTCCACTTCCAAAAGATAAAGATTTACCAGTCCCAAGGGGTTGTATTTATAGGCAAAAAATGCAGGTTTGAATTACATTTTGATCCCTCTTTGTTTTGATCTTTGACATTTGACACCCCTCTAGTTGGTATCTTTGATACAATTGGCTCCCCAGTAGTCTGTAGCTTTGATAGTAGGCACCCCTATAGTTTGTAGCTTTGACGCATAAATCCCTGAAAAGAACAACAATTAATGCATTATCTCTAATCCACACACTAACCCTAATATGACTTGATTTGAATTTTTTAACTTTGTTTAACTAACACATTTGATCTAATAACTTAATTAAATTATGTATTAATTTGGGTTAATCATATATGAACTTTAATACTTGGCCCAAAGGAATTCGGACCTACAAAACTTCATAGATCATAGAGAGATGGTGGAGTTTTCTCTCTTTTTTTCTCTCTTCCCTCTCTTCCCTTCAAATGTTAAAAACCAGAAGAATATAATGGAGAGAAATCATATTTTTTGTCTCCTCTTTATACCCTTTAATGCTTGGTCCACTTCGCGCCATGCATTTCCTATTCTCAGGTCTATTTTTGCTCTGAAACGATTAAAATTCTTCCCGGTTTAAATTCAAAATATTTTTATATGAAATTTCTTTAAATTATTTTAAATTTTTTGAAATTTTATTTTTGTGGTCGTTTTATAGGTAACCCGACACCCGAGCCTTAAAAAACGCAAAAAAACCGACCATCTCGGAGTTTGACAAAAATAGACACATTAACTAAATTTTGCGTGATCAATCCAACAGTGAGGTCCGTTTCATCATATGAGATCTAGAAAATATAGCTTTTCGACCCGCACTGAAGTGGCAAATTATCGTTTTGCCATTTTTTCATAAAAAAAATTGAAATTTACCTGGGTTTTACAGTCTACTCGGGGAAAACGAATGACAAATAAAAAAGGTCATAAAATAAAAATGAAAATAAAAACCTTTTTAATTTTTGGAGTGAATAATTGAGTTCAAAACTAAGAAACAGTATTAAAAGGGTCACTTAAAGAAATAACAAGTAGAGAAAGAGTCAGTCGCTTGGTAGAGATAATCTCACCGTGAATAGGCATTTTCACTCAAACTCTATATCTCACCTGAGATTGTGGTCAAACACATTTAAGTGGTAGATATCGGTTTAACACCCAATTTATAAATAAAAAATATGTATTCAATACAACTAAATTAATCAAAAAGAATTTACTTCGATTGTAGTGATTATAAGAATTACTGTGCCAAGTCTAAGTTGTCGATGGGTAAGCATGAAGATATACAATTTGAATCATCTTCAACTTTGACCATTCAATTAACCCAAATAAATCAACAGTAGACATGCCCTAGTTTTGAGTCAAAACTCCTAGTTCACATTTGAGACTACTCATCAGATCAAACAAGTAAACGACTACTTCATCAGATCAAACAGGCAAACTAAAACAAAAACTAAATAAAAGAACAATTAAAAAAGAGGAGGAGGAGCTGCCCTCCTTGGAGAACGTCCAAGGAGGAATTAGTGTCTTTAGAGCTCCCTTATGAGTTGGTTTTTATAGGGAAAATGGGGAGAGAGAGATAAAGATACAACTGATTTTGTAGAGATTCTCTTTCCTTTTACGTCTAACTCTTATTTCTAGAATCTCAAAAAATATATCCAGGAATATCTCAAGAAGATATTGCCAATATGGAGATTCTTAGTCTATCCAAAATACTCTCTAATTTTCCTCTAACAAAGCCTTGAAAGACTTGAAAGATATTCTTGAATATTCTACAAGTCAATGTCTGGTAGAAGGGGTCTTTGCCGAATTATAGGAACCTACAAGTAGGAAGCAAAAAATGATCTACAGGAATGCTTTTTCCCTATTCTCCTTCTACAGGATACCTTGCTCTCCTACTGGTAGAACACTTTTCTGTCTCCAACATACCGATAGATAGTACTCACCTATCAGTAGGATTGAATTCCTACTAGTAGAACCAACTTATGGCCTTCGCCATACTAGTAGAAAACCTACCATTAGAAATGGTCATTTTTCAATTCTACTTGTAATGGCCTTGGCATCACATCTAGACCTCTTGGCTCATCCTCCAAGTTCTTCTTGACATTGAAACGCATGCAAATACTTGTTCTTACCTCAGTTAACCAATAAACACACAAATTCACTATCAATACAAAACTCAAATAAAACAAAGGGTTAAGTAACTAGAATGACTAAGATGGATGATGATGACGCCTAAATTATGCAATATTGTGCTCTCATCAACCAAAAAAACCCTCCTCGAGAAAAACTGCTAGAAATCTTTTCAATTTACCAAGTCCTAATTTGCTACTCTCTAAATCAATATACTAGTACTCGAGATTTATGCCTCAACCAATACCATAGTTAGATGCTCTTTTCCTTGCAATGTCTCTTGATTGAAAGTTCCTCTTTGATGTCTGGTGTAGCTTCACTTGGACCTCACCACCGCACGGATCATCTAGATCTCAAGTGATTATGGGCAAGCCATAAATCCTCGTTATGCATATTTAATTGGGTTTTTAACCAACAAGTTCTTCTTCTCACAGTTGTGAAAAATTGGGTTGAATCACTTGTGGTAGCCTTTGAATCTATGGGATCTCTATTGTGATGGAAGCTTTCAAGGTAGATGAATGAATTTCTCTATTTGAAATCTCTCTAGAGGCTCAAACTAGATGTGGGAAATGCTCTCTCTATTTTTAGGTCCGAAATAAGGATAGTCTCAATAAATAAGAAAACTCAGATTCGCGATTGACCACTCGATCAGGGGTGATGGCAGTCATAGGGTACTTATTGTTGGAGTGAAAATAATATTCAAATATGACAAAGGTAGGCATTGCTCGAGGGACCATGAGACCACTCGATCTTATAAAGCGAACTTTGTTATGCCTTTTGTGACTTTCTTTTATTTCCTTCCTTAAGTGGTAAAGAGACCACTCTAGCGAAGGCTAACAAGCACATATCAATCCCTATAGGTTTTTAAGCATAAAATCAAGCAAAAACTTGTCCTATTGAGCACTAAATGGTGTTGCTCAAAAAGAGGTTCAATTGTGTAATGTCGCCCAAAAATCCACCCTGTAAGGCATCACCATCTATACCAAATTTAGCCATGAAAGAATCTAATAAACAAAAACCAAAAGGAATCCAATCATGATTCATAGCATCTAATGCAATCCAAAAACCAATATGTAAAACCATAGATATTACATCCAAAAACTGAATAAAACATGATTCCTAAAAACAAACTACTGAATGTTTAGTACATCATCCAAACAAAAATAATCATCTAAGATAGCATATCTTGGCATCTGCAGCGGGATCCACATTCCCATCAATCTGAGCTTTCTAATTCACTTGTTCATCCAACCCAAGTTCCTCCTCTAACCTGTGATCTGAAAAATGTTAATAATAACACGTGAGCACTAAGCTTTGTAGAAACTGTAAAACCCGGGTAAATTTGAACTTTTTATGAATAAGGGCAAAATGATAATTTGCCACCATAATGAGAAAACTAAAATACGTGTTCTCTAGACCTCGTATGAAAAAAAGGACTTTGCCGTTAGACTCGTATCGCGGAATATAGTCACCATGTCGAATTTCGTCGAATTCCGAGTTAAGTCAGATTTTTGCACGTAGTTCGAGGTGACTGGGTGGCAGATGACATCACCGAGGGTCCTAAAAGTGATAAACTCATAAATTAATTATTTTTGATTAAAATTTTAAATAAAATTAAATTAAACTTAACCTGTAATGTAATTAGTCATTTCGGGACAAAATCAGATCCGATTAAGCGAAGGACACATGGCGCGACGTGGGCCAAGTATTTAAAATTATAAATAGGTGTAAATATCTTAGAAAATAAGATTTTTTAGCCCACTTGATCCTTGTTTGGCCGGCCAAGAAGAGAGAGAGAGAAGAGAGGAGAAAAACACAAAGTTCTTAAGCTTTCTCTTGCGATTTTCAGGAGTTCCGTCACTCGAAATCTCTTAGACCATGAACTAAAGTTGCTCTATATGACTAGGGCTACTCGTGGGTACCAACAACGAAGATTTTCAACGAAGATTAAAAGGCAAAGTTTAAAGTATTGTGTTCATGGTGTGTTCTTCAAACCTAGTCTTCATTTCAAGCTTCAAGAGGTAGGGTTCCTCCTACCTTGGATTAATCTTTCCTTAAATGTGGATAGTTTAAGGGTTTGATATATTTATGCACTTGAATAGATTTTTATATGTATGTAGAATTTATATGTGATTGACATATGTAGCTTTTAAATTGATATATTTGTCTGACTATGTAATTGAAATGAAAAGTGAGCATATAAATGGCTTAAGCTAATTTGCTAGCTTGATTTTGGTATGTGGAAGTTACATTTGATTTATTATGTAACTTAATGAAAATTTAAAGCATGCTATGTGTTATACAAATTATGCCTTGAAGGTGTTTGGTGAAATGCATTGAGTGTTTTGAAATTGACATGCTTAAGTTTAACTCGTGGAATCATATGCCTTGAATGTGCTTGTTGATATATGCATGTATTGATATATTAACATTGAGAAGAATATGGTATTTATATGCTTAGAATATAAATTTACTATGGTTGTGTTGAAATTGTTCATGTGTTGTTATTGGCATATTGAGCATTGTGTTGTGTGCAATGGGACATATCATTGCATATGCACGGAAGCATCTCATCACATGGGTGTGTGCATGGTTGATGTCAACACCACACTTGGTGATTGACGGGATGACTTGGGAAAACTTGGGTCGAAGACCTAGCTAAGCCGTTTGGTTGTATGATAAATTAGGTTGGGGTTAGCAAGAAGAGGCATGGCGACCTCTTGGATGCAAGATCTGGTGATTTGGGAAATTCACTCAATTGGTGTAAGAGTCCATAAAGTGTGTGAGTTTGGATGACCCTTGGTGTAAGTCAATGAACATCCATCCCCAAGAAAGGCCCTAGTTTTGAAAATGTCACTTGATACGTACATAAATGATGGAATGAAACACTTTGGCATTGCATCATGTAGTGGGAGTCGGTGAGTACTCGGGTTAAAGTGCATGAGTGAGTGTCATCTCATTTCATGGCATGGTATTGTTGCATTCCAACTTAGAATGCATATTCTTATAAGGAATGATTGTTTATATATTATAAATGAATGTGCATGAGCATGAGCATCTAGGGGGGGAGTAGCCTTTGTAGGATTTACTCTACTGGGCATTGGCTTACCCTATACGGGAAACATTTCAGGTGTGCGGTTTGCACCTGTAGATGGCTCACTTGGAGAGCATCAGGAATGAAGGGGGCCGAATTGTGGCTTTATTTTGAGTTTTTGTAAAAGGTTTATGAAAACTTAGTCTTTGGCATGTAGATTATGCAAATTAATTCTAATAGAACATATACATACTAATTTTAAAGTAACCTTGCATGTTTTGATATAAGTATGCGTAATTGGACCCAGTGTGGCCAATGTTTATTTATAAATGGACTCGGTGCGGTCATTGTTTATATTGAGTCTCGAATGGGTCATGTCAAGTTATATTGCACAGGTTGAATTTTGGGTAGAACTCCCTGTACGAAGGAGACTCTGTCCAAATTTTGTTAAGTTATTGATCCCAGTAAAATGGGGCATAACGGTGTGATATCGAGTTACTCGATATCTACGGGTATTCCGCGGGTTGATGGGTAATCAACGGACCCCCGGATTTTAGGGCGTTATAGAAACATCCTCCAAAAAATCAACAAGGTTTCGAAATGAGATAAAACAATTTGGTCTCAAGTTACAAAGTATCATATATATACTTTTGAAATAAAAACAGTGACAATATACTAAATCTCAACTTTATGTTGAATGAAAACCAAATAAATGCATAAGTAAAACCAATTCTCAATTCATAAACAAATCCAAAACAATCTATCTTAGGCATGAAGTAGACTTAGCATGAATACACAAATTGAGAATATCTTGTCTACACTCACACACCTAATCCACACAAAATATACAACTTTAGGAAGGGCATATACCGATGAATTGATAGTGACAAATTCAACTCAGGAATAATATACTAGCCCTCGCCTCAATACTGGTGAATGAATAATGATTTGGTCCTCGCAAGACACCAACTCCACTACAAGCGGTAAAGAGCCTTCAAACCCCTTGGGGTAAGAAACACATCTACCCACTCTATGATACAAGGTCAACAGTCACCCGTTCAAGAGATAAATTCCTAACCAAATCACATGTAATCCAAGAATCATAATTTCACAAAATGTTTTCCCATGGAATAGTTTAACAAACATGAAAATGGTCCTCAAGAAGTTTAAATTAATAAAAAGGGAATATCACTTGTAAAGCCTATGTCTAATGAGATCTAAGGTTTTGATAACAAGAACGAAATTTTTATGGCTATAAAACCTAAACCTCAGTAAAAAATGTTATACAATTTCCAAGAAAGATAAGATTTGATGATTAAACATCATATACATATGATTTAGAATAAAAAATTATGTACATATTACCCTTCCTTGAATGAACAAGTTTAAGAAGAACCCCTACCTTTAATCGGTTGGTTAATGCTATACCTTAGCAAGTTCAATCTGTTTCTTATGCCAGAAACCCTCCAAATCTTAATTTATCTCATTCTCCCCCACTTTTAGGGCTTCTAGGGTTCTAAACTAATAAAATATGGTGAATGAGGTGTGATTAGATATTTATAGGGTCAGCATTTGAACAGGAATCGCGAGTCTGATCGATTTGAAATTTTATTATGGCGTTCGAACAAGAGTTTGGGGCTCAAATGTCGTGAGCTCATAGTATCTCGATTTTTGTCAGACTCCAAAGCACTATAGCTAAGCTCCGTTAGAACGTGACTTACTACAAGGATCTCTTTTTATGTCAAGATTTCTATCATACAACAAATTATTGGGACTAACTGGCATTCGAATGTGACGTGAGTTTGAACGTAAAACCAATTCCCAGCTTTAATTTCTAGTCCAGTTTTGACTTACCCAGAATTTGATTGCCCAATTTTGGTGATTTATATTTTTGTAGCTCTTGCTATCTAGTTTATACTGTCAAAAATCCAAGTTCAAAATAAAAAGTTATGAATAAAAAACTAAGGCGTCATCTTGCTATCATCTACAAACTCCAACCCAAATATGCTTACCAACAAGCAAAAACACCCATAGTACACCATATTTTCTTATTCTTATGCCACCTTACATTTATTCAATACATGGTACATAATATGCATTATTATAAATACACTGGGGTTTACAATCCTCCCCTTAAAAGAAAGTTTCGTCTTTCAAATTCACCTCAACTTGTGAACAAATATGGGTACTTTGGTCACATCTCCATCTTTGATTCCCACATAGCTTTCTTCACTCTATGATGTTGCCACAATACCTTCACTTGCAAGATTATCTTATTGCGAAACACTTTCTCCTTCGTATCGAGAATTCTTTCTTGTGGTTCCTCGTAACACTTCCTAATCCAAGACATGCGATGTATCATGTTCACATTTTGGGAGCATTGGCACAAGAAACACATTGTGTACATCAAACAACTAGGCTAGGAGATTCAATTGATGTACTACCTATCCCACCACTTTAATTATTTCACAAGGTCTCGCATACCTCAGAGCTTACTTTTCCTTCTTTGCAAAATGCATTTTGGTGATACCTTCAAGCACACATAATCACCTAAATTGAATTTCAATAGCCTTCTTCTCCTATATGTGTAATTATTGTGTATACTTTGGTCAATACGAGTCTCTCTCGAATTATTTAGACCTTCGCAATGATTTTCCTTACTATTTCATGTCCAAATAACCTACTATCCTCGGCTTCTGTCAAACGTGTCGGTGATCTACATCACTTCCTATAAAATACCTCATAAGGTGCCATCTGAATGCTACTCTGATAGTTATTGTTGTAACCAAATTCCAGTAACAGTAAATGCTCACTCCAACACCCTTTGAGATCTAAGGCACACGTCTTCAACATGTTTTCCACAATCCAAATCACTCTCTCAAATTTTCCATCTATTTGCAGATGAAAGGTAGTGCTAAAGTGCAAGTCCGTTCCCAAGGATTTCTATAAACTTTGCCAAACTTTGGCCACAAATCTACTGTCATGATCCAACACAATGGATAAAGGTTGTGATACAAGAACAAACTAATTTGGTATTTTATTTTGTCTCGAGAGTGTAGATGTGAGTACTTATTTTTGTCATGAGATTTAAAATTAAAATACTTGAAAACATACAAAAAAATTCCTCACTTGTTTTTAGATTGGGAAGTCAAATTTCGGGGATGAAATTTCTGAGGAAAAAGTTGTAAGACCCAAACACGAATGACAAACATATAACATTTGTAATAGACATATTCACATATCACATGCATGCATAGGATTGACAACCAGTATTTATTTATGAGTAATGATATGAGAGCTGAACATGAATGATGAATATTTTAATATTTAGAGATAATTTATATATAATGAATATAAGGGGAATTGTTTTATTTAAGTGTGAAAAGTTAAATAGGAATGTTGACATGAGATATAACTTTATTATTTTGTATACGTTAAGCACATGTGGAATTAATTGGGCAGCAAGCATGGTGACATCAATTTATTGTTATTAAAAAAATTGTGCTTGTATATACAAAAAGTGGTTATGGGTACGAAATACGAATTTAATGGGTGATAAATATTTTGGAAATATATTTATACATGTCTCTGTATAAGTATGCATATAAAAGAAAAGCATACATATACATATAAGTATGTATATATATACTTATATTAAAATATAAGTAATGATTAAGCCCTCCACTTTGGAAGGCATGCAAAAAAAAAAAAAAAGAAACAATCAGCTTTGTACTTGGTGATTCTCAGCAAGAACAAGAACAAAATGGGAAATAAGAAGAACGAAAAAGGAGGAAGAAGGAAAGAGAAAAAAAAGGTGTGGGTGCAAAGGTAAAAATTATAATCCATTTTATTTTTCTAAGATGTAGGGATTCAACTCTAATATATGCATTTTGAGTGTTGCATGTATTTAAAGTATGGTATCTTTATGCGTTTTGGGTATTTGTATATATATTAGTATGATGTTTAGTATGAACTTTGGTGAATGCATGAAGGATTTACCTTAATATTTATGTAGGTGTGTAAATTAAGTTGGTGTTGTTGCATGAAAAGTAAAAGAGTAAAATTATTGCAGGTAGGTTTATTGGGATGCTTGTTATGAATGTGTAGTACCATGTGTGTTGCTTGGAAAAATTAGCATAGTAGTTTGGTGGGTACTTTCTGTCAATTTCTTCCCCAAATCTCTGCAACAGGAGCTCTGTCACTTTGCGAACCCCACCATCAGCTCTCCCCTACTCCCCTGACACACCCACAATACTATTCATCTCTTTCACACATGGATTGGATGTTTGGAGCTTGGATCATCAATGAAGAGAGAGAGAGAGGAAGAAGCTGGGTGTGCAGACAAGCTCTACACACCCATGTCCACCCCATGCCCCCTGCAACCTATGGATGGAAGGGACATCCCAAGCTACCCCAAACCCCTATAGGCACGTTCTGGAGGGAAGAGGACTAGGGAGTTCATCATTATTGAAGGTGTAGAGATATAGAAAATAGCTCCTGGGTAGAAGATGATGAACAATATTTTTAGAGAGATAAATTGATTTTTCTACATATTCTTTATTACATTGCCTGTAATCTATTGTAAGGATCTTAAGAACTTCATTGAATGTCATTAATGTTATTTTCCTTCATGTTTCTTGCTAGTTTAATGCTTATTTAAAGATTCACCATTAATGCTCATAGTCTTTCATTTTCATTAACAGTAAATCGGTTTGAAATGCTTTCATTTTTAGCCTTTAATTTATTGCACTTAGTTACTCTAAATCTCCATAGTTTCTCATGCACGCTCATTACATTGTTGGTTTCATTTCAAGCATGAATAGCTAAATCATCAAGTTGGTAAATCCAAAGGAAACCTCCACTTAGGTATACCATTCCAACTCATCCTCCTCCCTGCCTTATGAGTTCCATGGTTTGGTCTGACCGGGTTGAGAGTGGATAAGTTGGTGAGTCTTTGATAATCCGTAGACATAGTCACGATTTATGCTTAGATCCTCACCAATCTTATCCCTAGCTTCCCGCGAATCAATCGTTCATTCATGCTCTATCGGATGAGGGTTTTGAGTTGTGATGATATCCCCATTGGAGTGATCTCTTAGGTTTGCCAACATTTTTTTTCTCATTACATTCTCATTGGTACACACTTCACCAAACAAATTTCAACCACAAAGATTTTACACTTTCATTTTCACCAAATCACATTCACATTGGTTTAATTTCTTCCCCGTGGAATCGACCTTGGAATACTCTTCCAAGTAAAACACCGACATTCAAAAGACTCCTTGCAATTGGGGAGCACTTTTGTTCACACACTTACTTATTTCATACATTTTTTTGCATTTACATCTCATAATTACATCATCTCATTTCCCTTTCTCCTTGCCCTTTCTTTTGACACTATGCCAAGGGAGAGATATCTTTCCCTTCATCCATACATTGTATAATCTAAGGGATAGTAATTAGGGGATAATGGAGGCAAGGTAAACAATAAACCAGGGTACCGGTACTAGGACCTTTATTTCCAAAGTTCCTTTGCACTTGCCTGGTACTGGTACGTAGATGACGTGGTACTATTTACTGAACCCACTATTTGCTAGGTACCGGTACTAACACGTTGTAGTACTGGTACTTGAGTCCACTGTTCTTTGAGGTACCGATACTTGAGCCCATTAGAATTCAGGTACTAGTACCCGTATGTCAAGGTAATGGTACCTGACCCATCCAACTGCATGGTACTTGTACTTAATCAGTTAGGTACTGGAACCAGAGCCTAGGTTTTTGTGAATTCTTTCCAATCTCTAACCTTTATCCATCCAATCATTTTCCATACACTTTCATACATTCAATCACATAAATTCTAGTCCATAAGACTTCAGTACGTAACCTTTTATACAATTTCACAAGTTCAAATCAAATTACACATTCGATTACAAAAATGTAATTTAGAAGCCACATGCCAACTTGTTAATTATCACAAAAACATTACATGATGCAAATGCATTGAGTTAAACTCTCATTATAGTGTTTGAGATCAAAGAAGAGGAAAGGGTAGCTTCTAGGAAGGTTTGGAGGGAGAAGATGCCAAGAAAATTCAAATTGGTTGAAAACCTTCCGGGAGGTTTTTGCCTTGGATTTCTTTTTCTCTGCCAAAACCTTCCAGAAGGTATTGTCTATTGGAGTGAAACCATCCGGAAGGTTTTGCCTACTGGAGTGAAAACTTCCAGAAGGTTTTGTCTAATAGAATGAACCTTTCGAAAAGTTTTGCCTGTTGACTCCTTCATTTAATTGTTCCTGCATAAACCTTTTGGAAGGTTTTAATTGATCTTCCAAAAGGTTTTTGCCATATTACCCAGACAACATGCAACTCAAGCTCTGACACTTGGGGGTCTCACTTGCACTTCTCTAACAGATCCCTGGCATTCCTTGCACATCTAGGAGCCACCCCTCACCTCTACTTGGACTTGGAGGGCTTTTGCATTGATGAGGAGGAGAGAGAAGAAACATGGAAGAGAAAAAGGCTAGGCTTGTCCTAGCCTACACCATGCAAGCCCTTACAACCCTATGATTGGAATCACATCACTCAGACTTGGGGGGACTGCCGTAGACGTTTTTTATGCTCTAAAGACCATCAAAAATTTTCTGAGAAGCCCAATGAACAATTCTAACATTGTTGAGATCGCTACAAGGAATTGATTCAATCCATATCACATCATGGTTTCGAATCATGGAAATTGGTAAGTTTCTTCTATCAAGGAATCACACCGATCCATAGACAATTCATTGACATGATGTGTAGTGGAGAGTTCTTAAACAAAGACCCCGATAAGGCCCTCAACTACTTTAGTATATCGGCCCAAAATACACAATCTTGAGACATTAGGGACCCCAATGATTTACATAGGATGTCTCCGGGTATTAGTCAACCACAAGGGGGAGGGATTTATGATTTGAGAGACTAAAAGGACTTGTTTTCCACAATTGCCAAATTATCTAGGAAGGTTGACAGTCTTAAAGTCAATAAGAGGCACGAGGTGTCAAATGTTTCAAAGATTGAGGAGGGATGTTCAATTTGCGAGAGTGTAGATCATTTCATATCGGAATGCCCTAACATTCTGGCACTCAAGGAAGTGTATTACGAGCAAGTCAATGCCTTTAACTAAATAGGGCAATCAATTTCTCCACATTCAAACACTTATAATTCAGGTTGGAGCAATCACCCAAACTTTAGTTGGAGAAATGATAACTCCACTCCTCATGGTTTAAATGCATACACAACTCTTGTGCCTTCTAAACAATATCCATTTCAATCCTAAGGTTAAGCATCTAGCTCCCAATACCCCCGGTCTAGTCCACAAGGGTATTCACAAAACCTACCATCACAGAATTTTTCACCAAACCCACCTCCACAATGTTTCTCCCAACAAGGGACATACACAATGTCTCACTAAGACCAATGACCACCGGGTCATGGTCAAATTTCTCAAGGAAAATATTTTTTTGAGATTTGGGATGCCTCGTGCGATGATAAGTAATGGTGGATCATATTTCTGCAATAGGTCATTTGCATAATTAAAGCTCAAAATATGGCGTCACACATAAGGTATCCATCACATACCACCCACAAACTAATGGCCAGACCAAGTTGGCTAATAGGGAGATCAAAAACATTCTAGAAAAGACAGTGAACCCCAATAAGAAAGATTGGTCACATAGAATGATTGAGTCCCTATGGGCTTACTGCACTACCTACAAAACTATCTTAGGCATGACTCCCTATCGATTTGTCTATGAAAAGGCTTGCCATTTGCCAGTTGAGATGGAACACAAAGCCTATTGAGCCATAAGGACTTTGAATTTTAATTTGAGAATGGTCGGACATCATAGAAAGCAATAACTGAATGAATTGGAAGAGATTTGAAGAGATACGTATGAGAGTTCAAAATTTTCAAAGGAGTGGGCTAAGATCTTTCATGACAAATCCATTGTACGGAAGTCACTCAAGCTCCGCTAAAAAGTGCTCTTATACAACTCTCGTCTTTAAATTTTTCAAAGAAAACTCTGATCCTTTTGGGATGGCCTTTATCTTGTCAAGGTGCCCTACCCCAATGGAGCTTTGGATGTCACAAACCCCGAGAATGGCCAGACATTCATGGTCAATGGCCAAATACTTAAGCCATTTTTTGTGGGTTTTGAAGGACAAGCGGTGGAGGAAGACTTGATGAATCCTGTGTATCCAAAATTGATAGAAGAGTAGCAAGTTTTTTTGCTTTTTAGTATACAATTGCTTTCTTTTATTTATGTTATTTTAATTTCATGTTATTTACATTCTTTTTTTGTATACTTTTTTTTTTCTTAGTTGAAGATATTGGAGCTTTTAGCAAAGTTCAATTGCGAAGTGTTCTAACCCTATCATCTTTTTACTATTTGTCATTGCATACCATATGTTTTTGTTGCATTGAGGACAATGCATGAATCAAGTTAGGGGTGAGGTTAACCACTTGCATGTTACACCAATATTTATGGGAATTTTTTGTCGATAATACCAAATTTGGGGGTGAAAATTCTCCTTTCACATATCATACAAATTTTTTGTTTACAGTTATTGCAAAGTATGTGAAAATTTTGAATTTTTTTGTGAAAAATATCTGAAAGTTGATATGTATTCCCTTATCATGAGTGTTTGGGTTAGATGATATGTTGATCGTTGCTTTGAACCTTGAGCACATGAGAATATTATAGAAATTAGTCTTATGCATGATTATTACATATGTATATTTTTTTGAACTCAACTGCATGTGCCCTTTGAATGTGTAATTTCAGCAATTTATAGATTGGATTCATATTTTAGGCTTGACATAAGTAGTGGAAATGTGTAAGGACCCATGAGGGCTTTAGTATCAATCCTTATTGGAGAGAACTTACAGTTACTCAAGGAACAATGTTTCAATGTCAAATTTATTCAATAATCTCATTATGTTTGTCTTGGTTAGGTGCATTTGGGTGGTAGACTAAACTTGTCTTGAATATACAATCATCTGTTACCTTTACCTAGAAGTGATTTTAGGCCATATTTGAAAATTTTTGAGCCATAGCCTTGTTCTTGAGAAATATTATCCCTAGTGTTGTGATTGAGCCTAATTGAAATTTGCTTCTATGCCATACATTTGACCAAGCCAATGAAAATGATAAATATTTGCCTTACCTTGGTTGTTCCTCGAATTAACTATGAATGATCACAAAAGTGAACAAAGCGTGGTGTGGAAAGTCAAGCAATGACTTTAGAGGATGGAGAATGGGAAATCAAGAGAGAGAAGGAGAGAGGCATGGTGGGTTCAGGCTATGCTTGCCATTGCACTCTCTTTTAGTTTATGTTTTCTTGCACTAACTTAGCTAAAATCTTCATTGCTTTACAATGTTTTTCAATTAAATTAGTGTATTTTCTTTAAGAATGAGTAGATAAGTCTTTAAGTTGGCTAACCCAAGGGAGACCTCCTCTTGGGTATGTTATTTCAACTCATATTCTTTTCTCCCCTCGGTGTACAATGGTTCGGTTTGACTAGGTTGAGTGTAGACATGGTTGTGAGTCTTTGATATCCCATAGACTTGTCACGGGTTATGCATGGATCCTCACTTACATTTTGTCTCTCGCTTCCCATGAATCAATTGTTCATCTATGCACTATTGGAGGAAGGTTTCGAGTTGACTTGACATTCCCATTGGAGTGAACCTTTGGAATTAACCAACACCTATTTCCCATTTCATTTTCATCATAATACAAATCACAAACCAAACTTCGACATCAAAAGATTTCACATTTTGCTTTTTACCAAAATCACCTTTAACACGATTCACCTCCTTCCCTGAGGAGACAGCCTTAGAATACTATTCCAAGTAAAGCACGGCAAGCAAAAGTTTCTCTACGCTTGGGGAGCATTTTTGTTCACACATACACACACGCATTTTATTCATCCATCATTCTGTTGCCCTTTCTTTTGACATCATTCCAAGGGAGAGTGACATTCCCCTTCACACATACACTATACACATTGAGGGATGATTTTCAGAGGTTAGGATACTACAACAAAAAACATCAAGCATTTTTAGTGTTGTTGTCGGGGAAGACGAAGCATTGAATGAAGAAGGTGATTTCTGGACAATGGAGGTAAGTCCCGTGATGTTCATCATGGGCTGAGGTATGTTGATCCTTGTATATACTTTTGTTTATTTGCATTTTCAATTGCAAATAGTTTTGTTATATGAGGGGACGGACTGATTAAAACCGCTAGTTAGACAACCCTTGGGCCCTGATATGAACATTGACCAAGACCCACCCGAGAATGCGGGTGATAATTTTGATAATGTAGGTGCAATTCCAAACATGCAACGGGGTGGGAGAGGACAAGAACCTAGAATTCCCAATACACGAATGCAATTTTTTCCTCCCGTGAATGAAAGGAGCAACATCCACATTGAGCCTCCGACGAGGTCAATAAGGGATTTCCTTCAACCCACACGAAGCACCACACCATCATGCATCCTCTTTCTAGTCCAAGCTCATCTATTCCTAGTTAAGCCGGGAATGTTGTACTTCCCGCGTTCCACGAAATTGAGAAGGAGAACCCCTATTTGGACATAAAGGATTTCGAGGAAATAGTTGCAACCTTCCTCACCAATCATAGTATGGAAGACATAGCTAGGCTGAAATTGTTCCCCTTTTCATTGAGAGATAAGAAAAAAACATGGCTTAATTCCTTGGGACCTCGATCCATAATGTCATAGAACCAAATGCTCTCTAATTTTTTAAACAAATGTTTCCTACAACATAAAACCACCTCTTTAAAAAAACAAGAAATCCAATAAGAGATTCTGCCAATGTTGGGATTGGTACAAGGAATTATTACAATCCATTCTACACCATGGCTTTGAACCATGACAATTGGTGAGTTTATTTTATGCAAGAATCACACTAGGCCATTGACAGTTCATCGACATGATGCATAATGGGGAGTTTTTGAACAAAGACCCCGATGAGTACTTAGATTACTTTGACAGATTGGCACATAATGCACAATCATGGACATTATGTTTAAAGACCCCAACTACCCAACCATTTCCATAAAAATCAGGAATTTCCTAGTGGAGCAACTACTCCTTGATCTGATGACTAGTGTGAACCTCTTTTCGTACTCTACGTATCAACAACTTCAGCTCGATGAAGTAAAGCCAACTCTAATCAAACTTCATCTGGTAGACCAAAGTGTCCGAACACCGAGGGGAGTAGTTGAGGATGTTTTAGTGCAAGTTGATAAAATTTACTTTCCTATAGATTTTCTTGCGCTTGACACTCACCCAATTATAAATTTTAGCTCCCAAATCCCTGTAATACTTGGTAGACCTTTCCTTGCCACATCTAATGCTCTGATTAATTGTAAGAACGGCCTCACGAAGCTTTCATTTGCGAACATGACTATGGATCTTAACGTGTTCAACTTGTCCAAACAACCAGGGAATGAGAGGAGGTGCATGAAGTTAATTGGATGGACACCTTAGCAGAAGAACACTTAGAACTTTTGGGCATGCTAAAGCTGAAGGAAAAGGAGAATTTCAAAATGGAGGAGGTTGATGAACAAGAAAAATTAGAGAATTTGAAAGGGGTAGAAAAGTGGATCCCTATATTTGAGAAGCTCCCACACCAAGACAAGAAGATCTTTTCATCGGATGTACAAAAGCCCAATTTGGAGATGAAACTGCTACCATCCCACTTGAAGTATGCATATCTTGGGGAAGATGAGACATTTTTTATGGTGATTAGCTCAACGTTGGATGAAAAATAAGAAGAAGAGCTCTTGAAAGTGTTGAGGAGGCATAAAGGGGAGATTGGTTGGACAATTGCTGACGTTAAAGGGATAAGCCCCCTCATTTGTACAAACCGAATTTATCTTGAAGAGGACTCCAAACCGTCTCAACATCCACAAAGAAGGTTGAACTCAATCATGAAAGAGGTGGTAAGGGACGAGGTGCTAAAACTACTTGACGTGGGCATCATTTTACTAATTGATGAAAATGGGTTTGCGCTACGCAAGTAGTACCCAAGAAGTTGGAAGTCACGATCGGTGAGAATGAAGAGAATGAGCTTATTCCAATTAAGGTGATGACAGGTTGGAAAGTTTATATTGATTATCGGAAGCTCAACCTGTGCATAAGAAAATACCACTTTTCATTGCCATTTCTCGACCAATTGTTGGAACGAGTAGCGGGGCATCTATTATATTGCTTCTTAGATGGATACTCCGGCCACAATCAAATTGAGATTTCATTAGAATACCAGGAGAATATTACCTTGACTTGTCCCTATGGTACCTTTGCTTACCATCGCATACCTTTTGGGCTATATAATGCCCTTGGAACCTTTTAACATTGCATGATGGGAATTTTTAGTGATGTGGTGGAGAAGATTATTGAGGTGTTTATGGATGACTTTTCAGTCTTTGGGGATTCTTTCAATGGATGCCTGGAGAATTTGGAAACAGTTCTTGAGAGATATGAAGAGAAGAACTTAGTCTTGAATTGGGAGAAGTGTCACTGCATGGTGACACAAGTAATTGTTCTTGAGCACATTGTCTTGGAAAAAGGGATTGAAGTTGACAAATCAAAGGTGAAGGCCATCTCCAACCTCCGTACACCGAGAATTATCAAAGATATCAGGTCGTTTCTAGGCCAGCTGGACTTTACCGTGGTTTCTTAAAAAAAATTAGTGCATCGGTCCTACCTTTGACCAATTTATTGTCTAAAGATGTCCCATTCGAGTGGTCAGATGATTGTGAGACATCTTTTACAAAAATCAAAAGTATGCTTGTCACACCTCCGATTATGTGATCACCCAAGTGAGATTTACCTTTTGAACTTATGTACGATGTGAGTGATTGCGCGGTCGATGCAATAATCGGTCAAAGGGAGGATAATAGACCTTATGTAATATATCACGCTAGAAAAATGCTCAATGAAGCTCAAATGAATCACACTACCACATAAAAGGAGCTGCTAGTGGTACAATTTGCATTAGATAAATTATTTTCTTACATCATTGTGTCACCGATAAGAATTTATACTGATCACTCTGCTTTGAAGTATTTGTTGTCTAAGCAGGATGCCAAACCGAGACTCATCAGGTGGATCCTCTTACTCCTGGAGTTCAATCTGACAATCAAAGACAAGAAAGGAGTGGAGAACAGGGTGGCAGATCATTTATCTTGACTGGTGGTGCAAGAGGCCGATGACCATATTCATATCCCAGATTTCTTCCCTGATGAGCTATTACTTTCAATTCATTCTATTTGTCCATGGTATACTGACATCTGTAACTATCTTTCAATAGGATAAATACTACTACAATGGAGCCCAGAGGATCGAAGAAGATTCATGATGAATGTGAAGTACTTTTAATTCGATAACCCACACCTATTCAAGTACTGCCCTGACCAAGTTATGCGGAGATGTGTACTAGATGATGAACAGTAAGATGTCCTTGCATTCTTTCCTTCAGAGGCAAGCGGTGGTGACTTCTCTGCGAAGAAAACTTCGGTAAAAATCCTACAATCAGGTTTTTACTGGTCCTCTCTGATAAAATATTATTTTTTATTTTGTAAAGAATGTGATAGATGTCAATGTTTGGGTAGTGTGACCCGAAGGAACATGATGCCCCTATCCGCTGTACTTGTTATTAAAATATATGATTCTTGGGAATCGACTTCATGGGTCCCATCCCGATCTCGTTTTGCTATCTATACATTCTACTGGCAGTGGACTACGTGTCCAAATGGATGGAGGCTATCCCAACCAAATCCAATGACCACTAGGGTTGTGGTCAAGTTTCTTAAGGAGAACATTTTTTCGAGGTTTGGGATGCCTCGTGCAATTATAAGTGACGACGGATCACATTTCGGCAGCAGACCATTTGTGTAACGCCCCAAAATCTACCTTGTATAACATTACATTCTAAAATCAATCACATCATCAGAGCAGCTAAATGAATTTCATAACCAAAGATAATTGCATTCATCATCCATAAGATATACAACATCAACTAAAAGAATATGCCCAACCAAGGCAATTACATCCCAAAAATTAATTGTTGCCTTGTAGCGGAATAACAAAAACATTAGACTACACATTGTTTCAAAATAAATTTTCTATTGTAGAACATAAGGAAAGGTAGCTCTAACTATCCACCTCGGGATTCACGTTCTCCTCTATTGGAGCTTCCCAATGTATCGACTCATCAACTCTGAGCTCCTCCTCTATACCATAATCATAAAAGGATAAAGTTTGTAGGGGGTGAGCAAAAGCCCGTAGGAAATCCCTCATAAATCCCAACAAGGTTTTAGATTAAATAAAAGATGACAAGTCTCTTTTCGAAAATAACATATATATCTCTTAAGAATAAAAATGTGATAGTTGTAATAAACTGAAGTGTACGGCATACAGTAAATCAATGGCAAAAATAAACTTGTAAAAGATTAAAACAATCAATAAATAACTCCTTAACATAATTCCATATTCTCATAACAGGAATAAACTTGTAAGAGATTAAAACAATCAACAAATAACTCATTAACGTCATTCCATATTCTCATAGAAGTTGGTTCATCCTCATTGTCATGTATGTTGGTTGCTTCTCAGGAATCTACACAACGATTCTACCTCGTTCACCCATCACAACCACACAATTTCAAACATTTTAGGAAAGGCATATACCGTCTCCCACGGCATTGACGAATCCTTCCCAAGAAAGGTATACCATCCCTCAGTCTCGAACTTACGTGACTAATAGTGGTTGCTCTCACAAACAACAATCCACAACAAGTGTTAGAAAACCATCTCACCCTCACTGGCATAGACAAACCTCTAACACTCTACTACAGCTCTCGAAGACAATTCAAGTCTGTCACAACAAACCATACAAAAGATGAAACCAAAATATTCTCAACAACCAAAATCTTAACCAATCATAATTTTCATTAGCAATTCAAGTATCGTAGTGGTAAATTCTCAATATACTAAAATAATAAAGGAATTGAAATATGCAAGAGATCATATCGACAAAACCTTCAAAATTTTGATATTCAAAATTCTAGGGTTTTGTCAAAAATTAAAATTTCTTGGGACAAGAACAAGTAGTTGTTTGAAAACATGATTTAATCAAGAATACGAATTTAGACATCATGAATCCATGTATTTTTCACAATAGAATGTGTATTTTGGAAAAAAAACTAGGGTTTTAGAAATTCAGGAAAAATATTCCTTGAATCCAAACATATATTTTGTTCAAGATTATGTTCAAATGATAAGGAAACCAATAAATCTTATATATCTATCATATAATGATCAAGAAGACGGAAAACATACATAATTATACCCTAAGTCTCAATGAAAGAACTTGAGAAGAATCTCCTACCTTGCTTCCTTAGTTTAGTGTGAAGAAGATGAAGATTTGATCTTTCACAACTTGAATCAACCCTTGAATCTCTTGTTTTTCCTTTTTTTTTTTGTTCCTATCTAAGCTTCTCTAGGGTTAGAAAAGTTGAAATGGGGCTAATAGAGGCATGCATAAGTATTTGTAGTGGAAGAAATGACCTCCTGTGCGCAATCCTAGAACCCAAAACATTAGGTCATGTTCAAACGTCATTTGGCGTTCGAACGTCACTAGTGTAATTTATTGATTTACGTTCGAACGTCACTTTGGCTTTTGAATGTTGGTTGCTCCCTTTACTTTTGCATTTCAATCAGAGTTCATCAGACACTAAAGTAATGGGACTCATGGTTGTTAGAACGTTGATTCATGTTCGAACGTCAACAGTGCAATTTACTACTTTATGTTCGAACGTTCTTTGGCGTTCGAATGTCATTCCAGTTTCTGTTGAAACTTCCAGTGAAGTTTTGGTCTATTTAGAGGTTGATTTGGAAAATATTTGTTACTTACTCTTTTGTAGCCTTGGAATTATTCTACCTACTTTCAAAATTTTAGATCAAGTGGAAATCAGAATAAAAAGTTATGATCAAAACACTCGGTAAGTGTCCAAATTTTTTTCTACCAAAATTTCATCCAAAGTGCATTTTTACTCTGGCATACTGACTTGATCCGAAATGTGTACACCCAAGTGCAGGCGGTCAAGTTGTAGAAATAATCCGATTTGAGTCCAGAGTCGAATCCACAGGGAATATGTTGTGATGTTTTCAAAGTAAGCTGTGATAGAGACCGATTGATTGTAACCTTTTTAAGTTTTGTGAGAAGTGGATGGTTTCTTGAATAGAATATTAAATTCTTTTCAAGAGATTTTCTAGACAAAATATATGATTTCAATATAATTAAATTCACTCTTTAGTTCGAGGATCAGAAAATGTAATGAGTCATTCGGCGTATTACACTTGTGCTTTTATAACTCAACTAACTCCCGTGTCAACAGTGGGTTAATTGGAAGATAAGGATAGACTGGGTTAAAGCTCCATCCTTTTGATGAAGTGCAATGGTGGTGGAAATTGAGGGGTTTATCTTGAAGTTCTTTCCTGGAGTATTTGTCTCACACAATGGATCTTTCTAGAAGGAGTCATCCATTTACCATAGAAAAGATCCCTTGGTTATACAAAATACTAGCCGGAATTCTTTGCTTTGAATCAATGGATCTTTCTAGAAGGAGTCATCAATTTACCATAGAAATACCCATTGATTGCACAAAGAATGAGCTAGGGTATTTGCATTAAACCAACGGATCTTTCTATGTAGGAGTTATCCGGATCATAAAAATATCATTTGGTTGTGCAAATTACCCTAACTTTGCTTAACTCATCCCATTTCCCACTAAGCAAGTAAATAAAGCCTTGAAGTGTGAAAGTAATACACAAGTATAATATCTGGATGGTCATTACATAGTCTTCACCTCTGCCTAAAGAGTAAATGAGGACTACTCACTTTTCATAGCTTGGGTCAAGCTAAAAAAGTGAATGGTACTCATCCCTCCAAGTAGAGGAACTACGAAGTTGATCTTCAACGAAGAATGAGTGAATTGCATTCCACCCTTCTTGGCTTTGGAAAAAGCTCTAGAAAAGTGGAATAGTTTCACTCCTCTATGAAGAAGATGCTCAAGCAATGGAAGTGAAAGAAAGTAAAAGAAAGCTAGATCTTCAACAAAGAATGAGTGAATCGCGTTCCACCCTTCTTGGCTTTGGGAAAGCTCTAGAAAAGTGGAAGAGTTTCACTCCTCTAAGAAGAAGATGAGCTCAAATAATGAAGGTGCAAGACTTAATTGAAAGCAAGAAATTAAGAGCATCCATGTAACAACAAGAAAATAAAGTGCATGAATTTAACAGTACAAGTAAGGAATTAAACTTCCCAACTATAATGAAGATGAAGACCAGTAGGAAATTAAACTTTCCAACTGAAATAAATACTTGAATTGAAAGAGTTGGAATGTAAAGACTTGAATTAAAAGAACTAGAATGTAAATACTTGAATGAAATACTAAAAATACATGAAAAAGACTAAATATTCTTTAAGAGGAGAGCTCTTGATCTCTCCCCAAAAGTTTTCTCTCAAGGCTCCCAAAAAGGGGAGTATTTATAGGCAGGGAAGAGCAAGGGAGGGGTGAAAGAACAGTGCTGGACGAGTCAAAGGAAAAATCTGAAGTTCAGACAAAGAATCAGGAAATCTGCAGTCTGTCAGTGGGAACCGTTCGAACGGTCCCTTCCGTTCGAACATGAAGGCTGTTTTGCCTGTATGTCTGTGTTGATTTTCAGGCTTCATGTGGGTTGGAGTCCTTTGTAGGGCCATTCATTCACCTACTCTCTGCAGCTATCAGAGTCTTCAGCACTCCAGACTTGGTCGATCATGGCACCCATGTGCCTAAGGGTCCTTCTTCAAGCTTGGGAGTCTGCACACGCGAAGTCTTCCAATCTGCCTGATCGTGTCAGCATTTCCAGTGTCGTTCGAACGTGATGATGCGTTCGAACGGGGTGATGCGTTCGAACGAGGCTTGGTGTTCGAACGTTAGGCTTTAATCTCCAAGATTTGCAACACTTGTTTGCCTCATCTTCCTGGTTCAGAGGGAGCGTTCGAACGGTTATCACCATTCGAACGTTCTTGTTGTCCTCAATTTTTTTCCTTTCTTGATCAAATGCTGCAGTTACACTTAAATGTTGTATTTATTGTCCTTGACCCTTTTCCTCACTTTAGCTCCTGAAACATCATCATTTGAACTCCATCAAAGTATAATTAGTCCAGTCAAAGCACAATAAAATGTTATAATTGAATGTCAATCACATACTTCCAACTTCTACCACATACCCTAATACCTCAACTAACATTTTTATTTCTACTCTTACAATCTACATAGTTCATGTATACATCATTATATATATAAGCATTACTAAACCATCACATTACTATTTTAATATATACATGTGGGAGTTTACAATCCACCCCCTTAAAGAAAGTTTCGTCTTCGAAACTTAGCTGAAATTAAGAACAAATGAGGGTACTTCTCTCGTATCTCCAACTCTGGTTCTCATGTAGCTTCCTCCATGCCATGATGTTACCACAAGACTTTCACTAGTTGGATGATTTTACTGCGAAGCACCTTCTCTTTGGTATCTAGAATCTTCACCGGTTGTTCTTCATATGTTGCTCCATCTTGAACTTAAATATCATCCAAATCCACGACATGCCTTGTATCCGATTGACACTTCCTCAGCATTGACACGTGAAAGACGTCATGCACCCTTGACAACCTTGAAAATTGAGTTGACAATCGAAGTTGATATGCCACTTTTCCCACTGCTTTGATCACTTCAAATGGGTCGATGTACCTTGGAGCTAATTTTTCCTTCTTGCCAAATCTAAACACTTCCTTTTTGGGTGACACCTTGAGGAACACATAGTCCCCCTCTTGAAATTCCAATGGTCATTGTCTTCTATCCGCATAGCTTTTCTGTCTACTTTGTGTCATGCGTAGTCTTTCCCAGATGAGTTGAATTTTTACCGTAGTCTCCTGAACAATTTCTGGCCCAAACAAGCTACTCTCTGCAGCTTCCAACCAACAAGTCAATGATCTACATGGTCTCCCGTACAAAACCTCATAAGGTACCATGCCAATGCTAGATTCCACCAAGGGCAAATGATCACTCTAACTTCCCTTTAAGTCCAATACTCTAGCTCGAAACATGTCTTCCAAAATTTTTATCACCCTCTCGGATTGGCCATCCGTTTGGGGATGAAAAACGGAGCTAAAGTGTAACTCTGTCCCCATAGCTCGTTTAGACTTTGCCAAAATTGAGCCACAAAACGAGAATCACGATCCGACATAATAGAGAGTAGAACTCCATGAAATATAACAATCTCGCGAATATAAAGTTTGTTCTAGGTCTCTAAAGTGTCAGTGGTCTTCATACTCAGGAAATTAGCAGACTTGGTGAGTCTATCTACGATGGCCCATACTGCTTTATGCTCTCATGAAGTTCGTGAAAAGCCAAACACGAAATCCATGGTGATGTGATCCCACTTCCACTCTGGTTTTTGATGTTCAATCTTCACCTGTTGACACACTGCACACTTTGCAATGTATTTAGCCACATCTTGTTTCATCCCTTTCCACCAATATTGACACTTCACGTGTCTATACATCTTGGTACTACACAAATGTATGGACAATTTTGAACGATGGCACTCACCCAACACTTCTTCCCTTACTTGGTTATTGTTTGGTACATAGTCTTCCACGAAATTGTAACACATCATTACGTATTGACCAATTTTCAACAATTTCATTTCTCTCCCATCTACCCTGGATACCTTCCAACTCGGTATCTAATCGTTGTTGATGGGTCAAGCCTAAAAGGCCCAAAACCATACCGAAGCCTAGCTGCAATTAAAGGCTCAAGCCTATGAAGACCTAGTAGGCCAAATGAGATCCAAGCCACATCAAGTTCACCAGGGAGCTACCTTAGCTTAGCTACAAGACCCAGAAGAGCACCCATGACCCCTCACCTTCTCTACCACTTTGGAGGCAGTCAACATTGACCGGGTCTTTCGAAGAGCTCCTCAACGGTCATACCCGTTGAGGAGAATCTGCTAATCCCACTAGAGTAGCTGAGTAATTGCCCGATAGTTGTTCCATTCTGTTGGAGGCCAACTATAAAATGTAAGCCCCACCAATGCTTGGGGGGCAAGACACTCTACAGAGCATAGAACTTCTCCTCCTCTCCAATCTGTAGCTCTCCGTTCTCATTACTCATCGGAATCAATAAAATACTGGCAACCCTTTGCCATTCCAAAGTGGACGTAGGCCACATTGGCCGAACCACTATAATTTCTGTCTCACTCTTTACTTTTTACCTTTAATTTTTAAATTACTTGACTATTCATGTGCGAGGTCAAATTTGTGCATCATCAGTTTGGCACCGTCTGTGGGAAACTGACAAAATTCTCACCCTTTGATATTTTCTCCGGTTAATCAATGGCGATCACTACCAGGTCGATGAATCAACATGAGGACAATCCACCAAAAGAGGAGGAGGTCACTCCTCCACCGACCAATCCCGTCCCAAGTGCACAGCAGATGCTAGAGACCATGCAGGAACTTGTAGCCCAGAACCAAAAAATCCTCCAAATAATGCTTGTTGAGCAAGGAGGAGCACTACTTGGAACTCAAGTAGGAGGAGTCCCACTTCTTGAGCGTCAAAGAGCTCCCCTTGTGGGCCTACCCCATCATGGTGCCACCTTGGGAGCACCTCGGGGCGCCCACCATGGGGAAGCTCCCTACGAGGGACCTCTTCCTCCTCCTCCTCCAACTCGTACACCTCACGGTGAAGACCCTCTACCCCAAGAGGATGAGGATGAAAACCAGAGAATGGATCATGGGAGTCATTTCCATGATAATTCTAAGGGAGCCCCCAATCAGTGGGACGAAAAAATTAAAGAAGTACAAAATCAGCTAGGCGACGTCTTCAACGCCATGAAGGCGCAAGGACCAGAGACTGTGGACTATCTTATTAAGCGAACCGATACGCCATTCAAACCAGACGTAGTGAATTACCCCTACCTTCCAAGTTTAAGATGCCATCAGTGGAGACCTTTGATGGTAAAAAGGATCCACTGGACCATCTGGAAACCTACAAAACTTTAATGCAGCTGCACAATGTCCCTGATGAAATTATGTATGGGGCGTTCCCAACCACTCTGAAGGGATCCGCTCGACAATGGTTTTCCATGCTCACTCAGGCCTCCATATCTTCCTTCGCTGAGCTAAGTAGGTCGTTCGTGTCGCACTTCATTTGAGGGTGCCGCCACCAGAAGCTTATTACTCATCTACTCAGCATAAAGCAGGACAAGGATGAAAGCTTGAGAAGCTACCTCACTCGTTTTAACGAGGAGGTTCTTCAGGTCGAAGAGCCTGATGACAAGGAATCCATGACTGCCTTCTTGGGAGGCCTCCGCTCATCAAGCTTCCTGTTCTCGGTGATGAAACGCCCACCAAGGAGCATGCCAGAGCTATTAGCCAAAGCCCAAAAGTACATGAACGCAGAGGACATCACGAGGGCCAGGCGAGGTGAGTCATCCAGAATAGGGGAGAAGAGAAAGGAAAGAGACAAAGACGACAAGAAGGAGTCCAACAACAAGCATAATAGGACAGAGAGGGTACCTGTCAAGGACCGACTTGGTCCTACCCCTCAAAGAGACCGACAAGCCTTCACCCCCCTCAACGCCGCTATCAGACACATCCTATTCCAGATCCACGATGACCCCGCAGTAAAGTGGCCTGGGAGGATGAAGTCTCCCCCAAACCGCAAGAACCCAAGCAAGTACTGTCACTTCCATTGCGACCATGGTCATGACACTGATGACTGTTATGACCTTAAAAGATAAATTGAGGACCTCATTTAACGTGGACACCTTCGCCAGTATGTTGCTGGAAGGGGACAGACGCCACCTCCCCCTCACAATCAGGAAGATCAACATCCCATTGGTGAAATTCATACCATTTTTGGAGGACTTGTAGGAGGAGGAGAGTCCCTCTCAGCCATAAAGGCTCATGCCAGGAAAGCCAGGCACCTTGAGGAGGAGCGACAACCCAAGGCATTTAAGCTTGGCAGTGACGAAGTCATATCCTTCTTAGACAAGGACTTAGAGAGAATCCAGCACCCCCATGACGACCCACTAGTGCTCACCATGACTGTTGCCAACTTCCAGGTACGAAGGATCCTAGTGGACATGGGTAGCTCTGCGGACATCCTATTCACAGAAGCTTATGACAAACTCAATCTGGGAAGGGAGAGACTCTAACCCATAAGATCACCCCTTATTGGGTTCTTAGGGGAGAAGGTGTATCCCCTAGGGTCCATCACCCTACCAGTCACGGCCGGCACTGCACCCCGAAGCTCCACGGTCATGGTCAATTTTTTGATAATAGATTGTCCATCCACCTACAACATCATACTGGGGCGACCCGCCCTCAATACACTAAGAGTTGTGCCCTCCACCTATCACCTCATCCTCCATTTTTCAATCCCTAATGGAGTCAGAGAGGTAAGAGGAGATCAGGTAGCAGCAAGGGAATACTATGTCTCCTCAATGAAGACTAAGAAGCCACAGGAGGCATTGCAAGTAGAGGTCCTTGACCCCAGGGATGATGCCACCACAGAAAGAGGGGAACTAGTCAAAGAGCTTACCCTGGTGGTCTTAGATGAGGAACACCCTGACAAGAAAGTGTATATTGGCTCTTCTCTCTCCGAAGATCTGGTTCACCAGCTAATAGGTTTCCTGAAATACAACATGGATATTTTTGTATGGTCGCATGCAGACATTGAAGGAATTGATCCTGAGGTAGCCACCCATCGCCTCAATGTCGACCCTCACTATAAGCCTGTATGCCAGAAGCTAAGGGGCGCCTCCACTGAAAGGGCCAAAGTAATGGATAAGGAGGTGGAGAAGCTAATAAGAAATGGGGCAGTCAGGGAAGTGGCATACCTAGATTGGCACTCAAATGTGGTGATGGTGACTAAAGCTAATGGAAAGTGGTGCCTCTGCGTGGACTTCACCAAGCTCAACAAGGCGTGCCCAAAAGATAGCTATTCGCTACCAAGGATAGACCTCCTCATCGACGCCACAACAGGGCATGAATTGCTCACCTTTTTGGATGCGTATTCTGGATACAACCAGATCAGCATGCATCCCCCAGACCAGGAGAAGACCTCCTTCATCACTTCGAAGGAGACCTACTGCTATAGGGTGATGCCCTTTGGGCTAAAGAATGTAGGGGCAACCTACCAGCAGCTGGTGAAAAAAATGTTCCAGTCCCAGATCGGGCGAACAATGGAGGTATACGTCGACGATATGTTGGTCAAGAGCCTTGCTGCAGCAGAACATGTTGACCATCTCCAAGAGAACTTCAGTGTTCTACGGGCATACCACATGAAGCTGAATCCTGAGAAATGCGCCTTTGGTGTGGGGTCAGGAAAGTTCTTAGGCTTTATGGTCAACCAGAGGGGAATTGAAGCTAACCCCGACAAGATCAAGGCAATCCTTGACATGAAGTCACCATCCTCAACCAAGTTCTCCAGCGCCTCAATGGAAGAATTGTAGCACTTAACAAGTTCGTGTCCAAGTCTGCAGATAAATGTCTGCCTTTCTTCAAAATCCTTCGAAAGGCTTTCGAGTGGGGACCAGAGGCAGAAGAAGTGATTCACACAAAACTTTGTGTATTTTGTTGTTCTTTTCATCTCGGTTTAATTGTTTATGAAGATTAAAATGAGGAGATTTGTTGTAATTGAGCGCGTATTGATAATATTTGGTTTTATGCAGTTAAGACTTCCAAAACAAAGTTTTGATAAATGGAGGTGAAGGCTAGCCTTGATGATGGAGTGGCAGCTACCGCATGACTACTGGTAGTCGCTGGCTACTAGAGTTGCTGCTTCCGCATGACTACCGGTAGTAGTCGCTGGTTACTGGAGCCCCTGCTACCGCATGACTACCAGTAGTCGATGCACTCTGCAGATGCTGCTACAGCATGACTACCGGTAGTCACACCCCGATCTACCAGTAGTCGATTCTGATTTTCTCCAAATTCTGCATATGCCTCAGCTGCCTTGTGGACCCCACCATGCCTTCCTTCTGCCTCCCTCCTGCACGCCCACATTACTTTTCATGATGTTCACACCTGCCTTAGACGTTTTTGGAGGCTTTGCATTAAATGAAGAGAGAGAGGATGGGATGTGCTGGTTGTGCAGACATGCTCTGCCACCCCCTATTTTTCACTGGTTGCTGCATCCCTATTGATGGAGATCACATCTCCAGGCTATCCCTGGTCTCCTGGCATGTTTTTGATGATGAAAGATCTCCATTGCAAGAAAAGAGGTGGGGGATGTTGATAAAGAGGAGGGTATTGAAAATAGAGAGAGAAGCTCTCAAGAGAGAGTGGCTAGAAGTTTATATTTTTACATTTTCTTCATTCCAATGTCTTGTAATCTCTTGTAAGGATCTTCTAAACTTTTTTTAAAGTCTTTAATGTCATTTATTGCAAGTTCATTTCTAGTTTAATCCTTTACTCTAGCTTTCACCATTGTTGTTTGAACTTTTCTTCATTTCTTAGCTTAAAATGGGTATTGAATGTTTTTCTTCATAATTTAAGATTTCTTGGTTTAAGTTAAGTTTCATGCTCCATTTCATCCTTGTCTCTTTACATTATGCATTTCTTTCCTTTAAGTCTGATTAGCTAGATTTTTCATTGGCTAATCCAAGGGAGACCTCCTCTTGGGTTTTCCATTTCAACTCATTCTCTTCTTTTCCTTATGAGTCAAATGGTTCGGTTTGACGGGGTTGAGAGTGGATAAGTTGGTGAGCCTTTGATATCCCGTAGGCCTAGCCACGGTTTATGCTTAGATACTCACCAATCTTGTCCCTAGCTTCCCCTGAATCAATCGTTCATTCATGCTTTATCGGAGGAGAGATTGGAGTTGAAATGGTATTCCTATTAGAGTGACTTCTTGGGTTTGCCAATATTTGTTTCTCATTGCATTTTCACCAAAACATACTCCACCAAACAACTTTCAAACAAAAGATTTTACACTTTCTCTTTTTGACAAAATCACCTTCACACACTTAAACTTTCTTTCCCTGAGGAGACGACCTTGAAATACTTTTCCAAGTAAAACATGACAAACGAAAGACTCCTTGCGATTGGGGAGCACTTTTGTTCACTTCATTTCCACCACCATTCCGTTGTCCTATCTCTTGCAAGAATCCGAGTGAGAGTGACACTCACCCACACACATAAGCCATATACATATTTGAGGGTTTATGTTAAGAGGTAAGGAACAACAACTATTTTCAATCAATCATTTTGGCCAATCCAATCATTTTGGCGCCGTTGCCAGGGAAGGCTAAGCGTTGAGCTCGAAGGTGATTTTAGAACGGCATAAGGTAAGTCTCGTGATTTTCATCACGGGCCAAGGTATGTCGTCTAACTTGTAAATATTTTGTTTTAGTTTGTTTTGTGTTATGTCTTATAATTTTTATGAAAATGTATATAATGCCCCATATTATGAAAATATGTGTGAGATTTGTGATGACTATGGGCTCACCTCTTGTATGTGCCAAATAAATTATCCGGTTCAAGACTTTGCATGCGAAAACTCTTACCCCAACCATTATGTTTCACCGAGTTATCCGAGTTATG
>CM042187.1:22784926-22803062 GCA_023539305.1 Ilex asprella
TGTGTGAGATTTGTGATGACTATGGGCTCACCTCTTGTATGTGCCAAATAAATTATCCGGTTCAAGACTTTGCATGCGAAAACTCTTACCCCAACCATTATGTTTCACCGAGTTATCCGAGTTATGGTTGGGAGAATGAACCGTATAATTTTCCATCCAATCTCACACTACCAAATGAATTCTCCCACTATCCCACATATGTGGACTCAACCGAACAAGCATTGGAAAACACTTTTTAGGATTTTATGCAATACCAAATGGAATTCAATGCCCAAGTAGTCCAACAAATTTTTGAAATTGGAGATCAACTTAATACATTGACCAATGCTATAATTATGCATGATGAACAACATTTTGAGCATAGTCAATGTATTGAGTGTGATCCCCCCAATGAAATGTATATGGATGTTGAATCTCCCACCACTCTTGATTGTGAAAGTTTTAATAAAGTTATCATCCCACATGAGGCTAATGTGCCCAAGGTCATTTTTCCATCTTTGAGTGGTGTTGAGATTCACATTTCTTAACTTGGGGAGGGCATTGAAATGGAGTCAAGTGTTTTTAATGAGAAATTATATTTTTCATTTGTTGCATTGCATAAACTCACATACATCTTGGGTTGGTTGAGACATTTTAATAATTATCCCTTGTATTGTTGGATAGATTGTCTAGGAAGGGCATTGATGCAACAAAAAAAATTTTAAAATCAAAAAAATCCATGGGCGCAAGCTCATATCCGAATTGAAGCCGGATTGACATGAGCCCTTGTTGTTTTGTTTCCATGTACATAGTAGTTAAATTTATTTAATTGTTATAGTTTAATTTTTCAATGTTGTAGTGTAGACTTTAGCATGAAAGTTGTTTATCTCTCCTTAATTTGGACTCATTTCATTTTGAGCATTATCATAGACAAACTCATTGAATATTATGTGAGAGTCTAAGTTGGGGGGTGTAAATAAGCTTGAAACAGTACCGGTACCCCGTACCGATACACAAAACCTACTGGAAACGAGATACCGGTACTCGGTACCGGTACCATATGGTACCGGTACTCAGTACCGGTACTGTTTTCCTGACATGCCCAAATTCTGTCGGAAAAAAAAAGGTATCTCATTTCTCATTTTACCTTCATTGTTTTCATTGCATGACTCTTTGTGCATTGAGGACAATGCATGGTTTAAGTTAGGGGGTGAGGTGCACCATTCACATGTTCCACCACTTTTTGTATAGAATAATGGAAAATGTGAAAATTTTGAAAATTTTGGTTCTAATATTGAACTATATTCCCCTATCCTAATGGTTATGGGATTTGTGATTACTTGATCTTCATTTTGAACTTTGAATACATGAGCACATTATAGAAGTTTATCCTATTGCCAAGAGTATCACATATGTGTTTTATTTCAAACTCAACCATTGTGCACCTTGAATGTGTAATTTAGACAATTTACGGATTGAGTTCACATTTGAGTGCTTGACATGAATAGTGGAGATGAGCAAAAATCCTTGTGAGCTTTAATGCCAATTCTTATTTGGAGGGAACTCACATTTACTTAAGGAACAATTTTTCAATTTCCAAATTTGTTCAATAATCTCATTATAGTTACTTTGGTTAGGTGCATTTGGGTAGTTAATTGACTTTGTCTTGATATATACAATGTTCTCCCATGCTTATTTAGAAATGATCTTAGGCCATCTTTGAATGCTTTGAGCCTTTGCCTTTTTCTTAAAAAAATTTGTCCCTAGTACCATGATTGAGCCTTACTTGAATTCGTTTCTATGCCTTACATTTAACCAAGCCAATGAAAATGAAAAATATCTACCTTACCTTGGTTTTTTCTAGTACTAAGTATGAGTGATGATAAAAGAGAAGGAAGTATGGTGTGAAAATTCAAAAAAAAGGGATGAATGATGTTGAAACTCAAAAGAGTTCAAAGGAAGAGAATGAAAATCCAAGGAAAAGAGAAAAAGAGGTGAATGAATGAAAGAGTGATCAAAAGAAAAAGAAAAAAAAAAGGAGGAAAAGAAAGGAAAGAAATAAAGGGTGTTGTGATGGTGTGAAAATCAAAATCCCATTAAAAGGGAAGTGTTTGTCCATGATTAAAAGTCTTTCACTCGGAACAACTTTCTTTTACCTATATATCACCCTAAGGCCCCATTATAACCCTTGAAAGTTCTAAATGATCTAGAGAAGCATGGGGGATGCATACTTTTAAAGAAAAAGATGAGTTGATTTTGCTATCTAATGCCCTAGCATTCCTTTCATGAGATTATGCCAAGGTTGTTTCATTTCTATGCATACTTCATTTTTGGATTATATGTGAGCTTACTTTGTTTTGTGCACAAGATTCCATCTCACATATACACATGGAGTGCATGCCATGATAATCATTGAGTGATTCAATTGTGAGAGACACCCTTGGTGAGTTTTGCATCAAAACTTAATTTGGATAGCCAAAGTGAATGTGAATTCTGTTGTGTAAATGTTTAAATTACATGTTTATTTCACACACACACACGAGTTTGAAAATGAATGTGTACGTGGATACTTTAGAATAACATTTACGGCTATGATATGTCTCATGCGTGATTTGTTTGGGTGTTCGAATCAAGTTATTTTTGAAATCCCATTGCTAGTTAGGATAAGGGAATATATTTTAAATATTAGATACTAGGAAAAGAAGTTTGTAGGTGTCTTCAATGGAAACCTTCACGAGACAAAACTCGTCCACTAGGGATCACCTAGGGGTTTAAAGGCTTGTTGCATGTGCTAAATGCAGGAAGCCTTCCAAAGACTTAAGGTTTACTTAGCTACACCACCCCTCCGGTTACATGCCACTCTAGGAGAAGCCTTGTATTTATACTTGTCTGCTTCCTTATCGGCGGTGAGCTCAGTTCTTGTCAGGAATACTGACGAAGTACAAAGACCAATCTACTATGTGAGTAGAGCATACAGGGGGGCAGAAGTTAGATATTCTAAACTTAAGAAACTAGCGCTCGCCCTAATCTTGGCAGCAAGGCGCCTATGACACTATTTTCAAAGTCATAGCGTCGTTGTTGTTACAGACCAGGCTCTCAAGAGAATTCTGGGAAAACCTGATGTATCCGAAAAACTACTTAAGTGGGCAGTAGAACTAGGGGAGTTTGACATCCAGTATCAACCAAGGATAGCCATCAAAGCACAGGCATTGGCAGATTTCATTGCTGAGCTTACACCAGAGACCCCCAATGGCGCCCAGCCGGCTGCTCCTGGCGACGAGATAGCCCCCTTGGGTGCCAAGGCTCCTCCCGGCGCCCAGATAGCTCTCTTGGGCGCCCAGACTCCTCTTGGCGCCTAGGCAGGCACCCAACCAGCTCCTTGGGGCGCCTAGACCTCATCTGGCACCCAAAATGACGCCCAGGCAACTCCATCAGGCGCCCAAACCCCTTCCGAAATTCAGCCTGGTGCCTAGGCCGCCCAAACTAGGGCCTTACCTCATCCAGAAACCTCTCAGCATTCTTCTCTATCACTTTAGAAACTTTACGTCGATGGCTCCTCAACCAACGATGGAGGAGGAACAGCCCTAGTCCTGATCAGTCCAGACGACACCATTCTCAAGTATGCGGTGAAGCTTCACTTTATTGCCTTCAACAATGAGGCGGAATACGAAGCCCTCCTCTTTGAATTAAGATTGGCAGCCGAAATGGAAGCCCAACATCTCGCCACTTACAGTGACTCTCAGCTGGTGGTTAATCAAGTAAAAGGTGAGTTCGAAACAAAGGAAGCAAGAATGCAGGAATACCTTGCTATGGTGAAAAGTTTAATCGCAAAGTTTCACTACTTCCAGATTCGCCATATCCCCAGAGAAGAAAACATGGCAGCTGACGCACTTACAAGACTCGCCTCAACCTTGGAGGCCCCTCACGGAGGACAAGCATTCGTCAGACACCAATTCGAGCAAAACAAGTTGGACATGGTGATCGCAAATGTTAACTGTAAGTCAGATGAGTTGAATTGAATGACACCAATAAGGGCATACCTCCAAGAAGGTGTGCTGCCAGATGATCCTTTAGAAGCCAGGAAACTAAGGATGAGAGCCTCCAAGTTCACCATCTTGCAAGATATTTTATACAAGAAAGTATATTCCTTACCATTGTTGCGGTGCCTTGCACCAGAAGAAGCTCATTATGCCTTGCGAGAGATTCACGAAGGGATCTGTGGGAACCATTCTGGAGGGCGCTCTCTTGCCCACAAGGCGCTCAGACAAGGCTACTTCTGGCCTTCCATGGCAAGGGACGCCCAGGAGTTCTCCAAGAAGTGTGACAAGTGCCAATGTTTCGCAACTGTGTCTAGACAACCACCGGAGGAGCTAACAACCATCACAAGTCCATGGCCTTTTTTCGGATGGGGCATTGATATACTAGGCCCCTTACCCCTCAGCAAAGGGCAGTGGAAATTCGTGGTGGTGGCAGTCGACTACTTCGCCAAGTGGGCAGAGGCCGAGCCCTTAGCAAGAATAACATATGCAAAGGTAAAAGACTTCATCTGGAAGAACCTAGTCTGCCGCTTCGGGATACCTCATGCCATCGTCAGCGACAATGCAAAGCAATTCGACAATAAATTACTTAACTCTTTTTGCTCCGACCTTTAGATAAAACAACCCCACTCTAGCCTAGCACACCCGCAGGCAAATGGCCAAGCAGAGGTCATGGTGAGAATGGTGCTACGCAACTTGAAGACAAGGCTTGAAAGAGCGAAGGGTCTTTGGGTGGACGAGCTACCAGGCGTACTGTGGGCTTATCGAACCACGCCAAGAACTCCTACTGGGGAAACCCCTTTTTTCCTCGCCTTTGGAACAGAGGCGGTCATCCCCGTGGAGATAGGGGTACACTCTCTAAGGGTCCAACACCACAACCATATCACCAACGAGGAAGGACTTCGCATCATCCTCAACATTGTGGAGGAGGCAAGGGATATGGTTATAGTTCGCAACGCAAAATACAAAAGACGCATGGCAAAGTACTACAATTCAAGGGTGAAGCCTCGCTCCTTCCAACCAGGGGACTTGGTCCTAAAAAAAGTGATCCTCGCCACAAAGGATGCACATGAAGGGAAACTGGGACCGAATTGGGAGGGACCTTACCTCATAACAGAAGTAGTGAGGTCGGGCACCTACAAAATCCAGAACTTTGAAGGGAAGCCCTTACTCCATCCGTGGAATGCTGAACACTTGAAGAGGTACTACCAATGACACATTGAGAGAGTTAAAAGTAATAAACAGTGGGGACTTGATTTTATTTTATATCTTTTTGGGGATCATTACCCAACATTCAATGTACTCTTTTGGGGTTACCACCCAATATTGTAATGAATGAACAAAATTCTCTACATTTTACTCCAAAATAATTTTTGCATTTTTCAATTTCAAAGGAGTACCGATACAAAAGTAAGACTTTGAACCATCTTTCTTAAAAAAAAAAAAGAAAAATCAAAATCAAAAAGTCCCCAACACTCTAGCTACTCTCATGGTCGTCGTCGTCGTCCTCCTCCTCCTCGCCTTCCTCATCATCCTCAGCCTGGTCCGAGCCTTCATCACTATTATCAGGCGCCTCAGTTGGCGTAAAGCCTGAGACATCAATATCAAGGTAGGCAGCTGAAATCTTCCCTTAGAGCTCCTCATACCCATCAATGAAGGCATCTGCAAGGCCGTTTAGCAACTCATTCTCAGAGGTGACAACTCTCTCATGGGCTACCTTCACCTCTACCTCCACAGCAGTCTCTCTGAGTATGACCCTCTCACGGGTCTTTACAAGCTCAGCCTCACTAAGTGTGGCCCTCTTACCAGCCTTTACAAGCTCAGCCTCTTTGAGCGCGTCCCTCTCATGGGTCGCAGAAAGCTCAAACTCAAGATCAACTATCTTCTCACGAGCCTCCTTAAGCTCAACCTCCAGCCTGGTTGCCTTCTTACAGGACGCCACAAGCTCAGCATGAGAAACCCCTCTAGCAGCTTCAAATTTAGCGATCCTTGCCCGAGCTACAAGGAGTTCATTCTGCATAGCATCTCGATCTTGCTTCATCTGGTGATGACTATAAGTCCTTGAAAGTAAGCACCAGGATGCAGTACAAGCCTGGAGAAAGATAAAAGTCAGGAGAAACTTAAGAAAGAACTAGAGAAAGAGGGATAACCGACCCTTACCTGACCCAGGCCTTCCAAAAAATTGCTAACAATTCCTTCCGTACCCAGGGCATTAATCCCGACAGTATCATCGAAAAACATAAACCGCCCAAGTCGATCCCTTATGATTGATGCATTACCCAACATTAAGCTAATCAACGGTGCACCTCGTGGAACTCCCACAAAAGGAGCACCTGGAAAAGAAGGTGAAGTCAAAGGGGTCTCCAGATTAGCAGATACTGATGAAGGAGTCGTAGCCCGAGGAGTCACTTGATGGGGGCACTCCCGGGGAGCCACTGAAGAAGTTGCTTGAGGGGGGTTCGCCTCAGGGGACACATTTGGAGAAGCCACTTGGAGGGCATCTCCTCTCCTCGCCACCTTAGGAGGTGGAGGGCTCCCACTTGAAAGGCGAGATCCAATCATTCCCCTATTCATCTCTGCATAAACAATAAAGTGGTATAAATGAAAAGTGTTGAACAGAGGTGAAAAATGCAAAGTCAATTATCGTACCTTTCCTCTTCAAAGTGGAACCACCCGACTTAGAAGAAGGAGCACCAGTCTTAGTAGAAATCATTGAGGAAACATCGCCTCCTCCATCTTTGAGCCCGAGAGTCCCGAAGTCTCGTATCGGATGAGCTCTCACAGCTTCAAGCTTCCACGCCTGACCATGGGAGAGCGTAAGGGCATGGAATGTGGTGAGTACATAGCTTTCAAGATGGGTGATGAGAGAATAGTAAAAATATAGAACGTACCAACTTTCTTCGGAGTAACCCAACGTGATGGCACTAATGCCCTATCGACATCTGAGGCCCACTCTCCACCAACGAATATGAAATGAGTTTTTCAACTATGCCAGTTGGAAACCAACTCGGTAATCAGCTTGCCTCCCCGTGGGTTAAAGTAGTATCAACCTCGGTTGGGGGCCAAAGTCTCACTCAAGTAATATGTTGCACGGAACTCAAAAGGGGAGACATCCTCATGATGTACCCTTCTCCACAATTCCAGAAAAGCTAGTAGAACCCTCCAACCATTAGGTGTCAGCCGCCCGGGTGTCAATGACAAATAGTTCAACATGCCACAAACAGAAGAAGGAATGAGGAGCATAAGTCCAACCTCAAGCATCTCCTCATAAATGGCAATGTCACTAGATTACCTTGCCTCCCCGTGGCTCGCCCTTTTTAGCTCGGCGGCACAACACAGTCGGAGGAATCTGATAGGTGGAAATAATTTGGGAAATATCGGCATCAGAAATTAAAAAACTAGTCAAGGTACTTACCTTAGACCCGACATCATCACAGATTACCTTGCCTTTGTATTTTTTGCTGTGAAGACGCGAAGGGTTACCCAAACAACGGCCAGGGTCCTTGCCATGAAAAATGCCCGGAGTATCCACCCCACCAGCCGTACGCTCCACATCACTCAGTCCAACACCTGGGGAGGTATTTGACACTCTCTGATCGCCTAAGGAAAGATGCCCAGTGCCTGGAGGAGCGCCTAGCATGCTCGTCATGCCCAAAGTGGCCACAAGAGTGACGCCTGTGATGGTCCTCTCCCCCAAAGTGGCGCGAGGAGGGGCGCCTAGTGTGGTTTCCACTCCCAAAGTGGCGCCCCTAGCATGGTCTTCTCCCCCAAAGTGGCGCCCAGAGGGGCTGCCATACTCAGCACACCCAAAGTGGCGCGAGTAGGGGCGCCTGGCATGGTCTCCTCGCCCAAAGTGGCACCTGTGAGGGTCCTCTCGCCTAGATCAGCCAAAGCAACGCCCAAAGGCGCGCTGTCCAGCTCGCCCAGCTCCTCACCCAAGGCGCCCAAGTGATCCTCACGCCCACTCCCGCCTGGGTCAGCGCCTATGGCGCCCAAACCATCACCTGAACCAGCGCCCACGGCGTCCGAACAGTCCTCGCGCCCAATGCCGCCTAGATCAGCGCCTATGGCGCCCAAACTGCTACCCGAGCCAGCACCTATGGCGTCCAAGCAGTCCACTCGCCCACCATGGTTCACCTCTCCTCTATTCTTTTGATCCATGAAAACCCAAGGAAAGCTTGCTCACCAGGAGTTTTGGCTATGGCTTCTCAACAAAAGAAATCTAGCTTCTTCCCTCTTTTGCTCAAATCCAAGAATCTTAAAGCACAAAGTCTTCAAGGTTGTCATGGAAGCATTCTTGAATCACTTGAAGGAGTGGGTAGTGCTCAAACCCAAGAATCTCTAGTCTTGGGTCTTCAAAATCTCAAGGATAGTTTCACCTCCCTCCAAGAAAGGCTCTATATGAAAATGGGCAAATGAAGAAGAAAGGTGCATATTTATAGCCTAGGGTTTTCAAAAGAGGGAAAAGCCCCAAATTAAAAATTAAGAGCTATTTTTTAATGCCAAGACTTGAGGTGTTCAATGAAGCAAAAATAATACCTTGGAAACAAGAGTTATCTGGCAGAGGAAGTCTACACCACCAATGACTCAAGACTCAAGAAAATGCCCCCTTTTTCAAGTTTTCGAGGACACGGGGAATTGGGGGGAAAATGATGGGTCAAGCCCAAAAGGCCCAAAACCATACCGAAGCCCAGCTACGATTAAATGCTCAAGCCTATGAAGACCCAGCAGGCCAAATGAGATCCAAGCCCAATCAAGTTCACCAGACACAGAAGAGCACCCATGACCCCTCACCTTCTCTACAACTTTGGAGGCAGTCAACATTGACCGGGTCTTTCGGAGAGCTCCTCACCTTCTCTACCCGTTGAGGAGAATCTGCTAATCCCACCAGAGTAGCTGAGTAGTTGCCCCATAGTAGTTCCATTCTATTGGAGGCTAACTATAAAATGTAAGCCCCACTAATGCTTGGGGGGAAAGACACTCTACAGAGCATAGAAATCCTCCTCCTCTCTAATTTGTAGCTCTCTGTTCTCATTACTCACCGGAATCAATAAAATACCGACAACCCTTTGCCATTCCAAAGTGGACGTAGGCCACATTGGCCGAACCACTATAATTTCTGTCTCACTCTTTTCTTTTTACTTTTAATTTCTAAATTACTTGACTATTGGTGTGCAATGTCAAATTTGTGCATCATCATAAATGTCAAATTTAGCACAATTCTTTGTTAGAGAATTGGTTGAGCTACAAGATTAAATATGCATGGTCGATCCTCATATCTATCCACCAATAGATCAAAATTCTTTGAAGAATCAATCATCTTCCACCTATGAACATCAATAACATTGATTTCACCCTAAGATTTTTTTGCTTAGTGCAGTTTCTACTACATTCACCTTCCCCGGATGGTAGTTGAGTGTGGAATCGTAATCCTCTAAATACTCAATCCTCCTTTTTTGTCGAAGATTCAACTCTTTCTGTGTGAAGATATACTTAAGACTTTTATGATCAGAAAACACTTGAAATTTTTCTCCATACAAGTAGCACCTCCATAACTTAAGAGCAAAAACCACAGCGGCAAGCTCCAAGTTGTGAGTGGGATAGTTCTGCTCATGAATCTTGAGTTGCCTCGAGCCATAAGCAACGACCTTACCTCCTTGCATTAGCACATATCCCGAGTCTCGTAACGAAGCATCGGCATACACATCGTATCCTTGCCCACTGCTCGAAATAATGAGGACAGGAGCTGTTGTCAACCTTTCCTTTAAGATGCGAGAGGCTAGTTCACACTCTTGAGTCCCCAAGAATCTTTCCTATTTTTTCTTCAGGCGAGACATCGACATTGCTAACTTTGAGAACCCTTCCACAAACCTCTGGTAGTAGCCTGCTAAACCCAATAAACTAAGTACTTCAGACACATTCTTCGGTGGTTCCCATTTCATCAAGACTTCTATCTTTACAGAGTCAATAACTATATCTTGTTCTGACACAACAAGGCCAAAAAATTTTACTTCCTTCATGCAAAACTCATATTTACTCATCTTAGCATATAACTTATGCTCTATCAATGTTTGTAGCACAATTGAGAGATGGCATTGATGTTCCCCTTGTATCCGGGAATAAACAATATGTCATTAATAAACAAAATAACAAAATGATTTGGATACGGCCGGAATACCAGGTGCATCAAATCCATGAAGGGTGCAAGAGCATTAGTCAGTCCAGACGGCATTACCGTATATTCGAAATGGCCATATCGGGCAGGAAAAGCTGTCTTAGGAATGTCCTCCTCCTTGATCTGTAATTGGTGATACCCTCTTGAACATCAATCTTGGAGTAATACTTCAAACCCCTTAGCTAATTGAATAAATCATCAATCTGTGGCAACAAAAATTTATTCTTCACCGTCACCCTATTCAATCTTTGGTAGTCCATGCATAACCGAAGGGTTTTATGATGCTTCTTCACAAAGAGGACCGGGGCACCCCAATGTGAAGTGCTTAAACGGATAAACACAATAGCCAATAGATGGTCCAACTACTTCCAGTGCCCCTTCAACTCCAAGGTTGCCATTCTATAGGGAGCAGTGGATATGGGTTCGGTTCTCGGATAAAGATCAATCGGGAAATCAATCTCTCTCTGCGGGGGTAACCCGGGTAGTTCATCTGGAAAGATATCTAAAAAATCCGACACTATCAACACAACGTCCGGTTGGGATTTATCTCGATCATCTCCTATCAAGTTAGCTAAGAAACTCAAATGGCTTCCTACCTTAGCTTTCAAGAATCTACTACAAGTAGTAGGAAATGGATGGTAAAAATTTCGATCGTTCATGAAACTGAAGACTACCCCTCCTGGTAATTGAAATGAAATTCGCTTGCGAAAATAGTCTATAATTGCACGGGAAATGGACAACAAATCCATCCCAAATATTATGTCATACCTCTTCATATCTAACGCAACCAAATCAACAATCAATTCTTGCTCCCCAATTCGAAGCACGTAACCTCTACACACCCTTCTAGATCCATTCGTTCTCCCGTAGGCATGTTAATACTCAAGGCATGTTCTAAATTTTCAAATTTTAACCCCAAATTAAGAGCATAAATTGTGCGTATGAATGAATGAGTCGCACCAGGGTCAAATAAAATTCGGGCCTACGAATTATAAAGAAGAACAAACCTTCCACAACTGCATTGGAAACGTCTTCCTCTGGTTGGGTGAAAGCAAAAACTCTTCCTTGATTGGCGCCACCTGGGGCTAGTGCTCTTAACGGTCTATGTTGTAGTGGTTGGTTCGCATCACTTGTCCGGTTGCTTGATTAGTCCTTGGTGGCAATGATGGGCAGTTATTTCTGAAGTGTCCCACCCCTCCACATGTAAAGCATTGACGCGGATCAGTGCTTGTTCTATTTTAAGTGACCCGATCTCCTCGAGTTGTCTAAAGTCTCTGTCTAACCACCTCGTCTGGGCGACGGCATGGTGCTGCCCTCTACACTCCATAACTGCTAGTACCAGTCCTAATCGGACCTCCCCTCATGTAATTTTGTCGTCACTGGGTGTCTTATGGGTCTCTCTCCACCAATGCAGCTCTGTCCACAAGGTCCCCATAATCCCAAATCTTGAGAGCCATAAGTTTCTCCTTGATGGCAGGCCTCAAGCCTTACTCAAAGCGTTTGGCCCTCCTAACCTCGGTGGATATGAACTATGTGGCATAGCGGGATAGCTCATCAAACCTCCTCTCATAATCTGCCACCATCATGCTACCATGTCATAGAGTGAGGAAATCTACACTCATCTTGTCCCTGACCGATTCAGGAAAATACTTGTCTTGGAAGATATTATCAAACTCCTCCCAAATAAGGGCATCTGGGTTCCTCCTTCCTTTCATTGGGTCCCACCAATGATCTGTCTCCCCTTCTAGCAGATATGTAGCTAGGACGACCCATAAATCTTCAGTCACTCCCATGTCATCCCAAATTTTCTTCACCCGGCGAATCCATTTGTCAGGATCCAAGGGGTTAGAGCTTCTTTAGAAAGTAAGTGGGTGTTGAAGTAGAAATTCTCGAAGAACTACCATCCTTCGATTCGCCTTCCCTCTGCACGGCACATGAGCTAATAGATGGACCCCATCATTGTGATGGTTGTTCTCATTTTGGTATTGTACTAAAGTAGTTAGCTCTCTAAGGCATTGGTAGATGTTATTCATGGCATAGGGAGGTGGTGGTGGTGGTGGATTTACTTGACCTCTACGACCATGCCCACATCTACGTCCGCGTCTGTCGTGCATCCTGTACACCAATTCACAATTTAGTTTCCTGGATGTGCAAGACATCCTAATTGTCACTTACATCTAACGCATAATACGTATGTAAAATTTAAATCAAGAATTTTCATTCAACCTAGTTGTAATCCGAAATGTGTACACCCAAGTGCAGGCGGTCAAGTTGTAGTAATAATCCGGTTTGAGTCCATAGTCAAATTCACAGGGAACTTATTGTGTCGGTGTTTCAAACTAATCAGCAAAGGAGATCAATTGATTGTAACCTTGAGATTTTAGGATGGTGAGATATGGGTGATTTCCTAAACAGAATATTGAATCCTATTCAAGAAAATTTACAAGATAAATGAAAATAAAGTCACTCTTTAGTTCAAGGATCGGGGGATGTATTTAATCATCCAGTTAATTATGCTTGATAACTCAACTAACTCCCGTGTCAATGGCGAGTTAATCGGAAGATAAAGATGGCCTATTAAGGTCATGGTTCCGATGTCTTACTAGAAGTTTACAAGAATTATTTGCACTGAGAGTTATCAGGCCTACAAATAAGCAAGTATTTCTTCATGACATCCAACCATGGTTTTAATATTCCATCCTTTTAAATCAAGCTTGACAATTGGGATGATTAAAGGGTAGTCATGAAGATCTAACAGGGGTACTTGCCTTGAAACGAGGAGTCTTTCCAAGCAAGAGTCATCCGTGTCATAGAAAGACTATCGATTATACAAAGTACCTAAGCTTTGCTAGATGAAATCAATCATCTAATAAACAAGGGGATATGAACATTAAGCATTAGAGCAACACATAATATGACCTCCGGATAATCAATACATGCCCTTCACCTCTTTCTAACGAGTGAATGAGAAACTACTCACTCTTTATAGCTTTGGTAAAGCTAGAAAAGTGAGTGATGTTCATCCCTCTAAGTAGTGGACTCCACAACGCAAAAGTACAGGTAACGAGGAGCTAATCTTCAAAAAAGAACGAGTGAATCACATTTCACCCTTCACAGCTTTGGTGAAGCTTTAGAAAAGTAGAAAAGTTTCACTCCTCTAAGCAAGAAAGGAGCTCAAATAATGAAAGTGCAAGACATAATTAAAAGCATGTATGTAAAAGCATAAATGTAAAGACTAGAAGTAAATAAAGACATAAATGTAAAGACTAAATGTAAATCAAGAACATAAATGTAAAGACTGAATGTAAATAAAGGAATTACAACTCTTACGCAAATGTAAATGTAAGCATTAACGGAAAGAAAAGGAATGGGAATTAGAACTTCCCCACTCTCTAACAAAGAGATAATACTAAGACAATTAGAAGAACTACAAAATATGAAGTGTTGGCTACTAAGTGTTGAGTGCCAAGCCCTCCCCTTTTGATCTACAAACTAAGGGTATATATAGGCAAGGAGAAGGCAGGGGAGGGGGTAAAAGAATAGAGCTGGGCGTCAAAGTCAAAGTGAAAAATCAATCACTCTGCAGGCAATCTGTCAACACCGTTCAAACGGTAAATGGCGTTCTAACGGTTTCTTTGTCTTTACTTTCCACAGTTCAAACGTCAGATGGAATCAGTGCCTGCCAGTTATGTCAGAAGACACGTGGTTCTCTACAGAAATCATCCTCCATGTCTTTGTGTAAATCTCCCTCCAGGTCCTTGCAGAATCTTGACTGATCTTTCTAATAATTTCAGGGGCGTTCGAACAGTGGTTTCCGTTCAAGCGTGGCACCCAAGTGCTTGGGCCTTCTGACTGCTGATTAGCACACAATTTTGTATATTTTAAGATGCTAATCAACTTAAGTCACTCGCTTTTGAGCCGTAAATAATATAAGCTATGATGATTGAAGTCTTAACGTCAATTTGATGTGTTCGCAGTTGAATGGAGATAAATATGGCTTTGAAAGAACCTCCCATACCACTTGGGATGAAAGGAGTTCAAAAGATAGTTTGAAGGTGGCTCGGGAGCAAAGAAATCAAGAAATTCAGATAAGGAAGCAGAACAGTACTGGTACCCGGTACCGGTACCCAAAACCAACTGGAATCGGGGTACCAGTACTCGGTACCGGTACCATATGGTACCGGTATCCGGTACAGGTACCGCGTTCCTAACATGCCCAAATTCTGCAGATCTGCTCAGCTGTCTTGAGGGCCCCACCATTGCAACTCCACCACTTTTCTGACCCACCCAGAATACTGATCAGCGTGCCCTCTCCTTCCTCTGAACCCTGGAGCTACAACATTTAATGAGGAGTGAGAAATAAGGGTGTAAAACAGCCCCTGACATGGGCCTGGCCCTAGCTGCCTCCCTGACCCCTATTGTTGACTGTCATCTCTAGAGGGTCAGTCATGCTCCCTTGCACATTTTTAGAAGGGGTAGCTTACTTTTGGAGGGCATTACATTTTAGATGGTACTGAATATAGAGGGAGAAGCTCTCAAGGTAGAAGAGGATGAATAGTGGGTTCTAGAGAGGGAAAGTGACGTTTTTCATGTATTCTCCATTGTTTTAGCTTTGAATGCTTTGTAAGGATCCTTAGAACTTATTTGAATGTGATTAATGCTAGTTTCTCCCTGTTGGTTCTTTGTTTCGATGCTCTCTTTTCACTTCTACCATTAATGCTCATGAGTTGTTCAAGTTCTTTGATATAAAATGCATTTTTACTCATTTCACTTCTAATCTACGATTCTTGTACTTAGTTGTTCTAAATCTTCATAGTGTAACAATGCATTGTCTCTTTATTGTTATTTTAAAGAAGGAAATCCAAAATTTTTCTGAAAACCCCAATGAGCAATTCTACCAGTGTTGGGATCGTTACAAAGAGTTGCTCCAATCCATTCCACATCATGGATTTAATCATGGCAATTGGTGACTTTCTTCTACGAAGGAATTACACCAAGCCATAGGCAATTCATAGACATGATGTGTAATGGTGAGTTCTGGAACAAAGATCCCGACGAGGCCCTTGACTACTTTGCCACCCTGGCCGAAAATGCACAATCTTGGGACATTAGGGACCCAAATGATGTTCCTAGGACATTGTCGGGTAGTAGTCAAACACAAAGAGGGGGGATTTATGACCTGAAGGACCGGGAGGAGCTACTTTCACAAATTACCAAATTGTCTAAGAAGGTAGATATCCTTGAGGCGGATAGGAGACGGGTGGTTTCTCAGGTGTCAAGAGCCGAGGAGGCTTGTTCTATTTGTAGCGGTGTTGACCACTCCACATCGGAGTGCCCAAGCATCCCGACACTTAAGGAAGCCTATCACGAACAAGTCAATACCTTTAATAAACCAAGTCAATCATTTCCTTCAAATTCCAATCATTATAATGCGGGATTTCGTGATCACCCCAATTTTAGTTGGAGGAATGAGAACCCCATCCCGTACGGCTCAAACACATACACACCTCTCGCACCTCCTAGGCAAGCCCAATTTCAGTCCCAAGGTCAAGGGTAAGCTTCTACCTCCCAGTACCACAGGCCCAACCCTCCTCCCCAAGGTTCTTCCCAGCAAGCACCAACTCATCCTCCCTCCTACCAACCTCCCCATAAGAGGAATTTGGAGGATGTGGTTTACAACTTCATCCAAAGCCAAACCACCATCAACAATCAAACAGCCGCAACTCTTAAAGAAATGGCAACCCAACTCACAAAGATCACAAGTCACATTGGGTTATCTCAACAAGAGAGGGGTAAATTCCCCGTTCAACCTCAAGAGAACCCCAAAGGCCAACATGTGGTTGAGTTGGCCGAGACTTCCCATGAGAGTTGTGAGCAACTCAAAGCTGTCACCACACTTAGGAGTGGTAAACAAATTAAAAAAATGGTGGCGCCAAAGTCAACACCAAAGGCCGCTTTACTAAAAGAAAAAGAAATTGAGGGAGAGGCCAAAGAAAGTGTGGTTGACAAGGGTGAGTCAAGTGAAAAGAGTGAAAGAAATGGGGTTGATAAAGAATATGTGATTGATGATGGTTTATGCTTTCCTTTTATGCCTGCCCTTTTCCCCCATCGTTTGAAGCCACCTGCTAAGGTGGCTAATTATTCTGACATTTTGGAATTGTTTAAGCAGGTAAAGATCAACATCCCGCTCTTGGATGCCATCAGGCAAATACCGTCTTGTGCCAAAATATTGAAGGACCTATGCACGGTGAAGAGGAAGTTGAATGTCCAGAAGAAAGCATTTCTCACCGAACAAGTGAGCTCGATACTGAGGTCCAACACTCCTCCAAAATTTAAGGATCCCGATTGTCCAACAATTGCTATCACCATAGGGAATTGCCGGGTTGAACAAGCATTACTCGATTTGGGTGCAAGTGTCAATCTTCTTCCTTACTCCGTGTACCAACACCTCAAGCTTGAAGAGTTGAAGCCCATCTCAGTTACACTTCAATTGACAGATCGGAGCATACGCACACCAAGGGGAATAGTGGAAGCTGTGCTTGTCCAAGTTGCCAATTTTTACTTTTCAGCCGATTTTATTGTATTAGATACACACCCGGTTGCTAACCTTAATTCCCAAATCTCCGTTATTCTTGGAAGAACTTTCCTTGCTAGACCTTTCTATGCTACCGCTAACGCTGTGATTAATTACAGGAATGGTCTAATGAAGTTGGCTTTTGGGGACATGACCATGGAGCTGAATTTATTCAATTTAGCAAAACAACCCGGGGATGATGTGGAGGTGAACGAGATCAATAGAATCGACACTTTGATTGAGGAGCAAGTGGAGTTGGAAGGGATGTTGGACTGCATGGAGGAGGACTTTGTTGAACTTGTAAAGTTAGAAGAGGAAAAGCGAGTGGAAGAGTTGAAAGGGGTAACAAAATGGATTCCTACATTTGAGGAGTTGCCCAAGCAAGAAAGGAAGATTTTCCCATCAGAGGAACAAAAATAAAATTTGGAATTGAAGCCATTACCCTCACACTTGAAGTACGCCTATCTTGGAGAGGTAGATACATTTTCGGTGATTATTAGTTCCACATTGAACAATGAACAAGAAAAAGAACTCTTAGAGGTTTTAAGAAGACACAAGGGAGCAATTGGGTGGACCATTGCGGATATCAAGGACATAAGCCCTATCATTTGCACCCACCGCATTTACCTCGAGGAGGATACAAGACCTTCCCAACAGCCTCAACGGAGATTGAATCCCCATATGAAGGAGGTAGTGAGGGACGAGGTTCTTAAACTACTTGACATGGGCATAATATTTCCAATTGTCGACAGTAAGTGGGTGAGCCCCACGCAAGTGGTGTCCAAAAAATCCGAAGTCACAGTGGTAGAAAACGAGGAGAATGAACTGATACCTACAAGAGTGATTACTGGATGGAAGGTGTGCATCGATTATCAAAAATTGAACTCATGCACTAGGAAAGATCATTTCCCAATGTCGTTCCTTGATCAAGTGCTGGAGAGAGTGGTGGGACACCTCTCTACTGTTTCCTAGATAGATACTCCGGTTATAATCAGATCGAGATTGCCCTCGAAGACCAGGAGAAGACCACCTTCACATGTCCCTACGGTACCTTTGCGTATCATCGCATGCTGTTCGGACTCTATAATGCTCTAGGAACTTTCCAAAGATGTATGACGGGCATTTTCAGTGACATAGTGGAAAAAATTGTGGAGGTGTTTATGGACTATTTCTCCGTATTTGGTGATTCCTTCGACGGATGCTTGAAAATTTTGGAGAGAGTGTTGGAAAGATGTGAAGAGAAAGATCTTGTGTTAAATTGGGAGAAGTGTCACTTTATGGTGACGGAAGGGATTTTGCTAGGCCATATAGTCTCGGCAAGGGACATCGAAGTTGACAAATCCAAGGTGGAGGCCATCTCCAACCTCCCCA
>CM042187.1:22812676-22837735 GCA_023539305.1 Ilex asprella
GGTAGCTTGGGATGCTCAACAGGATGGAAGCGTGAATCCCGAGGGAGATGTTTAGAATTGTTATACTTATGTCCTAGACTAGGGACTTTCTTTTGAGATAATGTATTAGTGATCTTTTGTTTATTCCGCTGCGAGATAAAATACTCTTGGTGAATGTAATGACCATAGTTTGGCCTATTCTTTTGGACGACACTTTACATATTCTGTATGATGAATGAAATATTTGTTACGTATGGAAATTGTTAGTTGCTCTCATGATGTGAATGGTGTTAGATAGTAATGCCGTCCAGGGTGGATTTTGGGGCGTTACATATCCAGCTCAACATTTTTCTTTGGGGTTAAATGGGGTTTTTTACTCGAGGTAATTCGGGTCTAATCTCCTTGAGATACGCCTCATCCACATTGATGTGGTTTCCCCTTACATAAGTCCGTATGGTGCCATTAATGAATTGGGCATTTGAGTAAAACTCCTGCACCAAATCAACAACAACCCTCCCTCCATTACTCAAATGCAACACCCATTCTCTTCTCTCCATCTCCTCCAGCAGACCCAACTCAGTAAAATCAGAGACTATAATGTCTCTCTCACACACCACCGCTTGATTTCTAAAGAAGTGTTTGTACCTTTATGCTTTCATAGCGTTTGGAAACCTGGTACGATCGTACCTCTTTCTCTTCTCCCTGCCTTGTTTTTCTTGGATCACCTCCTCAACCCAGTCGGGTTCTTGGTTCACTGGTGGCTTACGTTTAGCAGGAATCTTCAACCGAGGCATTGCATTCGAACGGTGGCAACCTGGAAGACGATCTGAAACTTTGGGTTTGAGGTCTGGGGTTGATGCTTTTTAGCTAGAGATGGGTTGGGGTAAGTCGACTTAGGGTTCCTTAGGGCTTGAGGGTAGATAGATGAAGACTTAGGGTTTGGAGAGGTTTTGGGAATTTTGAAATGAATTAGACGTTCAGGTATTTATACTCTGCGTCGTACCGTTCGAACGCAGTAAACGTTCGAACGTAAAATGGAGAATTTTAAACTATCATTCGAACGGTGCTAGCTCCCAGTACTTTGTGTTTTCAACAGTGTTTTCACCAGAGAGTTTATCAGAGGCAAAGTACTGCGAGCAGAAATCGTTCGAACGGAACTAACGTTCGAACAGTGGATCAAAAATAAAATGTGTTGCTCCTAGTACTTTGTGTTTTCAATAATGTTTCCATCAGAGAAGTCATCAGTCACAAAGTACTGCAAGCATTATGCGTTCGAACGGTACTCAACGTTCGAACGTTAAACCAAAAATCAAATATTCCTCTATTACACTACATATGCTCAGAGAAGGTTAAACATCACAAATTCAAAACAAAACAAAAATTCATGGCGTCTCAAGATAAGTCCCCAACCACGCTTGAGGTTGGTATTTTGGGACATTCCTTACTCGACCCATATCTTCATTGCAGTAATTTAAAAGCAGAAAAATATGTACAAAAATTTCACACTATTTACCGAAATTCGGACCATTGGCTTTCATTCCTCAAAACATAATTTTTCCACAGCTTATCAGGACGCAATCTTAATCCGAGTCATCTTCTGTGTAGCTTGAACTACCAGTGACTCTTCTAATCTCTTGTCGCACAAACCGGTTAAGCAAAGCACCAGAATAGGATGGCGTGTCAAGATAATCCTTACTCTGCCCATTCACTATCCAGTCTAATCGATCGAGTGCGCGACCAGAAATCAGTTCAGAGCACTGATTGTATCTTTTATCATGAAATATTCGGCCACACTGTTTATAGGCACCAAGTCTCTTGGCACGACGGCGTTTAGCAAAAGTGCTTCTGCCACAGAGAGGTTTTGCATGCTGTTCTCGGATCTCATTTTTCCTTACCAGTCTTGCTATTCTCATGATCACATTATGCACATCTGATGGAAAAGTGCATAGAGCTCCTAGACTAAACCAAAAAATTTTTAACTTCCATGATTCCTAAGCTTTAAGACTCACTATTTGGTTCTTTAATGGCTGCCAGTCACAAAGACAATTTAAACTAACCCACAGATATAGCAAGACAACAATAGCAAAAATTTAAAAATTTTATGGCACGGGTATAAAAATAAAATACAGGAAAAATATGAACTACAAGTTCTCACACCCCCCAACTTGAACTGAACATTGTCCCCAATATTTTGATTTTACTAGTATGAATCTTGGAAATGAGGTTGAACTGCAGTGACCCGTGCTTCTTCAGATACGTACAAATCCAAATGCAACCATTAATCCTTTCGGTTCAGATATTGGCCTCGGTTAGGCTTGTAAGGCCTGTATGTGATTGCGAAAAGTAGCAATATACCCATACACAATTGGAGTAAAACAATATACAACATCAGAATAGGGATCTGTTCTTCGGGGTACATGGACATGATTTCGCTTAATTATGGTCGATTTTGAAGACACAGAAGGAAGAAAACTAAGAAGGAGAAGAAAGAATGAAGCGGGACAGAAAGCAAGGAAGACGAAGAAGAATAAAAAGAATAGGGAAAGAAAAAAGGCGGTGGGGGGGGCTTAATGGAGACATATGGGAAAGCTAGAAAAAAAAATTGGTGGGAGTCTCATGATGGTGTCTCCTCGGGTTGGGTTTTTACCTAATCCGATCCTTTTGAGTGTCGGCAGGCATGATTCTTGGAGGGATATTCGGGTTCCATTAAAATAATGGTTTTCACATGTTTAACAAAGTCCTCTAAAAATGGTTTCAATCTCTGGCCATTAACAGTAAAGATATTACCGTTTGATGGATTTTCTACTTCTATTGCCCCATGATCAAACAGCTTTTTGACAATGTACGGTCTAGTCCATCTTGATTTCAACTTACTAGGGAAGAGGCGAAGTCTTAAATTAAACAACAGGACCTTTTGGGAAGGTTCAAAAGATTTTCGTACAATGTTCTTGTCATGGAAAACGTTCATCCTGTTCTTTGCAATTTTAGCATTTTCATAAGCTTCATTTCTGAATTATTCAAATTCATTTATCTCAATTTTTCTTGAAAGTTCAACCTTGTCCAAGTCAAAATTTATTGCTTTAATGGCCTGGTATGCACTATGTTCCAATTCCACAGGCAGGTGACAAGGTTTTTCATAGACTAATTGATAGGGAGACATGCCCAAAATTGTTTTAAAAGCAGTACGATATGCCCAGAGTGCATCATTCAGTCTTGACAACCAATCATTGTGATCTGGATTTACCGTTTTTTCTAAAAAAAATTTAATCTCCCGATTAGTTAATTCGGTCTATCTACTAGTCTGTGGGTGATAAGGGGTTGCAACTTTGTGAAAAATAAGATATTTTTTCAACAAATTCCAGAAGGGACAATTGCAAAAATGAGAACCCCCATCACTTATGATTGCTTTAGGAATTCCAAATCGGGAAAAATATTTTCTTTTAAAAATCTTATCACCATTTGGTGATCATTATTTCGGCATGAAATTAAATCAACCCATTTGGATACATAGTCTACTGCCACTAAAATGTATAGATAGCCAAAGGAAGGTGGGAATGGTCTCATAAAATCGATGCCCCAGCAGTCAAAAATTTTAATCACCAAAACTGGATTTAAGAGCATCATGTTTCTTTTTGAAATATTTCCTAATCTTTGGCATCGATCACATGTTAAAAAAAAGGCATGGACGTCTTTAAAAAGTGTAGGCCAGTAAAATCCACACTGTAAGATTTTTACAGCAGTTTTCTTTGATGAAAAGTGACCACCACATGCTTCAGAATAACAAAATGATATTACCTGTCTGTTTTCATGAGTTGGGATACAACGTCTTATGATCTGATCCTTACAATATTTGAATACATAGGGATCTTCCCAAAAGAAGTTACGAACCTCCCTCAAAAATTTCTTTTTGTCCATGGGAGTGAATGACAGAGGGAGTGTTCTAGTAGCTAGGAAGTTAGCAATGTCTGCATACCATGGGGTTTCATCAATTATGAACATTTGTTCATCAGGGAATTTCTCATTGATTGGTAGTCCATCCTTATGGAATTCATAAGTTAATCTGGACAGATGGTCCGCCACCACATTTTTGACCCAATTTCTTATCTTTAATGATAAGATCAAACTCTTGAAGTAAGAGTATCCATCTTAAGAGCCTTAGTTTGGCATCTTTCTTTATGAGAAAGAATTTTAGGGCTGCATGGTCACTGAAAACAGTAACAGAAGACCCAACCAGATAAGAACGAAACTTTTCCAAAGCAAAAACTACAACAAGCAATTTTTTTTCAGTTGATGAATAATTCGTTTGAGCATCATTCAAAGTTTTGCTTGCATAGTAAATTTCTTATCTTTTATTTGCCCCAATAGAGCACCTATAATATAATCACTTGCATCACACAATAGTTCAAAGGGTATAGTCCAGTCAGGGGGTTGCATTATTGGGGCAGAAATTAATATGCCCTTTAGCTTCTCGAAAGCTTCCTGGCAAGCTTCCTTCCAGTCAAAGGTTACATCCTTACTTAGGAGATGGCGCATGAGTTTGGCCATAGTACTGAAGTCTTTTATGAATCTCCTGTAAAAACATGCATGTCCCAGAAATGATCAGACATCCTTTACAGTCTTGGGTGCTGGTAAATTTTCGATTAGATCAATTTTTGCCTTGTCAACTTTCATGCCCTCAGACGACACAATGTGACCCAAGACAATGCCTTGTGTTACGATGAAATGATATTTTTTCAATTAAGCACCAAATTAGCTTCTTTACACCTTATTAAAACTTTGTCTAATTTTACCAGACATAGATCAAATGAGTCACCATAGACAGAGAAATCGTCCATAAATATTTTCAAAAAAATTACAACCATGTCACTAAACAAACTTAGCATGCACCTTTGAAATGTTACAGGAGTGTTACAAAGTCCAAAAGGCATTCTTTTAAATGCAAAGGTGCCAAAGGGACATGTGAATGTGGTTTTCTCCTGATCGTCTAAGGCAATCTCAATTTGATTATACCCGAAATACCAATCCAAGAAATAGTAAAATTCATGGCCTACAATTCTTTCTAGAACTTGGTCAAGGAATGGGAGGGAAAAATGGTCTTTTCTAGTTACCAAATTCAATTTTCGGTAATCAATGCACATTCGTCATCCTGTGACGACTCAAATTGGCACTAGTTCATTGGCATCGTTTTTTTCCAATGTGACCCCAAACTTTTTGGGTACAACTTGGGCTGGACTTACCCACTTGTTATCGGAGATGGGAAAGATTATTCCTACATCTAAGAGTTTGAGTACCTCTGTTCTCACGACTTCCTTTATGTGAGGGTTAAATCGTCTCTGCATTTGACAGAAGGGTTTTGAGTTCTCTTCGAGATATATTGCATGATTGCGGATTAACGGACTTATACCTTTCAAGTCAGAGATGGTCCACCCAATGGTACTTTTATGACTTTTAAGAACTTCAATCAGTTTAGACTCTTGAAAGTCTGTAAGCTTGGATGAGATTACCATTGGGTATGAATTATTTTCTCCTAAAAATGCATACTTGAAATCAGATGGGAGAGGTTTTAATTCAGGCTTTGGTAGCCTGTCACTTGATGAGATTGGTTTTATGTCATTTGATGAAAGTTCCTCGAAATTGGGTGCCCATATCTCAACAGTATGAGTAGGGCAACTTGGTGGATTTGACTCAGATGAGTCAGACTCAATCAGAGGTGAGTCAGTCAGAACTTCACGGAACGTGTTGCTCAGATGTTGTTGTATCAAAGATTCAATGGAGTTCACTTCCCCTTCGTCCTAATTCTCTCCTGGGTGTTTAGTAATATTGAAAATATTCAGTTCAAGAGTCAGATCCCCAAAGGTTAATTTTATGACTCCATTCCTGCAATTGATTAGTGGATTAGAAGTTGCTAGGAAGGGTCGACCAAGGATGACAGGAATTTGATTCTCTGAATGTGATGCTGGTTGAGTATCTAGAACAATGAAGTCAATTGGGAAGATAAAATTATCCACGTGGACAACCACATCTTCAACAATGCCCCTAGGGATTTTAACAGATATGTCCGCTAACTGGAGTGTGACACTAGGGGGTTTGAGTTCCCCCAGACCCAACTGTTGGTAGACGGAATAAGGTAGCAGATTCACACTAGCCCCAAGATCTAACAGTGCTTGTTCTACCTTGAAATCTCCAATGACACATGGCACAGTTGGACATCCAGGGTCCTTGTATTTTGGAGGGTTTTTACATTGAAACAAGGCACTAGCTTGTTATGCCAGAAATGCTATTTTTTGGACATTTTGGCTTCTCATGACTGTACACAATTTTTTTAAAAACTTGTCATAAGATCGGACCTGTTGGATTGCATCCAAAAGTGGAATGTTGATATTCACTTACTTGAACAGCTCGTGAATTTTTGGGTTGTTGTTCACTTTTTGGGCCTTTTTGAGCCTATGAGGGAAAGGAGCTGGAATCGGACATGAAGGTTCTTTTTGTTTTGGTGATTCTTGCTCATGCTCAATTGGTTTACTGGGCCATGCTGTCTCAGGTCTTGATCTTGGAATTAACATATTTCTGATTGTTTTATCAATGACCTTGCCACTCCTTAGTGTGGTGATAGATTGAGCTTGGCCTTGTGGAGTATCCATGATTGACGGGTTTTCCACCTGGAATTGGCCTTGTGGTGGTTTTGGTTGGGTAGGAAATTTGCCCTTCTCATGTGTAGCCATGGATTAGGTCAGCCTCTGGATGTGACTTTTCAAATCTTCGAAGGATTGAGTGGTTTGTGCCTTGAAATCATTGAAAGATTGGGTGAACTGGGCATTGAAATTCATTTGAGTCTGCATGAACTGGTTCAGTGTATCTTCAAGGTTCCTTTTGTGTGGTGGTTGGTATGGTTGATATCTTGGAGCTCCTTGAGATGGTGGTTGTGCGTTTTGTGGTTGGTTCATGTAAATTGGTTGTGTGTTCCTCCAACTGATGTTTGGGTGGTTTCGCCACCCTGGATTGTATCTTTCAGAATACAGATTAGAGTAAGGCTTATTGAAGTTGGAGATTGCATTTGTCTGTTCCAGCAATACTTCTTTGAATGCAGGGATGGTAGGACAGTCTCTAGTAGGTTGTCTTGTCAATGCATATATTCCACACACTTGTTCTATGGAAGGGCCATTATCAATTTGATGAACTTTTTTCATCTCTAAAACTTCAAGCTTTCGAGATAAAGTGGACGTTTTTGCTCTCAGGTCATCATCTTCTCTTATGAAATATTTTTTCCCTTGGGAAGTGGATGGTCTAGACTCGACAGTGGTAAGAGCGATTGAGTCCCACATCTGAGAACTATCAGATATGGTGTCAAAGAAATTAAATGCCTCCTCCGGACTTTTACCCATAAACTCTCCTTGCACCATCATTTCAACAAACTGACGTAGTCTAGTTGGCAAGGAGTCATAGAAAAATCCTACCAAAGTCCAATTTTTAAAAGAGTGGTGGGGGTAGTCTTGGAGTAGATCTTTGAATCTCTCCCAACTTTGATAAAAACTTTCTCCTTCTTTTACCGAAAAATTCATGATTTGTCTTTTGAGTATATTAGTCCAGTGTAAGGGAAAAACTTTCTAAAAAAATTCATTCTGGAAGGTCTGCCAATTGGGCATGGAAAAAGCTTTTAAAGAATTTAGTCATTATTTAGCTTTATCCCTTACAGAGAAAGGGAAAAGGTTCATTTTGGCCAGTTCAGAATTATCTTGAAATGTTCCACACACTTCTTCGAAATCCTTCATATGTAGGTATGGATTTTCTGTCTCCATTCCATGAAAAACAAGTAATGGTTGTGCTGTCCCCGACTTTACAGTAAAAGGGGGAGCTTCTGGAGGAAATACAAAACAGGAGGGTACACTGTTTCTTGTGGGATTCAAGTAATCCCGTAAAGTTCGAACATTAGGCACTTCTTCATCCCCCAGTGGAACGTTTCCATTTCTTTCATTGTGTGCCATTATACTCTCACAAGAGTCTGCTATTGATCTAGGTGAATTTGGTTCAGATTGATTCACAGTCCCAGAAGATTCTGCAGACAAATTTTTGTAGTGAGGAGCGTTCTCAGACATAAAAGAAAAGAAAATAAAAATATAATAAAGTTATTCACAATTATTCATAGAAAAGATCTTCCTATCTTTTTCGTTAGAACACTTTTTTTTAATAAGTTCCCCGGCAACGGCGCCAAAAATTTGACTTGATCCGAAATGTGTACACCCAAGTGTAGATGGTCAAGTTGTAGTAATAATCCAGTTTTAGTCTGGAGTCGAATCCACAGGGAACTTGTTGTGTTGGTGTTTCAAAGTAATCAGTAAAGGAGACCAATTGATTGTAACTTAGAGATTTTAGGATGGTGAAATGTGGGTGATTTCCTGAACAGAATATTGAATCCTCTTCAAGAAAGTTTACAAAGTAAATGGAAATAAAGTCACTCTTTAGTTCAAGGATCGGGACATGTATTTAATTATCCAGTTAATTATGCTCGATAACTCAACTAACTCCCGTGTCAATGGCGAGTTAATCGGAAGATAAAGATGTCCTATTATGGTCATGGTTCTGATATCTTACTAGAAGTTTACAAGAATTATTTTCACCGAGTTATCGCACCCACAAATAAGCAAGTATTTCTTCATGATATCCAACCATGGCTTTAATATTCCGTCCTTTTAAATGAAGCTTGATAATGTGGATGATTAAAGGGTAGTCATGAAGATCTAGCTAGGGTACTTGCCTTGAAATGAGGAGTCTTTCCATGCAAGAGTCATCCGTGTCATAGAAAGACTATCGATTATACAAAGTACCTTAGCTTTGCTAGATGCAATCAATCATCCAATAAACAAGGGGATATGAACATTAAGTATTAGAACAATACATAATATGACCTTCGGATAATCAATACATGCCCTTCACCTCTTACTAAAGAGTGAATGAGAAGCTACTCATTCTTCATAGCTTTGGTAAAACTAGAAAAGTGAATGATGCTCATCCCTCTAAGTAGAGGACTCCACAATGCAAAAGTACAGGTAACGAAGAGCTAATCTTCAACAAAGAACGAGTGAATCACGTTTCAACCTTCACAGCTTTGGTAAAGCTTTAGAAAAGTAGAAGAGTTTTACTCCTCTAAGCAAGAAAGGAGCTCAAATAATGAAAGTGCAAGTCATAATTAAAAGCATGTGTGCAAAAGCATAAATGTAAAGACTAAAAATAAATAAATAATAAATGTAAAGACTAAATGTAAATCAAGAACATAAATGTAAAGATTAAATGTAAATAAAAGAATTACAACTCTTACGCAAATGTAAATGTAAGCATTAACGGAAAGAAAAGGAATGGAATTTGAACTTCCCCACTCTCTAACAAAGAGATAATACTAAGACAATTAGAAGAACTACAAATAAGAAGTGTTGGCTACTAAGTGTTGAGTGCCAAGCCTTCCCCTTTTGATCTACAAACTAAGGGTATATATAGGCAAGGAGAAGGCAGGGGAGGGGGTAAAAGAATAAAGCTGGGCGTCAAAGTCAAAGTGAAAAACCAACCTCTCTGCAGGCAGTCTGTCAATACCTTTCGAACGGTAAATGGCGTTCGAACGTTTTCTCCGTCTTTGTTTTCCACCATTCAAATGTCAGATGAAATCAGTGCCTGCCAGTTATGTCAGAAGACACGAGGTTCTCTGCAGAAAATCATCCTTTAAGTCTTTGTACAAACCTCCTTCCAGGTCCTTGCAGAATCTTGACTGATTTTTCCAATAATTCCAGAGGCGTTTGAACAGTGGTTTTCATCCGAACGTGACACTCAAGTGCTTGGGCCTTCTGATTGCAAGTCTGCAACATGCCCTGTCTTCAGTCAGTCCGATATTGTCATTACTCCAATGGACGTTCGAACGTTGATGATCGTTCGAACGTTGTACTCAAATCTCCAGGGCCCTGGGTCTTGCCTGCAACACAGCTTATAATAGCTGGTCTGGTTTTCCATGACTGTTCGAACGGTATTTAACGTTCGAACGTTGCTTCCTTATTCCAAGCTTCTACAATTTGTTCCTGAAAATGTTGTGATTGCCTTCAAAGGTACTTTTTGGTACCTTTGAACCCCTGTTCACTTTAAGACCTGAAACATCATCACTTAAACTCCACTAAAGTACAATTTGTCCAAAACAGGGCATAAGAATATGCTATATTTGAGTATTAATCACTAGTCCTACCTTTATAGTTATAATTCATAACCTACAACTGCCATGTAAGACCTAATTCCTAAGCTCTGATACCAAAATTTGTAATACCCCAAAATCCACCTTGGACGGTATTACTATCTAAAATCAATCACATCTTGAGAGCAACCAAATGAACTATATAACCAAAGATAATTTCATTTGTCATCTATAAGATATACAACATCATCCAAAAGAATATGCCCATCTATGGCAATTACATCCCAAAAATTAATTATTGTCTTGCAACAAAAAAATAAAAATATTAGACTTTACATTATTTCAAAATAAATATTTTAGTTTAGAACTTAAGGAAAGGTAGCTCTAATTATCCACCTCGGGATTTAGGTTCCCCTCTATTGGAGCTTCCCATGTATTTCCTTATCAACTTCGAGCTCCTCCTCTATACCATAATCTGAAAAGGATATTGTTTGTAGGTGGTGAGCAAAAGTCCGTAGGAAATCCCTTACAAATCCTAACAAGCTTTTTGATCAAATAAAAGATGGCAAGTCTCTTTTGGAAAATAGCATATATAGCTTTAGAGAATAAAATCATGATAGTTGTAATGGTCTCAAGTGTACGGAATACAATAAATCAATGAAAGGAATAAACTTGTAAGAGATTGAAACAATCAATAAATAACTCATTAACATCATTTCATATTCTCATATAAGTTGGTTCATCCTCATTGTCATGCATGTTGGTTGCTTCTCAGGAATCTACACAACGTTTCTACCACGTTCACCCATCATAACCACACAATTTCAAACATTTTAGGAAGGGCGTATACCATCTCCCATGACATTGAGGACTCATTCCCAAGAAAGGTAAACCATCCCTCAGCCTCGAACTTACGTGAACAATAGTGGTTGCTCTCACAAATAACAATCCACTACCAGTGTTAGGGAACCATCTCACCCTCACTGGGATAGACTAACCTCTAACACTCTACGGTAGCTCTCGAAGGCAATTCAAGTCCGTCACAACAAATCATACAAGAGATGAAACCAAAATATTCTCAACAGCCACAATCTTAACAAATCACAATTTTTATTAGCAATTCAAGTATAGCCATGGTAAGTTTTTAATATACTACAATAATAAAGGAATTGAAATATGCAATAGATCATATCGAGAAAACCTTCATAATTTCGATATTCAAAATTCTAGGATTTTGTCAAAAATCATAATTTCTTGGAACAAGAACATGTAGTTGATTGAAAACATGATTTAATCAAGAAAATGAATTTAGGCATCAAGAATCCATGTATTTTTCACAATAGAATGTGTATTTTGGAAAAAAACTAGGGTTTTAGAAATTCAGGAACAAATATTCCTTGAACCCAATCATATATTTTGTTCAGGACTATGTTCAAATGATAAAGAAACCAAGCAATCATATATATCTATCATATAATGATCAAGAAGATGGAAAACATAGATAATTATACCCTAACTCTCAATGAAAGAACTTGAGAAGAATCCCCTACCTTGCTTCTTTAGTTTTGTGTGATGAAGATGAAGATTTGATCTTTCACAACTTGAACCAACCCTTAAATCTCTTGTTTAACACTTTCTTTTCTTCTTGACTAAGCTTCTCTAGGTTTAGAAATGTTGAAATAGGGCTAATGGAGACGTGCTTAAGTATTTGTAGGGGAAGAAATGGCCTCTTGTGCACGATCCTGGAACCCAGATCAGTAAGTCACATTCGAACGTCACTAGTGCAATTTATTGATTAACGTTCGAATGTCACTTTAGCTTTCGAACGTTGGTTGCTCCTAGTACTTTTCAATTTCCATCAGATTTCATCTGACACCAAAGTACTGAGCCTCACGTTCAAACGTCAACAATGCAATTTACTACTTTACGTTCGAAAGTCCTTTGGCGTATGAACGTCATCTCATTTTCTGCTGAAACTTCCAGTGAAGTGTTGGCCTATTTTGAGGTCGATTTGGAATTTTTTTTTTGAAATACTCTTTTGTAGCACTGGATGTCTATTATCTACTGTCAAAATTTCAGATCAAGTGGAAATCAGAATAAAAGTTATAATCCAAACACTAGGGAAGTGTCCAAAATTCTTTCTACCCAAATTTTATCTAAAGTGCATTTTCACTCCAGCATACTTCCAACTTTTACAACATACCCTATTACCTCAACTAATATTTTTATTTCTACTCTTACAATCTACATAGTTCTTGCATATATCATTATATATATAAGGATTACCAAACCATCACATTGCTATATTAATATAAACATGTGGAGTTTACAATTTGTGTCTTTGATACACAAATATGGTGTCACACATAAGGTATCCATCATATACCATCCACAAACCAATGGTCAAGCTGAGTTGTCCAATAGGGAGATCAAGAGTATCTTAGAGAAGACGGTTAACCCAAATAGGAAAGATTCGTCAGGCAGACTGATTGATGTCCTATGGGCTTACCGCACCGCCTACAAGACTATTTTAGGCATGTCTCCCAATTGGCTTGTCTATGGAAAGACTTGTTATTGGCCAGTTGAGATCGAACACAAGGCCTATTGGGCCATAAAGACTTTGAACTACAATTTGGGGCTAAGATCTTTCATGACAAATCTATTGTACGGAAGTCATTCGAGCCCAGCAAAAAATTTCCCTCATACAACTCTCGTCTCTAAATTTTCCAAGGCAAACTCCGATCCTGTTGTGATCACCCTATATTGTCAAGGTGGCCTACCCCAATGGAGCTATGGATGTCACAAACTCTGAGAATGGCCAGACATTCAAGGTCAATGGAAAAAGACTTAAGCCATTTTTTTTAGAGTTTTGAAGGACAAGGATTAGAGGAGGACTTGATGGATCCGGTGTAACCGAAATTCGTGGAGGAGTAACTAGTTTTATGCTTTTTAGTGTACAGTCTTTTTATTTACTTATGTTATTTTTACTTTCATGTTACTTACTTTACTTGGCCGTATTGCATTGTTTTCTTAGTTTTAGATATTGGTGTTGTTGTCAAAGCTCAAGTGCGAGGTATTCTCTAACCCTACTCATCTTTTTATTGCCTTTCATTGCATATCTTTTTTGTTGCATTGAGGACAATGCATGAATCAAGTTGGAGGGTAAGGTGCACCATTTGCATAATATACCAATGCTTGTGGGAATTCTTGTGGATAATACCAATTTTGGGGTGAAAATTCACCTTTCACATATTATAAAGATTTTGGTTTACATTAGTGCAACTTAGGTGAAAATTTTAATTTTTTTTGTAAAAAATATCTGAATGTTGATTTGTATTCCCTTATTAACAATGTTTGGGTTTAATGATATATTGATCTTTGTTTTGAACATTAAGTGTGACACCCCAAAAATTGGCGGGTCTTTTATTAACCGTTGATAACCCATCAACTCGCAGAAATACCCGTGAATGCCGCATAACCCGACACTACGAAATAACATTCCCTTAGCCGGGATTATAACCTACAATGTAATCCGGGTTCAATTGTACATTGGATCCAACTAAGTTCCAATAGACCATGATTTGTACTTCATTATGGTTCATTTACATCATTGGAGGGAAGGAAAACATAGGCCAAAAGCATGACAAAACACATTAAAAATTAGAGATTTTTGAAAAGTGTATCAGTACTGCCTACCTATAACACCCCACCCTCCACATGGCATAATATTGTCCGCTTTGGGCCCACTAGCCCTCACGATTTTGTTCCTCCCAGTATCCCTGGGAAAAGGGCTTACGTCATGTAAGGTGAGGGGCATACTTATAAACCCAGCAACTTTCCTCTCTCGAACCGATGTGGGCTACTAAGATCTCACAATCCACTCCCTTAGGGCTGCACGTCCCCGTACAGTAGCCTGTTAGCTACCTACCCGCCCACTACACGCGAGCACGGCAGGGCCCCATACTCGGTTCAGGCAAGAGTCAGCTCTGATACGATTTCGGTTCATGCAAGAGTCGGCTCTGGGACGGTTAGCCCACTGGAGTTGGGCATACCAGTACGGTTAAACTATACCGGTACGGTCTACCATCTGGACAACAGCATACCGGTACATAGTATCGATATTCTCTGCCCAGTTTTGCCTATTTCATCTGTTTTCCATTCCAAATCTTCCCAAATTCATCCAAAAATTACACTACTTATATTTGTGCATCAAATATAGTTGATACAACTTTTATTATAAATATTTACATGAATTTACATACCCAAAACATAATTTTCACAATTGTTTAACAAAATGGTTCAAAGGTCACAAGCGGGCCCATATTCATCCTTGAGGCTCAATATAGGAGCCAACCGTTGGTGTATATCCCACACCTAAAATATTTTTCCATATAGGATGAGTCATGCTTAATAAAGTATCTTCTACTCCCCACCTAGATGCATATGAAGGGTTCACATGCAACATTCAACAATTCATAATATTCCAAGCAAGAATATACATTCAATGTTGAAATTTATCATGTCGTGCCATGAAATGGGATGAGACTCACTCATGCAACTCAACCCGAGCCCTTCCCGGCTCCTCAACGCATGCTAGTGTCAATGTGTAAGAATATGTCATCTATGTTACACATCAAATAACGATTACCAATTTAGGGTCTTTGTTAGAGCATCTCCAAGAGACTAGCTAAACCCTCCCCTTTAGCTATTTTAGATAGCTTTTCCTTAAAACATGGCTCCAACAGACTAGCTAAAAGGCTTTCTAAAATAGATAACCCTTTTTTTGCTAGATAAATGTAGCTAGCCCTATTTGTGGCTATCTAAAATAGATAATCCCATTTTTATTATATTTGTAGGTATATTTCATACATGCATTCAGATTTATCTTTTTTTTATACTTACATTAAGATCTTCAAAAAAAAATTCGGTGGGTATATTTTACTCAATCTTTCTTTCGTTTATATTTTACCCAATCATGTGGGTATTGGTTTACTTGATGGGTCTTGCTTGATTCGGTACGCGTCGGGTTCGTGTCAATATTCGTGTTAATCAAAAACTATTTAATTTGACAACAACTAATATAACACTATTTAAAAAATTATAAAATTATAAAATTCTTATTTGTTATCTACAATACTCGTTAAATAATTATTTTTCAATCTATAGTACCCATTAATCATGTTATTAGTCGAACCTTAATTTGACTCATTTATTACTCGTGTCAATGAATCGTGTTATTTTCAGGTTCGTGTCAGGTTCGGTTAGAGTCGAATTCACATTCGAGTCAAAAATTGACACCCTTATTGATTTAATTGTTAATTTGTTTGTATTATTGACGTAACACATCATGTGACGTCATCAATATGGTGATGATATGACGTATTAAATAATATTTTAAATTTTATTATTGAAAGTTAGTTGAAGTGGTTAGTTAAAATAGATAGCGTTGTTGGAGTGAGTTTGAAAAAGTGGTTAGTTAAAGTAGATAATATAATATTTAAATATATTTTGAGTAGCTATTTTAGATAGCTCTCTTGGAGATGCTCTTAGGGTGGATATTTATGGACTTACACCAAAGGTCACCCAACCTACACATTATTTAAGGACTTCCACCGAAGGTTGTGCGTACACTTATACACTTTATAAACCGAACCAAGGGTGTGCATACCACAACTACCAGGCCTAGCATCCAAGGGATCTTCTAGCCCCTTCTTGCTACCCCGACCCAATTTTCTTTTATGCAACCATGCGACTCAACGGAATTTTCGATCCACATCTTTTGATTCTACTTGTCATCTACCAAGTGAGGTGATGACGACCACCATGCACACACCATAATGCGATGCCTCCATGCAAATGCAATGTAATGAACCATTGTAGGTCAATGTCATGTCCCATATGTAATGAATGTCATAAGGACAATTTAAACCACATACTAACTTATTCCATGAAAATTTATATCATAAGCATATAACTTCCATAAATCACCATTATCCTTAATATATCAATAAGCATATGTCCACATATAGCAACAATCTCAAACGTGTTATTGCAGTTAACCCTTGTCCCTTGGACATCATAGGATAAGAATAAAACCAAAGTAGGAAAAACGCTACCTCTTGGAACGTAAGATGAAGTGTAGAACTTTAAGAACACCAACCCCAAGCCCAAAAATCTTGATTTCTCTAAAGTCTCATCTTGGATCTTCGGTGAAATCACTTCTTTTAGGTATGGTTGCATAGCCCTCGTCGAGCAGATGGATTTTAACTCTTGGCTCGACGGATTTCGACTGACGAAACTCCGAGAATCTCAAGGAGAAGTCTTGGATTTCTCTCTTTTCTCCCTCTTTGCCTCACACGTTGGAACCAGCTTATCAAGGAAGATATTTTGTGCAAAAAATCTAATTTTAGCCTCTATTTATAATTGATGATACACGGCCCACATCGCGCCACACGTCCCCCACTTGTTTGAGTCAGTTTTCGCCCCAAATGATTAATTTCACCCCGGTTTAAGTTCAAATTAATTTTATTTGAACTTTCATCCAATTTATAAGGAAATTTTATATTTTTCATTGTTGGAGACCTTTGTGAGGTCATCTGCCACCCAGTCGCCTCGAACGACATGCAAAATTCGACTATTTCGAAATTCGATGAAATTAGTCTAAGTTGCTAGATTTCGTAATACGAATCTAACGGTGAAATCTGTTGTGTCATATGAGCTCTAGAGAACACATATTTTAATTCTACATTATAGTGGAAAAATGACCATTTTGCCTTTTTTTCTAAAAATTTCAAATTTTACTCGTGTTTTACATTCTTCCCCCCTTAAAGAATTTCGTCCCCGAAATTCACACACACATACAATCACATGCATATGCAACAGTCATTTGACACTAAATGGCTATAAGAAGGTACCTTCATCCTTGAATAAGAAAGGATAATTGATACGTATAATGTCCTCATGTTCCCATGTCGCCTCCTCCACTCCTCGGTGCTGCCATTACACCTTTACTAACCTCACGGTCTTGCCTCGCAAAACTTGATCCTTGCTATCCATGTTTCGCACCGGTCCCTCCTCGAAGGTTCCATCCACATCAACAATAAGCTCGCCCAATCCACCACATGAATCATATCTACGGTGTATTTCTAGAGCATAAAGATATGGAACACTGCATGAACATCGGATAGATTTGGCGATAACGTCAGCTAGTAAGCAACTGTACCTACCCGCTCGAGTACTTTGCAAGGCTCAATATACCTCGGTGATAGTTTTTCCCGCTTGTCGAAACTGACCACTTCTCTCTTAGGCATGAACTTCAAGAATACATGATCTCGCACCTCAAACTCTAAAGGTTGTTGTTGTTTGTCGGCGTAGCTCTTCTATCGGCTCTGAGCTGTGAGAAGACGCTTATGTATTAAGTTCATCTTCTTCAAGTTGCCTCTAACCAATTTCAGACCGTAGAGGTTCTCTTCCCTACCTCTGTCCAACAAAACAGAGATCGACAAGGCCTCCCATATAGTGTCACATAGGGTGCCATCTATATATTGACCTAATAACTATTGTTATAAGCGAACTTTACTAACGATAAATGCTCTTCCCAACTACCCTTGAGATCTAGGACGTATGCCTGCACCATATCCTCTAAAGTCTGGATGGTCCTCTCCGACTGCCCGTCCGTCTGGGGATTAAACGCAGTGCTCATTTTTAATTGTGTTCCTATGGCTCTTTGAAAACTCTCCCAAAAATGAGCCATAAACTTGGGATCTGATCCGATACTATAGATACAGGTACCCCATGCAATCAATCATTCTCTCATACGTACAACCTGCAGAATTCCTTGAGTGTGAAGGTCATCTGCACTGCCAAAAAGTATGCCGACTTAGTAAGCTGGTCCACTATCACCCATACCGCATCATGTCCCCGCGATGTTCACGGCAAGTGGGTCACCAAATCCGTTGTGTGATGCTCTTACTTCCACTCAGCTACCTCCAAGGGCTAGAGCAAGTATGTTGGTTTCTGGTGCTCAGCCTTTACCTACTGACATGTTAGACATCGACTGACAAAATCACCAACTTGTCTCTTTGTTCCACTCGAGTAATACCGAGGACAAAGATTATGATACATCTTCCTGCCACCTGGATGTACAACAAAACGAGAGCAATAAAACTCCCTAAGGATCTCTTCTCTTAGCTCCACTGACTAGAGAACCACAATCCTTTCCCTATATCGAAGACTACCATCCGCATGAATAGTCCAGCCCTCATCACCTGTACCTGACCGCACTCGGTCCTTAATGGATAGTATCTCTGGGTCTTTCCCATAGAACTCAATCACCCTATTTAGTAGGGAAGGTATAGCCACCAAACTTTTCAACGTACCCTGAGTCTGCCCATGTAACATAGCCCAAATTGTCCTACAGTCTCGAGCATCTGGCATTCTCGAGAAGCCACACTAGCTAAGACTCCCCATGACTTTCTGTTAAGTGTATCAGCCACCACATTTGTTTAGCGGGATGGTAATGCAAAGTAAAGTCATAGTCTTCCAGATATTTCATCCACCTATGTTGCCTCATGTTGAGGTCCCGCTATGTAAAGATGTACTTTAGACTTTTATGGTCTAAAAACACCTCGAATTACTCATCGTATAGTGGTGCCAAGCCTTCAAGGCAAAGACTATGGCCGCCCACTCTATGTCATACGTGGGGTAATTCTGCTCGTGGTTCTTTAACTGTCGAGAACCATAAACCACTACCCTCCCAGAATATCAGAACGCACCCAAGTCCCTTCTTAGAGGCATCACAATACACTATGTACCTCTATCCCCTTTTTGGAACTATCAGAATAGAAGCTGAAGTGAGCCTCCTTTTCAACTCTTAAAATGCCTTCTCACACGAATCATTCCACTCAAACTTGACCTTTTTTCTGGGCAACCTGGTCATAGGTGCAACTAATCGAGAGAAGTCATAAATGAACCTCCTATAATACACTGCCAGTCCCATGAAACTGTGTATCTTAAAGACTGACTTCGGCCTCTCCTAATTTATGACTGCCTCAACTTTCTTTGGGCCTACGGATACACCCGAAGTCGACACCGCATGTCCCAAAATTTTCACCTTAGTAAGCCAAAATTCACACTTACTGAACTTAGTGTACAAATGATGGTCTCTCAAGGTCTGGAGAACAACTCTTAAGTGACACTCATGCTCCTCCTGAGACTTAGAGTAGATCAAGATGTCGTCAATAAAGACCAGGAAGAACTGATCTAGATCGGGTTAGAACACCATGTGCATGAGATCCATGAATGCCATCGGGGCATTCGTCAATCTGAAAGCCTTGATAGTAAACTTAAAATGCCCATACCGCGTCCTAAACGCTATCTTAGGGATATCAGTCTCCCTAACCCTCAACTGATGGTAACCGGTGCAGAGATCTATCTTGGAGTAGACCCGCGCTCCTTTTAGTTGATCAAACAAATCATCAATTTGTGGCAAAGGATACCTATTCTTGATAGTTACCCAATTCAACTACCGATAGTCTACGCATAGTTGAAGGGTTTTGTCCTTTTTCTTTGCAAACAACATCGAAGTGTCCCAGGGTGAAGTGCTCGGTCTAATAAAGCCATGTCCAACAATTCTTGTAATTGGACCTTAAGTTCTTGCAACTTAGTAGGCGTCATCCTATGTAGAGACATAGAAATGGGCGATATATCGGGGTGTAACTAAATGATGAAGTCCAAATCCCTATATGGAGGTAATCTCGGTAGTTCATCCGAAAAAATATCCTCATACTCATAGACCACCTAAGGTAGACCTAACTCCTGTCTCGCCTCGTCCTCCAAGGTAAGACTTGTTAGCCAACCCATCAACTACCCATGCCATCTAGAGTCGTACACGATTTGGGTTAAGGCATCAGGTTTTTCCTTTTGGAACTTGAAACAAACACCATCTGGCATATAAGCAGTGACCCTCTTCCGATCACAAACAATAACAACATAGTGTGCCATCAAGCAGTCCATCCCAAGGATTACATCAAACTCCAACATGTCCATGACCATAAGGTCCATGGTGGGTAGAGCCCCCTAGATCTCTAGCTAACAACACCGACATATCTGATCAATCCTCACCCTAGCTCCTAGGGGAGAACTCACATGCAATGGCTCTTCCAAAGTTTTAACCTCCAAGCCCAAATCATTCACATATGATGCAGCAATAAAAGAATGAGATGCACCATAATCAAATAGTACTCTTGCCCATAAGCGAGAGAGTAAAAATGTACCTTGAATGACTGGCTGATCCATTGGCTCAGTCTGAGGTGTGATGGCTTGACATACCCCTGGGTCCCCGAAGTCCGGGCATGTGAACTCTACCCTCGACCTCCACTCAGGCTCTGGCCCATCTGGCTTGATTGCGGAGTTCCCACTAGTAAAGTGGTATGAGCTTGTGTAGCACCCTAGAACTAGTACTAGCTTTCCTGGCCCATGGTAGGGTAGAGAGGAACAAACTGTGTCTGTGGTTGCCCCACCAAAGACTGGGACTGAGATTTCCCATAGTTTTGGGATCCCTGCTGTTGAGGTCAATCCTTCCTCATATGACCCGGCTGATGAAAGAAATAGCAAGTCTTCTGACTTACCTGGTTCATGGTCCTGATGTTTTCCCCGCCTTGGGATGATCGATCTTGACCTTGGCCTTGATAGCCGCAGCCCTGCCCTTGATGTCTCTACCGAGCAGAAGTCCTTTGTTTCTTCCCTGTACTAGAAGAAGAGGATTGACCCTCATTCTTCTTGTTTTTAACACCGCTTCCCAGATGTTTCGTGTATCCTCCACCTCTCTCTTAATAACCATAGCTGCCTCGACCATCAAGTCAAAGTCTTGAAGAAGAAGACCCACAATTTTACACCGAATGGATAATTTCAACCCATCCTCAAACTTCTACACCTTGGCCATATATGTGGCCGCGTAATCGTCACCGAAATGGGCTAACTCTGTGAACTTAGCCACGTATTCTAACACCGTCATAGTCCCTTGTTTCAGATTCATGAACTCCCAAGCTTTAGCTTGCCAGACAGACATCGAAATATATTTGCCCATGAAGAGCTCTCGGAACTTTTCCCAAGTCATTGCCTCCAAGTTCCTCGAGGCCTTTACCCAATCCCACCATAATTGAGATTCTCCCTCTAGCTGAAATGTAGCTAGCATTATCTTAGTGGCATCAAAAGTGATCTCTATAGCCCCTAAGACCTTTTCAACTTGTTGGAACCAATAGTTGGCTACCTGTAACACCCCAAATACCCCCTAGGACGACATTACATTCTAGAGACCATTTACAATCATGAGAGCAACTACATAACTTCATATCCAAAAAGAATTTACCTCATCATTCAAGCATATACAATAACATCCAAAAGAATATGCCTAACAATGGCATTTACATCTCCAAAAGAATATCAAAGTAAATCTTGCAGCGGAATACAAAATAAACTAGACTTCTTAGTGTACAAAAGAGTATCCTAGTCTAGTGCAAAAGAAAAGGGATCGCTCCATGCGTCCACCTCGGGATCCACACTCCCATCAATTGGAGTCTCCCACTGGGCGGCCTCCTCGGCTCCTAACTCCTCCTCAAGTACGTAATCTGAAAAAGGTTAGCAGTAGGGGGTGAGCACGAAGCTCTGTAGAAAATTTCTCCCAAACCCAAACAAGGTTTAGAAAATATTTAAAATTCGGTCAGTCTCATTTCGCAAATATCATATATAACTTTTTGAAGGAAAACAGGACATTTTAAATAGATCTCAAGTTTAATCGGTAGCAATAATCAACGGAAAAGAATAAAATAAATTTCGCAACAATAACCATTTCAAAATTTTAGTCATTTAAGAATGGCGCCTTCCGATGCATTGTCCTATACCAATGCACCGGCAAGAACGACCCACTTACAATCCCATGTATATTGGTTCATCCCCGTACTATATATGTTGATTGCTTCTCATGAATCTACCCAACGATTATACCTAGTCCACCAATCACAATCACAATCACAAGCACTTTAGAAAAGGGCGTTTACTATCCCAATGGCAGTGACGAGTCCATTCCTAAGAAAAGTATACTATCCCTCGTTCGAACTTCAGTGAACGATAGTGGTTTCATTACCAAATGACAACCCACTACAAGTACTAGGAAACCATCTCACCCCCCACTGGGATAGACTAACCTCTAACACTCTACGGCATCTCTCGAAGGCAATCCAAGTCCATCACAACAACCATACAAATGAGAAAACTAAAGTATACTCAACTCACAACCATTTCAAGGAATTACCAAATTTCACAATTCCTCATGTAATATACCATAGAATAATTAAGGAACAATGCACAAGAGATCATCATAACATCATTTTGTTATATAATATCAAACACGATGTTTTTGAAAGTGGAAACTGATTAGCACACAACTTTGTATATTTTAAGATGTTAATCAACTTAATTCACTCGCTTTTGAGCCGTAAATAGTATAAGTTATGATGATTGAAGTCTTAACGTCAATTTGATGTGTTTGCAGTTGAATGGAGATAAATATGGCTTTGAAAGACCCTTCCATACCACTTGGGATGAAAGGAGTTCAAAAGATAGTTTGAAGGTAGCTCTGGAGCAAAGAAATCAAGAAATTCAGATAAGGAAGTAGAACGATACAGGTACCCGGTACCGGTACCCAAAGCCTACTAGAATCGGGGTACCGATACTTGGTACCGTTACCCAAAACCTATTGGAATCGAATTACCGGTACTCGGTACCGGTACCTTATAGAGAAAAATCCATTTTTCTAAAAACCAAGGTTGGAAAATGAAATACCCAACCATCAAAATGTTCAAAACATGGCATTTATTGCAAGACTATCAATAATCATGCATTTCTTATCATATATATAAGAGTAAGAGTGAAAAACATACATGTATAATATCCTAGCCTCAATGTAAGTGAATTGAAGAAAATCCCCTACCTCAATGCTCAAGAGCTTTTAGCCAAATACCCAAGCTTCAAAGACTCTTTCCTCTCCCTTCTTTCCCCTTTAGACTCCTCCTTGGGTTCTAAAATGTATGGTTGAGAGGGTATGGAAAAGTGTAATGAAAGGTTAGAGGAAGGGTGTTCTTCAAATCTAGGGTTTGATCTTCTAATTTGGGTGTAAATCTCTTGATGGGTGTGTTTTTTATCCTCCTCTCTTTCTCTCTTAAGCTTTCTAGGGTTTGGAATGGTGTATGGACGGCTAAGGAGGCGGCCTAAAGTATTTATAGGCCCAAAAATTGTGACCTAGATTGCGATCCTGAATATCGGGTGTACCGGTACCGGTACCGGTACGCTTCAGCGGACAGATTTTTTCTCCGACTTCCAAGGCAGTTTTGACCCATTTTGAGGTCGAATTGGAAACTTTTCATGAGATATACTTTTGTATCCTTAGATGTCTACTATCTACTTTCAAAATTACAGATCAATTAGACATAAGAATAAAAATTTATGGCCAAAATACTAAGAGGTGTCCAAAATCTTTTCTACCTGAAATTTACGTAAGGTGTATTTTTTTTTCCGGAGTACTTCCAAATATTTATTTCAAATGTTTTAACCTATGTGATTTATTTTTACATCATTATATATAAAAGAACTACTAAACTAGTATATTACTATATTACTATATGCATGTGGGGTATTACACTACCATCGGATCTACTCCTCCCATGAAGGTCGAAGGCTAGTGTGCCTTGAACTTCTGGAGATTGTTTGAGCCTTTGTGACTCACATTTGCACTAATCTATGCAATAGTAGTAGTTTTAGCATTGGTCTGTGTAATAGTAGTTGTCGCCTCACCAATAGCCTCCACAAAGGCTTGGTGATCAAAGGCCGGTGGTAGTTGGTTGTTCCACCTATCGCCTCAGCGTTCCCTTCCTCTACTTACCATCTACACACATGTAAGATAACAATAAAGTATCACATAGTATCCCAAGATAGAGATCAAGTTTAAACTTTAAGATTTCCCTCATTGTCTCACTAGTAGCGCGTATGTCACCCAGTAGTAGACATTTACATCTTGAACTATATCGTTCCTCCCTTTTTCAAAACCCAATGTTATGTTTTCTAAACACTAAGGTTAGAATGCTTTTCACCATGCATATAATTAACATAACACAAAACACATAATCATGTAGCATATAAAGCATATAACAAGAAATGCACGATGAATGTAATGATCTAGACGCAATGCCCATCAAGTCCTAAGTATATCGTATTCCTATGCTCTCATATCAAGCTGTGACACCCCAAAAATCGAGAGTCTTTTATTAACTATTGATAACCCATCAAACCACAAAAATACTTGTGAATGCCCCATAACCCGACACCACGTGATAACATCCCCTTAGCCGGGATCATAACCTACAATGTAATCCGGGTTCAATTATACATTGGATACAACCAGTGTCCAATAGACCATGATTTATACTTCATTATGGTTCATTTACATCATTGAAAGGGAAGGAAAAGATAGGCCAAAAGCATGGCAAAACACATTTAAAATTTGAGATTTTTGAAAAGTGTACCGGTACAGCATATCGGTACAGTTTGCCCACTCGAGTTGGGTGTACCAGTGATTGATTGAAAATATTGTCATTCCCTACCTCTCAACACCACTCTCAAATGTGTATGGCTTATGTGTGAAGAGAGTGTCACTCTCCCTCGGGATGATACAAGAGATAGGAAACAACAAATTGTGAATGGTGGGAAATGGATGAACAAAATATGTGTGAAATGAAATATGGAATGTGCACAAAAGCGCTCCCCAATCGCAAGGAGTCTTTCGTGGTCGGTGTTTTACTTGGAAGAGTATTCCAAGGTCGTCTCCTCAGGGAAGGAAAGGGAGTTTTGTGAAAGTGATTTTG
>CM042187.1:22838299-22912564 GCA_023539305.1 Ilex asprella
GGAACTTAACTAAATGCAAGAAAACATAAACTAAGAAAAAAAATATTCAATACCCATTTTAAACTAAGAATTGAAGAAAACTTGAAAACATAAATGGTGAAAGCTAAGAAACTAAATTAAACTTGCAAAGCAATGGAATTAAATGACATTGAAAGTAAATAAGGAAGCTTACACAAGTCTTACAACAATGAAAATGGTGAAGAACAAGTAAAAACGAAATTTACATTACACTATTCATTGTCTTCCTCCTTGGAGCTTTCTATATCTACTCCTAAGCTTAGGTAGCCAACCTCTACTCTTGATGAATAATGCTGAGATATATGGAGTGTGAGCCTTTCATTTTCGTGCAAGGTGGTCCCCCAATGTGTGTAAGAGCAGGCCTCCCCATCCATAGGGGCTGAGTGATGGCTCTTGACCAGCTGGCCTGCAACCCCATGTGCAGCCCATTCCTCTCCCATGCTTCATTAATGCCAAGCCTCCAAAAGTCTTCCAAATGTGTAAGGGAGGCATGCTCTTGTGTCAGGAAATGTTGGGGGGCAAGTGGGGGAAGTGTAGGTGGGACCCCCAAGCCTCAAAGTTGAGTTACAGGCTGTTTTTCTGACAGAAGGTTCGTGGTACCGGTACTAGGTACCGGTACCATATGGTACCGGTACCAAGAGTACCGGTACTGTTTTTCTGCACTAGACCATCTTTGGTAGAAATGGCATAACTCTTGATCTAAAGGTTGGATTCAGCTGAAATTTTGACACAATATATAAGACATCCCGATCTACAACTTTCATGTTTTGAACTTTTCCCGATTCTGAGTAGATCATGGTCAAAATGGAGGAAAACCGAGGCAGTGCTGCCCAGTGATGTGACAGCTGGCGCCTTTGTTCCAAAACACCAATACCTCATTGATTTCTTCACTTTTAAGCCTCCAATTCTTCATGTATTGTGTCCATTCCATTACCACACATCCAAAATAGTTGCAAGGTCCTAAAATCCAACATTTAGTCTATCAAAACATGCAACATCGAGAATTCAACATTATTCATAAAATAGGCTAACACTAAGTAATTAAATGCAAAAGTTGAGTTATAACGAATGTAATGAGGCCATGAAATGTGCAATATTATGTGCTCATCAACCAGTACAGTTAAACTGTACTGGTATGGTCTGCCTTATGGACAGCAAAATACCGGTAATCTCTGCCCAGTTTTGCCTGTTTCACCTATTTTCCATTTCAAATCCATTGCAAATCTTCCCAAATTCATCCAAAACTAACACGGCTTATATTTGTACATCAAACATAGTTGATACAAGTTTTATTATAAATATTTATATGAATTTACATACCCAAAATATAATTTTCACAATTATTTTACATAATGGTTCAAAGGCCACAAGCTAGCCTCTCATCATCCTTGAGGCTCAATATGGGAGCCAACTGCCTGTGTATATCCCACACCTGAAATATTTTCCCATATAGGGTGAGTTGCATTCAATAGAGTATCTTCTACAGAGGCTACTCCTCACCTAGATGCATATGAAGTGTTCACATGAAACATTCAAAAATTCATACCATTCCAAGCAAGAATATTCATTCAGTGTTGGAATTTATCATGTCATGCCATGAAATGGGATGAGACTTACTCATGCCACTCAACCCGAGCCCTTCCTAGCTCTTTAACCCATGTAAGTGCCAATGTGTAAGAATTTGTCACCTATATTACACATCAAATGACGATTACCAATCTAGGGTCTTTGTTGGGGTGGATATTTATGGACTAACACCAAAGGTCACCCAACCAACCCAGAATTTAAGGACTTCCGCCGAAGGTTCTGCATGCACTTATACACTTTATGGACCGAACTAAGGGAGTGCATACCCCAACTACCAAGCCTAGCACCCAAGAGATCTTCTTGCCCCTTCTTGCTACCCCGGCCCAAATTTTTATTATGCAACCATGCGACTCAATGGGATTTACGATCTACATCTTTCGATTCTACCTGTCATCTACCAAGTGAGGTGATGACGACTACCATGCGCACACACCATGATGCGATGTCTCCGTGCAAATGCAATGTAATGAACCATTGTGTGTCAATGTCATGTCCCATTTGTAATGAATGTTCCATGAAAATTTAAATCATATGCATATAACTTCCTTAAATCACTATTATGCTTAATATATCTATAAGCATATGTCCACATATCGCAACAAACTCAAACATGTTATTTCACTTACATCAAAATAACAACATTCAACATTTAATCAAACACCTTCAAGGCACAACCTAACATATAGCACGACCACACAGTCCCAAGTTTCAAGAGATCACATAAGAACTTCTACATATCAAATTCAAACTAGAATTTAGTTTAATTAATTTCTAGACTCAATTCCCATGTTCATAAACATATATAAATAGGTTAATATATACATGAACCCAACCCTTATCCTTTGTACATCATAGGGTAGTAATAAAACCAAATTAGGAAGAACCCTACCTCTTGGAGCGTAAGATGAAGTGCAGAACTTCAAGAACACCAACCCCAAGCCCAAAAATCTTGATTTCTCCAAAGTCTCATCTTGGATATTCAGTGAAATCCCTTCTTTTTTGTATGGTTGCGTGGCTCTCATCGAGTATATCGACTTTAACTCATGGCTCGACTGATTTCAACCAACTGAACTCTAAGAATTGCAAGGAAAAGTCTTGAATTTCTCTCTTTACTCCCTCTTTCTCTCACACATTGGAACCAACTTATCAAGGAAGATATTTTGTGCTAAAAATATGATTTTAACTCCTATTTATAATTTGTGATACTAGGCGCACATCACGCCACACGTCCCCTACTTATTCAGGTCCGTTTTCGCTCTGAAATGATTAATTTCATCCTGGTTTATGATCAAATTAATTTTATTTAAAATTTCATCCAATTTATAAGAAAATTTTATATTTTTATTTTTGGAGACCTTTGTGAGGTCATCTACCATCAAGTCGTCTCGAACGATGTGTAAAATCTGACTATTTCAGAATTTGATAAAATTAGCCTGGTGACTAGATTTTGTGATACGAATCTAATGAAAAAATTCGTTGTGTCATATGAGCTCCAGAGAACAGGTATTTTAATTCTGCATTATAGTAGAAAAATGACCATTTTACCCTTTTTAGAAAAATTTCAAATTTTACCCAGGTTTTACATTAAGCACATGAGCACATTATAGAAGTTGATCCTATGCATGAGTATCACATATATATTTATTTTTGAACTCTATCGTATGTGCTCCTTGAATGTGTAATTTTATCTATTTACGAATTGGATTCATATATTAGGCTTGACATAAATAGTGGAGATGAGTAAGGACCCATGAGAGCTTTAGTGCCAATCTTTTTTTGGAGGGAACTTACATTTACTCAAGGAACAAATTTTCAATGTCAAATTTGTTAAATAATCTCATTATGTTTTTATTGGTTCGGTGCATTTGGGTAGTAGATTGAACTTGTCTTGAATGTACAATCCTATCTTTTGTTTACCTAGAAGTGATTTTAGGCCATTTCTGGAAAATTTTGAGTCTTAGCCTTGTTCTTGAGAAAATGTTATCCCTAGTGCCATGATTGAGCCTAATTAAAATTCGTTTCTATGTCATACATTTGACCTAGCCAATGAAAATCATAAATATCTACCTTACCTCAGTTGTTCCTTGAGCTGAATATGAGTGATCTCAAAAGTGAAGGAAGTGTGGTGTGAAAATTCAAGCAAAGGGATAATTGATGTTGAAACTCAAGAAGTTCAATAGAAAAAAAAATGAAAATATCAGAAAAGGAAGAAGAGGGGTGAGAATAAGAAAAGAGAATAACCCTCTTTGTTATCCTATATCCTTTGTTTTTTTTGCTTCAATATCACCCCAAGGCCCGATTATAACCTTTGAAGTCCTAAGTGATCTAGAGAAGCATGGGAGATTCATGCTTTTAAAGAAAAGATGAGTTAGTCTTGTTACCCAATGCCCTAACATTCTTTTCATGAGATTATGCGATAGTCGCTTCATTGTTGTACAAGAACTTCATTTTTTGATTACATGTGAGCAGACTTTATTTTGTACACAAGATTCTCTCTCACATGTACACATGGAGGGCATGTTTGGATAACTATAGTGTATTTCATTGTTAAGAATGACCCTTGGTGAGTTTTGCATCGAAGCTGAATTTGGCTAGCCATTCGAATGTGATTTCAGTTGCGTAAATGCACAATTTACTTGTCCAATTCACACGCACACGAGTTTAAAAATGAATGTTTAGGTCCACACTTTAGACTAGTATTCAAGGCAATAGTGATGTTCATGTGTGATTAGTTCGGTCATCTGAGCAATGTGTTAAATTGCTCCATGCTTATAGAATAGGGGAATATTGCTCGAATTTCGATGTTTGATAAGACTTAGTAATACTTGTGTTGTTTGAATTCATGTTTTACAATTTGGGCATTCATTTAGGTATTTTAAGTTAGAAATTCATGACTTGTGCTCTGAAAACATCAAAATCCTAAATCATGTTGCAATTTCGGAATTGACTTTGGGCATGATCAACCAATTGTAGTTCATAAGTCTGCTTCAAGTTTTTGGTAGGTTAGATGTCTTAGAAAACGTGTTGAAATGTTTTGGAGTTGAGGAGAATTGGGTTGGATGTGAACAAAGGATTGGTTTTGCAGCAAAGGAAAAACCTTCCGAAATGTTTAGTCATAAACATTCCCAAAGGTTTTGTCCGATGTGCAAAACCTTCAAAAAAGTTTTGATCGACCTTCCGGAAGGTTTGCCTATTAGAATTTTGGACCTATGTAGTAATAAAACCTTCCAAAAGGTTTTTCTCTGAAACCTACAAACGAGGGTTCTAAGTTAGATTTTTTACAAAATCCTTTCACATTTCCCCCAAATCAAAGCATCTCAATCCCTCCCCTCTTCTCCTCCTACTCTCTTCTAACCTTCAAATTACTTCCCCCAAATCTCAAATTTCTTACTTTCTCTTGATTTAAGTTAACTTTTAGCGTGTTTTAGCCAAAAAATACCAAAGGTTCTACATAAACCCTAGAATTTCATTTCTCCTAAATTTCTAAAACCCTTTTTGTTCTTCTCCAATTTTATCAACTTCTTTGTGTTGGATCGTACATATGAGATGTCCATGGATGTGGTTGAAGTGTTTGAGAGTTTATGGAGGTTTTTTTGTGGCTATTGGGTTGGGGGCCCATACTAAGAGCCCTAGCCCGGGACTTCTCCACCCCCACTAGCTCTAGCTCTCGCAAAAGGGCTGGGGAGGGCCCAAGTGGCCAAGAGAGGAGAACAAAGGATAGGCATGATGCCCTCAGGCAACGTATTGAGGAGAAGGGCGTAACGTGTGAGCGATGGGTGGATAAAGCCTCTCTTGGGCATAGCAACGAGGTAGTGAGAATTATTAAACAATAGAGGTCGAAGTTGTGGTTTGAGGAAGTCAAGGGGTATAACTTGGGGATATATCGTGAGTTCTTTCAAAAGTTAGTGGTTTTGGGTGATGAAGGGAGTAAGATAAAGATGAATGTGAGGGAAAAAACATTTGAGGTGACCCCGGACTCAATAGCCACGGGGATGGGCTATGAGAGGCCTCCCCTGACCACCCCAATCTGCCCACACAATGTGGAAGGGGGTAGGACTCTTAAAGATTATGTGACCCTCATCATGAGCACCCGACCACGTTCAAGGAAATGACATTTGTCGAGGGCCTCAAGCATGCATATGGGGTCATGAATAAGGTCCTCTATTTTAACATAATGCCCCAAGGTTCGGAGAAGAACCCCAACATTGAGAAGTTGGCATTGCTTCATGCTTTTATGACGGGAGTTACCATTGATGTGGCATATTGCATTTGGTTAGAGATACGAGAGTTTACCCAAGCTGCAAAGCCAAAGGCAAATCTCCTTTTTGGTAGCCTAGTCACTCGTCTCTGTGACTAGGCTAATGTCAAGCACTATACCCACAATACACTTCTCCCCCAAAGACTGGAGCAATTGGCTAGTCCAGTAGTCGAAAAAGGGCTGCTAGGACTAGGGGGAGAGAATTAGGTGTCTGAGGCCATAGCAAAATAAGTCTGAGGCTGGTCCTTCTTCTTCGGCACCTCCTGTACCACCACTTACACCTGCCCCGGCTCGCACCATGTCGTATCGCATGGATGCTCTAGAGTTGACGGTGCACGGGATTTTAGAGATGATGTGGCTACTATTCTAGAATACATTCCCAGGAAGGCCTATGATGAGCATAAAATATTACATATTTAATGGCCTCATTACATGCATTTTAACTCAACTTTTGCATATAAGTACTTAGAGTTAGCTGAAATTATGAATAATGTTGAATATTCGATGTTGCAGGTAATTATGGGGTAAATCATGTATTTTGGAACCTTGTAACTATGTATGGATGTGTGGTGAAAGCATGGAAATATTACATGAGGATTTAGAGGCTTAAAAGTGAAGAAATCAAGGGGGTATTGGTGCTTGGGAACAAAGGTACCAACACCCACACTATTTGGTTATAGTACCTCGATTGTTCTCCATTTTAACCATGATCCACTTTGAATCTGAAAAGGTACAAAACATGAAAGTTGTAGATCTGAATGTCTTCTATATTGTGTCAAAATTTCAGCTCAATCAGACAATTGGATCAAAAGTTACGATAATTCTAAAAAAACTGGTTTGAAGTAGAGAAAGTATACCGGTAAGCCAAACTCCAGTAGCTAAAGAGTACCGGTACACCATGCCTGAAGTGCCCAGAATGCCTAAAAATCATGCTCCACTTGCTTGGGAGTTCCATCATTGATTCTCCCACTTGCCCCCTGACTTTCCATACACATCTACCTGTCTTCTACACCATGCTTGAAGACTTTGGAGGCTATGGCATTAGTGAGGATGGGAGAGAAGGGGGCCGCCTGGGGAGTTGTTGGGTAGGCTACTTCTAGCCTGTCCAAGCCATCATCTCACCTCCCATTGATGGAAGGGCTACACACACATGCTAGGGGACCACCATGGACCAAATTACAAGGCTAACACTCCATATATTCAGCATCACACCAGCTCTAAAAAGGGTGGCTACCTAAGCTTAGATAGTTCCTAGGAAAAAGATGATGAATAATAGATAGAAAGTTTATAGTTTTGCATTTTCCTTTCTGTTTCAGTTCTAGTTAACTTTAAACTTCTTGTAATCTTTAATTCTTGCACCATAATGTTATTTATTTCAAGTTCATTTCATGTTTAGTCTTACATTTTAGATTTTACCATTGTTGCTTTCAAGTTTTCTTCATTTCCTAGCTTAAAATGGGTATTGAATATTTTTCTTTATAGTTTAAGTTTTCTTGCATTAGTTTAAGTTCTATGCTTTATTTCTTCATTATGTCTCTTTACATTATGCATGTCTTTCATTTAATCATGAATAGCTAGATTTTTAGTTGGCTAATTCAAGGGAGACCTCCTCTTGGGTTTTCCATTTCAACTCATTTTTTTTCCTTTCTCGGTGTACGATGGTTCAGTTTGACTGGGTTGAGAGTGGATGTAGTTGTGAGTCTTTGATATTCCATAGGCCTGGTCACGGTTTACGCTTGGATCCTCACCATCTCATCCCTAGCTTCTGACAAATCAATCGTTCATCTTTAAACCCTCGGAGGAAGGTTTTGATTTGATTGGAAATTCTCATTGGAGTGAATCTTTTGGATTAGCGAACACTTATTTTTATTGTATTTTTATTTACAAACTTCACTGACCAAAACACTAACAAAAATTTTACACTTCTCTCTCTTTTCAACAAAATTACCTTCACAAACTTGAACTTTTCTTTCCTGATGAGACGACCTTGAAATACTTTTCCAAGTAAAACAACAAAATTTAAAAGACTCCTTGCGCTTAGGGAGCACTTTTGTACACACGTATTCCGATTTATTTTTATTTCATACATTTCATTACCACCATTCCGTTGCCCCATTTCCTACATCATTCCGAGGGAGAATGAACTCCCTTCACACATAAGCCATATATACACATTTGAGGGCGATGTGTGGAGATTAGGGAAAGCATACAACAGTTTTCAACAAGCATATTTGGCGTCGTTGCCGAGGAACGATGAGTCCTTAGGAACGTAACCAAACTTGTACAAGCATCCTATCCCCAGAGGGCCTCCACCACAGCCAGCTGGACCATTAGCCTTAGCTCCCATACCTTCTACCACTTTGGAGGTGGGAAAGGATGACGATGACGAGGAGGAGTTAGAGTCAAAGTCTGAGTCTGAGACTGGGGACGAGGATGCCTTTGATCTTGATGACGATTGTGGAGTTTTTGTAGTTTGTTTTGGTTCTTGGTTGTACACAACTAGGGTTCTTTTATTGGCCAGTAGAAGTGTCATGACGATTTCGCCATTTTGTTTAAGAACTTAAACCATTGTAAAGAAATATTTGGAATGATCAATGAAATACCACATTTCTTTAGTTTAAATCATTGCCCAAAGCTATTTTTGCAATTGTAATATGATTTGTGTATTTTGAATGTTATGGTGGTATGAATGGATTTTGTTTTAATTTTATAGCTTATGATTTGTAATAATGTTTGCTAGGGACTAGTAAAACTCAAGTTGGGGGGTGTGATTAACACAAAAACATGACATATTTTGGATGCTAACATGCCATTTTCTACATCCTTGTGTCATAAAATTGGGGGAAAATGTGTTTAATCTTTGTTTTGATGGAGTTTTGTGTGAATGCAGACAAAATGATATAAATGAGATGAGTCAAACCCCCCATTGAAGTGTTTGAAGTCAATGAAGAGGAGGGGTTAGCTTAAAGGAAGGTTTGGAGGGAGAAAAACCAAGAAAATTCAAATTGGTTGAAAACCTTTTGGAAAGTTTGGGTAAAAGCTTGCTGGAAGGTTTTGCCTTGGATTTCTTTCTCACTGCCAAAACCTTTCGGAAAGTTGTCTACTAGATTAAAACCTTCCAGAAGGTTTTGCCTACTGGAGTGAAACCTTCCGGAAGCATTTGTCTACTAGAATGAACCTTCCGGAAGGGTTTTCCTGCTGCCTTCTTCATTTAATTGTTCCTGCACAAACTTTCCAAAAAGGTTTTTGTCGATCTTACGGATGGTTTTGCCCAGATTGCCCTGACAGCCTGCAACTCAAACTTTGCCATTTAGGGGTCCCGTTTACACTTCTCCAATATATCCCCTTGATGAGCACATAATATTCTATATGTAAAGGCCTCATTATATGCATTTTAACTCAACTTTTGCATTTAACTTAGAGTTAGCCAATTTTATGAATAATGTTGATATTTCGATGTTGCATCTTTTTATAGTTTAAATCATTGATTTTAGGACCTTGCAACTATGATGGATGTGTGGTGAAGTCATGGACACAATACAACTTAAAAGTGAAGAAATCAAGGAGGTAATGGTGCTAGGGAACAAAGTCTCCAGCTGCCACATCATTTGGAAGCAGAGCCTCGATTTTCCTTCATTTTGACTATGATCTACTTCGATTCTGAAAAAGTTTAAAACTAGATGTTTTCTGTATTGTGTCAAAATTTCAGCTCAATCCAACGGTTGGATCAAAAGTTAGACCGATTCTATGAAAAGTGGTCCAAAGCATAGAAGGAACCGTACTGGTACGCGGTACCGGTACTTCGAATCCAGTAGCCAAACTGTACCGGTACGCACTACCGGTACGCTCCCCTAAAGTAGTCTCGAACCTCCTGTAACTCATCTCCACTTACTTGGGGGCCCACCTACACTTCTCCCACTTGTCCTCCAATATTTCCTTACACATTTACATGCCTCCCTGACACAAATTGAAGAATTTTGAGGCTTGACACTTATGGAGGATGGGAGAGAAGAGGGCTGCCATGTGGACTGCTGGGTAGGCTTTCCTAGCCTGTCAAAGTCCATCCATTCAGCCCCCTCTTGATGGGAAGCCTGCACACAAACCCTAGGGACCATCATGCACGAAAATTGAAGGCTCTCCAACATTATTTTCAGCATTACACAACCATTTGGGGTATAGCTACCTAAGCTTAGAAAGCTCCCAAGGAAGAAGATGATGAATAGTGTCATAGTGTGAGAAATTTATGTTTTTTGCATTTTTTTCCATCTTTTCACTTGTAGTTTACTATAAGACTCTTGTAATCCTTAACTCTTTCACTTTAATCTCATTCATTTCAAGTATTTTGCAAGTTTAGTTACATGTTCTTGGATCTACCATTGTTGTATTAAGTTTTTCTTCATTTCAAGTTTAAAATGGGTATTACATATTTTTCTTCTTAGATTAACTTTTCTTTCTTTAAGTTATGTTCTATGCTTAATGTCTTCATTATGTCTCTTTACATTATGCTTTTCTTTCTTGCAAACATGATTAGCTAGATTTAAGTTGGCTAATCTAAAGGAGACCTCCTCTTAGGATTTCCATTTCAATTTCATTTTCATTCCTCTCTCGGTGTACGATGGTTCGGTTTGACTAGGTTGAGGGTGGATGAGGTTGTGAGTCTTTGATATTCTGTAGGCCTAGTCACAGTTTATGCTGGGATCCTCACCATCTCGTCCCTAGCTTCCCACGAATCAATCGTTCATCTATAAACCCTCGGAGGAAGGTTTTGAGTTGAGTTGGCACTCCCATTAGAGTGAACCATTTGGATTAGCCAACACTCATTTTCATTGCATTTTCATTCTCAAAACTTCAACCACAAAACTCAAACAAAAGATTTTACACTTTCTCTTTTTGAAAAAATCACCTTCACACACTTGAACTTTTCTTTCTTGAGGAGACGACCTTGGAATACTTTTCCAAGTAAAACACCGACATATAAGAGACTCCTTGCGATTGGGGATCACTTTTGTTCACACACTTACATATTTCATACATTTTGTTCATTTCATTTCCACCATTCTGTTGTCCTATCTCTTGCATGAATCCGAGTGAGAGTGACACTCACCCACACAATAAGCCATATACATATTTGAGGGTTCATGTTAGGAGCATAGGAACAACAACGTTTTTCAACCAATCACCTTGCACATCTAGGAGCCTCCCCTCACCTTTACTTGGAATTGGAAGACCATTGCAATAATGAGGAGGATAGAGAAGAGGCATGCAAGAGAGAAAGGTTAGGCTTGTCCTAGCCTGCACTATCCCATCCCTTTCAGCCCCCTATGATTGGAAGCACATCACTCAAGCTAGGGGACACTCTATGGACATTTTTGCAAGCTCAAGACTCCATTATTCAGCATTATGCAGGATACATTGTAATATAGAGAGAGGGAGTCTAAGGAAGATGATGAATAGTGTTAGAGATAAGTTAAGATTTTTGCATTTCCTTCCACCCATTGTCTAGTAATTTCTTGTAAGGATCTTTTAAGCTTTGTTTGAAGTCTTTAATGCCATTTATTACAAGTTTCTTTGATGTTTAGTCTTTCATTCAAGATTTCACCATTAATGCACTCAAGTTCTTCAATTTTTAGTTTTTAAAATGAGTATTCAATGTACTTTCTTTTAGTTTATGTTTTCTTGCATTAACTTTGCTAAAATCTTCATTGCTCTACAATGTCTTTCCAATTACATTATTGTCTTTTCTTTAAGAATGAGAAGCTAAGTCTTTAAGTTGGATAATCCAAGGGAGACCTCCTATTGGGTATGCTATTTCAACTTATTTTCTTTCCTCCCCTCTGTGTACATTGGTTCGGTTTGACTGGGATGAGTGTAGACATGGTTGTGAGTCTTTGATATCCCCTAGACTTGTCACGGATTATGCATGGATCATCACTTCCATTTTGTCCCTCGCTTCCCACGAATCAATCGTTCATCTATGCACTATTTGAGGAAGGTTTTGAGTTGACTTGACATTCACATTGGAGTGAACCTTTTGGATTAACCAACACTTGTTTCCCATTTTATTTTTGTCACAATAAAAATACAAACCAAACTTCAACATCAAAAGATTTTACACTTTTCTTTTTACCAAAATCACCTTTAACATGATTCACCTTCTTCCTTGAGGAGACGACCTTGAAATATGATTCCAAGTAAAACACAACAAGCAAAAGTCTCTCTGCAATTGGGGAGCATTTTTGTTCACATATACACACATAGGCATTTCATTTGTCCTCCATTCTGTTGTCCTTTCTTTTGACATCATTTCAAGGGAGAGTGACACTCCCCTTTATACATACACTATACACATTGAAAATGATGTTCGTAAGTTAGGATACTACAACAGAAACCATCAAGCAATCACTCCCCCTTTTGTTAGATCACTTCAATGGTCAGTCTCTCCCTCAAACAGATATGTAGCCAAACATACACATAACCTTGGAACTATACAGATTGCATCCATCGCCTTCTTGACTTGCCTTACCATTTCTTAGCTTGCATAGGTTTGATGGTTCCCTAGAATTATTGTAGAGGTTGCTTAAGAAACTCTTTGAAGACTATCATTTGTCTATCTCCAAGCTCTCCTTAATTGACCATCGATCGCTCCTTATTATTTACCTAAGGTATATTTGGCAATTGCAAAACTTCATCATTCCTAACACCTTGCACCGGCTCTGGCTACATTGGAACATTATTTATGGTCCCTGCCAACCCTGACAGTTATGTTTGAATTAGTGTAGTGAAAGTAGTCATACACTGATATAATAGCTGCAATTCGCCTTACCCAGGTTCAGCAGTATTGTTTTGGGCATGCTCCTGCGACACATCATTCTTCATGGAAGTGACTACTAGCTTTCCCTTTCCAGTTCGCGTGTTAACCATTTCCTAGCAAAATCACCAAATATATACTATTTGTCTCTCTTTACTATATAAAATGAATCAAGCTAGCTACCCAAATGCTCAATTTAGACACAACACATTACTATGAATCAAACCCACAAAGCTTGAGTTATCATTATAGCACATAACATTAAACAATACAATAACTAATAACAAATCCACATATTCATGCCACTATCTTAAATACACCAAACACACCAATGTATATACATGCACACACTAAAGTACAAGTACATATATCATACACATCTAACTCACAACAAACTTGTTTTCCACTTTTTAGTCTCCTATGTTCGTAATAATGGATGCATTAGAGTCAATCTTAGGCTTAGCCATTGACTGAACTTGATTCGCTTGCACCTATCCATTTTGGTGAACAGGTACTTATTGATCTCCTACAACTAGACGAATCACTCAATCCCTTTCTTTTTCAATGGCATGCTAATCATCCTCTAACTCTACATCCAATCTATGTTGTATCAACATTTACTATTGTATAGGATCTAACATCTTATGATAAAGTGCCACTTCATGAGCTGTTTGCACTACCCTCCATAATGCCTTCACATTAAGTCTAACTCTCATTCCTCTCACAAAACCATCCAGATTGAGTGCCTTTAGAAGCATATATAGGTCGTCCTAATTTGGCATTCTCTTAAATGTCACTGTCAATCATTAATTCAAACATTACTAATCCATTACAATAGAGAAGATAACCATTAACTGCTTAAAATTGATATATAAGTCAACCATCAATCAGATAAAGTACAAAAGCAAACATCAGATACTTTTCATATGTAACAAACCAAATAACGTACATGACTTTATCCGAAATATGTGAACTCAAGTGCAGGCGGTTAAGTTATAGTAATAATTTACTTAAGTCCTGAGTCGAATCCACATGGAACTAATGTTGGTGTTTGAATTTATGATCTATAGAGATGAAACTAAATCTTGAATTTGGGAGTTATGATGGTGATGATATTTTCTAAACAAAATATACGATTTTTTAAATGGAAATATAAACCACTCTTTAGTTCGAGCATCCATACATGTGTAGATGTGTTCAAGTGCTATATTTGTGTTATATTGATTTTTCAATTATCCCCTACGTCAATTGCAAGTTAATCGGAGGATAAAGATTGAAAGTGTGAATTACGAGCATAGCTCAGACGTCTTTGTAAAAAATTATTAAAATTGCTTATGCCGAGACTTTACCTATCTATAAACAATCAAATAACTCTAAAAAGTATCCAGCACTAGTTAAGCTATTCAATCATAAATTAAAACACAATGTTAGTAAAGACTGAAAGATTGTCATGAAGACCTAACTTGGGTACTTGGAGTAAATCACTAGAATCCCCAATGCCAAGACTTAATTTGTCAATAGGTGGTCAAAGAATTGCACAAAGTACTTTAGCTTTGATATATACATTCAATCATTCAACATGTAAAATAAAGGATAGTACAATAAGCATAATGAAATGGCATAAATATAGCTTCCGAACAATAATTTACACGTCCATAACTTCTTACTAAAGAGTGAATGAGAAACTGCTCACTCTTCATTGCTAGAAGAAAGCTAGAAAAGTGAGTGAATTTCATCCCTCTAAGTAGAGAAACTTAGGATTACAAAGGTAGAAATATAAAGACAATACAATGCTTATCTCCAACAAAGCATAAGTAAAATACTACCTACCCTTCAAAGCTACATGAGAGCTAAAAAGGTCAAAGCAGTTCACTGTTGTAGGTGAAGTAGAAAGTTACATAAAATGTATGCTAATGAAAGTAATACTAAGAAAGTAGAATAAAACTAGTTAATTTGGAGAGGTAATTCCTCTTTCAAAATTTATCTTTTGCTTCAAGAGGATTGGGGTATTTATAGGCAAAAGGTGCATGAAATCAGAATTGGAGAGTCAATGGATGAGTAAAAATTCTTTGGCAAGGGGCATTTGAACGGTATGGGGGCATCTGGACAGTGGTTGAAAGTGACATACTCGAGAAAGTAGCTTTGGCACCTTCCTATCCTATCCTATCCTTGTCTGATTTTATTTGACTTTGGCTAGATGGATGGTGGCTATCTTCTAGAAGGTCTTCAAGTTTGAATTCTTGGCAGTTCCCTCCACATGATTTTTCCTCCAATTTTTTTTTAAAAAAATTGACTTTTAACCCCTAAAATTCTTGTTAATATCTAATCCATCCTATATTATTAAAAATCATATAATTTACATCAATTTTATCTTGAATCATAAGTAATTAACCAATGCAATGCAATAAAAAGGGAGATTGTCTTCTCCAAAATCACACTGAACCAAAAGATGTCTCAAACTGCCATTGGAGAGCTTGAAAACTTTGGAGATCTCAATTTCATACTCTCAAACTCTCCTAAGTTACTGCAAATCCATCCTAAATCAGTTGTAGACTTCTCCTTTCTACATTTCTTGCCTCAAATCTCACCTAAAAATAAAAAACTCAAAACCCGCTTGAAATAAAAAATCCAAAAGGAATACCTATTGCTGAAAAATCTACACCAATTCTCACACTCCAACAAATGTCATACAATAAAAATTAAAAAGAAATCAACTATACAATACAAATTATTTTCAATCAATTTTTCAAATCATAACGTGGATCTACCAACTCAAAAGACTCCACCTCTGGCAAAAATCCTAACAAGAATGGTTTTAATCGCTGCCCATTAACTTTAAAGATGTTGTTCTTGGCATTCTAAATCTCAATAGCCCTATGAGGAAAAACCTCCTTAACTACAAATGAACCTAACCACCTTGGCCTCAACTTACTAGGGAATTTTTTCTAATGATGCGCTTGCCATGGAAGACTTTCATTCTAGCTTTCACAATCTTAGCAATCTTATAAACCTCATTTCTTAATTCTTCCAAATCATTAATCAGAAGATTTCTAGATTCCCCTGCCTTGTCGATATCAAAGTTCATACACTTAATTTCCCAGTATACTCTATGTTCAAGCGCAACAAGCAACCTATAAACTAACCAAAAATGATGCATGTCAAGTATTGTTTTAAAAGTAGTTCGATAAGCCCGCAATGCTTCGGTCAGTCATAAGGACCAATCTTTGCGATCTAGGTTCACTAATTTTTCCAAAATTTGTTTTATCTTCTTATTGACGAATTCAACTTGCCTACTTGTCTTTGGATGATAAGGTGTACTCATTTTATGGGCATCAAATTTAAAAAAATCTATTACAAAAGTGAAGCCCACCATCACTAATAATGGCTCGAGGTGTCCCAAACCTATAAAGGATGTATTCTTTTAGAAAATTTGATCACCGTACAATGATCATTGTTATGGCAAGGGATAGCCATGTAAACTTGATCACTGTGTGATGATCTTTTTGAGACATAGTCTACGACATCTAAGATATACAAATTACTGAACGATTGGGGGAGTGGTTCCTTTAAGTCAATGCACCAACAATCAAAAAATATCTATGACAAGGAGAGGGTTCAAGTGCATCATGTTTCTTTGTGAGATACCCCCCAACCGTTGGCAACGATCACAAGATAAAAAAAAGGCATGGTTATCTTCAAATAGTATTGGCCAATAGAATCCACCCTGTAAAATCTTTGTAGTGGCTTCTTTGAAGAAAAGTGGCATCAACATGCTTCAGTATGACAAAAGCTGATCACACTATGGACTTCAAAATTAGGAATGCATCTCCTAATTATTTAGTCTTTACAATATCTAAATAAGTATGGATTATCCTAAAAGGAGTTGCATACTCAATCAAAAAAAAATTCTTATCCAAAGGAGTGAATGAAAAATGGAAAGTATGTGTGGCTAAATAATTAGCAATATCAGCCTACAAATGTACCTTTGAAACTACCAGAAGCTACTCATCTAGAAAATTTTCATTGATAGGCACTGCATCCTCGTGAAAGTTATATGTGAGCCATGAAATGTGATCTGCCACTATATTCTCTACTCCACTTTTTTCTTTGATGATCATATCAAATTTTTGTAGGAGTATCCACCTTAGCAATCGTAGCTTTTCATCTTTCTTTGTCAACATATATTTTAGGGTTATATGATCAATAAAAACAACAATTGGGGAGCCTTCCAAGTATGATTAAAACTTATCCAACACATAATAAATATTAAGTAACTCTTTTTTAGTGATAGAATAGTTCATTTGAGCATCATTGAGAATTTTACTTGCATATTAAATGACATAGGGCTTCTTTTATTTCCTTTACACTAGCACTAAGAAGTAACAAAATACAGGACCAACTATTCTCTCTAAGACTTGATCCAAGAAAGGAAGAGGAAAGTGGTCTTTCTTAGTTACAAGATTGAGTTTGTAGTAGTCAATACATATATGCCATCCCCTGACAACTCGGGTAGGCGCCAACTCATTTTCTTCATTCTTGACTACAGTCACTCCAGATTTCTTGGGTACCACTTGGGTTAGGCTGACCCGCTTACAATTTCAGATGGAAAATATGTTTTTCGCATCCAACAATTTCAATACTTCAACCCATACAACCTCCTTCAAATGAGGTTTATTTGTTGCTACATTTGGTTAGAGGGTTTTGAGTCTTCTTCTAAAAAAATAGCATGATTACATACAATATGGCTTATGCCCTTTAAGTCAGTGATAGTCTACCCTATAGCACTATAATGGCGCTGAAGGACTTTAATAGCTTAGACTCTTGGTCCGATGTGAGTGTAGATGAGATGAACACCAGGGATGATTCACCCTCCCTAGGGAATGCATACTTTTAAATTAGAAGGGATGTAGAGATCTGAAAAGTGAGGATAAATTTTTCAATTTTGCTAGTAGGGCACTATTAATGTACCATATTTCGGTAGGCCACTACATACACTTCATTTAGGTGTAGGTCATATTCAGAAGCATAATTTGAGTATTCCATAGAAGAGAAACATTCTTAGAGTGTTAAAATACATCTACTATGTGAATTTGAGCCTAAACACCAATAGTTACAAAAATAAGACAAAAAAGGCATCCCGGGTGGCCTAGGTGGGACCGACCAAACCAGGCCACTATCGAAAATCTATTGTTTTTATGAAAATATTTATTTAAAATAATTTTAAGAGCTTTGGTCAAAATAAATATCAAATTGAGGCATTTCGGGACGAGTTGTAGTGTAATGGGGTCGTGGATTCATCAAGGGCAAAAAGGTCATTTTGCACCTTTGCCCTCCATTATAAATACAGACCCCTTAGGGTAAAAATATCTGTTTTTGGTCTGAAGAAGGGCAATACATGTTCATGGAGAGAAGTGAAGAAAAAATCCTAGGTTCTTCAAGCTTCAAGCCACCAAAACTCATTCCTAGGCCTAGATTCTTGCAAGACTTCCTTCTCAAAAGTTGTTCCTCTCAGCAAGGGCTATATTCTCACTGATCAATTCGGCTGTGTAGTGAACACAACTCCCTTGATTTGATAAAAATTATTTTAGGTACGATATTTTTCTAAGTTGGGAATAGATTTAAGTTTTCTTGTCTTTCTATGTGTTGATTGAATAATTTAGGCATTTATTTGATGTTAAAAAATCACTTAGGTGGTAGTTGCTTTGAAAAGTTAGAGCTAGTAGTTTAACTACTTTTGTGTTCTTTGAGTTTCTTGACAATTTGTTACGATGATAAAGGTGTACCTTGCTTATGTGTTGAATTATTATGTTCGAGCTTATGTTATGTGGAGAAACTCTTGTGGTTTGAGAGTTATGATTTATTCCATGAATTGGTAGTTTGTGTATTTATATTTTCTTTGAGAAATTGTGAAAGTAATGAACATGAAACTTGATCATATATTTAATTAATTGAATTGTGCCTCATATTCGTGTAGATAAAATGTTGTGAATTTGAAGTTATGTTTTACTTTATGAATGAGACATATTTTAAGTTATACGTCATGTGTTGATGAAATGTTCCATTGAATTTACATTGAGAAAAATCAAGGCATCATGACATACATAAATCTTTTGAAACATAGTGTGGGTTGAGCACTTGGTGCTATGCATTATGAGGGTGTAGATCCTATGGTGAAAAAACCCAAAATCTAGTCAATGACATTACTCGCGGGCTGATGGGGACAGACCATGAAGCGTCATTTGGAAGGAAACGTGTGTCATGCATATTAACATTTCATAGCATTGAGGGATTTTGGGCTTGTTGCTTTTAAAATGTACACTTGCACATGCCACGTTGATGAGTTGGTTTTATACCGACGAATTGTGTACTTTTGACTTGAAGAAATTGCAAGTTTTCGATTATTTTATGTTCATTTTTATTTTATTTTTTGTGCTTTAATGTTATTTGGTAGGAATCATCATTTGGAAGGAAACAAGGTCAATTTGGAGGCTTAAAGGTGAAGAAACCAAGACAAATGCAATTTGGAAGGGTTAGCCTACTGGTTTCCCAAAGTTTTGACACACTACTGCTTCTTTTCCCAATTTTGACCATGATCTACTTTGAATCTGAAAAGTGAAAAACATGAAAGTTGTAGATCTGGATGTCTTCTATATTGTGTCAAAATTTTTGCTCAATCAGACTATTAGATCAAAAGTTAAGATAATTCTACGAAAATTGGTCTAGGGCAGAAACAGTACCGGTACTCGCCCCAGCGTTGTTCCAACACTGTTTCAGTGCCCCTGCAACCACATACTACCAAAGCAGTACTTTTTCAGTGCCTTTCAAGGGTCCCCGCGCTTGTGTTCTCTTTGGAAGCGAGTTTTGACTTGTTTTGACCCGAAATTGGACTTTAACCCCACAAGCTAGGGTTTTGGCTTATATATAAAGATTCTGAATTTTGGGGGCTTAAAACAGATGGAAAAACCAAGGAATTGGAAGAAAATTGAAGATAAGAATTGAAGGAACCGACACGACGAAGATGGGGTTTTATAGCTAGAGAGGGATTGAAGATTGCAACTAAGTTTTCATTCCGTTTCTCTTACTTTTAGTTCTTGAATGTTTGGGATGTGGTTTAATTTGATAATGATGTCTTTCAATTACATTATGAACTAAATTTTTATTAAGATTGCAACAAAACCTAATGTTTAGTTAAATTAATCTACTCTCGTTTCTAGTTCTTATTGATCTTATATGAGATGTTTGTCATATTTTGTATTTAACATATGATTGTGTGGCCAACAATTAATTTGATAACTTAGATGAAATTTGGAGATAAATTCGAGGTTTAAATCGAAATATGATCACATGCGTCTAGTTGATTCTTCTTAGGATTGAATAGCTGGATTTGTGTATAGGATCGGAATATACCTATATGTCGTGTGTAACTTTTATTAGAGTTTATACTTAATGAATCTATTTTAACTTATTTTGCATAGGAATATAGCAATTTAATTGGGAGAGATATGTTTATCTTACTATCAGAAAAGGTTTGATAAATAATTTTGAAGTCTCAGTTAAAAACTTATTTTGATCAATTAACTAGAAAGAGAGTGGAGAGATTTAAACGAAGCATTGGGGGAAGTTGTAATCTTAACTTCTCTTATCCGGTAAATTCTACCCTTGATTATTAAATTTAGCTTAGTTTTAAATTAGTCACTTCACAATTCAATTCTAATTGTTTAAATAAAATTGAATTGATACAAAGTTTGTACTTGAAATTTATTAGTAATAATTCTTTGTGGGAACGATACTGTACTTATCACTTTATTACTTGCTGATCGTGTATACTTGCACGTAAATTGTCAATACCAAATTCGGACAACAAGTTTTTGGTGCCGTTGCCGGGGAATTATTCTAGTAATTAGTTCAATATTAATTTCAATCAATTTGATCTTAGTTTAAACTTATTTAATTTTCTCTTTTAATTGTTTTAATTTTCTATTTTAATTTTTTTCGCAAGCACTCTTGAATTTTGTATGCAAACAAGATCGACAGGTCAAGAGCTACTACTATACAAAGATGAAATTGAAAGAAGACTTTGAAACTTGCGAAAGCAGTGTCAAGGAGTAGATAATCAAGAAACTATGATAGAAGATGAGCAAAAATACTAAGGGATTATGCTATGCCGCTTGTTACGGAAATATAATCAAGCATTCAATGGACTGCAATTGAAGCAAATAATTTTGAGATCAAGTCGGGCACCATTCAAATGATTTAGAATTCAGTGCATTTTGGGGGTTTGCTTGACGATGACCCAAACAACAATTTAATGAGTTTTCTGGAGATATGCCACACATTCAGATACAATGGGATTTCTGAAGATGCGATTAGACTCTGACTTTTTCCTTTCTAACTTCGTGATAAGACAAAGAGTTGGTTATATGGATTGTCGTCGGGTTCTATTACCACATGGACAGATTTAGCTAAAAAATCCTTAGCTAAATACTTTCCACCAGCTAAAACTGCAAGGAAGAGGAATGACATCACTTCATTCGCACAACATGATTTTTACACTCTCTATGAAGCTTGGGAGCAATTCAAGGACTTAATCCGAAAATGCCCTCATCATGGTATTCCTGAATGGTTGCAAGTTCAAACGTTCTACAACTAGTTGTTTAGTGCTACCCGAACCAGTATAGATGCAGCTACAGGAGGGGCATAAATGGGGAAATTTTTTTATGAAGTTTATGAGTTGTTGGAGACGATGGATGCCAATAATTATCAGTGGCCCTCTACAAGGATCAATCAACCAAAAGTGATAGGGATTTATAAAGTTGATGCGGTTATTACATTGGCTGCACAAGTTACTACGTTGACAAAGAAGATTGATACTTTAGGGGTGTAGCCTATTCAGAGGGTGGCAGTTGTTTGTGAATTATGTACCGGGAACCATCCGACCAATCAATGTGCAATTAATCTTGAGTAGTTACAATACGTTGGTAACCACAACAAGCAACAATATAGCAATAATTCTAACAATTATAACCCTAGTTGGATGAATCATCCGGGCTTTTCACGGAATAATAACCAAGCCCAAACTTCTGCTCTAACACAATCATACCCACCAAGATTTTAGAATCAAGCTCCACAGCAAGAAAAGAAGCCAAATTTGGAGGAGCTATTTTCCAGGTACATAGCACAGAGTGAGACAAGGATGAACAGTATGGATGTATCAATCCGAAACCTGGAAAATAAAATGGGTCAGCATGCTAATGCCATTAACAACTAACCTCAAGGTACTCTACCTAGTGATACAGAGATCAATCCTAAAAAGGAAGGTAAGGAGCATTGCAACATTATTGCATTACGAAGAGGAAAAAAGTTACCTAAGGTTATTGGTGGAACTCCAAAATAATCACATGTAGATTACACTAAGGGTAAAGAAAAAGATAGCAAGAATGTGGACCATGAAAAGGAAGAAGAAGATCGAGTTGCATGTTCTAATGAAGGTAATCCTAGAGCTATTATGCCTCTTGTGCCATTTTCACAACGTTTGCAGAAACAGAAGTGGGATAAGGAGTTCTCTAAATTCATGAAAGTGTTTAAGATGCTCCAAATAAATATTCCTTTCGCAGAAGCAGTGGAGAGTATGCCTAACTATGTTAAATTTATGAAGGAAATTCGGTCAAGGAAGAGAAAACTATGTGATTTTAAGAAAGTGGTACTCATGGAGGAATGCAGTGCTATTCTCCAAAAGAAGCTACCACCAAAGCTCAATGACCGGGGTAGCTTTACAATTCCATACACAATAGGCAATAAATTTTTCGGGAAAGCGTTGTGTGACTAGGGAGCTAGTATCAACTTGATGCCACTCTTAATTTATCAGCAATTAGGTTTGAAGGAAGCAAAGCCAACTAATGTTACATTGCAGCTTGCAGATAGAACACTGACTTGATCTGAAATATGTACACCCAAGTGCAGGCGGTCAAGTTGTAGTAATAATTTGGTTTGAGTCTGGTGTCGAATCCACAGGGAACTAGTAATTTTGGTGTTTCAAAGTGGACAGTAACAGAAACCAATTGATTGTAACCTTTGAGATGGTGGGTGATTTCTTGAACAAAATATTGAATTCTTTCCAAGAAGTTTTTTAGACAAAATATAAGATGAATTCAAATAGAAGGAAAGTCACTCTTTAGTTCGAGGGTCGGGACATGTGCTTGATTATCTGGTGCATTATATTTATGCTTGATAACTCAATTAACTCTTGTGTCAACAGCAAGTTAATCGGAAGATAGAGATGGATTAAAATCATGGTTCCTATGTCTTATAGAAATTTACAAGAATTGTTTGTATCGAGAGTTATCGCGTCCACAAACAAGCAAGTGTTCCTACGTGACATCCAACCGTGACTTTAATATTCCATTTTTTAAAATAAGCATCATAATGGGGATGATTAAAGGGTAGTCATGAAGATCTAGCCAAGGTACTTGCCTTGAAACAAGGAGCCTTTCCATGCAAGAGTCATCTGTGTCATAGAAAGACTTTCGATTATACAAAGTACCTTAGCTTTGCTAGATGCAATCAGTCATCCAATAAGCAAAGAGATATAAACGTTAAGCATTAGAACAAAGCATCATATAACTTCCGGATGATTAATACATGTTCTTCACCTCTTACTATAGAGTGAATGAAAACTACTTACTCTTCATAGCTTTGGTAAAGCTAAAAAAGTGAGTGATGCTCATCCCTCTAAGTAGAGGACTTCTCAAAGTAAAAGTACAATTAACAAGGAGCTAATCTTCAACGAAGAATGAGTGAATCACATTCCATCCTTCACGGCTTTGGTAAAGCTCTAGAAAAGTGGAAGAGTTTCATTCCTCTAAGTAAGAAGGGAGCTCAAATAATGAAAGTGCAAGACATAAATTAAAGCATGTATGTAAGAGCATAAATATAAAGACTAGAAGTAAATGGCGACATAAATTTAAAGACTTGAATTAATTAAAGAAACTAGAACTCTTAAGCAAGTGTAAATGCAAACATTAATGTAAAGAAAAATGAGTGGGAATCTATACTCCCCACTTCTTCTAGAAAAGAAAAAGACTAAGACAAGAATTAAAATAGATATATGTGATGAATGCCAAGTGATGAATCCCTCAAATGATTCCACCCATGAGACCTCCCCTTCTCTCCACAAAACCAAGTGTATTTATAGGCAAGGAGAAGCCAGGGAGGGGGTACAAGAATAGAACTGGGTGTCAAAGTCAAAGTGAAAAGCCAACCACTCTTCAGGCAGTCTGTCAATACCGTTCGAATGGTCAATGACGTTCGAACGATATTTCTGTCTTTGCTCCACATCGTTCAAATGTCAGATGGATTTAGTGTCTACCACTCATGTCAAAAGACACGTGGTTCTCTATAGAAAATCTCCCTCCAAGTCTTTGTGCAAATCTCCCTCTAGGTCCTTGCAGAATCGGACTGTTTTCTCCAATAATTCCAGGGGCGTTCGAACGGTGGTTGTCGTTCGAACATGGCACTCAAGTGCCTGAGTCTTCTAACTGCAAGTTTGCAACACGCCATGTCTCCAGTCAGTTTAATCTTGTCATTGCTCCAGTGGACGTTCGAACGTTTATGACCGTTCGAACGTAGTTCTCAAGTCTTGGCCTAGTTTTTTTCATGACCGTTGAATGGTATGTAACGTTCGAACGTTGCTTCCTTGTTCTACGCTTTCACAATTTGTTCGCTAATGTGTTGTAGTGTTCTTCAAAGGTACTTTTTGTTGCCCTTAAACCCCTGTAAACTTTAAGACCTGAAACATCATCACTTAAACTCCATCAAAGCATAATTAGTCCAAAACGGGGCATAAGAATATGCTACATTTGAGTCTTAATCACACTCCCCAACCTAGATATTGCTAGTCCCTAGTAATACAAATAGATGTAAATCTATTTCTAACACCTTTTTTTCGTTGGTTATCCGGTTGCATTTAGCTTATGCAACAAGCCGTTAAACCTCTAGGTTTACCCTAGTGGATGAGTGTTGTCTCGTGAGGGTTTTTAGTCAAGCTACCCACAAACTTCAGTCGAGCAAATGTGAATGTGAAATTACTGATTAAAGTAAATTATCAACATGGTCATTGAGATACCCATCCCTTAATTTTGACTTTTAACCCTACATGCTCTTTACCATCGGTATCATCCCTATGCAAAAATTAGCATCTGTCATATTAGCATTTGAAATTTCCTTTATAGTAGGACGATCATTGTAGAAAAAAGAATTGGTGTATAACAAACATTCCACTTTTACCACCATCCATGGATAGTTTTGACTTCCCAAATCTCTCATATGGATGCTCTCAGCGAAAGATTCACTCCGACTATGGTGACTTGTTTTTCACTAAGCATATAATCAGAAGATGGCCAATTAGAACTTGTATAATTCAGTAAAGGAGTGAAATTTTTTAGCAAATAAACTAATCATGTTCTTGGCATAACCTCATGGAAGAATATTGATGCAAATAACGAAATGTTATATAACATACCCCAACTTTTGATTGACAACGTGCATATGCATCAGACTTGAGATCAATTAGGGCTTTCATAGGTTGTAATGTGGCTAGAGGTTAGCGGTTAACGAAATGACGTCAACAGAGTTAAAAAATTATATCTCTTTTTCTGCATTTTAACACACCTCTGGTTGGCTTTTTGACATTTCTTCTGGGAATGAGATTTCTTTCTTTTATCTTTCCCATTTTTCACTTTCTTGGCAATTCCTTGCCTTTCTACCTCTCTTCCTTTTTTTGGGTTGTTTTCACCAATTTTCTTTTCTTTCATGGAAAATAGCCTCCATTATCTCTTCTAGTTTCCTTGCTTTTCTGTATCATTCAAATTTATACGAGGGTGCAAGAAAATTAGATAGCAGGGTAGGTCAAGTATTTTTCCTTGTGGCTTGGTCATCATATGGGCTTTTTGGAAAAGAATTTATACCTTTGAAGGCTCAATCATGGCTGACTAGGGTCATACTTTTGTGAAAGGATTAGCTAAGGCTCAAAAGTGATCCAAAGATGGCCTAACATCCTTTCTCAAGTATGTGCATACGCATGTGTCGTCTTGCCTGTATTTATTATAGGGTATGTCAATAGATCACATTAGTAGTATCAATCAAAATAAAATTAATGAGATTATTGAAATATGGGTGATGAAAGAAAACCTTTCTTGAGTAAATATGGGTGTTCTCTCTAAAGCATCACAAGGCTCAAAACTTATCATGGTATCCTTTATTATCTCCACTAGTCATGTCAGGTTTTTTGGGGAATGTTGGTTATGTACTGATTCCATTTTTGAGTTTGATCACTGTGTACCTTGGGAATAACAAATACTAACGCACATTTGATAATTTAAGCATAGAGATAATATTAGTAAAAAGTGTTGTGGTTTTAGGTCAAGACTGCCAAGATGGGTGTCAAACTGATCGTGTGATTAGTTACTTCCTCAGACAATCTTAACCTCCACATGTGTTTTTATCAACGAGAGTTACTAAAGTGCTAATTTTACAATTGCTTTTAACTAGAAACAATGATAAACTGAATCATTCCATTCACAAAATATGATCATTTAGTACATCAATCATTAATGATCCAATTTATCCAAAAGAAGTGACTGAAAAACAACATAACCATACAAAACTTTAAAAACATCCATCACACCACTCAAACACACTAAACACACAAACAAAAGAACAAATAATCCACAAAGACAAATATCTCCTCTCAATCCCCTCTAGCTCCTCTAGCTCCAGCCCTAAGATAGCTAAGAATCTCCTCATGTTATTTGAAGATCTCTGCTTGCTGTCGGAGAATCTCAGCTTTATTGATCTCAATTCCAATCATAACATCCCTAAGGAACCTCTGAGCACTGGAGCTAGGTCCTGCTTGGTCAGGCTGTGCTCTCTCCCCCTCCATCTCTCTCTCTAACTCCCTCTCTTCCTCTCGATCAAGCTCTTCTTGTACTTCATCCTCTCCTTAGGCTGGTGGCATTTCTTGCCTTCTTGCCGAGGCATCACTGTGCCCCCGGCTTCTCTTGAAAGAGCCCTTGTTGAGTTGTCCCATGGGCAACTGTATCTCCATCTCTAGCCTCTCCCATACTCCATTTTCAAGACAAATCTTCATCACCAAAGTGTCAAAAGGTAATGCACTTTTCTTCACATTACATCATTTCTTGATTTTATTTAGGATGTGGGAAGGGAGGTCAATGCTTTGTCATTTCCCTATAACATAGAGGAGGCGAACCAACGCTGGAAAAATCTCATTTTTTCTTTTTAGAGGGTCTAAGTTTGAGACCGCAATCAAGTTGAGCATTCTATACTTGTCGGTTAATTCCCTTTGTTTCAAAAATTTCTCTTTCCCCATGAAAAATCTGCAACCCCAGTCAACTCCTTGCCCACCCTATCCAACTCAATATTTTTATTTGGGGGGTATTTGGGGTTTTTCACTTAAGGAAGCTCCGGTCTAATCTCCTTGAGATATGCCTCATCCACATTGATGTGGTTACCTCGTACATAAGTTTGGATGGTGTCGTTGATGATTTCGGCATTGGAGTAAAACTCCTGCACCAAATCAACAATGGCCCTCCCCCATTCTTCAAATTTCATACCCATTCTCTTTTCTCCATCTCTTATAGAAAACCCAATTCAGCAAAATCAGAGACTACAATGTCTTTCTCACGCACCACAGCTTGATTTCTAAAGAAATTTTCATACCTTTTCATTTTTAGAGCGCTTAGGAACCTGGTACGGTCGTACCTCTTCCTCCTCTCCTTGCCTTGTCCTTCCTGGATCACCTCCTCAACCCAGTCGAGCTCTTGGTTTACTGGTGGGTCGCACTTAGCAGGTATTTTCATTTGAGGCATGTCGTTCGACTGGTGGCAGCCTAGAGGGGACTCTGAAACTTTGGGTTTTCTGGTGTGGGGTTGCTGTTTTTGAGCTAGAGATGGGTTGGGGAGGGTCGAATTAGGGTTTCTTGGGGTTTGAAGATAGATAGAAGTATGGGAAGTGGGGAACAAGCTTTAGGGTTGGAGACGTTTTGCAGATTTTGAAATGAATCAGACGTTCAGGTTTTTATACTCTGCGTCGTACCGTTCGAATGGTATAAACGTTCAAACGTGAAATGAAAATTTTAAACTATCGTTCGAACGGTAAAGGGCATTCGAATAGTGGTTGCTCCTAGTACTTTGTGTTTTCAACAGTATTTTCATCAGAGAAGTCATAAGAGGTAAAGTACTGCAAGCATCACTCATTCGAACGGAACTCTACGTTTGAACGTTAATCCTAAAAATAAAATGTTCCTATTACACTACATACAGTCAAAGACGGCTAAATATCACAAGTTCAAAACTAAAATTCATGTCGTCTAAAGATAAATTTTCACCCACGCTTAAGGTTGGTATTTTGGGACATTCTTTACTCGGCCCATATTTTTCATTGTAACAATTAAAAGCAGAAGAATATGTACAAAAATAAAAAAGAATTGCACAATATTTACCAAAATTCGGACCATTGACTTTCATTCCTCAAAACACAATTTTTCACAGTTTGTCAGAAAGCAATCTTAATTCGAGTCATCCTCTGTGTAGTTCGAACAACCAGTGACTCTTCCAATTTCTTATCGTACAAACTGGTTAAGCAAAGCACTGGAATAAGATGACGTGTCAGGATAATCCTTACTCTACCCATTCACTATCTAGTCTAAATGATCGATTGCACGATCAAAAATTAGATCAGAACACAGATTGTATCTTTTATCATGAAATATCCGGCCACACTGTTTACAGGCACCAAGTCTCTGGGGTCGACGGCGTTTAGCAAAAGTGCTTCTACCACAGAGGGATTTTGCTTGCTGTTCTCAGACCTCATTGTTTCTTACCATTCTTATTTTTCTCATGATCACAATATGCACATCTGATGGGAAATTGCATAGAATTCCTAGATTAAACAAAAAAGGTTTAACATCCATGATTCCTAAGCTTTAAGACTCACTATCTAGTTCTTTAACGTCTGCCAGTCATAAAGACAAATTTAAAATGACCTTCAGATAATAACCAAGACACATTACACAATAAAATCAGAGCAACAACAACAATAGCACAAATAACAACAGAAATTTTAAAAATTTTATGGTATAGACAAAATATGAACTATAGGTTCTCATACCCCCTAACCTGAACTGAACATTGTCCCTAATGTTTCGAATTTACCAGTATAGATTTTTAAAATGAGGTTGAAAGGACCCATGCTTCTTCAGATACCTACAAATCCAAATGCAACCATTTAATCCTTGCGGTTCAGATCTTTGCCTTGGTTAGGCTTGTAAAGCTTGTGTGTGATTGTGAAAAGCAGCAGTATAACCATGAACAATTGTAGTAAAACAATATAAAACATTAGAATAGAGATTTGATCTTCAGGGTACATAGACATGATTTCGCTTGGGTATGGTCAGTTTTGCAAAAAAAAAAAAAGGAAACAAAAACTAAGGCAAAGAAAGAACGAGCAGAACAGAAAGCTAGGAAGAACAAGAAAAATAAAAAGAAGAAGGAAAGAAAGAAAAAGGCAGTGGGGGGGGCTCAATGGAGACAGATGGGAAAGGTAGAAAAAAATGCTGGGGATCTCATGATGGTGTGTCCTCGGGTCGGGTGTTTACCTGATCCGATCCTTTTGAATGTCGGCAGGTGCAATTCTCGGAGGGATATTCGGGTTCCATTAAAATAATAATTTTCACATTTTTAACAAAGTCCTCCAAAAATGGTTTCAACCTTTGGCCATTAACAGTAAAGATATTACCGTTTGATGGATTTTTAACTTCTATTGCTCCATGATCAAACACCTTTTTTGACAATATACGGTCTAGTCCATCTTGATTTTAACTTACCAGGGAAGAGGTGGAGTCTTGAATTAAACAACAAGACCTTCTAGGAAGGTTCAAAAGATTTACATACAATACTCTTGTCATGGAAAACTTTCATCCTGTTCTTTGCAATCTTAGCATTTTCATAAGCTTCATTTCTCAATTCTTCCAATTCATTTATCTGATGTTTTCTTGAAAGTCAGCCTTGTCCAGGTCAAAATTCGTTGTTTTAATAGCCCAATATGCCCTATGTTCCAATTCGACAGGTAGGTGACAAGGTTTTCCATAGACTAATCAATAGGGAGACATGCCCAGAATGGTTCTAAAAGCGGTACGATCATTTTTTCTAAAATTAATTTGATCTCCCGATTAGCTAATTCGGCTTGTCCACTAGTCTGTGGGTGATAAGGGGTTGTAACTTTGTAAAAAATTAGATATTTTTTCATCAAATTTTAGAAGGGACGATTGGAAAAATTAGAACCCCCATCACTTAAATTGCTTTAGGAATTCCAAATCGAGACAAAATATTTTCTTATAAAAATTTTATTACCGTTTGGTGGTCTTTATTTCGGCATGAAATTGCCTCAACCCATTTGGATACATAGTCTACTGCCACTAAAATGTATAGATATCCAAAGGAATGCGGGAATGGTCCCATAAAATCGATGCCCCAGAAGTCAAAAATTTCAATCACCAGAATTGGGTTTAAGGACATCATGTTTCTTTTTGAAATATTTCCTAATCTTTGGCATCTATCATATGTTAAACAAAAGGTATAGACGTCTTTAAAAAGTGTGGCCCAATAAAATCCACACTGCAAGATTTTTGCAGCAGTTTTTCGTGATGAAAAGTGGCCACCACATGCTTCACAATGGCAAATGATATTACCTGTCTGCTTTCATGAGCTGGGATGCAATGTCTTATGATCTGATCCGTACAGTATTTGAATACATAGGGATCTTCCCAAAAGAAGTTACGAACCTCCCTCAATTTTTTTTATCCGTGGGAGTGAATGACGGAGGGAGTGTTCCAGTAACTAAGAAATTAGCAATGTTTGCATACCATGGAGTCTCATCAATTCTAAATAGTTGTTCATCAGGAAATTTCTCATTGATTGACAGTCCATCTTCATGGAATTCATAAGTTAATTTGGAAAGATGGTCTGCTACCACATTTTCTACTCCTTTCTCATCTTTAATGACAAGATCAAACTCTTGAAGTAAGAGTATCCACCTTAAGAGCCTTGGTTTGACATCTTTCTTTGTGAGCAAGAATTTTAGGGCTGCATGGTCAGTGAATACAGTAACAGAAGACCCAACAAGATAAGAACAAAATTTTTTCAAAGCAAAAACTATAGCAAGCAATTCTTTTTCAGTTGTTGAATAATTCTTTGAGCATCATTCAAAGTTTTGCTTGCATAGTAGATTACATGGGGTTTCTTATCTTTTCTTTGTCCCAAACAGCACCTACATCATAATCAGTTGCATCACACATTAGTTCAAAGGGTAGAGTCCAGTCAGGGGGTTGCATTATTGGAGCAGAAATTAACATGCCTTTTAGCATCCCGAAAGCTTTCTGGCAAGTTTCATTCCAGTCAAAGATTACATCCTGACTTAGGAGATGACACATGATTTTGGCTATGGTACTAAAGTCTTTTATGAATCTCCTGTAAAAACCTGCATGTCCCAAAAATGATCGGACATTCTTTATAGTCTTGGATGCTAGAAAATTTTTAATTAGATCAATTTTTGCCTTGTCAACTTTTATGCCCTCAGACGACACAATGTGACCTAAGACAATGTCTTGTGTTACCATAAAATGACATTTTTCCCAATTAACTACCAAATTGGCTTCTTTACACCTTATTAAAACTTTGTCTAAGTTTATCAGACACAGATCAAATGAGTCGCCGTAGACAGAAAAATCATCCATAAATATTTCCAAAAATTTTTCAACCATGTTACGAAACAAGCTTAGCATGCACCTTTGAAATGTTGCAGGAGCATTACAAAGTCCAAAAGGCATCCTTTTAAATGTAAAAGTGCCAATGGGACATGTGAATGTGGTTTTCTCCTGATCATCTAAGGTAATCTCAATTTGATTATACCCGGAATATCCATCCATGAAACAGTAAAATTCATAGCTTGCAATTCTTTCTAGAACTTGGTCAAGGAATGGGAGGGGAAAGTGGTCTTTCCAAGTTACCAAATTTAGTTTCCGATAATCAACGCACATTCGCCATCCTTTGATGACCTGAGTTGGTACTAGTTCATTGGCATCATTTTTTACCACTGTGAGCCTAGTTTTTTTGGGCACCACTTGGGTTAGACTTACCCATTTGTTATCGAAGATGGGAAAGATTATTCCTGCATCTAAGAGTTTGAGTACATCCGTTTTCACAACTTTCTTCATGTGAGGATTCAATCGTCTCTGCATTTGACGAGAGGGTTTTGAATCCTCTTCAAGATATATTGCATGATTGCAGATCAACTGACTTATACCTTTCAATTCTGCGATGGTCCACCCAATGGTACTTTTATGACTTTTAAGAACTTCAATCAATTTAGACTCTTGCAAGTCTGTGAGCTTAGATGAGATTACCACTGGGTATGACTTGTTTTCTCCTAAAAATGCATACTTGAGGTCAGAAGGGAGAGGTTTTAATTCAGGCTTTGGTGGCATGTCACTTGATAAGATCAGCTTTGTGCCATTTGATAAAAGTTCCTCGAATTTGGGTGCCCATGTCTCATCAGCATGAGTAAGGCAGCTTTGTGGATTTGACTCAAGTGAGTCAGACTCTATCAAAGATGATTCAGTCAGATGTTCACAAAACGTGTCACTCAGATGTTCTTGAATCAAAGATTCAGTGAAGTTTACTTCCCCTTCGTCCTTATTCTCTCCTGGGTGTTTAGCAATATTGAAAATATTCAACTCAAGAGTCAGATCTCCAAAAGTTAATTTCATTACTCCATTCCTACAATTGATTAGTGCATTAGAAGTTGCTAGGAAGGGTCGACCAAGGATGACAAGAATTTGATTCTCTGAATGTAATGCTAGTTGAGTGTCTAGAACAATGAAGTCAACAGGGAAGATAAAATTATCCATGTGGACAAGCACATCTTTAACAATGCCCCTAGGAATTTTTACAGATCTGTCTGCTAACTGGAATGTGACACAAGTGGGTTTGAGTTCACCCAGACCCAACTGTTGGTAGACGGAGTGAGGTAGCAGATTGACACTAGCTCCGAGGTCTAACAGTGCTTGTTCTATCTTGAAATCTCCAATGACACATAAGACAGTTGGACATCTAGGGTCCTTGTATTTTGGAGGGATTTTGCATTGTAGCAAGGCACTGGCTTGTTCTGTTAGAAAGACTCTTTTTTGAACATTCTGGCTCCTCTTGACTGTGCACAAGTCTTTTAAAAACTTGGCATAAGATGGTACTTGTTGGATTGCATCCAGAAGTGGGATGTTGATTTTTACTTGCTTGAAAAGCTCGTAAATTTTAGGCTGATGGTTCATCTTTTGGGTAGCCTTGAGTCTATGCGGAAAAGGAACGGGAATTGGACATGAAGGTTCTTTCTCCCTGGAAGGTTCTGGCTCTTGTTCTATCACATGCTCAGGCTCTTTTTCATTGACAAGTTCGGTCTCAATTGATGAGTTGACTGGGTTGACATTAGATTTTGATTTTGAAAATAGCATATCTCTGGCTATTTTGTCAATCACCTTTCCACTTCTTAGTGTAGTGACAACTTGGACTTGATCTTGCGGAGGTTTTGGTTGGGCAGGAAACTTGCCCTTTTCTTTTGTGCTCATGAATTGGGTCAACCTTTAAATGTGACTTTTGAGATCTTCAAAGGAGTGGGTGGTATGTGCTTTGAACTCAGTGAAAGATTGTATGGAATGTGCATTGAAGTTCATTTGAGTTTGCATGAACTGGTTCAGTGTATCTTCTAGGTTCCGTTTGTGTGGTGGTTGGTATGGTTGATATACAGGAGGTCCTTGAGAAGGTGGTTATGAGTTTTGTGGTTGGTTCATGGGAATTGGTTGTGTGTTTCTCCAACTGAAGTTCGGGTGGTTTCGCCACCCTAGATTATATGTTTCAGAGTATGGGTTGGAGTAAGGCTTGTTGAAATTGGATATTGCATTTGTTTGTTTCAACAAGACTTCTTTGAATGCAGAGATGGTAGGACATTCCCTAGTAGGATGTCCTGTCAATGTCCAAATCCCACATATTTGTTCTGTGGGAGGGCTCAATTCGACTTGATGAATTTTTTTCATCTCTAAAGTTTCAAGCTTTCGAGATAAAGTGGACATTTTTGCTCTCAAGTCATCATCTTCTCTCAAGACATAGTTTCCCCCTTGGGAAGTGGATGGTCGGGCTTCACTGGTAGTAGGGGAGGCTGAATCCGACATCTGAGAACTATCAGATATAGTGTCAAAGAAATAGAATGTTTCCTCTGGACTTTTACCCATAAACTCTCATTGGTCCATCATTTCGACAAACTGACGCAGTCTAGTGGGTAAGGAGTCGTAGAAGAATCCTACTAGAGTCCAATTTTCAAAAGCATAGTGTGGACAGGCTTGGAGTAGTTCTTTAAATCTCTCCCAGCTTTGGTAAAATGTTTCCCCCTCTTTCACCAAAAAATTCATGATTTTCCTTTTGAGTGTGTTAGTCTGATGTAAAGGGAAAAATTTTCTAAAAAAATCATTTTGAAAGATCTGCCAAGTTGGCATGGAAAGAGATTTTAAAGAATTTAGCCATTGTTTAGCTTTGTCCTTTAGAGAGAAAGGAAAAAGTTTCATCTTGGCAAGTTCCGAATTGTCTTGAAATGTTCCACACACTTCTTCAAAATCTTTCATACGCATATATGGATTTTTGGTATCTAATCCATGGAAAACAGTTAACAACTATGCAGTCCCCGGCTTTACAGTAAGGGGGTGCATCTAGAGGGAATACAAAACATGAGGGGACACTATTTCTCGTGGGATTTAAGTAATCCCCCAAAGTTCAAATATTAGGCACCTCATCTTCCCTCATGGGAGCTTCTCCATTTCTATCAATATTTGTCATACTACTCTCACAAGGGTCTACTATTGATCTTGGTGAATTTGGCTCAGATTGGTTCACAGATCTAGAAGATTCTGTTGGTAATTTTTTATAGTGAGGAGCGTTCTCAGACATAAAATAAATAAAAACAAAACAAATTATTTACAGTAAATAGAAGAATGTATACAAAAAGATAGGTCTTTTTACCTTTTACTTGCAAAGCACTTTTACAAGGCTCTCCGGCAATGGCGCCAAATATTTGACTTGATCCAAAATGTGTACACCCAAGTGCAGGCAGTCAAGTTGTAGTAATAATCCGGTTTGAGTCCAAAATCGAATCCATAGGGAACTAGTAATTTTGGTGTTTCAAAGTAGACAGTAACAGAAACCAATTGATTGTAACCTTTGAGATTTTAAAGTTGTGGATGGTGGGTGATTTCTTGAACAGAATATTGAATTTTTTCCAAGAAGTTTTTCAAACAAAATATAAGATAAATTCAAATGGTGGGAAAGTCACTCTTTAGTTCGAGAGTCGGGACATGTGGTCGATTATCTGGTGTATTATATTTATGCCTGACAAGAATTGTTTGAACCGAGAGTTATCGCGTCCACAAACAAGCAAGTGTTCCTACGTGACATCTTACCATGACTTTAATATTCCATTCTTTTAAATAAACATCATAATGGGGATGATTAAAGGGTGGTTATGAAGATCTAGCCGGGGTACTTGCCTTCAAACGAGGAGTCTTTCCATGCAAGAGTCATATGTGTCATAGAAGGACTTTCGATTATACAAAGTACCTTAGCTTTGCTAGATGCAATCAATCATCCAATAAACAAGGGGATATAAACGTTAAGCATTATAACAAAGCATCATAAAACTTCTGGATAATTAATACATGTCGTTCATCTCTTACTAAAGAGTGAATGAGAAACTACTCACTCTTTATAGCTTTGGTAAAGCTAGAAAAATGAGTGATGCTCATCCCTCTAAGTAGAGGACTTCTCAAAGTAAAAATAAAAGTACAATTAACAAGGTGCTAATCTTCAACGAAGAATGAGTGAATCACATTCCATCCTTCACGGCTTTGGTAAAACTCTAGAAAGGTGAAAGAGTTTCACTAATCTAAGCAAGAAGGGAGCTCAAATAATGAAAGTGCAAGACATAAATAAAAGCATGTATGTAAGAGCATAAGTGTCAAGACTAGAAGTAAATGGAGGCATAAATGTACAGACTTAAATTAATTAAAGAAACTACAACTCTTAAGTAAGTGTAAATGTAATCATTAATGTAAAGAAAAATGAGTGGGAATCTATACTCCCCACTTCTTCTAGCAAAGAGAAAGACTAAAACAAGAATTGAAATAGATATATGTGATGAATGCCAAGTGATGAATCCCTCAAATGATTCCACCCATGAGACCTCCCCTTCTCTCCACAAAACCAAGTGTATTTATAGGCAAGGAGAAGCCAGGGAGAGGGGTAAAAGAATAGAACTGAGCGCCAAAGTCAACCACTCTGCAGGCAGTCTGTCAATACCGTTTGGAACGGTCAATGACGTTCAAACGATTTTTCTGTCTTTGCTCTACACCGTTCAAACGTTAGATGAATTTAGTGCCTGCCACTCATGTCTGAAGACACGTGGTTCTCTGTAAAAAATCTCCCTCCAGTTCCTTGCAGAATCTGACTGTTTTCTCCCATAATTTCAGGGGTGTTCGAACGGTGGTTGTCGTTCAAACGTGGCACTCAAGTGCCTGAGTCTTCTGACTGCAAGTTTGTATCACGCCATGTCTCCAGTTAGTCTGATCTTGTCATTACTCAAGTGGACGTTTGTACGTTTATGACCGTTCGAACGTAGTTCTCAAGTCTTGGCCTAGTTTTTTTCATGACCGTTCGAACGGTATGTAACCTTCGAACGTTGCTTCCTTGTTCCAAGCTTTCACCATTTGTTCTCTAATGTGTTGTGGTTGTCTTCAAAGGTACTTTTTGTTGCCCTTGAACCCCTGTAAACTTTAAGACCTGAAACATCATCGCTTAAACTCCATCAAAGCACAATTAGTCCAAAACGGGGTATAAGAATATGCTACATTTAAGACTTAATCAATCACTCACTTATCCAAGGGGCATAGTTGAGGACGCTCTAGTTAAAGTGGATAAGTTTATTTTTTCAGCTGATTTCATAGTCTTAGATTGTGAGGAAGATAGTGAAATACCTATTATTCTTGGGTAGCCATTCTTAGCAACGGGGATAATGCTTATCAATGTACAAAAAGGTGAGCTAACTATGCGAGTCCAAGGTCAACAGGTCACATTTAATGTATTTTCAGCTATGAAAATTCCAAAGGAAGCGGAAGAATGCTTTCGGGTTGATGTGGTTGAAAAGGTAATGAATGAGGTATTCATTCAAAGCTGTATTTCAGATCCCCTTAAGAATGCCAAGCTATATAAATAGGAGGTGTTCCTATGTGGAGCAATTGAATTCAAGGAAGTCAATTCGAAAAGAACTTTCAAGGTGAACGGGTGGAGACTGAAGCAATTTTGGGGAGGTGACATTGATCAACGGAACACCGCAATTATCCTTGTCGACCCAGTATGAAACAGTGAGTAGTTAGGTTGATGACTATTAATAAGCGCTATTTGGGAGGCAACCCAAAGTTTTGCTTTTTATTTTCAATCTTTATTTTATGTTTATGTTAATTTAGTTTTTAGTTAGTTAGTGCAGTTTAATTGGTATATGTTAATTGCTTGCAGGTCCCCAGGATTGAACATAAAGTTGGAGCACACACAAAGTCTTACTAGGAGCCAAGAACAACCCACCTATGTTTTCCGAATACACTCCCGACTCAGAGGACGCTGACGATGATACCAACTAGCCTATTCTCACGGAAGTCCTTTGTCTTAATTTTTTCCTACTTTATACATTGAGGACAGTGTTTCGTTTAAGTTTGGGATGTTTTCTTGTTTGCATCTGCATTATTAGGTATGCATTTATATTGCATGTTTTAGTTACAACTTAAGTAATGGGTTGACTGAATTTGATTATGGCCAATGATGAATGAGATTAATTGTTAATTCAAGGGAAATTGATGAACATGTTGAGTCTGTAGTTTGACGTACTAGTTGGTTTTACACTGATTGTGATTTTTTCATTCATAAGAACATATTCATCTATTTGGTTAATTATTATTTAGAGAATTTATTTGGTTAAATGCTTGTGGGAGATTTCATTGAAACTTTATAAAACTTATTTAAGCATCATTCAAAGCGAATTGAGTTACTCATATAAGTTTAGGAGAAATATTGGTTATGATGCGTTAGTGTATAAAAAAAATATTTTTTGAAAAAATTATTTTGATTTGATCCTTCATGAGTTAGATGAAAAAAAAACAAGAAAGGGGAATCTGGTGAGTAGAGATGGAGCGTAAAATGCACTCACTCATAAACACATGTCGAGAACGGGATGGAGCGTAAAACGCACTCGTTCAAGAAATGGTGAGATGGAGCGTAAAATGCACTCACTCAATAGGAGGTGAGATGAAGCATAAAATGCACTCACCAAACGAATGAAAAAGAAAAAAATGAGAGAGAGAAAATCGTTAGACCCTCTAGTTATATGGTTGCTTTAATAAGCGAAGGTTGCTGTGAAATATAAGTTCATAGAGTTGATATTGAGTATCTCTTATAAAGCATTTGATTACGTAAATGTATTTGGGTGATGACTAGCTTGAACAGCTTGGATATGAAAATGTATTTTAAATGGCCATTAGTAGAGGTAAAACTAAGGAGTGTGTTGAATTGATAGACTTTGCACTGTTTTGAAGTTCCCCGTGAATTATTATTTGTAGTAACTTTTGGGGGCATTATTCAGATTAATTTTGATCTATTGTTTGAGTAGTTGGTGGTTAGAATTAGTTTTTAGGATTTTTGTTCTTAGTATTTTGCTTGAGGACAAGCAAAGATTTAATTTTGGGGGTATTTGACGAGTTTGTTTCATACCTGCGAATTGTGTACTTTCAGCTTGATAAAATTGCAAGTTTTCGATTATTTTATATTATTATTTATTTTTTTTGTGTGTTTTGGTGTTATTTGGTAGGAATCATCATTTGTAAGGAAACAAGGTCGATTTGGAGGCTTAAAGGTGAAGAAACCAAGACAAATGCAATTTGGAAGGGTTAGCCCACATGTTTCCCAAAGTTTTGACACAATACTGCTGCTTTTCCCAATTTTTGACTATGATCCACTTTGAATCTAAAACAGTGCAAAACATGAAAATTGTAGATCAAGATGTCTTATGTATTGGTCTAAATTTCAGCTCAATCAGACTATTAGATCAAAAGTTATGATAATTCTACAAAAACTAGTCCGGAGTAGAAACAGTACCGGTACTCGCCCTAGCACTGTTCCAGCATTGTTTTTAGCACCCCTGGGCCCACATATTGCCCAAGCAGCGCTTTTCCAGCACCTTTCAAGCGAGCCTGCACTTGTGTTCTCTTTGGACACGAGTTTTAACTTGTTTTGACCCGAAATTGGACTCTAATGTTCCCCACATACTAGGGTTTAGGCTTATATATAAAGATTTTGACTTTTGGGGGCTTAAAACATATGGAAAAGCGAAGGAATTGGAAGAAAATTGAAGATAAGAATCGAAGGAACCAACACGACAAAGATGGGGTTTTATAGCTAGAGAGGGATTGAAGATTGCAACTAAGTTTTTATTCCTTTTCTCTTACTTTTAGTTCTTTCTTTTTTGGGATGTGGTTTAATTTGATAATGATATCTTTCAATTACATTATGAACTAAATTTTTATTAAGATTGCAACGGAACCTAATGTTTAGTTAAATTAATCTACTCTCGTTTCTAGTTCTTATTGGTCTTATATGAGTTGTTTGTCATATTTTGTGCTTAATATATGATTGTGTGGCCAACAATTAATTTGATAACTTAGATGAAATTGGGAGATGAATTCAATGTTTAGATCGGAATATGATCACATGTTTCTAGTTGATTCTTCTTAGGATTGAATAGTTGGGTTTGTGTATAGGATAGGAATATACATATATGTCGTGTGTAACTTTTATGAGAGTTTGAACTTAATGAATCTATTCCAACTTATTTTGCATAGGAATATAGTAATTTAATTGGGAGATATATGTTTATCTTACTATCGGTAGAGGTTTGATAAATAATTTTGAAGTCTCAGTTAACAACTTATTTTGATCAATTAACTAGAAAAAGAGTGGAGAGATTTATACGAAGCATTGGGGGAAGTTGTAATCTTATCTTCTTTTATCCGATAAATTCAACCCTTGATTATTAAATCTAGCTTAGTTTTAAATTAGTCACTTCACAATTCAATTCCAATTGTTTAAATAAAATTGAATTGATTCAAAGTTTGTACTTGAAATTTATTAATAATAATTCTCAAAATGATACTCTACTTATCACTTTATTACTTGTTGATCGTGTATACTTGCACGTAAATTGTCAATACCAAATTCGGACAACACACGTCTTAAATTTATTTCTAGCATTAGCATTTTGTTATGTCAGCAGTTGAGCTGACCCATTCGTGGGATATCATATTACAGATGAGACTCTCGGTGCTTAAGACTTGAGGGAGTCTTAAAGGAAAGAGAGGAAAGAGACTTGAATGGATATTTAGCCCTTGGTGCATATTTTGTATGCAAGGGCATAAGCCCAAATAACTTGTATTTTAGTTTGGAAAAGTAGTGGATTATAGTTCTTGAGCCATTTTAAAATGTAAGAGTGTAAATCTAAATTGATATGTAGGATATCTTCATTTAATGAGTATCAGATGTGTATACTGAGACAACTAGATGTGTATGTTGAAAACAAGAGATGCATGTAATTTACATGGATTGTGGCCACTGAGTGAGGGTGGGTTGTGATATACTTATGCATATGAAGTATTGTGAATATTAGGTGGGAAAAAGGCTTAGAAAACAAAGGAGGCTATGTTGAAATTTTATGAAAAATTAAAAGACTCGTTAAGTGTGTAAAACACCTTTTAAATAGGTAGGAAAGATGTCAAAAGGGGAGTTTAGAAACCTTGAAGAAATAGGCAAAAAATACAAGAAAAGTAATTTATCCAACGTAATGACCTTTCATTTACTTTTCTTCTTCCTTTTCACTCACTCTTCGGGCTTATAGAAATTTGAGGCGTGACAAGGGAGGGGTTTCAACTCTAGTGTTGGTGGTTTTTCAGAAAAAGGGAGTTGTTTCACGCTACTCGGAGTACGCTCCTCAAACTTAGGCACCCATTGCCCGACTGACTGAACATATAATGACTCTAGCTTCCTAGCTAGAGTCAAACAATCCTCCTCCACAATGTATTCAAACTCTTGGGATATTGACTCAACCATGCATGTCTCCAGTGAATCCCTAAAGAATGTCGTATTCACTTGCTCTTGTACTATAGACTCGACAGAATGCACTTCTCTCACTTCCTCCTCCTCACTTAGTTGTTTGACTATATCAAAGATATTGAGCTCAAGAGTCATATTCTCGAATGAAAATTTCATAATTCTGTTCATGTAATTGATAAGAACATTTGAAGTAGCGAGGAAGGGCTGACCAAGAATAGTGAGAATTTGACTCCCCGAGCGTGCAGCAGTTTAGGTGACTAAAATGATGAAATCCATGGTGATTTAGAACTTATCCACATGGACAAGGACTTCTTCAACTATTCCGCTAGGAATTTTAATAGTTTGGTTAGACAAATGCAATCTGATACATGTAGGCTTGAGCTCACATTAACCCAATTGTTGCTAGACAAAGTAAGGGAGTATATTAACATTTTCTCTAAGATCAAGTAAAGACTAATCAACCTATAAAACAAGAAATTGTAGGAAATTTTATAAAAAAGGCCACCTTTTGAACATTTTAATTTTGTTTCACAGTGTACAAGTCCTTTAGGAACTTGGCATATGAAGGGACTTGTTTGATGGCATCTAGAAGCGGAATATTAATCTTTACTTGCTTGAAAATCTCATAAATATCAATGTGATTGCTCAACTTCTGGGGTCTTTTGAGTATTTGAGGGAAAGAAGTAGGAATAGGACATGGAGGCTCCTCAACCTGTCCAGACTCGGTCTTATTAGTGGTGGTTGGAACATATGGTACCACAGGTGTAGGAATGGGTTCAATGGATGCATGTGGTATGAATATATCAATGATTTTTTCACGTTGAAGAGTGGTGACAGCCTGAACTTGTTCATTTGAAGAGTCCATGGGAGAAGGATTACCTATATGGAGTTGACCCAGTGGAGGCTTTGGTTGGGTAGGAAACTTGTCTTTCTCTTGGGTAGCCATCGACTGGGTAATTTTTTTAGGTGACTTTTCATGTCCTCAAGGGACTGCGTAGTCTGGGATTTAAAGTCATTGAAGTTTTGAGTGTTTTAGGTATTGTATTGCATTTTGGCTTGCATGAATTGGTTCAGGGTATCCTTAAAACTACATTTGTGGGGTGGTTGGTAGGAAAAATATTGTGCTTACTGTGATAATGGTGGAGCTAGTGGTGCTTGTTATTAGGCTTGTTACTGTTGGTTATTACTCCAAGTAAAATTAAGGTGTTGTCACGTCCTTGAATTATATGTTTTGTAATAAGGATTATTAAATGACTTTTGATACCTAGAGACTGTGTTGGATTGCTCCAATAGAACTTCTTGAAATGTGGGTATCACAAGACATTCCTTAGCATAATGCCCTACCAAAGCGTATATCCCACATGTACGCTCTATGGGTGGTACAACAACAACTTCATTGACTTTCTTCATTCTTAAAGCCTTAGGCTTTCGAGTTAAAGAGGCAATCTTACTCAACAAATCATCATCCTCCCTCAAAGTATATTTTCCCCAATGGAAAACGGTAGGTTGCCTCTGGGTTGGAGTAGCTGAAGTCGAGTCCCACATTTGGGAACTCTAAAAAAGTGTGTCAAAAAACTCAAATGCCTCATTGGGATTCTTGTCCATGAACTCTCCCTAGTACATCATTTCAACAAACTGACCCATATGGGTAGGGAGTGATGAGCGTGTAACATTGCATAGTTAACGCTCTCATTACATGTATTTTGACTCAACTTTGTATTTAATTACTTAGAGTTAGTAGAATTTGTGAATAATGTGAAAATTTTGATGTTGGAGGTAATCATAGAGTAAATGAAGGATTTCAAAACCCTACAACTTAGTGTAGATGAGTGGTCAAGAGATGGACACATTACATGAGCATTTGGAGGCTTAAAAGTGTGAGAAAAAAGGTGGGTACTAGTACTTGGTGATGATACACAAATTGGTATTGCACAAGATCAACCAGTCGAGAATATGTAAGGGTGAAATTAATGAGCAATAAATAAGAAATCAATGGCAAAATAGTAACTATGGAGTCAACACAAAGGTTTATATAGTGGTTTGGTCTGGGTGACCTACTCCACTCTCGGGAACGGCAGCGGCAGCTAGAGATTTTTGTTAATGAATAAAAGTCACTGGGTGAGTATACTCCTAGAGAATTACAATACTTTGGGAGAGAGTATGTGTAGAGGGGTGTAGAGATGTGTGGATATCTCAAGGTGTAGAGGTCTCCAAAGGTCATGCCCTCTACGTAGAGAGGGCTTACATTATATAGGTATGGTGAGGTGGTGAGCTGAGGCGATCACTATTTTTTGGTAAGTACAGTTATGGTAGGATTAGATCTCCATGATGTGTATCCCGATATTCTCTCCCACGTGCTTCTATCATTTAGGCTTCCTGGATCCTGAGCTGGGTTGGATTGGCAAGGTGAGGAAGGCTTCCACTGAAGCGGTGATAAGGAGGAAAGAGCGTGGAACGAAGGAGAGCCAGGGGTCCCCATGGACGGCACCCATGGCCTAGGCGGTGCCCCCTTGGCTGGCTCCTTTGGGTGCTGGTGACTTGGGGCCCTTTTGAGCGTAGGTGGCTTAGGCTCTTCTTGATGTATTGGGCCTGGCTCAGTTGATTATGGGCTCATAATTTGCCCTTATGCCCCAAGCCTTTAACTTTTTGCGGGAGGAAGGGATTGGGGCATGTGCTACTTTTTCACTCGAACAGGAGTTTTCTTGCTCCCCATGGTGCCTTTTCATCTTCAGGGAATCTATTGAATCTACTAACACTGGGTATGTTTTTTGCATTTATCTATAGTCCTTTTACTATGTCTGTCGTTAGTCTCGAAAGAACCTAGCCTATATATAGAAGCTTTTAGACTCCCCCACTACATTTCCTCTTCAATTATCTTCCCCAAATCTTTTTTTTTCAAATCAAAGTGAGATAATGAGGACCAGGAGCTTCAAGGAGGTGGGAGAAGGTGGCGCCATGTTCAAGGCCATGATCAAGGCGGAGGAGCTGATAGTCATGTTGTAATCTACGTTATGAGAGGTGTGCCAGGTGGAGAGGTCTGTGCCCATGCCTCCTTCCTTACCAAGTGAGGCACGCCAGGTGGAATGGGAGATCCAATGGGGCGTCATGGTAGTCCAACGGGGAGGTGTCCAGTATGACGGTAGTGAGGCAGGAGCCATACCCATTTTAATCACTAAATATAATAGAACTTGAGTGCATTAATGTTGAAAGCTTGAATGAAAGACTAAACATCAAAACAACTTATAATAAATGACATTAAAGACTTCAAACAAATCTTAGAAGATCCTTATAAGAAATTACAAGACAATGGGGGGAAGAAAATGCAAAAATCTAACTTCACTCTCTAATACTATTCATCCTCTTCCTTAGACTCTCTTTCTGTATATATTACAATGTATCTTGCATAATGCTGAATAATGGAGTCTTAAGCTTCCAAAAATGTCCCTAGAGTGTCCTCTAGCTTGAGTGACGTGATTCTAATCATAGGAGGCTGAAAGGGATTGGATGGTGCAGGCTAGGACAAGCCTAGCATTTCTCTCTTGCATGCCTCTTCTCTTTCCTCCTCATTATTGCAATGGTCTTCTAATTCCAAGTAGAGGTGAGGGGAGGCTCCTAGATGTGTAGGGGATCCGTTGGAGAAGTGTAAGTGGGACCCCTAAATGGCAGAGCTGAGTTACAGGCTGTCTAGGCAATTTGGGTAAAACCTTCCGAAAGGTCGACAGAAACCTTCTTGGAAAGTTTATGCGGGAACAATTACATGAAGAAGTTAGCAGGTAAAACCTTTTGGAAGGTTCATTTCAGTAGACAAAACCTTCCGGAAGGTTTGGCTCCAGTAGGAAAAACATTTTCGAAGGTTTTAATCTAGTAGACAAAACCTTCCGAAAGGTTTTGGCAGTGAGAAAGAAATTCAATGCAAAACCTTCTGGAAGGTTTTCAACCAATTTGAAATTTATTGGTTTCTTCTCTCTCCAAAACTTCCTTTAAGCTACCCCCTCCTCTTCATTGACTTCAAACACTTCAATGGGGGTTTAACTCATCTCATTTACATCATTTTTCATGCATTCACACAAAACTCCATCATACCAAAAATTAAACACATTTTTCCCCAATTTCATGACACAAGCAAGCATAAAACGACATAAATATGTCATATTTTTGTGCTAATCAGTGATGAACACATAATTTTGCATATTTAACGTCCTCATTACATGCATTTTAACACAATTTTGCATTTAAGTACTTAGAGTTTGTCGAATTTATGAATAATGTAGAAATTTTGATGTTGCATGTAGTTATAGCCTAAATGATGGATTTTGGAACCTTAAAATCAAGTGTGGATAGGTGGTGAAGACATGGATACATTACATGAGGATTTGGAGACTTAAAAGTTAAAGAAATCAAGGAGATAGTGGTGCTTGGTAACATAGGCACAACACCCGCACCATTTGGTTGTAATACCTTGATTTTCCTCCTTTTTGACCATGATCCACTTAGAATCTGAAAAAATTCAAAACATAAAAGTTTTAGATCTGGATGTCCTCTATATTGTGTCAAATTTTAGCTCAATTGGATGGTTGGATCAAAAGTTATAACAATTTTACAAAAATTGGTCTAAAGCTGTCACCTTCTAGAAATACCTACGAGTAGGTTTTTGCTACTGGAGTAAAACCTACCGGTAGGTTTCATCGTTCTACCGGTAGGTTTTGCCCAAAAGTGCCAGAATGCCTGCAACTCATGTTCTACTTGCTTGATGGTCTCACCTTTGACCCACCCACTTGCCCCCTAACATATTCTACATATATACATACCTCCTACACCCTAAAGTTAGCAAAGGAAAATGAAGGATGGGAGAGAAAGATAGAGGCATGGTGGGTTGCAGCAAGGCTTGTCCTAGCCTGTCCAAGCCATCAACTCACCTCCTATGGATACGAGGCCTATCACACACCTAGGGGGGACCTCCATGGACGAAATTGCAGAGGTATTTCACCATATATTGAGTATTCCTACTCACATTGAAGAAGAAGGCGGAGCTTAGAGAGCTTCAAGGAAGAAGATGAATAGTTGCATAGAGAAGTTTGTATTTTTGCATTTTCTTACCCATTTCACTTGTAGTTTCCTATAAGACTTGTGTAAGTTTCATTTAATGTCTTTAATGTCGTTTATTAAAAGTAAATTTCAAGTTTAGTGCTACATTTTGCATTTCACCATTGTTGTGTTAAGTTTTCTTCATTTTATGCTTTTAAAATGGGTATTGAATATTTTTCTTCATAGTTTAAGATTTTTTGCATTAATTTAAGTTTCATGCTTCATTTCTTCATTATGTCTCTTTACATTATGCATGTATTTCCTTTTATTATGAGTAGCTTGATTTTAAGTTGGCTAATCCAAGGGAGAATTCCTCTTTGGTGTGCTACTTCAACTCATTTTCATTCCTCCTCGTAGTGTATAGTGACTCGGTTTGACTAGGTTGAGTGTGGACGTGGTTGTCAGTACTTGATACACCGTTGGCATTATCATGGGGTATGCTTGAATCCTCACCTCTATTTTGGTCTCGCGTTCCCAACGAATCAATCGAACATCGCGCACCATTAGGGGAAGGACTTGAGTTGATTTGACATTCTCAATGGAATGATCTCTTCGAATTAGCCAACACTTGTTCAATTTCATTTTCTATCACAAACAGAAACTAAAAGATTTTTACACTTTTCATTTTTCAAAAAAAATCACCTTCACACAATTCACCTTCATTCCCTGAGGATAAGACCTTGGAACACTTTTCCAAGTAAAACACGACATTCGAAAGTCTCCCTGTGCTTGGGGAGCACTTTTGTTCACACACACACACACACTTCATTCATTCCACTATTCCTTAGCCCCATTTGTCACATCATTCCAAGGGAGAGTGATACTCCCCTTGACACATAAGCCATATACACATTTGAGGATGATGTGTACAGAATAGGGAATATAACAACTGAAACCATCAAGTAGGGAGAACCAGTGGAAGGACTAACATGGGAAAGATTCAAAATGATATTCAATGGTAAGTATTTCACCTAAAGTGTTAAAGATAACTTCCGATTTGGATTTCTTGAATCTACAGAAAGGTGGAATGAGTGTAGATCAATATGAAGCATGCTTTGGGGAATTAACACATCATATTTGTGAGTATGTAGGTATTAAGGTTAAAAATACTAAATATTTTGCATTTGGATTGATTAGGGGAATTAGAGAGATGATCTTATCATTGAGGATTCCTTTAACTATAATGGTAGTCAAATTAATCATCTATACACATGGCCATGGTATAATAACAATGGGAATAACAAGGTTGATAACGGGCAAAGGGGTAATAGCAAAGCACGGGACTGGCATACTTGCTTCAATTGTGGAAAGACTGGGCATATGAGGAATATATATCCACAACTATAACCACAAGATAAAAAGAACTACTTAAAGTTTCAATAGGGCAAAAGGTCATGAACACCAATAGCATAAGGACAAGTTGCAACTCCGAATCAGATACGCAATGACTAAGGAAACTTGAGAACTGGAAGGGTGTACATGTTGAATGCAAATTGGAATACCCAGGAGTAACAAGGTAGGTATGTTTTATTTATAAGTTTAAACATGGAATGTTAATAAGTGTTGTTAGGATGTAGGTAACATAAAAATTTTGAGGACAAAATTCCTTTCAAGGTGGGTGAATTGTGACAACCCTAAATATTCAAATTGTGAGCGAAAATAAAACTGATCACATGAGGAGGACTACGGAGAGCCTTTCCAAGAAAAGGAGACACAAAAATGGGCGTGAGGTTTAAAATACAAGGATTGTAGCATTCAAGTGAAGAAAATGCGGTCAGGACAAGCATTCAGATGAACAAAGGTTAGAGCGCATCTAGAGAGTTAGGGGGTTAGGGTTGACTCTGTGGAATAAAATGGAAGTCGGGTATGGCTTTGATGAATTAATTAGTATTTTCTAGTCATTTATTTAATACATGACCCACTGCCATGAATTTAAGAATTAGGGCAGTGTTGACAACAAACTCAAATGCCCTAACATAAGTTAGGAATCATATCCCAATCAACTTCTCAGCATTGTGCTTGTCCTCCAAAGGGGTTGCATTTTCACGAGTGCTCCCCAAGCATAAGAGAATAGTATTGTGTAGTAACTCGAACTAAAGTCCAACTTCATCTCCTCAGGGGAAAGTTTTGGATTCCAAGCTAATGAAAAATAAAAATGAAAAACTTCTTTGAAGTTTGAGAATTTGGAGATTAACGACTAATTCAATTGAAATATAATAATTGGAAAACTTCATAATCTTTAGAATTCAATCCATCCATGAACGAGAATTTATACTCCAAATCTATAACTCATCTGCTTTCATATTCAAACTAGTCCAGACGGATGATTTTCACCTAAACTCTTGGAAAAGAATCAAAAGTAGTAATTGAGAAATAGTTTATGATGAAAGAATCATTATTCTACAGGTTGCAGAAAACACCACTAATTACCCTTACCAAAACCAATTGTATATGGGTAATGGGGAAGTATGCTAACCAAATAGGTTTTCGAAAATACAACTTTAATCATGCAATCACATAGCTGTTAAACACTAGTTTAGAGTATAACCCTAATTCAGATGTTCGAAATCCTTCTTCAGATTATCTGGAGAAATACTACTCAATCATAATAATGTAAATATCACAAGAAATTAAAGAGGACATAATTTAATTCATGAAAGTAAAGATTGACTTAAAAGTAATTGTTTGTATTGAAAAACTAATTTTAAATAACAATCTCGGAAATTGAAGACAACTTAATGTAAGATTGCTAGAACAAATGAAAGAATAGAACTTTAGAAATATAGAACAGTAGCAAGAACTCTCAATAAAAATTGTAACACTCTCTCTAAACATAGAAAAGTAGTAAAACCAAAGACTTTTCAAAAAAAGTCATCTATATTCCCCCAAAGGTCTTTATTTATTCTGTTGGGAAGGAGAATCTTCAAATCTTTGACATATATCCATTCCAAAATTATCTCCTTCTCTAATTGGTTGAGAACCCCAAAAAGATATGGCGAGATCTAATCTTTAATTGAGTTTCCCGTGAAAATCTCCCTTGACCTACTTGTAGGAACTCCATCTATAGCACGACCTACCGGTAGCACTTTGCTTTGATAAATTTTCTAAAAATTATGTGGTTTTTGCTTACCAGTAGCACATCTTTTACCAACCAGTAGGACTTCCTCTTTCAAAGTACTGTAAGTTTTTCTGCCAGTAGAACATGCACTAACTACCAGTACAACTTCTCTGATGAAAAAGGTATAACTTTTGTAAGTTCTTCTACTGGTAGAACATGTATTAACTACCTATTGAACCTTCATTCTTTTGCCTTCCTGCTGGTATAACACCTTATAGTAGCCTACCAAAAGGCCTTACGAGGTGTGAGGAGATGTTATAGTTTCATATGTTGCATCCCACATCGACTCTGGAGGGGGAGTGACTGGGCTATATGTAGTGTGCTCACCCTTAATTGTCAATAGGTCTTTTCTAGGGCAAAGCCCCCAAAGAACAAAATCGTGAGGGTGTATAGGAACCTAAAGAAGACAATATCTTGACAATTGGGGCAGGTTGCTACATGTGGCATTAGAGCCGACTCCCCTATAGCCAATGGGAGATGGACCCCACTTGGGCCTCGCCAGGATGCCTGGCCTCTAAGGGGGTGCAGTGTAGTAGCCTACCAAAAGGCCTTGCGAGGTGAGGAGGTGATATAGCTTCATTTGTTGCATCCCACGTTGACTCAGGATGGGGAGTAACTAGGCTATATTTATGGTGTACTCACCCTCAATTGTCAAGATATCTTTTCTGGGGTATTGCCCCAGAAGAACAAAACCGTGAGGGTGTATAGGCACCAAAGCAAACAATATCTTGATAATTGGGACGGGTCGTTACACACCTATTGGTAGAACTTCTCTTTTCTTTCAAAATAACTGCCAAGGTTCCCAGCTTCACTTTTCCTGAGCAAACTAAATCTCAATTTTTTCCTTGCCATCTTGTTAATGCTTAATCTCAACCTTTACACCTAAATTACTTGCAATCACTTAAATCAAAGCATAAGGCACAATATGCACTAAATGAAGCAAGTTAGTTTGTTAAGAAGCCTAAAGCGAATGTGTTAAGCTATAAATAATGCAATATTGAGTACTCAACACCCCCTCCCCAACTAAGGCTTTTCTAGTCCCTAGTAAGCATCAAACTAAAAAAAAACAAGTAAAACAACCTTCCAAAACATCCAAGGCAAAAAGAACATAACCAGATAATCAAATCATAAAGCATAAATTAAACAAAAACAAGGCACATAATAGTTCAAATTATGTATTTCCATTGATTTCACTTAAATCGACTCAAAGAAAGTATAGCCTATCCCTAGAGGTTTTTCTACCCATGCTATACAAAATTCCTAACTCTTAAATCCTAAAAATGAAAATAAAAGCTATCAAGCAACAACATCATCACTCTGATTGATTGATAATACCTTACCTCAACTAACCCCTAATTACTCGCCCTCAAATGATGCAATGCATGGTCGGGGGATAAAGATTTCTTCCCCTAGGGATAGTGTCAAAAGAAAGGGCAATGAGGCAAGGAAAATGAAATGATGTAAAATGAGATGTGTGTGCACAAAAGTGCTCCCCAATCGCAAGGAGTCTTTCGTGGTCGGTGTTTTACTTGGAAGGGTATTCCAAGGTCGTCTCCTCAGGGAAGGAAATGGAGTTTTGTGAAAGTAATTTTGCAAAAGTGAAAAGAAAGTGTAAAATCTTGTATTTGAGTTTTGTGGTTGGTTTGTAAATGAAAATGCAAGAAAACAAGTGTTGGCTAATCCAAAGGATTCATTCCAATGGGAATACCAAATCAAATTAAAACCTTCCTCCGATTGAGCATGAATAAACGATTGATTCGGGGGAAGCTAGGGACGAGATTGGTGAGTATCTAAGCATAAGCCGTGACTAGGCCTACGGGATATCAAAGGCTCACCAACTCATCCACTCTCAACCCCGTCAAACCGAACCATTTGACTCAAAAGGGAGAAATGAAGAAGAGTTGAAATGGAATCCCCAAGAGGAGGTCTTCCCTTGGATTAACCAACTTAAAAGCTAGCTACTCATGCATAAAGGAAAGACAAGCATAATTTAAATGGACATAATGAGGAAATAAACCATGGAACTTAACTAAATGCAAGAAAACATAAACTAAGAAGAAAAACATTCAATACCCATTTTAAGCTAAGAAATGAAGAAAGCTTCAATACAACAATGGTAGATTCAAGAACATATAACTAAACTTGCAATAAACTTGAAAGGAATGAGATTAAAGTGCAAGAGTTAAGGATTACAAGAGTCTTACAATAAACTACAAGTGAAAAGAAGGAAGAAAATGCAAAAACATAAATTTCTCACACTATGATACTATTCATCATCTTCTTCCTTGGGAGCTTTCTAAGCTTAGGTAGCCACCTCTTGAACTTGTGTGTGTAATGCTGAATATAATGGAGTGTATGCCTTCAATTTTCGTGCATGGTGGTCCCCAAGGTGTAAGAGCAAGCCTTCCCAAGAGAGGGGCTGATTTGATTGAGTCTTGAATGCTAGGACAAGCTTAGTCATCCTCCCCACTTGCCTTGCTCTTCTCTCCCATGCCTCATTAATGCCAAGCCTCCAAAGTCATCCAATAGGGTGTAGGAGGCATGTGGTTGTGTAAGAAAATGTTGGGGAGCAAGTGGGAGAAGAGTAGGTGGGATCCCCAAGCCGCAAAGTTGAGTTGCAGGCGATTCTGGGCTGTTTCGGGCATGTCTACCGGTAGAGTGTGAATGTCTACCGGTAGAGGGCACTCCAGTAGCTTTACCCTACTGGTAGGGTCTACCGGTAGAGTACTCTACCGGTAGGGTCTACCGGTAGAGTTTCTGCTGTGGACCACCTTCGGTAGAAATGGCATAACTCTCGATCTGACCGTTGGATTGAGCTGAAATTTTGTCACGATACAGAAGACATCCAGATCTACAACTTTTATGTTTTGAACCTTTTCAGATTCTGAGCGTATCATGGTCAAAATGGAGAAAACCGAGGCTCTGCTACACAGTGGCATGGCTGCTGGCGCTGTTGTTCCCAAACACCAACACCTCCTTGATTTCTTCACTTTTAAGCCTCCAATTCTTCATGTATTGTGTCCATGCCATTACCACACATCCAACATAGTTGCAAGGTCCTAAAATCCAACATTTAAGCTATCAAAACATGCAACATCGAGAATTCAACATTATTGACAATTTTGGCTAACACTAAGTATTTAAATGCAAAAGTTGAGTTATAATGCATGTAATGAGCCCTTCAAATATGCAATATTATGTGCTCATCACACTCCCATTAGCTACATCCTCCTCAGCATCTCCATTGCCACCAGCTCCTTCTTCCTCATCTCTAGTCTTACTGTCCTCCACATCCAGTACCATATCCTCCCTAGCAAATTTTTTTTGGGGTCCCAAAGATGGCACTAGTGGAATGGGCTCACCACAAATAGTATGCTCTAACAGTCTCTACATACCAGTCATAAGCCAGTCCATTTTCCCCTCACATGTCTCCACTGGGCATATCTCTCTGCACCATCCATCCTCTCCTCTATGATATTCATGCTTTGAGTCAATGTCCCTCTAGAGGTGAATGGTGGTGGTACAATAATAGGAGGAGTAGACATAGTAGCAGGTGGATCTAAAATGGAAGTATCAGTAGGGGTAGTGAAAATGGTAGACTTTCTAACTATGGTCCCCCTCTACATTGTGGCACTCTTCTTCTTGCTCTAGCGGCCAATGGGTCCCGTCTCAATAGGCCACAATACATCCTCTGTTGTTTGCTTCACCCTAGCCTTCACACATATCCTAGTCACCATGTGAGTGAAAGGCATATTTACCTTTGGCTTCACAGGGGCAACAAACTCTCACATAACCAACCATATAATCAATGCTATGTCAATGCGAGAGCCTACCATGAACTCATAAACCAAGGCTACCTTATCCAACTTTGGAAGGAGTTTCAAAGGTTTCTAAAGGGAAAGGAGACCTTTTAGAGAGAGAGGGAAATTTTGATTTGAAAGAAAACCTATGAAATTCCCGAAAACCCCACATTTTAATGCTTCAGATCTAAAACCTATAAGTAGAATATACACGACCTACTGGTACTGGTAGCAAATACACATCCTACCAGTAGAACCACAAAATTCCTGAAAATTCCTATTTTTTATTTCTTTATAAAAAAAAATCTTTTTCTTTTACAAAACAAAAAAAAAAAAAAAACTAATCCTAGACACTCCTAGTGCCTAACCTAAAAACCAATGATCACATTTCATGCCCAATTCCCAAAAATTTATGCAATAAAACTTTATCCAATTAAAACCCAAAATTTCATACCTTGGAATTTAAAAGCACAACCTAAAACCTAAGTAAAAACAAACAATTTTTGTAGGCAATCACGATTGTATCTAGCCCATGAAATAAGCCTTTAAACCCCTAGGTGATCCCTAGTGGATGAGTTTTGTCTCGTGAAGGTTTCTAAAAAAGTTACATACAAACTTCTCTATTTTAGCTATTTCGATTGCATCAATTTCATCAAAGTCATTAGTAACCACAATATGTCAAATAGAATTTAAGTTCATTCACACGTAGCAATTTTTAGGCCTAAAAGATATGCAAGAGTATTCACACATATTATCATCATAAACTCGTGTGCATGTCACATCAACTAGTTCAAGAAATTTGTCAACACAGAATTCTCATCTCACTTTAGCTATCCAAAACTAGATTTGACACTAATTCTCCCCGATTTTACTCAGAATAGATCGCTCTGACTATCCTGACTGTTTTACTCAAGGTGGTATATGAGCAAAATTTATGTTAACAAAACAAGTATATCATAGATATTTCTAACAATGAAAAGCATTAAGAAACGAATCAATATTGACATAATCTCATCAAAGAATCTTAAATAATAAGAATAACACAATTGATGTATCTCTCTATACAATGAGGTATTTTAATTCACCATTATTATCAGAATCAATTAGAACTTTATCAAGGTTGCAATGGAGCTAAGGGTAGATGTAAAAGAAACAAAAGAAAAAGAATTTCAAAAAGAGTTATCTCAAGATACTTTTTGTACAATTGACTTTTCATTTTGAACATTTTTCTCTTTACTTTCATTTCATTCTCTTCTTCTCTTTGTCTTTTTTATTTTTACACCCTCTTCTTTCCCAAGCCTTTGGCTTTTCTTCACATTTTGTTGATTCTACCATTTTCTTTTCAGCTTCATTTCCCTTGTCTCATATTACCCATGTTTGAGCTTTTTCCATAAATCTCCCAACTTTTTGATACAAACTAAACAATTTAATGGATAACCAAGGTAAGGTATATATATTTTTCTCGGTTTGGTTAAATTTTATGGCTAAGAATTGAACATTTAAATAGGCTCAATCACGACTTAGAGGGAAAACTTGTGAGAAATAACAGGCTAAGGCTCAAAATTATCCGAAAGATGTACTAAAATCCTTTTCCAAGAACAATTGAAAATTTTTAATTTATAGAGATACAACCAACTAATCATTCCTCATACTCTAACCAAAACAAACATAATGAGACACATTGAAAGGAGTGATGAAAGAACTATTTCTTGAGTAGTCGTCATATAACCCTCCAAAATGATGGGGTCTAAACTCACAAGGTCATCTATTTGTCTCGATGCTTGGTTATTTCCGTTGTAGTTTTCATAGTCTCCGAACATCATCCTCAAATGTATATATGGTGTATGTGTGAAGGGGAGTGTCACTCTCCCTAGGAATGATGTCAAAAGAAAGGGCAATGGAATTGTGGAATAAAAATGTTGGGAATGAAATGAAATGTGTGAGAACAAAAGTGCTCCCCACGTGCAAGGAGTCTTTTGATGTCGTGTTTTACTTGAAAAGGTATTCCAAGGTCATCTCCTCAGGGAAGGAAAGGTCAAATTGTGTGAAAGTGATTTTGGTGAACAAAAGAAAAGTGTAAAATATTTTGAGTTTTGAGTTTGGTTTGTGATTTTGCTAAAAATGAAATGAGACAGATGTTGGCTAATCCAAAGGTTCATTTCAATGGGAATGTTATCTCAACTAGAAATCTTCCTCCAATAGAGCATAGATGAACGATTGATTTGTGGGAAGCTAGTAACGAGATGGAAGTAAGGATCCAAGCATAACCCGTGACAAGTCTATGGGATATCAAAAAATCACAATCCCGTCCACCCTCAACCCAGTCAAACCAAACCATCATACTCTCAGAGGAGGAAAGAAAATGAGTTGAAATCCCACACCCTAGAGGAATTTTTCATTGGATTAGCCAACTTTAAATCTAGCTACTCATAATAAAATGCAAGACAAGCATAATTTAAAGAGACATGGTATTGAAATGGAATTTAAACCTGCATTAAAATGAAGAGAAGTGAAACTAGAAAAATAAGTGCATTTAATTCTCAACTAAAAAGCTTGAAATGGAAAACTTGAAAACAACAACGGTGGATTGAAGAACATGTAATTAAACTTGAAATATTCTTGAAAGGAAGGAGATTACAATGCAAGAAATAAAGATTACAAGAGAACTACAACTTAATACAATGAAATGAGTGAAGAAAAAGCAAAAACATAAATTTTATCTCCCTAGCACTATTCATCATCTTCTTCGTTAAAGCTCTCTAAACTACTCCTAAGCTTAGGTAGCTACCTTTGAATGTTTTCTGGAATGCTGAATATTTAGTGAAGGAAGACTTGCATTTTCTTCTATTGAGGGTCCCCCTAGCCTGTATGCAGGCCTCCTATCAAAGGGAAACGAAGTTGAAAGCTTGGCAGGGTAGGAGAAGCCTAGCCTGCAACTCTTCTGTCAACCATTTTTCTCTCTGATTAGCACAAAACATTGTATATTTTCATGTGCTAATCATCTTATTTTAATTACTTTTGGAAATTAAATGATGAAAGTTGTGTTAATTGAGTTCTTAATGATGATATTTGGTGTTTGTAGTTAAAAAGTGCTAAATAAGGCTTCTTAATGCCTTCCCAAGTGAGTTGAGGTGAACGAGGATCAAAGAATGGCTAGAGGAAAGCTCAAAAATGAAGAAAGCAGCAAAATTAGACATGGAGGCAGAAATTTACCGATACGGTTTGGCCACTGGAACATAGCATACCAATAGTGTCATGCTACTGGAGTTCGACGTACTGGTATGCTCTGCTGAATCTTCCCCATTATCTATAACTTAGGTCGGCCATTTTGAGGATCCCACCATCAAGTTTCCCACACTTCACTGACACACCCACAAAACTATTCACCCCTTTCACATTTCTCTTTGGACTTTTGGGAGCCATGGTGATTAATGAAGAGAGAGAAGAGAAGAGAAGAGGAGTTGGGTGTGCAGACAAGCTCTGAAACCCCTCTGTCCAACCCATTCCTCCTGCACTGCTACAGACAGAGGTCACTTCTGAAGTCTAGGGGATCTCTCCAAGCACGTTTTTTGGAAGCCAAGTCTCCATTATTCATTATTCCATACACTACACGAGATATAGAGAGAGAAAGTCTGTGTAGAATATGATGAATAGTGTTCTAGAGAGATAAAGGGAGATTTTTGCATTTCTTTCAATAGATTGTCTTGTAATCCCTTTTAAGAATCTTTTAAGCTTCATTGAATGCCTTTAATACTATTGCCTGCAAGTTCATTCCATGTTTAATCTCCTTTTAAAGCTTTCCTCATTAATGCATTGAAGTTCTTCGTTTTCTTAGTTTTGAAATGGGTATTCCATACTTTCATTTATAGCTTATGTTTTCTTGCACTTAGTTATTCAAGAACTTTATTTCTTTGCAATGCATTATCATTACATTGTTAATCTCATCCCAAGCATGAGTACCTAAATATTTTAGTTGGCAAATCCAAGGAGAACCACCACTTGGGTATACAATTTCAACTCATTCTCCTTATTTCTCTTAGAGTTCAATGGTTTGGTTTGACTGGGTTGATGGTGGATAAGTTGATGAGTCTTTGATATTCTGTAGGCCTAGGCATGGTTTATGCTTAGATACTCACCCATTTTATCCCTAGCTTCCTATGAATCAATCCTTCATTCATGCTATATTGGAAGAGGAATTTGAGTTGAGATGGTATTCCCATTGGAGTGACATCTTGGATTAGTCAACATTTGTTTTTCTCACTTCATTTTCATTAACACACACTTCACCAAACAACGTTCAAGAACAAAGATTTTACACTTTCATTTACTCAAAATCACCTTCCCCTTTGGTTTACTTCCTTCCCTGTGGAAACGACCTTAGAATACCACCAAATAAAACACGACCCACCAAAGTCTCCTTGCGCTTGGGGAGCATTTTTGTGCATTCTCACATTACATTTACATCATTTCATTTTCTCCATTTCGTTGCCCTTTCTTATGACACTATCCTAAGGGAGAGTGACACTCTCCTTCATCCATACACTATACATGCAAAAAGGGTGATATTTAGGAGTTAAGGGAATACAACAAAAATAACCAAGCATTTTTTGTGTAGTTGCTGGGGAAGGCAAGTGTCGAATCAAAAAGGTGATTTTCGGACAACGAAGGTAAGTTCCATGATTTTCATCATGGGCTGAGGTACGTTACTCCATGTATATATTCTTGTTTGTGTATAATTTCAATTGTAGATATTTTGTTGCATGTGGGGAAGGGACAACCAAGGTCGACTAGTTAGACAACCTTTAGGCCCCATGTAAAGCCCCAAAATACACCTTGGAAGCATTACTAGCTAATCACCACCCACATCATGAGAGCACTAAATAAAACCATCAATAAATAAATTCTCCAAAATCGGGGGTCCTTAATTTAACAAAATTCGGGCAGAGTCTCCTTTATACGGGGAGCTCTACCCAAAAATACAACATGTGCAATTATACTCCATTGACCACATCAGGTCCATTTACACATCACAAAATAAAACTTCATTCACCATAAGTAATATCCGCAATATCATTTCAAAAGAATAGGCCAAGCTATAACAATTACATTCCAAAAGAATTACACTCAAACTTAGCAGCGGAATAAACAAAATACTAGACTATACCTGATCTCAAAATAAATTCTCTAGTCTAGTGCAAAAGAAGCTATATCTCTATATGTCCACATCGGGATCTAGATTTCCCTCGGAAGGGGCCTCCCAACACTCGTTCTCGTCAACTCCGAGGTTCTCCTCTAGCACCGTATCTGAAAAATGTAATTTGTAGGGGGTGAGCACTAAGCTCCGTAGCAATATTCCTCCCAAACTCGAACAAGGTTTATAAAAAAAATATATAAAATGGCCGGTCTCATTTCACAAATAGCATATATAATCTTTGAAATAAAACAGAGCCATTTTACAACGGATCTCAAGTTTAAGTAGCAATAGTAATAGAAATGAACAATAACAACCAAGTTCTAATAAACATCCATTTCCAAAATATAAACCATTTCCCACATATGTTATAATATTGTCCTCCTTGGCATGAACATCCTTACAAGGAACCTCTCATCCTCAAAGTTTGGTTTCTCAAGCATCCTTACAAGGAACCTCTTGAGAAAATCACATATTGTCCTCTTTTGGCATGAGCATCCTTACAAGGAACCTCTTGAGAAAATCACATATTGTTCTCTTTTGGCAACAGCATCCTTGCAAGGAACCTCTTGAGAAAATCACATATTGTCCTCTTTTGGCATGAGCATCCTTACAAAGAACCTCTCACTCATGTTTGTCCAAACAGCCATACAAGAATACAATACCAACTATTCTCTCAAATACCCAACAATTCCACAAGTCTCCTATTTACAAGCAATTTTCAAGAAAAATCCCCAATTTACTAGCAAATTTCAAAAATCCACAATTCTCACAAGTGATATTCTCAATAAAAAAAATTTAATAATAAAAAAATACAAGATATCACCAACAATTTTATTTTAATACTCAACACAAAGCACTAGAATTTTCAAAACCAAGATTAAGGGAATTTAGAGAGAGAAATCCCCATTCCTCAAAAACTAGGATTTTTATGGTTCTCCCACCATAACTTTACTCAAAACATGATAAAGGTTGCAAGAATTTTAAGAAACAAGGAACCCATAGCAAATACATGTCATCAATGAACAAGAATGGAGGAAAAACCCCTACCTTAAATCAAAGTCTCAAACCAAAATCCAAGCTCTAGAGACCTCCTTCCTCTCTTTTCTCTTTTCTTCTATCTTCTCCTGGGGTGCTAAGAGGTTTGGGGTGAGAGATGTGAAGAAAAAATGGAAGCAAAGGGGCTGAAATATGGGTTTAAACCCAACAATCCCCTTTTTTTTTACTGTTTGGGCTGATTGGGATTTTTTCTAAATTTACGGTTTTACCACTAAAAAACTCCAATTCGATCCATATGACTACCCTAAGATTTTTCGATGCTCCGAATTCTTTTTTAATGTTATTTTAACCTAAAAATATTTTTTTTATGATTTATCTCAAAATTAAAATAAATTTACACTCGAAACACTAAAATTACTATTTTATTCTTCCGAACCGTTATATGTGTTATTCTTGCGGTTTCAATATATATATGGTTTATTCTTTAGTCATTAAATATATAAGAATTACTAAAAACAGTACATTACTATATTAATATAAACATATGGGAGTTTACACCTTCAAAGTCTAAGAAGAAAACACAACACTTTACTATCCAAGGAACACCACAGTGCAGATTTTTGGTCAACTTCGGAGAATAAACTGTTTTGACTCAAGTATTTCTAGTATGTGTGACCTATATGGTTGGAAATATATACAAGTTAGGGTTCTAACAAAAATAACGGTGCACAATTTGAACTTTCCAACAAAGAGTTATGATCAAATTAGTGAAAGGTAGTCTGCTGGACGGCTTGATTCTTCTATACTTGTCTAACTCGAGTTTGAGTGTCTTTTGTCACAAATCCTATCTCATACCCATCTCCAATATAGGTAGAATGAATTTCATAAGGATCCATTTCTAGCACCATTCATTAACCAAAACTAAATTATCATCCATCTCTTAGAATCATCCATAACAACATGATGTAGAACTAGTATATCCATCAAAATTTTTCTTCAAATCCTCTAAGCTAGCTCATTGATGAGAATGCAAAATGTCATATTTTTCTCTTTTATTATTTATCATTTTATACTTATTATTCTTATAATTTGATTTAGGATGTAAATGGAGACGTTAAATGCAAAACGAAGCTAATTAGACGATTGTTGATAGTTTAGAGATGTAAGGGTTTACACCCCAACATGAATATTGACCAAGACCCAGCCAAGGATGAAGGTGTTAATTTTCATAATGTTGGTGCTAATCCAAACATTCAAGGGGGTGGGGGTGTGCAACCAGCTAGAATGCTCAACCCACGAGTGCATTTTCCCCCTCCTAGGAATGAAGGAAACAATATCCAAGTTGATCCTCCAGAAAGGTCAATGAGGGAGTTCCTTCAACCAACCCATAGCACCCCACCTTCATGCATCCTCCTTCCGGTACAAGCCCATCTCTTCATAGTTAAACCAGGGATGTTACAACTACTTCCCACTTTTTATGGAATTGAAAATAAAAGCCCCTATTCACATATAAGGGATTTTGAAGAGATAGTTGTAACATTTCTCCCTAATTATAATATAGAAGAGATAGCAAGGATAAAATTGTTCCCTTTCTCCCTGATTGATAAGGCAAAAACGTGGCTTCATTCCTTGAGATCCCGGACCATTACATCTTGGGACCAAATGATTTTTGTGTTTTTGAATAAATTTTTCCTGGTGCATAAAACCACCACCCTAAAAAAATAAATTCAAAACTTCACAGAGAAACTCAATGAACAATTCTACCAATGTGGGGATCGGTACACGGAATTGGTACAGACCCTTCAAGAACATGGCTTTGAACCATGGCAATTGGTGAGTTTCTTCTATGAAGGAATTACATCGGGCCATCGACAGTTCATCGATATGATGTGAAATGGGGAGTTTTTAATCAAAGAGCCTGATGAAGCTTTAGACTATTTTGATACATTGTCCCAAAATGCATAGTCATGGCACACCACTGACCCGACTGATGTACCAAAGTCGTTGCCTCACGGGATTGGCCAACCTCAAAGGGGAGGGATTTATGATTTGAGGGATAGGGAAGACTTACTTGCAAGAATTTTCTTGCAGTCAACCAGAGACATGAGGTGTCTAATGTGTATAAGATTAAGGAAGGGTGTACGATTTATGAGAGTGTATTGCATTCCATATCGGAGAGCCCTAACATTCCAGCACTTAAGGAGTCATACCATGAACAAGTCCATGCCTTCAATTAAACAAGGCAATCATTTTCACCTAACTCAAACACCTATAATCTGGGTTAAAATAACCACCCAAATTTCAATTGGAGAAATGAGAACCCCATTCCTCACGGGTCAAGTGTATATTTATCTCTCATGCCTCCCAAGCAAAACCAATACCATGGCCAAGGGCAAACGTCTAGCTCCCAATACCCCCGGTCCAATCACTAGGGTATTCATCCAATCCACCCCCACAAAATTTCTCTTAAGTTCCACCTCCACAAGTTTTAACCAACAGGGACCATCAAATCCGTCCACCTACCAACCTCACCATAAGTTAAACTTGGAAGATGTGCTCTATAACTTCATTCAAATCCAAACCACCTTCAATAACAGCATTTCGACCCAACTCACCAAAATCACCACTGTCATAGGATTATCTCAACAAGAAAAAGAGAAATTCCCCGCTTAACCCCAAGAAAACCCTAAAGGCCAACATGTGGTTGAGTTGGTCAGGCCCACCAAAGAGAGTTGTGAGCAACTCAAAGCAGTCACCATGCTTCAAAGTGGCAAATAAATTGAAGACCATGGTTCCAAAGGTTTCACCCAAAGTCATATTTCCAATTGAAGAAGAAAACGAGGGTGAGGCAAAAGAGAGGCAAAAGAGAAAGAAAATTTGACTAATGAATGTGTATTTATTCCTCCCATGCATGCTCTTTTCCCGAGTCGTTTGAAGCCACCGGTCAAGGTGGCTAATTATACTGATATTTTTAAAATGTTTAAACAGGTGAAGATTAACATCCCACTCCTCGACACGATCAAGCAAATACCATCGTGTGCCAAATTTTTGAAGGATCTATGCACGGTGAAGAGGATATTGAACGTCCGAAAGAAAGCATTCTTAACCAAACAACTGAGCTCAATATTGAGGACCAACACTCCTCCAAAATTCAAAGACTCCGACTGTCCAACAATTGCCATTACCATAGGAAATTGTCGGGTAGAAAAAGCATTGCTTGACTTGGGGCAAATGTCAATCTCCTTCCATACTTAGTGTATCAACAAATTCAACTTGAGGAGTTGAAGCCTACCTCAATCACACTTCAATTGGCGGATCGTACCATCCGCACACCAAGTGGAGTAGTGGAAGATGTCTTGGTTCAAATTGATAAATTTTACTTTCCCGTCGATTTTGTTGTGCTAGATATGCACCCTGTTGCTAACCTTAGTGTTTGGTGAAAAACCTTGTTGTTTCCAAACCTCTAAAAACTATCCCTTAAAATGTTTAGTGTATGGATAACGAGGACTGCCACTCTCCCTTGAGATGGTGTCAAAAGAAAGGGCAAATAAATGGGGGATAAATAAAATGTACAAAATGTGTGGAATGAAATGCGTGTGCAAAATTGCTCCCCAAGCGTAGAGAGAATCTTACAATGTCGGTGTTTTACTTGAAAGAGTATTCCAAGGTCGTCTCCTCAGGGAAGGAAGAGAGTTATGTGTGAAGGTGATTTTGTTACAAAAGGGAAAAAATGTCAAATCTTATAGTTGGTTTTGATGAGTTTTATTCTTAATGAAAATGCAAGAAAATAAGTGTTTCCTAATCCAAATGGTTCACTCCAATGAGAATACCCAATCAACTCGAAACCTTCCTCTTAGGGTTTATAGATGAACAATTGATTCGTGGGAAGTTAGGGACGAAATGGTGAAGATCCAAGCATAAACCGTGACTAGGCCTACGAAATATCAAAGACTAATATTCTCATCTACCCTCAACCCAGTTAAACCGAACCATCATACACCTAGAGAAGAAAGAAAAAGAGTTGAAATGAAAAATCCAAGAGGAGATCTCCCTTGAATTAGCCAACTAAAAATTTAGCTATTCATGATCAAAGGAAGAAAGACAATGCATAATGTAAATGGGCATAAAGAAGAAATGAAACATGGAACTTGAATTAATACAAGAAAACTTAAACTAAGAAGAAAAATATTTAAAACCCATTTCAAAACTAAAAATGAAGAAAGCTTGTAAGCAACAATGGTGAACTGAAAAACATGTAACTAAACTTGAAATGAACTTGAAATAAGTGACATTAAAGACATTAAATGAAGATTACAAGAGTCTTACAATAAACTACAAGTGAAATGATAGAAGAAAATGCAAAAACATAAAATTCCATTACACTATTCATCATCTTCTTCATTAAGCTAAAACTAAGCTTAGATAGCCACACCTTAACCTTGTGTGAATGTTGAATATAATGGAGTGTGAGCCTTCAATTTTCATGCATGGTGGTCCCCCTAGGTGTGAGAGCAGACCTCCCATCAATGGGAGGTTATTTGGATGGATTACACAGGCTAGGAAGAGCTTGTAACACCCCAAAATACACCCTGGACGACATTACATTCAATAACCCTTCATACCATGAGAGCACTAAGATAAACCATCAATAAAAAGGCTTCCTAACAGTATTCCATAACATTTACATCAATATCCCAAAAGAATATGCCATCTTTGACCTTTACATTCCCAATGAAAATTTACTATTATAGCGCAGCGGAAATTACAAAAGAAATCTAGACTATACAGTGTTCCCAAAATAGTATTCTAGTCTAGAACAAAAAGTAAACGACATCTCTAGATGTCCCACTCGGGATCCAGGTATCCCTCTAATGAAGTCTCCCTAAGGTACGGCTCGTTAGCACCGAGTACATCCTCTGGCCTGACATCTGAAAAAGGTTCAACTGTAGGGGGTGAGCATGAAGCTCTATAGAAAATTTCTCCCAAACCAATACAAGGTTTAGAAAAGCAGATAAAACGGTCGGTCTCATTTTTTTAACATAACATAGTTGCATAATTTGGAATAAAGCAGTGACATTTAAAAAAAAAAAGAGGATCTCAAGTTTATTTCAAAACATTACTTAAATGAATAAACGAGCAATCACACACAAATAATAATCATTAATGGTTATAAACAATTCCCCATAATTCTTTAGGTAGGTGGCATACTTTGTGGTAACCTCCACCTCCTTTTAGGTCACCTTGGATTCTCAAACATCCGTACCGGGAACCTCTTGAGAATGGATGAGCATCCTTACATGTAACCTCTCACCAATTATTATATTGTTTCCCAAACATCCTTACCGGGAACCTCTTGGGAAGGGGTGAGCATCCTTACAAGGAACCTCTCACTATAACGGGCTTATTTCTCAAGCATCCTTACCGGGAACCTCTTGAGAAGGGGTGAGCATCCTTACAAGGAACCTCTCACTCATGTGTGTCACCAACAACCCAACCAAGCGTACAATTCCACAATTATCCCAATTTACAAGCATTTATCTAAAATCTCAAAATATATCATGCAACAATTTCACAACCAACCCAGAAAAGTACATGAGATCCTAATAGCATCATTTCATGGTTCGATATGAAACACTAAGGTTTTGAAATCAATAATTTAGAACAATTTAGAGAAACGTTCATCTCTCTTAAAATCTAGGGTTTTTAATCAAGGAAAAGGATTCAAGGGTTAATCAAACAATGATATTGTTTAAATCATGGTAATAGTCACAAGGGTATTAAGAAACAAGGATTTTATAGCCTACATGTATAATTTTTAAAGTGAAAAGATTACATATATATAGGCCCTAGCCTCAATGTAAGTGAGTAAGAGAAAACTCCGACCTTTTGTTGTTGAGAAGTTAGGTTTTGATGGACTCCAAGGTATGAATTCCTTCAAAGCAAGTTTTTCTCTCTCCTTTTCTTCCTCTCTTTTTCTCCTTTCTTTCTCTCTTAGGGTTTCTGAGGTTGGAGGGGCCGAAATAGAGCCAAAGAAGGCGACATAAGGTATTTATAGGGCAAAAATCGGACCAAGATCACGACATTAAACATTCAGATTTTTCTTTCGGCTGTATCGGTACAATACTGTACCGGTAGGCTGTACCGGTAGGCTAAACTCTCTGGTCCAAAGTGTACCGGTAGGTTTTTGCCCAGTTTTGCCTTTTTCCTCCGTTTTTCATTTCCAATCCATCCTAAACCCTTCCAAAACCAACCCAAACTTTCACAACATACATTTGTACCCCAAACATAGTTGCTAGAAGTTCTTTTACAATTTATGTCACCCATTCACTAGCTAAACTAGCTTTAACTATGATTTCCACTGACATTCAAAATTTCTACTTTTCCCAACCAATCAAATTAAAACACACATCACTACACCTATCCACACTTTTACCACAAGTAGTTCCTATATATTTTTATACATATATAAAAGAAAAATGTGGGGTGTTACAGAGCTAGCCTGCAACTCCCTGGCAGCCCACTTCCTCTCCCATCCTCCTTGAATGTCAAGCCTCAAAATTCTTCAAATTGTGTAAGGGAGGCATGAAAAAGTGTAAGAAAATATTGGGAATAAGTGGGAGAAGTGTAGGTGGGACCCCCAAGCAAGTGGACAGTGAAAAATAATCGTTATGGGCACTTCTGGGGAGAGTATCAATATTGTTTACCGGTACAGTAAGCCTTATGGAGTTTGGGGTACCAGTAAGCAGTATCGGTACTATACCATACCGGTATGCAGTACCGGTACTATTTTATGCTCTGGACCAATTTTCGTAAAATCGACATAACTTTTGATCCAACCGTTGGATGGATGTGAAATTTTGACATAATATATAAGACATAAAGATCTACAACTTTTATGTTTTGCACTTTTCAGATTCGAAGTAAATCATGGTCAAAATGGAGGAATACCAAGGTCCTTCCACTAAATGTTGTGGGTACTGGTGCCTTTGCTACCAAACACCAACGCCTCCTTGATTTCTTCACTTTTAAGCCTCCAAATCTTCATTTAATATGTCCATGCCTTCACCACACATCCATACTTAGTTGCAAGGTCTAAATTCATCATTGAAGCTATAATTACCTACATAATCCAAAATTCAACATTAGTCATAATTTTGGCTAACTCTAAGCACTTATATGAAAAAGTTGAGTTAAAATGCATGTAATGAGGCCATGAAATATACAATATTTTGTGGTCATCACTTAGCTAAAAAATTTCCGAAATACTTGGAAGACCTTTCCTTGCTATATCTAATGCCTTGATAAACTGCAAGAATGGTCTTATGAAGTTGGCATTTGGGAATATGACAATGGAGCTCAATGTATTCAACTTGAAAAAGTAATTGGGTGATGATGAGGAAGTAAGTGAGGTCAATAGAATCGACACCTTGGTTGAGGAGCACTTGGAGTTGGAGAGATTGTTGAAATTCAAGGATGAAGGAATTGTTCATCTTCAAGAGTTGGATGAGCAAGAGGAGGTAGAAGAGTTGAAAGGGATGGGAAGTTGGATCCCTACATTAACGGAGTTACCGAAACAAGAAAAGAAAATTTTTTCGTCGGATGAACAAAAGTCAAACTTGGAGTTGAAACCTTTACCCTCCCATTTGAAGTATGCCTATCTTGGCTAAGGAGAAATATTTTCGGTGGTCATTAGCTCTACACTGAATATGGAACAAGAAAAAAACCTCTTGGAGGTATTAAGAAAACATAAAGGAGTAATTGGGTGGACCATTGCGAATATCAAGGGAATAAGCCCTCTCATTTGCACCCACCGCATATATCTTGAGGAGGATTCCAAACCTCCCTGACAACCACAAAGACGGTTGAACCCCATCATGAAGGAGGTGGTGAGGGATGAGGTTCTAAAACTACTTGATGTGGAGATCATTTTTTCAATTGCCGACAATAAGTGGGTTAGCCCCACGCATGTAGTGCCTAAGAAATTCGGGATCACGGTGGTAAAAAATGATGAGAATGAGCTTATACCTACTGGAGTGATCACCAAATGGAGGGTATGCATTGATTATCAGAAATTAAACTCATGCACTAGAAAAGACCACTTCTCACTGTCATTTCTTGTTCAAGTTTTGGAAAGAGTAGCATGGCAGCTATTGTGTTACTTTCTAGATGGGTATTCTGGCTATAATCAAATAGAGATCGCATTGGAAGATCAAGAAAATACCACCTTCACATGCCCCTATGGTACCTTTGCCTATCGTCGCATGTCGTTTGGACTATGCAATGCTCCGGGGACGTTTCAACTCTGCATGATGGGAATTTTTAGTGACATGGTAGAGAAGATAGTGGAATTCTTCATGGGATACTTTTCTGTGTTTGGGGATTCATTCGACGGATGTTTGATAAACTTGGAGAAAATTCTAACAAGATGTTAGGAGAAGAATCTAGTATTGAATTGGGAAAAGTGTCACTTTATAGTTACAAAAGGAATTGTGCTTGGCCATATAGTTTCGACAAGGGGCATGGAAGTCGAAAAATATAAGGTGGAGGCCATCTCCAACCTCCCCACGCTGAGAGCCATCAAGGGCGTCCAGTTGTTTTTGGGTCATGCAGGTTTTTATCGCAGGTTTATAAAAAACATCAATGCATTGACTCGACCCTTGACCAACCTATTGTCTAAGGAGGTCCCCTTTGAGTGGTCGGATGACTGTGAGACATTTTTTAAAAAACTTAAGAGCATGCTAGTCACGCCTTCTATCATGCGACCACCTAGGTGGGATCTATCTTTTGAGCTCATGTGCGACACGAGTGATTACGCTATCGATGTAGTGCTCAGTCAAAGGGGAGAAAATAGGTCGTATGTGTACACTCTGCTAGCAAAACACTAAATGATGCTTAGATGAATTACACTACCACCGAGAAAGAGTTGCTAATGGTAGTGTTTGCCCTAGATAAATTTCGTTCATACATCATTGGTTCACCTATTGTTGTCTTTACTGATCATTTTGTTTTAAAGTATTTGTTATCTATGCAAGATGTGAAACCGAGACTCATTAGGTGGATACTCCTCCTACATGAGGTCGATTTGATGTTCAAGGACAAGAAAGGAGTTGAGAACGTGGTGGCGGATCATTTATCCCAACTTATGGTGCAAGAGGTCAATGAGCACATTCCTATCCCTGACTCTTTCCCTGAAGAACATTTGTTTTCAATTCATTTTGTATGTCCTTGGTATGCTGATATATGTAACTATCTTACAATAGGACAGATACTACTGTAATGGAGCCCAGAAGATAGAAAACGATTCATGGTTGATGTAAAGTACTTCTACTTCGAAAACCCGTACTCGTTCAAATATTGCCCTTACCAGGTCATGAAGAGATGTGTACCTGGAACGAACAGCATGACGTACTTGCATTTTACCGTTCACAAGCTTACGGCAGAAATTTTTCAGTGAAGAAAACTTCAGTTAAAATTCTTCAATCAGGTTTCTGCTGGCCCTCTCTTATCAAAGATTATATTTCGTTCTGTAAGGAATGCGATAGATGCCAACGATTGGGTAGTGTTACCCGGAGAAGCATGTTGCCCCTCTCCCCTATATTAGTCATATAAATATTCGACTGTTTGGGCATCGACTTCATGGGTCTGTTCCCTATATTATTCAGTTATCTGTACACCCTTCTAGCAGTGGGTAGTGTTACCTGGAGAAGCATGTTGCCCCTCTCCCCTATATTGGTCATATAAATATTCGACTGTTTGGGCATCGACTTCATGGGTCTGTTCCCTATATTATTCAGTTATCTGTACACCCTTCTAGCAGTGGACTATGTGTCCAAGTGGGTGGAGGCTATCTCGACTAAAACTAATGACCACCGGGTCGTAGTCAAGTTTCTCAAAGAGAATATCTTTTCGAGATTTGGAATGCCCCGAGCAATGATCAGTGATGGTGGATCCCACTTCTATAATAGGCCATTTGCATCTCTAATGTTCAAATATGGCGTCACTGACAAAGTATCCACCATTTATCACCCACAAAAAATTGGCCAAGCCGAGCTAGCCAATAGGGAGATCAAGAGCATTTTAGAAAAAATAGTTAACCCCAGTAGGAAGGATTGGTCTGATAGATAGGTCGATGCCTTATGGGCATGCCGTACTGCCTATAAGATTATTTTAGGCATGTCTCTTTACCGACTTGTCTATGGAAAGGCTTGCCATCTGCTAGTTGAAATAGAACACAAAGCCTACTCAGCCATTAAGACTTTAAATTTTAATTTGAGAATGGTTGATGATCATAGGAAGTTACAACTGAATGAGTTGGAAGAGATTTGACGAGATGAGTACGAAAGCTCCAAAATTTCAAAGGAACGGGCTAAAAGCTTTCATGAAAATTCCATCATACGGAAATCATTTGAGCCCAGCAAAAAGCTTTCTTATACAATTCTCGCCTCTCAATTTTTCAAGGAAAACTTCGATCCCATTGGGATGGCCCCTATCTTGTCAAGGTGGCCAACCCCAACGGAGTCGTTGAGGTGACAAACCTCGAGAATGGCCAGACAATCAAGGTCAATGGTTAAAGACTGAAATCATTCTTCGAGGGTTTTGAAGGGAAGGAAGTGGACAAAGAGTTGACAAATCCCGTATATCCGGATTGGGTGGAGTAGTAGCTCATGATTATGATTTTTACTGTACAGTTACTTTTATTTACTTGTGTTATTTTTAGTTCATGTCACCTACTTTCTTTGGTTGTATAGCATTATTTTTCTTAGATCCAGATCTTGGTGCTTTTGTCAAAAGCTCAATTGCAAGGTGTTCTTTGACCCTACTCATCTTGTTACTGTCCTTCATTGCATATCATATCTTTTTGTTGCATTGAGGACAATGCATGATTCAAGTTGGTTGTGAGGTGCACCATTTGAATGATTGATGAGCACATAATATTGCACATTTCATGGCCTCATTACATTCATTATAACTCAACTTTTGCATTTAATTACTTAGTGTTAGCCTATTTTATGAATAATATTGAATTCTCGATGTTGCATATTTTGATAGCTTAAATATTGGATTTTAGGACCTTGCAACTATGTTGGATGTGTTTTAATGGCTTGGACACAAAACATGAAGAATTGGAGGCTTAAAAGTGAAGAAATCAAGGAGGTATTGGTGTTTTGGAACAAAGGCACCAGCTGCCACATCACTAGGAAGCACTGCCTCGGTTCTCCTCCATTTTTACCATGATCTACTCAGAATCTGGAAAAGTTCAAAACATGAAAGTTGTATATCTGGATGTCTTATGTATCGTGTCAAAATTTTAGCTCAATCCAAAATTTAGATCAAGAGTTATGTCATTTCTATCGAAGGTGGTCCAGTGAAGAAAAACAGTACCGGTACCACGAACCTTCTGGCCGAAAAACAGCCTGTAACTCAACTTTGAGGCTTGGGGGTTCCACCTACACTTCTCCTACTTGCCCCCAACATTTCCTGACACAAGAGCATGCCTCCCTTACACATTTGGAAGACTTGGAAAGCTTGGCATTAATGAAGCATGGGAGAGGAATGGGCTGCACATGGGGTTGCAGGCTAGCTCTTCCTTAGCCTGTCAAGGGCCATCATCTCACCTCCCATTGATGGGAAGCCTGCACACACATTGGGGGACCACCTTGCACGAAAAATAAAGGCTCACACACTATTATATTCAGCATTTACAAGTTCTTCAAGGGGGTGGCTACCTAAGCTTAGGAGTAGACATAGAAGGCTCTAAGGAAGAAGACAATGAATAGTAATTTCATTTTTTGCTTTTCCTTTCCATTTTCAAATGTTGTAAGCTCTAAACTTCTTGTAATTCTTAATCCTTGCACTTTAATCTCATCTATTTCATGTTCATTTCAAGTTTAGCCTTGTACTTTACATTTCACCATTGTTATGCTTTCAAGTTCTTCATTTTCATGCTTTAAATTGGGTATTGTTGATTTGTCTTCCTAGGTTAAGTTTCTTGCATTAGTTTAAGTTTCATGCTCCATTTCCTTTCCATGTCCATTTCCTTTATGCTTGTCTTTGCTTTTAATATGAATAGCTAGTTTTAAGTTGATTACTCCAAGGGAGATTTCTCTTGGGGATTTCATTTTAACTCTTTTTCATTCCTCCCTTTAGGGTCAAATGGTTCAGTTTGACGGGGTTGAGAGTGGATGAGTTGGTGAGCCTTTGATATTCCGTAGGCATAGTTACGGTTTATGCTTAGCTACTCACCAATCTCGTCCCTAGCTTCCCCCAAATCAATCGTTCATTCATGCTCGATCGGAGGAGGATTTTGAGTTGATTTGGTATTCCCATTGGAATGAACCCTTTGGATTAGCCAACACTTGTTTTCTTGCATTTTAATTTACAAACCAAACACAAAACTCAAATACAAGATTTTACACTTTCTTTTCACTTTTGCAAAATCACTTTCACAAAACTCCCTTTCCTCCCCTGAGGAGACGACCTTGGAATACTCTTCCAAGTAAAACACCAACCACGAAAGACTCCTTGCGATTGGGGAGCACTTTTGTGCACATTCCACGTTTCATTTCACACATATTTTGTTCATCCATTTCCCACCATTCACATCCGTTGTCGCCCTATCTCTTGTATCATTCCGAGGGAGAGTGACACTCCCTTCACACATAAGCCATACACATTTGAGGGTGGTGTTGAGAGGTAGGGAACGACAACCATTTTCAATCAATCAATGATACACCAAGTTTGCGGGGAAATTTGTGTGAAATTTTGGTTATACAGGTTTTTGCTTGCATTAGTAAAAATATGTAAAAAATTTGAAAATTTTTGATGAAAAATATCTAAAAGTTAATCTATAGCCCCTTATGAAGAGTGTGTGAGTTGGATGACATATTTATCTTTGTTGTGAACTTTGTGCACCTGAGCACACTAAGGAAATTGATCCTATGCATGAGTATCACATATGTATTGATTTTTGAACTCAATTGTATGTGACTCTTGAATGTGTAATTTTAACAATTTACGGATTGGATTCATGTTTTAAGCTTGACATAAGTAGTGGAGACTAGTAAGGACCTATGAGAGATTGTTTTGGCTAGATGCATTACGCTCTAAGAAAAAAATTTCAATGTCAAAAATGTTCAATAGTCTCATTACACTTGTTTTGGTTAGATGCATCTGGATAGTTAATTGATTTTTTCTTGAGATATACAATGCTTCCCTATGCGTATCTAGAAATGATCTTAGGCCATTTTTGAATGCTTTGAGCCTTAGCCTTTCTCTTGTGAAAATTTATCCCTAGTGGCATGATTGTGCCTAATTGAAACTCGTTTCTATGCCACACATTTGAACAAACCAATGAAAATGAGAAATATCTACCTTACCTTGGTTGTTCTTCAAGCTGAAAATAAGTGATTGCATAAGTAAAGGAAGTGTGGTGCGGAAATTCAAGCAAGGGATAATGGGTGTTGAAACCCAATTAAGAAAAAAAGAAGAGAGAAAATGAAAAATTAAGAAAAGGAAGAAAAGGGGTGAGAAAAAGAAAGAATCATCAAAAGAAGAAGAAAATGTAAAGGAGACGATGGTGTGGTGATGGTGTAAAGAATGAAAATCCTATAAAAATAGAGATGTTGTTGAAATAAAAGTCTTTCACTCGGAGCAACCATCTTTGCTATGCTATACCCTTCATTTCTTTTACCTCAAATATCACCCCCAAGGCCCGATTATAATCCTTTAAAGCCCTCAGTGATCTAGAAAAGCATGGGAGGTGCATAAATTCAAAAAAAAAATGATGAGTTAAGTGTTACTTCCCAATGCCCTAGCATTCTATTCATGAGACTATGTCAAAGTCGCTTCATTCTCATACATAAACTTCATTTTTGGATTACATGTGAGGATATTTTGTTTTGTGCACAAAAATGTATCTAACATGTACTCATGGAGTGTTTGTTAGCATAGCTAGAGTGATTTTCATTGTTAAGAGTAACCTTGGTGAGTTTTGCATTAAAACTGAGTTTGACTAGCCATCCAAATGTGAATTCTATTGCGTAAATGTTCAAATTACCTGCTCAAATCACACACACACGAGTTCGGAAATAAATTTATAGGTGCATGCTTTAGACTAGTATTTAAGACTATGGTATATCTCATGTGTGATTAGTTCAATCATCTGAGAAATGTGTTAGATAGCCCCATACTTGCAGAATGGGGGAATATTGCTCAAGTTTTTTATATTTCAAATGAATGAGGAATGCCCATGTTGTTAATTATGTGATTAGCATTTTGGGAGTTCTTTTTGATAGTTAAGAATAGAAATTCATTCCTTGCATGTTGAAGGCATCAAAGGTTTAAATCACTGTACAATTTCAGTAATAATTTGGGCTTGATGGTTCGAATTATGGTTTATAAGTGGAGTACATTTTTTGGGATGGAGCAGAGGTCATAAGTAGTGTGGTAGATTGTCTAGGGAGAGCCTGAGTTGGAATGGAGTGGAGAGGTATGCTCAGTAGGATTATTTTAGCAAACAAAGGAAAAACGTACCGATATGGTTCTGCCTCTAGAGTTCAGTGATGAGCACATAATATTGTACATTTCATGGTCTCATTACATTCATTATTACTCAACTTTTGTATTTAATTACTTAGTGTTAGCCTATTATATGAATAATGTTGAATTCTCGATGTTGCATGTTTTGATAGCTTAAATGTTGGATTTTAGGACCTTGCAACTATGTTGGATGTGTGGTAATGGCATGGACACAATACATGAAAAATTGGAGGCTTAAAAGTGAAGAAATCAAGGAGGTATTGGTGTTTTGGAACAAAGGCACCAGCTGCCACATCATTGGGAAGCACTGCCTCGGTTGTCCTCTTTTTTGACCATGATCTACTTAGAATATGGAAAAGTTCAAAACATGAAAGTTGTATATATGGATGTCTTTTGTATCATGTCAAAATTTCAGCTCAATCCAAAATTTAGATCAAGAGTTATGCCATTTCTACCGAAGGTGGTCCAGTGCAGAAAAACAGTACCGGTACCTAGTACCGGTACCACGAACCTTCTGGCCGAAAAAACAGCCTGTAACTCAACTTTGAGGCTT
>CM042187.1:22912664-22926278 GCA_023539305.1 Ilex asprella
GTGAGATATCAATTACACAACCAAGAATTAGTAGAGAACACAAATTTGAACTCAATTAACTTCTCAGATGCTTCAATCCGAAGGTAATGCCATTTCCTAACACCAGGAAAATTCAGTTCCTATTTTGAGTAATACCAACCGTGTCATTGAAGCAAATATTAACAGCAATGCCCTGATATTGAATTGTTTTACTCCACCACCAACCACATGTAGGTCAGGTGATATGCAGTGCCCCTACCCCTGAAACCAGGGGATGTTCAAACCCTTGCTGCTATTCTTGAAGTTCTTTGGAAAAAATAAATAATTACTTTACTCCAACTGAGGCCATCAAGTCGTCATATTCTGGATCACTCTCCTGTTTTCTCACCTTTGCTGGATCAGCACCCAGAAGAGGATTGACAGACACAGAAGTGGGTGAGAATGGATCATAACTTTGCTGTCCTCCAGAAGGGCTAGAAGATGGCTTGGCATACGGAAAAGAGATATTCCCTCTGAACTGTTGATTTGGGGACACAAGACCTTGTGGCCGAGGTGCTGTGCCCAGATAGTTTTGCTGAAGTGGCACAGGATTTCCCAGCCGAGGATGTAAAGGCCCGGCTGAATTGATCATCTGAGGAGCTAGACTGAAGTTCCTCATTTGGGGGGCCGGAGTTGTAGACACAACTAAACTTGGATTTGGAAAACCAGGATGTCTAACTGGAGCTGGAGGGCCCGTCAGAGTTCCAGCAAAGGTAATGGACATTGAAGCTCGAGGTTGACTCACCTGATTGCTAACCTGTGGCCTGGGGAAATCTTGCATCTCAGGTAGAGGGTTTGAATTGTGCATTGCTGGCCGAAAAGATAAGTTAGGAGATGCCTGCGGTGGATTCATTGTTTGATTCATGGGTGGGACAATATGGGGCACAAGCTGACTGACTGGCCTGGGAACCACTTGAGCTGGACTCTGTGACCGATGAGGCTGAAAAGTGAAATCACTGGAGCTAGGATGCTGGGGTTTTGGAATGGATACAGAGGGGGATATTAAGGGAGTAAAAGTAGGTGCACTTCCCGACACAGAACTCGGTATTCCTAACTGTGAAGAAGGTGGTGTCGAAATGGATGTTACTGGTGAAGGAATTGGTGCAGATCCAAATACCGTGTTAGGGGATAAATTGGGCACTGCTGCCCGTGCCACAACCGGATGCACTGGCACCATAGACGAAGATTGGCTTGCTATAGGTGCAGGTGATTGTGTTGGAATTTGAGTGGAGAATCCCACTTGAGGCTGTGCAACAGAAGCAAAGGCTGGAGCAAAATTAGGATGGTAAGCAGCTGCACCAAATGACTGAGAAGTGGAGGGCCTGGGTATAGGTGAAATCATATTGCTGGCTGGAATATTTAATGGTGGGCCTCCTGAAACACTGATGGGTTGAGAAGCCACAGGATGATGTCCCTGAGGGGGACTCATCAATGGTGCCATGTTGCTTGGCCCTAAAGATGTTGGAGTACCTGCCGGTGCTAGTGGCCATCCTATAGAGCTCCCAGAAGGGGTCAATGGGCGGTCAGGGAATGCTGCTAGGGAAGCAGATTGAGGCAGTGAGGATACTACTGGTCTAGCAACCTGGGGAGGCCCCGTAGGTGCAGGTTGGTTGCCAGAAAACGGAGGTGGAGCTGAAACATTAGGTTGAGATGGTAGTGACATTAAAGCTGCCATAGGGGGATTTCTTGGTGGGCCATTATGACCTAGAGAAGGGGCCTGAGGCATGAATGGATGCTGCAAAACTTGCAATTGTGGCTGTGATCTTGAAGGAAAAAAAGAATTTTGGGGAACTGAAGTGAATCCGGCTGCAAAAACAGGTCTAGGGCCAAACAATGAAGGCAGATTTGAGGGATTGAAAGGTGCAGATGACATGCGGACAGGGTTGCTAAGTAATGGTGCTGAAGGATTTGCAGGAGTGATAAAACCCGATGGTGGATGCAATGGAGTTTGAGGTGGACCTGTTGAGTACCATGGTCCTGGGTATGGTTGAAACAGACCAGGTGGTGGAGGTGGTGCAGATCCCATGATTGGTTGAGCCACTCCCTGGTTTACTGCAGCAGAAGGGACTGTATAAGGGGCAGGTGTGCCTTGACTGAGATCAATAACATTCACATTATCACCAGAAACAGCAGTAGATGTGGAAGAAGCTGCAGGATTTACCTAATAAAAATGTTTGTAATTACAATCACGATTATGGGGAGTAAAGAATTAAAGGGTGGAACGACAGACCATGAGTAACTGAGCAAGCATGAATAAATAGCTATCTATGATCTTCGGAATCACTCACTGAAACTAGCAGTTCAATTAGAGCGATGGCAGCATCAACTTTCTCATACGTGTCAGCTGATATGTGAACATACAACTCTTCGTAAGCACCATGTATTCCATTTCCATCAGATGGACTGATTTCAACCTGGATTAATCATTTGCACAGCAGTAAAAAAAAGCTCCACAAGGTGCCTTCCTATCAAAAAATATTAAAAAGGCAGACTAACAGATCATGGCAATACAAAACTAGGAAAAGTTAACTAAGGAATATAGAAAGAATATTAAACAAAAGAAAAGGGGGGGCGGGGGGGTTGTTGGTACTAAGTAAAGAAATAGGAAATAGTAGATTATGGGTTTTGATTATCTGAAGTGCCTGACAAAAGCAATAATTCTTTCACTTCCCCAATGAACATACATTCTCTTGCGAATCTGCCTTAGTACCACAAACTCGTACTTTAGCTCCAGTTTCCTGATTTGCAATTTTGGAACAACAATTAGATAAGGAGCCTTTGATAAATGCGATGTCATTCATTAATGCAAACACCATAACATAGTATTGGCATGTGGTGGCATAATACAAATTGTTTACCTTTTCCAACCGCTTTTGTGTATCCCTTGCTGGCCCAAAAATTAGACTAATAAAATTGTATCCAGGATATTCTTTTATCTGCAAATACAACAATACAAAGCATCTTATAAGAAATTGACATTTTCTGTTCTTATAAGAAATTGACATTTTCTGTTCCAGCGTAGATCAGAATTCAAATCTCACAATTGGTCTCATTTTAAGAGAACTGAAAGTTAAGGGAAAACAAAACAAGAAAAAATGGCATGTGATTCATTATGTCTGAACATTTTACAATCAGAATTGCATGAGGAAACAGAATAGATTATGCCAAGTATTTATAAATAAAATAAAAGGTCACAATATTCGCAAACAATATAAGCTTGCCATCTCTGGATGCATCATTCTTCAAATCTGAAATCTACTCCCGACTTTTGAGCTCTCTCTACATGGTTACAGTGAATTGCATGGTTACTATGCCCTAATTTCTAGTGCAGAATCTAACAAGACTTCAATAAAGACAAAAGATTAGCAGCTCAGGAGTTCTCATCTATCTGAAGTTTCCCAATAATGGCCTAAATAGGTGTTTGTTTAGTCTATATAACATCAAATTGAGAGTTCAATGCTTTTAGTTGTTCCATGCCTTCCCCCTTTTGCTCTCCCACCAATGAACACTGGATAAGATTTATTAATCCCTTTGTATTTTTTCCTTCTTCCTTCACATAAGTAACCAAAAGATATGTAAATGAAAAGATAGGAACAATATAACTCTAATGGATGAAACACCTTCAGATTATAAACAAAGGGGAAAAGAGATTACTAGCTGCTGCCACACCACTGAAGCAACAATACAAAACCGAACAAGAATTCCTTTTGTTCTAAGAGACAGGTACGAGTCTCATCATTTAAAGAATTCATGAATACTGAGAACTACTTCCCAAAAAAGTAGAGGTGCAAGCAGGATTCCATTTAAGTTTGGAGCTTGGTAGACACGTTGGTAAAGATAAATATATCCGGGAAGCAACCTTGAGTATGCAATTACAGTACAGGACTGTCATGAGATGTTATCAACACACAACAAACTTGTCTACAAAATTAGCAATCTTTATTCTAATAGAACGGATATGCTCTCAGATGGAAGGATTCGAACCTACGAATAGCGCCTTTCGCCCCCTTTTCTTGTTTTTTAAGATTTTCCTAAAGATAAATAAAATCAAAAATACATTTGATAGAGAAATTGATTGTAGCATGGAAACAATACAGACTCACCTATGCCAACTTCAACCAACAAGTTGTAAAATCCAGAAATGCCAGAAAAGCTTTATCTGAACAGCTAGGCTCAGTTTCCTGTATCTTCTTTTTGCAATTTAGCTCCACCCAGATTCATAGGCCATCATGTCTTCCCTCACATCTAAAGCCATGTTCTTTTTGCTTTCCTCTTGTTGAGAGTATAATTATTATATTGTTTATATTTTATAGGGTCGTAATAAGTATATCTCTCTAAGGGTATGCTAGTCGTTTATGTTTTCCTAGGTAACAATAAATAAAAGTTGAGAGTGAGAGGTAGCTTAGAATTGACTATTCTCTTCCTTCCTCATATTTTGTACATTCTCTAAACGTAACATGGTATCAGAGTAAGGTTGATCTAAATTTGATATAAAATTTGTTTTTGGTACTAAACAGTGGAGCCCTGCCTTCCCTTTTTTTTTTCCTTTCTCCTTTGCTTTTCATTTCTTCCTCCGCTCTACTACTGTGCAACCCACGAGTATGGTCTAGGGTTATGATAGAGATCAAAAAAAGATTAGATGAGCTTAAATTGAAGAATTAAATTTATTATTTGTTTTACTATTAGTTAAAGAATATTTGTTTAACTAGGAGTATTAATTAGTGCTTGACTAGAAAATTATTATAGAGTTTTAGTAGTATAGAAGTTTAAGAGTTTGATTATGCAACTCTTTTAGAATTTAGTAGGAAAATAGTTTTTATTTTAGTAAGGGACTTATCCTATAAATATCTATGTAATCTCCACAATTTTTATTAGAAAGATTATGAATAAGAATTGAGTATTCTCTACAGAGATTTGTGTGTTTTTTTGCGATGATAAGGTAAATCCCTTTCACCCCCTTCTTTCTTCTTTTCTTTCTATTCTAGACAAAAAAGTCATTCTTGTCATACATTAATTTGGTATCAGAGCAAAACTCCGAGCTATCATCTCTTGCTACTTTTTTTGTCTCTACTACTGCAATTCATAGTTGGATCTTGCCACAAAATTGCGGTTTTGTCTTTGCCTGGTACTTATCACCTTCGACTACCGCAGCCAACTTCTTCGGCATAAAATCAATTTACTATCAAACCTGATCTATGCCAAAATTGTTACTGCTCATACCGTCATCTTTCATCATCTTCAAACACGGCCAAACTCTTTGTCATAGCCCATAACGTTGAGCATCGCTACTGTTTGGGATGTTGTTCATTACTATTGATGTTGTTCCAACCTAGGGTTGTGGAGGAAGAAGACAATACACTGTTTAGTCTTTTGCCCATTGACCCAACCACTTTTTCATTCAAAAGATTTTTCTACTAGCCCACATAATACCGAATACCTAAACAGGGTCCGACACAATATATATATAGCCCAAACAATCCAACCCAACATTACCCATCGGACCCAATCACCTTGAAATAACACAAACACCCTCACACCTTCTAAAAATTAAGATCTAACACCTAGAATTTCTAAAATTACACTTTTAACCCCAAAAGTTTCAGAAATTACAATTTAATCCTAGAATTTTATGAAATTACAAATTGACCTCAGAATTTTCAAAAAAAAAATTGTTAAAACTCTCTTCTAATCAATATAGTTTTCAAGGCCGAATTAAATGCTAAAGTTGAGACTTTATCCCAAGAACATGATAATTCACAAAAAGCCATAAATGCTAGACTAGATACAATTCAAGCATCTATCGATTCACTGAGGGAACTTGTACTCGCTATAGTTTGTGAAACCAAAACAAGAAAAATTTTAACTTTGTCTCTTCAATTGTCAATCAAAAAGTGGTTGAACACAACCATCCAGTTATACCACAAGTTCTACCACTACAAGTTACAATCCAATTGAATGGCGATAAACCGAAGTTATTCAATGTTGATGAGCTCAAAAGTTCTACTTCTACCCATGCTACAATAATTATTTTTGATAAAGTCAAATGCAAAAGGTGTTCCTACACATGAAGTTAAGCAAGTTTCAAGCGTGACTTTTTTAGATGGGGTTCCTACTTTTTCATCAACACCATCACCATCCTTTTATCTAGAACAAAGTGTGAAGGTTATGAAGATTTGAGATATAGATTCCTCGCATTGCGATATCCTAAATTATGTCATTGAAGGGAGATCTTACTTCTATGCTATAAGGTTTGAAGATGTGTTTCACTGTTTGATGTCAATTCTCTTGGAATATTCTTGCTACAACAACTCTTCAGAAAAGATATTTTTTCAGCCGAGGAGAATTGATAGAGATCAAAAAGGAATTGGAAGAGCTTAAATTAAAGAATTGAATTTTATTATTTGTTTTACTATTATTATATTAGTTAAGAAAAATTTGTTTGACTTGTAGTATTCATTAGTGTTTGACTAGAAAATTATTATAAAGTTTTAGTAGTATAAGAGTTTAATTATGAAACTCTTTTAAAATTTTAGTACGATAATAATTTTTATTTTGATAGGGGACTTATCCTATAAATATCTATTTAATCTCCATTATTTTTATTAGAGAGATTATGAATAAGAATTGAGTATTTTTTACGAAAATTTGTATGTTTTCTTGCGAGGATGAGGAAAATCTCTTCTACCCCCTTCTTTTTTCTTCTTTGTATTCTCTAATTTCTAATCCTTCCCGTCTTACATCAATTTATGTCAACCTAAGCAAAACCAATGATTGTGGGTGATGGTTGGACATCATTGTCGATGTGGTGATGGGTTCCTGTTGTTGCGTCGTGCTTTAATCAATATTATTTTGTGTTTGTTTAGTCCTCAAAGGCTTTGTTGATTGTGTTGTGGTGGTCGCCGGTGGTCTGGTGTGAGTCATTTTCACTACTGGAATAGACTGTCGAGTGTCGTCAAGAGCTAGGGTTCTCTTGAAGTCGTCAATTAGAAGTAGAAGTTTGAAAGGGATCTGGGTCGACCCGTCAGCTTATAAAACATAACTAGGCCAATGGCTCAATTAGTTGGCACAGCCTAATCTTTGTTTGGGTCCAAACATAGGCCCACTGTTCAACTTAGCCCAAGCCCACGGGTTCAAACCTTCCAGCCTGAGCTTATTTGGTTCAGCTTAGCACAAGTGAGGCTAGCCCAGACTAGTTCATACAGGTTCGGTTCAGTTCATCAGGTTCAATCCGATTCAAGTCTGTTTAGTCCAATTCAGCATCTTTTAACACCAGTTCATTCTAGTCCTGTGATTTTCCGGGCGATTTCATTGCACCCGAGGATTTTCGTCCAGTTCAGAGGTTTTCTACCTGATTTCGCTTACTTTGTCACTGGTTTAGTTCTTTGTTTAGCAGATCTGTGTTGGTTCAAGCTCCTAGTCTGGTTCTCTATTTTTTTAGCCTCGGGCTCTCTTATCTTCAACTAGTCTCACACTGTTCACGTGACTATTTTGTATTATTTAATCTATTTTTGATTGGTTTGTCTCAAAATCTATGGTATCACTACGAAGCCCAAGACTGATACTCTACTTCCTAGCCTAAATCTTGCCACCCACACTTTACCCGGCTGCCCTTCTTAATGTTTGCCCGACTTTTATCAAGTTCAATAAGATTTATTATGTTTTATGGTCCCGATCTGTTCAAGTCTTTCTTAAAGGCAAATGTCTTAGAAAGTATTTGGTGAGAAAGAAACCCGATGACATTGACCCTATATTCGATAAGTGGGAACAAGAAGATGCATAGATTATTTCATTATTGTTAAATAACATTAAACCTCGTTTCATCTCTACATTGCTTTATCTCGATAGTGCCAAGAAAATATAGGATCATTTGGCAATGATGTATTCTAACACTGGCAATTTTACTCGTGCTTATGAGATATACAAATGATATTTTCGTTTTAAGTAGGGTACTTTGAAGTTAGAAGACTATTATTCCCGAATTATGGAAATTTGTGAGGAATTTAGGATTTACCACCTACTCACCGCTAATGCAGAGACTGCGTGAGAATTTAGAAGTTGTTCACTTCTTTGCTGGTTTGAAGCCTAAGTATGAACCTATTCGTGTCCAAGTCTTAGGTGGTCCAAGTCGTCCATCTCTTTCGGATGTCTTTTCCTACTTACAGTGTGCTACTTTGACTGAGGACCATTCTACTTCTGTCATTGATCATGGTCCTATTGACCGCTAAGTCTTAGCTATCTCTAATGGCAATAGTTGTAGTACTCGAGGTGGTCATGGCAATCCCAATGGTTGTGACGGTGGTCGTGACTCTCGAGTGGAACGTAGTAGAGGTCGAGCTAACACTCGTTTATGTACTCATTGCAGTCGTACTAACCACACTACTACCAATCAGGTCTCCTATCAGGAAGCACTACATCACGTTTGGCCCCTCCTGACTCTGAGTTAGTTATTATTACACGAGAGGACTATGCTCAGTTTATGTACCAACAACATGGAATACCATCTTCCTCCACTACTACTTTTACCCAGTCAAGTACCGCTTCCACTTATTTATTGTCTTCCACCCGCAGTCACTGGATCATAGACTCTGACACTCTTGATCACATGAATAGTTCGACTAGTGTCTTTTCTACTTATCATTTTGTTATTTTCCCTCCAAGTGTTACTCTTGCTATCATCTATTTTATTTGTCCCTCAATTTTACTTATTGAAAAGGGAACAACACCGGTGGACACGAACTATTATTGGCAACGGGCAAACAACGCTTACGTGGGGGTGGAAAGCACGATGCCCAAGCATCATCATCTCATCTGGCTCACAAGTAGACGGATGTCAAGCTTCCTGCGACGAGAAGTAAGGTCAACTGGTTAAGGAAAGCTCAGGTTATGAAATCGTTTAGCCGTTAATAAATTGAATTTCTTAAGGCAGAAAAAGCTTAGCTTTGTTTCCCCTTAAAAGGCATCAAACTAAAATAAAGGACTAAGAGCTACTTCGGAACTGTTTAGCGGACACGTGAAGTCGAACCTCTCTCTACAATGTAGCGTAGGTAGACTGATGGCTTTGTTCGTCTCTATGATTTGATTTTTCAATAGCCAAAACTAGAGTTTCAGATCTACGAGAGGTCAATGAACTAGGGTTCATGCCCAAATAGGGGCTTTCTTTTCTCTTGCATGCGCCTTCATTCCTCATTCATTCAAATCAAAGGAAGCCACCTCCATTATCTGACCGGTCTGCCATGCCAATCAAGAGAGAAAGAAATTCTATCACAAAAAAATCAATCCAAAGAAAGGCACACTTTCATTTGAATTCTTATGTTTAATCCAGAAAAATTGTTGGCCTACAAATGTGGTTTTGATCCTTCCGGTTAGTTTATTTTCTATTAGCAAGATTATTCGTTCACTCATACCTCTCTCCAGAATCTAAAACGTTAAGTTCCTAATCGTAGATATGTGTCGTTTGTGTCTTGTAAAACTCGTCAACTTAATAAGCGTCACCATATGTCCCTTCCATCTGCAATCAATCGTGTGTCTAGTCCATTTGATTTCGTCCATTCTAATGTATGGGGTCAAGTAAAGAATATTTTATCTAATAAATTTCTTTTGTGTCATTTATGGATTATTATTCCCACATGACTTGGTAATTTCTTATGAAAGCTCATTCAGAATTGTTTTCTATATTTAAGACATTCTATAAGAAATTAAAAACCCAGTATAGTTGTCATATTCGTATTTTATATTCTGATAATGGTCGTGAATATGACTCTGACCCCTTTTCTACTTATCTTCATAAAACTTGTATTATTCATCAAACTTCATGCATCCACACAGCACAAAAAAATGGTGTGAATGAGCATAAAAATTGTATCTATTGGAAGTGACTCATGCACTTTTATTTTACATGCATGTTTCTTGATGTTTTTGAAGTGATGCTATTCTTATTGCTTGTCATCTCTTTAATTATATGCCCTCGTTTGTGTTAAATGGGTGCAGTCCCTATTCTATCTTTTTCTCCATTCTCCCTTATTGTTCTTACCTCTGAAAATATTTGGGTGTGTTTGTTATGTTCACAACTAGAGTCCCAAATTTGATAAACTCGTCCCTCGTGCTCCAAAATGTCTTTCTTAGCTATTCTCACACACAAAAGGGAGTCTCATTACTACAATCCCACACTTCGCACATACTTCATTAGCATAGTTGTTAGTATCGTACAATACGCGATAAATATCGTACAATACGTCACGATATAAGACTAAAACGATACGGATCGTAGTTCTGTATCGTTTTTGCGTTGTATCGTCCGATACACCATACGTTTTTACTATACGAACGATACGTGCAAAATATTTTTTTTTTTTTTTACGGAACGATGTCGTTTTGGGCTAAGCAAGTACTCCAACAAACATGTGGTCTTATGCAGTAGAAGAAATTATGTTAATTTATCTATAAATCTAATTTTTTTTTATTTTTTTGTATCAAAATTTCTGAATCTTGATTAATGTTAATTTTTTAATTTATTTACAAAGCCCAATATCTTTGGTGTTTGAAGTTTGAATTAGTGAACTATGGTTGTGAACTTTGTATTATAATATTAGTGGACTATATTGATGACTTGAATAATTTGTGGAGTACTAATGAAATGCTATGTTTTTATAAGTGTATGATTTTTTTTCAAAGTTAAATATATTTTATTATTATTTATTTAAAATTACACCGCATCTACGATACACTATTTTTAAAAAACGATACGTCTTCCGATACACGATTTGATAACTATGTTCATTGGTGCTAATGTCAACTTCACTAAATTGGTCCCTACTTCCAAGCTCGTGTTCACACTTTGAGTAATCCCCTCCACCCCCTCTTTCTTAGTTAATTTTGCACACAGAAGGGATATCGTTGCTACAGTCTCACACTTCGCAAATACTTCATTAGTGTTGATGTCACCTTCACTAAATTGGTCCCTACTTCCAAGCTCCAATTCATCTCATGGACATTGACTTTGAGCAATCCCCTCCACCCCCTCTCCCATTACCGTCCATCATTCCACAACTTACTATATTACCACCCGCTTTACCACTCCCATCCTCTTCTATCCTACTCCATGTATACTCTCGTCGTCAGCGACCATCGACTGAGGTGCCCTTAACGTCTTTCTCGTCGTGTTCTAATCCTAATTCCCCCGTTACTTCCAACTCTTTACCCATTGCTCTTTATAAAAGTACTTAGTCATGTGTTACTCACCATCCTATTACTAATTTTGTTGCTTATGATGCATTGTCGCTTGTTTTCTCTTGTTTATATCTCAACGGTCTATTGTCTCTATTCTTAAGACCTTATAGGCGCATTATCTGATTCGTATTGGAAGAAAGCTATGGAAGTGAAGATGAATGTCTTACATTATAATGGGACTTGGGACCTTATTCCCTTACCCCTGGTAAAAAGACATTTGATTGTCGATGGGCGTACACAGTCAAAATTTAATCCTAATAATTTTTTTTGAACGCCTCAAAACTAAGGGTGCAACTCGGGCAAGTTGGGCGGGTTAAACAGTCAACTCTAACCCAACTGTAGGTATATAATCTTCAACTTTAACCCTAACCCTACTTGGGATTGAAAAACTCAACCCAAGCACTGCCCGAATTTAATTCAGGCGGCTCGGGTTGAATTCAGGCTCACTGCAAGAGAGACAGGTAGAAAGGGGAATAATTACAAATTCATAAAACAATTCATATATTTCATTCATAACAGTACACGATTATTGATCATCTACTTTTACACCAAAAAGACAGTAATTTCAAGGCACAATCCCAGAAAACATAGAAATTAGACTCATAAAAATATTAAACTTAAAACATCACACTATCACCACTAATCACGCATAACAAAGTAGCAAACAATAAGACACAGAGGACGATGGAGTAAAAATGAAAAAAAATGCTAATGGTTTATATATATATATATATATAATTTTTTTTTAATTTGACGAATTCGGGTTGAATTCGGATTTTCAATGCCTCAACCCAAGCCTGGCCCAAATTGAATTCGGGTTGAGTTTTTGCCCTAATTTTTTCGAGTTGGGCTCGGATTGAAATCGGGTTGCCCAACCCAAGTTGCACCCCTACTCAAAACCCGACTTGTTACTAAGGGATTTACCCAAACCTATGGCATTAATTATGAGAAAACTTTTTCTCGTGTTGCCAAAATTTCTTCTGTTCGTGTAATAATTTTTTTGGCTACTAATCTCTATTGGCATTTATTTTAGTTCGATGTGAATAATATCTTCTTACATGATGACTTGGCTAAAGAATTGTGCATGGAACAACCACCTAGGTTTACCGCTCAGGGGAAGTATCATAATAGTGTCGGCTCAAGAAATCTTTGAATGGTTTAAAGTCGTCACTGTGGGTGTTGTTTGGAAGTTTTCAGAGACAGTTTTAGATTTTGATCTTCTTAAATGTCAACAGACCATCCTATTTTCCACATACATACTAATTCTGATACATTATACTGATTGTTTATGTGAATGATATTGTAATTACCGGAGATAATTCTAAGAGTATTGCAAAGTTGAAAGTCTTCCTATTGGATCAATTTCATACTAAAGACATTGGCAAACTCAAGTACTTCTTGGGTATTGAAGTTGTCAAATCTATGCAGAATATTTGTTTATCTCAAAAGAAAATATGTACTTGACATGTTAGAGGAAACATGTTTACTAGATGGAAGACCAATCAATGTTCCTATGGATCCGAACTAGAAGCTATTGATAGATAATGGTGCATTATTTAAAAATTCAGGTTAGTATCGTAGGTTGGTTGGAAAACTAAATTATTTCACTATAAGCCCACCATATATTGCATATCAAGTTAGTGTTGTGAACCAATTTATAAGATGCCCTAAAATACCATATTAGGTTGCAGTCATTTGCATTCTTAGATACCTTAAACGTGTTTGTGGACTTAGATTGTTGTATCGAGCTCATGGAACCTTAGAGTGTAAGATTTTACAATTGCTTATTAGACTAGTTCTATCAACTATTGAATATTGTACTTTCTTAAGAAGTAACATGGTTACATGAAAAAGTAAGAAACAAACATTGGTAGCAAGGTCCAGTGTTAAGGATTGAGCATAAGGTAATGACACATACCACTAGTGAGTTGACATGGTTATGATATTTTCTTTAATAGATTGGTTTTCTAGTCAAACATCTCTTGCAGTTGTACTGTGACAATCTGGCAACCTGTCAAAATGCTACTAATCCCGTTTCCATGAGAAGACCAAACATAGCGAAGTTGATTGTCACTTTATTCAAGACAAGATACTAAATGGAGATATTGTAACACCGTTTGTGAAATATGAGAATTAGCTTGCAGATATGTTCACCAAAGCATTGAATTATACTCGTCTTACAACAATTTGTTCCAAGCTCTTATTATATAACATATATACTAGAGGGGGAGTGTTGAGATTATAATTATTATATTGTTTAAATTTAATAGGGTTGTAATAAGTATACCTCTAAGGGTATACTAGTATTTTATATTTTCCTGGGTAACTATAAATATAAGTTCAAAGTGAGAGGTAGGTTAGAATTGACTA
>CM042187.1:22926378-22963014 GCA_023539305.1 Ilex asprella
AATTATATTCAATATAAATGTGTTAAACAGCGCCCTTACTTTTTTTTCATCTTAAATTGATGAGTTTTTTTTTAATCTCATTGTGTCTTGTACAAATTCAAAATATTACAATACATAGATGATATTAATGACAAATTTGATCAATTTAATTATTATGTTAGAGAAAATCATGTATTTCAAGATCAACAGTAATTGTTGATCTGTTTGGAGAAAAAAATTGTATTTTTTTAACCGTTGGATGAATGAATTTGAAACCGTAGGATGAATTTCAAGATCAGTCGTAACCGTTGACTTTTTGGAAGAAGAAATATTAAGGAAAAAATTATAATTTCTTGGCCGTTGGATGAATGAATTTGAGACTATAGGATGTGGTAGAAGTTCTCAGTCGCAATTGTTGACTTTTTTAAGGGAAAATATTAAAAATATATATATAAATTTTTGAAAAAATTTGAGACCGTAAGATCGGCTTGTTAAAGCCTTTGATGAATGAAGAAGACCTTTAGATGTTGAAGCCTTAATTGTTTTGAGACCGTTGGATGTTAAAGTATTGGAATTTGAGCCGCTCTGTTTTATATTATAGATATAGTCCAGCTTGAGGGGGAGTGTTAAGAGTACTAAGGTAGTATGTGTAAATTGCTAATAGTAAGAGGGTGCATGTGTAATTCTTATTAGTGTGATATAACTATAAATACAAGTGATATATGAGAGTTAGGTTAAGTTTTAACCTCTCTCTGTTTCTATCTAATATTGTGTTAATTCTCTACACTTAACACATACCATTTATAGATCTAGATAAGTAGCAAATTTTCTGTCAGGTACCCTAATTCCATTAAAATATCTATTACCGCAAATTGTCAAACCAAGTGCTAAGTTATCTAACCATAAGTTCCGTGTATCGTAATTATTCATTAATCTCAGAGAAGTATAATAAACATACAAAATAAGAACCGAGACAGTTGGGTATATTTTCCTACAACCTTAGTCGCAAATTGGTGGTTATAATAACATCAAGAAAATTGAACACAAAAGGCAGTGAACAGACATGTAAGAATGCTATGTTGGCTTACAGGAATTGGAATTTTGGACTCTTTAAACAAAGGTTTATAATCAGCAGGAGCCTTATAACTTGGATTCAGCTCTAGTATTTCACCTGGAAATTGTCAAGAATAAAGTCAGAACGCCACATATAATTGCGAACAAAAAGAACAATCTAGAAAAGTATGTAAGCATACCAATAGCTTCACGCCTTTCAAGTTCCAATAGTTCTGACTCCTACATCCACAGATTTCAATGTAAGTTTTTGGAAGCTAAAACCCATGCATAATAATTAGCGTAGCCCAAAAAAGTGATTTTACCTCATTACTAATATGATGACCTGAAGACTCATAATCCATCATCTGGGATGCTGATGGTGAGGCTAAATTTTCCCCCGTCTCCAACATTCCTGAGTTTAGCTTTCGTGTAATTTGATCCACCCGAGTCTGCTCAAATTTTGTGCCATCACACAGGCAGCAATGTCAATTAGTGGCACCAAGAAGGGGATGCGAGCCATCACACAGAAGACACGACATTTTAGCACCCAATGGCAGGAATAAAATATTCCTCCCACAGATTGAGGCTAAAAATGCAAATAACTCGTTCACAAAAATTTGAATTTGTAATAGCCAAGTGAATGTCCAAAAGGTAGGTAACAGAAAAGAGAACTATTTCAGTAAAAATAAAATGATAAAGAAAAATCTTGAAGAATATATGCATTATAATCTTGAAGAAAAATCTTGAAAAATAATGGAAGCACAAAAAGATGCAATATAGATCATAACTTGAAAAGAATTCCCACATACCTGATAAGCTAAAGCTCTTCCCTTTCTAACAGCAGCATCCTGTGTCAGATCAGGGCCCCATTTAGTTTTCCGCTGCACCTGTTTAGCGCTTTCTTCATTCACCACCTCACTACCTCCTGGCTTTTTACCCCCACGGAAGATAGGAACCAATGAACCTGATAATTTGTTTCTCGGTATTACAAATCCAGTTTTTTTCACAAACATAGAACTCTTGGGTGCACTTGTTGATGGTGTAGCTGTTACAGCGGTCTCAACAGCAGCAGATGCCTGCTCAATTTTCGTGCTCATCTTGCTTTCCAAGCACACTTCCCCAATTGCTTACTGTAATTTACAAACTTTGAGAAGTTAAGCCACAGTTAAGAATCAACCTCAGGGCTCTCAGCCTCTCGGTATGAAACTATTCATGGCTCAGACTAAAGTGGCCAAACATGCATAAGAAATATTTTTTTTTGAATGAAAACCCCAGATTCAAACAGTGATTGCAAATGGTAGCGTTATGATTATTAATTATTATAGACCCAGGTTGTCAAAATATGTAACGCAACGCACATCGTCTTTTAAAAAATAATGTATCGTATACCATATCTATCGTAATCTTAGAAAAACATACTAATAAATAATCTATACTATTTATAAATGTCAGCATCTGTGAAAAACTTTTAACTTCTTATTTTATTATAATAAAGTCAATTATAACCACCAATATATATACTTTCATCTAATTTTTGTTTTTTTACTCCTATTTGACTTTCAACTTGTTTTGGACTCTTTTATAAGAACATTTAAATTCTTTTAAACTCATTTATTAATAGTACAGTTACATACAATTTTCTATATCTATAATTTTTTATTTTTTATTTTAACCCTAATTATTATAATAAAGTCAATTATATCCACTAATATATATATTATTATCTAATTTTTGTTTTCTACTCCTATTTGACATTCAACTTATTTTAGACTCTTTTATAAGGACTTCTAAATTCTTTTGAATTCATTTATTAATTGTACAATTACATATAATTTTTTATATCTATATGAAGAAGTAAAATCGTATATATGTATATATATATGTTAGATTATTATACAAATATAGTTATCAGATTGAATTTCATGGTCAATATATATATTTTTTGGTATACAATAATATAATAGTATTATAAGCAATTTAATCAATCTATTTTAAAAAATATAATTTATTAATTCTATAATATAATTAGTCTCCAAATGCCTAAAAGGATCGGAGAAATACCTAAATAAATGACAAATTAGGTATTCAAAGGTTTATAGAATAAATTAATAATTAAATTTAGTAATAATTAAAATACAAATTAATTATTTGACTTAATTTATTATTTAATTTAATTACTTATATGATTCAAATTTTTTATTAAAAAAAATATTATTTAAATTTCTTTACATGCAACACATGTCATGCATTACTAATACCATTAATAAAAGTACTTTAAGATGAAAAATTTTTGAATCTCTATTATGCCCTTATAAAGGATTGCAAAGGTCAATCTATCCTTTAGCAATTAAATATTTAAATTATCTTCATATCCTTATATATTTAAATTTCTAAATTATCTATAACATATCTTTTAATTATCTATTTTCTATGTATAAATATCAATTTCTATAAAAAAAATTGATTGACTATATTACCCTTAAAAAATATGCACCATTATATTTTCAATAAAGTGTTCAAAAAAATTTTAAAAACTCCATCAATCTAATATTATTCATATCATATGCAAAGATAGCACTATACCTACAAGTGTATTTTTTTTCGAAAATTTTAATCCTTTTATTTTTAAGTTAAAATATAATTTTATATTTAGTTTTTTAAAATCAATTTACGTTATACAGTATAATTCTTTAGTCATAATAAACTTTCTAAGTTGTACTAATATTCTATGTAAAAATAGATATTACAGTATATTTTTCAATAAAGCTTGAATTTTTTAGAATTTTAATTTGCCTGATAATATATATTATAGACTAGTATATTAAATATTATCTCAATTGACCTAGCTAATTCCTAATTACAATAAGATTTTAATGTGATTAGTATATTAACAATTACTTTTACTTTATTCAAGAAATTATAAATGGAATCCTAATCAAATGAATTTCAGGAAATTTAATTTCTCAAACATATATAACAAATGCATCTCAATCACAAAATTCTAAAAAAAATAGAACTTTAACAATTTTTTTATCTTGTTTTTCATAATTAGAACAAAAAAATTTGGGAACATACAAAATTTTCATAATCTTATAAGAATATGAGCAATGAAAAATTAGTTTGGTAAATTTGAGATGCTATGTAATTCAGATACATATATACCTAATATATTTTATTAATTTTTGTATACAAAAATTATTCACATACAGCGCACGCAGTGCATTGCTACTACATATAAATATAAGGCAAACTTCTTTTAACTCCCTTGTGGTTTGCCCTTTAAGCACATCAAATCCATCCCCACCCCTCCCAATTGGTTAAAAATAAGCGCATAGTCTCCATTTAGTATTGGACTAGCATGCTAACATTACAAATTCCATCAGTTTGGATTGGATTTGTAATGCACACTCCTAAATTGAAAGTGAGCATGAAAATAATTATGTCAAGAGAAACTTAAATATAAAAAAATAAAGTTTGCCTTGCACTCTTTGGAAAAGAAAAAAAAACTTAATACCCACTTGGCCCTCACCCCGCCAATCAACACATCCAGCAACTCCACCACTGCCCTTTGACCGTATCTCTCTCTCGAACGTAGACGTATCTTCCCTTCTCTTTCACACATTTCCTCTCTCTATCTCTCACTCTCACACGCACAGAGACCCCGAGTAGAGCATCTATCACAAAATACAACCCTTGCATCGGCCTAGATCCACATCAGAGTAACTCCACCATCGATAGCCACACGGGTGAAGTGCAAACATACCATCGCATAGAGCAATCCGTCGACAGTATAGACGGAGCAAATATCTTGAGCAACTTCACCGTCAATAACAATGGGACAAAGTAACTTTGTCGCAATTTCAGAATTTTGACAGCAGACAAACAGCATTAAATTCATTCACAATTTCTGCCAAATTAGGTCCAATTTCAACACATCACAATTTCACAATGTCATGAATTTGGTTTGATTTATGGCAGTTCACAATTTTATAGTTGCCATTCAATTTCTACCAATCACATTTTGACTAATTGGGTTAGAATTTGTTACTTTTTTTGTTTGTTTGAATAGGGGTTATTTTGGTGGATGTGAGCAGGTGAGGTGGTGCAAATGGTGCACAGTTGGGTGGTTGGTGGAGGTGGTGCGCCATGGTGTAATGGTGGATGTGTGCAATGGAGTGGAGTGTTTGTGGGGATTGTGTTGCGAAATAGAAGAAGAGAGGAATACAATGAGGGGTAGGAGTGTCTTTTCCTGTCTTCGCTAATGGTGTTACCCATTTATTTTAGTCCAATACTATATGGGGGTGAAAAGAATTTTGCCCATAAATATATAGTATCCAAAATAATATAAATACCATTTCAACTCATTTCTCTTGCAATCCTTCATCCTTGCGACATAATATTTGTCTATTTGAAGAAGGAGAAGAAACGGGAAAAGCATACGAGGATCCTAGAAGAAGGCAATAGTAGGCTTTGTTTGCCTGAGATCAAACCAAAAAGCAATAAAAAACATATAGGAAAAGATGTTTCACTATTTAAGGTTAAAAAAAAGTCTTGTGAAATACTATCATTTCATTGTTTAGAGTAAAAACTAAAAAAAAAAGATCATGTTCATATCAATTTTTTCACTTTATCAATATGTATTGCTTATCGTATGACACAAAGAAAAAACGATACGACTCATTAATACCTATCGTTTTTTCACTGTATTACAATGCATCGTAAGATACATACCGCGTATCGTAAGATACTAACAAGTATGTTATAGAATAGAATTGTCTAGTTTTTGTTATCGAATTCCTAAGGACAAAATACATTTTTGGCTAACCTCAAGTTTGCACATCATCTACTTCGGTCTCCAAAGTACCAATTTTTGCAATTTCATCCATGAAGTTTCCACTTGATATTTAAATGGTTAAATCCATCATGAAGATTAAACAAGTAATGGAACACTATCATGTGTGCCTACATGCTTACAATACAGTGTTGTTCTGCTCGAAAAATAAAAAAGGTCCCAACTCAAAGTCGGGTAAAATCTAACCCACTAGTGAAAACTATGATACATGTCAACCTTGACCCATCAAATTATTCTTCTTCTTCTTCTGGTGGTCCACCTCTACCCCAATCCCACGCCACCCCATCGCTCCCATCCCCAACCCAACCTAACCTTCCAACTCCATTTATAAACAAAAACATATTGAAACATGTAAGAATATTTCCAAGCACAATATTATAACACCTATTTCCAAACACAACATACAATCTCTTTGTCTTTCCCTCAACTTTACTCTCTATCTGTACATTCAACTCCTCTTTCTATGCCGGGACACCATGACAATGGTCATTTTGCTTTCTTCTTATGGAGTGTTTCCTCTCTTTCCTCAGTGCCAACTTGATGCAGCAAATTTTGTATCAAAGCATAATTCAATCCATGCCTACGGCTAATTATGGTCAAGGATAACATGGAGAAAGAGGACAACAAACCCAAATCGCAGAATGGAAGATAGGACGTATGATTGAGGATTTCGCACCAATTATGCCAGTTCTTAAGTGACGAGAAGATCCAATGAGGGAAATCATAATCTTTTAGGGATATTGGAAGGTCACCACGAGGATGAAGAAGAGATTGATCTGAAGATATCTACCCCTTTCACGAAAAAAGTGGCTAGAGAAGTACGTTCTGGGGTAGGGTTGGAAGAGAGATTGGTTCGAGCACTTGATTTAGACGGTACATGAATACAATTGAGGTTGCTCAGGTTTTTTGCAAGTTGCACGTCAAAGCTTATTTGGATTAGGAAGCAAGTTTAGAGAATTATTTTAAGTGAAAACCAAGGACGAAGAAAAGAGGAGAGAAAAAATTGTTTACAATGCTTCAGTTGAAGGGCAATGCACTTCAATGGTTAAACAAGTACAAGGGCATTGTTCCCAATAAGGAAAGCTAAAAAATATCACATGGCAGCACATGAAATCAAAGTTACGAAAGCAATTTTTGTGGCCTAATTATGCGATGGAGTTATATGAGACATTTCATTCATTTAAGCAACAAAATATGAGAGTGGATGAGCACACTTCACAGTTTAATAGTAGCTCTGATCAAGTTGGTTAATATGAGAGCAACGAACCGATGACATCTTGTTAACTCTCTGGTTTTAATGAGCCCATTATGGAGGAGTTAGGAATAATTCGCTTGTTTAACCTAAATGATGCTTGACAATATGCCTTAATGGCTGAAAAGAGGGTTCGCCGTTACGGCACTAGAAAACCTATTATGGAAGGTGCTAGAGATGCAATTCCAAGAACCATAAGAGCTTGCACAAATAGGCCAAAGGGCAGAGCTGAGGCTGCCACACTAAATCGAGCAAGAAGAAGCAACAACAATGGTGCTAGTAAGGTTGAAATGGGGAAAGGAAATTGTCAGATATGAAGCTCATAACAATGTTGTTGGAAGCCCTAAAAGAGTGAGCAGTAACACCCTAATGGTGAATGTGGTCGAGATTGAGATGAAGAGGAGGAATTATAACAACCAATTTATTACTAATATGATTCAATGAAGAGAAGATTGTAGATGTCTTAATGGACAAATGAGAATCTTCAGTGGTTTGACAAATAATGATAACACCCAAAACTGAGGTAGACTGGAGGCGCCACAATATTTTTCACACACAAGTACCATGCAGTGCAAAAGGTACGCAATGTTATCTTTGATGGTAGAAGCCATTGTAATCCTTACAAAGTTGCATGGTTTTGGGGGGAAATACGGTACCTGTTACTTCTTGTTGTCTAGTCAAAGTTAGTATGAACAATACTTTCAATGATGAGTCTTGATGTGATATTGTGTAGATGGATGCTTGTCATATTTAGTTAGGAAGGCCATATTTATACCAAAAACATGTGAACCACCACACTAGCCCTAGTCAATGTTTGTTTAAAAGAGGTATCAAACTGTGAACATCACAACCACTTAAAGAAAGAGCCACTATTACGACTCAGACCAAAAAGGTTAATGGCTTTCTAACAACCAAAAACTTGAAAAGGAAAGCAAGGAAAGAGATTGGATGCATATGCTTGCTGGTAAAACTGTGCAGGGTGAACAACATGAACAAAATTTAGATTTTCCACAAAAATATCAGCAATTATTAAGGGATTTTAAGGATCTTGCTGCAGATAAATTGCCTACGGCTTACCACCACTTAGAAGTATCCATCATACTATAGATTTGATAGCAGGAACAATTGTTTTGTAATTTTGCTCTAGAAATTAATACTCTTAGTCATTCTTTGGTATGCCACGGGTCATACGGCTAGAATACTTCTTCTCACCTTGATTCTAGTGCATTTAGAGCTTTACGAGTTTATTATCAATTATTGTCGATTGTGTACTCTATTTTGAGCTGTCTAATGCGAGATTAAAGTCTTTTGTTGAATCACAACAACCCTCTATCTTTTTCTCACTCTCTTAATATATAGATATGTATATTTGCATATTTATATACCAGCGCACCTCTTTTGTCATCTTCTTCTTAACCATCTTCAATTACCACCATAATATACTTGAATCTAATATAAATCTGACCAGTTTTCCCATGATGTGGTTGTCTATGCCCAAAGAACATCCTTCAGACTCATTGTCTTTTATCTAATCACGAGAATCAATTAGATCCCACATCTCTCTTTTCTCCAGTACTCTATTTTTTGAGTGTCCTAGGGAGGTTGAGATGGAATGGATGTGGCTTTCTTCTAGGGTAGTGTCACGGTGGTGCCACTGGTTGGAAGGTTGTTGATGGTGGTACATTTGTAGGATGTTGATTTGAGGCAATGAGAGAAGCTGGCTAGAGAAAGGGTGACAGATAGAGAAGTCTAACAAGTGGAGAGAGATTGAGGGTGACAAAGAGAAGAAAAAAGAGTGGCATGACCCATGTTTATTGGATCAGAATCAACCTGTCGGTTTTTTTTTCCCTTATAAATACCCTTTATATATCTCACGTGATATGCACATCGTTAATTTACCGCTACCAATTCAAATAGTCATGGTCGAGTGATCCATTGAAATACAAACAAGTTTAGGATTGACCTAAGAAGCACAAATACAACACGATACGAATATAACGATATAAAAAAAAATTAAAAAGTATGATACGGGTATGGTTAGGATAAGTATATATATATACATATATATATAAACGTTATTACAATATTAGGGATATGAGGGATTAAGAAATAAAACACATTCAAACTAAATAATTTATGTTATTGGTATAGGAATGCTTAATGGTGTTTTAAATTTAAGATTCAATGTAATTTTAAGGATGAAGATGTGTCACCCTTCGAGAGTTCTCAACTTTTGCATAAAATTTAATTTCCATAGACTTCATTAGCTTTAACATTAGCCATAAAAACTCATTACTCAAGCCCACCAAATTGTAAAGAATTGACAAATCTTGCGATATATGTGATTCACACCCAAACGAACATCTTGAAATGAGGAATTTTTATTTGTATGATTCACGGTTTCTAAACAATCCCCTTTACTAAGTATAAGATGAATGTAATCACCTTGAAAATGCACGTATTTGAGGTATATCCGATAAGTATCCAACAATGATAACTAGTTTATTAATTATTTGATACATGCGGAAAGTATATGATACGTATACGCAAGTACCCAACGAGTATTGACATCCAATACATATCGGATACACCCCGATCGAAGTATCAATGCATCATAGGGCATGACATTGCAAAAGTTGGTACTTTAGGGTCCAAAGTGGGATCATCATTTGAGGAACCAATAGTATATTTAATCCAATTCACCGCACATTATTTTCCCCATTTTCTGGTACAATATAATTCAAGATTTAACTGTCCGTCGCATTATTTACCTAATGTTCTATAACGTAGTCATAAATTTCGGTGAAAGAGATCAAAATGAAGGCAAACAAACACCAAAAGTGTGTGTGTGTGTGTGTGTGTGTGTGTGTGTGAGAGAGAGAGAGAGCAGAAACGTAGAATTCATCTCTATCAAAGAAGGCTAGCCATTACCAATGACTATACTTGTAACTTTTTGTGAAAATTCTCTGCTTTATGGAATCTATAAAGCCAAAAAAATCGACACAATGATTTTCTCGAGGTGGTCAGGTGGTTTTAATACCAGAAAGATTGCCTAAACCTGGAGAAAATCCAGAAGAGGATAATCTAGGAGAAGATCATGACTTAGGTCTAATGGAGGAAATTTCCTTAAGATTTGTTTTCCGTCAGAGTGCAAATAAAGGAAGGAAAAGAGAAAGCCACTATTGCCAATACCTTTGTTAAACAAGTACCAGGCCTGCATGTCCAAAAAAGGAAGATAAAAACACAATAATACTATTTAGGTTATGAGTTATTTTCTCAATTTGTCCACATTCACATGGCTATTTATAAATAAATTCAAACGCATGGCACGTATTCTTTTCGAAAAAGACATTTGAACCTAGGAACAAATTTAAAGTCATATAACCAGATACTTGTCCCCTAAGTTTAGGAGGTTTGGAGGATTTTAGACCTAAACACATACCCAGCACATATAGTGAAGAGCATGCAATTTCAAAATAACCAAATAAGAAACATCATCATTAAATATTGACAAAATTCACCAACTTAATGCAAAAAAAATCATCAATATTCTGCCATACAAGACATTATTCTCTGTTACTTACTGCATCTTTTAACTACTTGGTTGATGCCTACACTTATTATGAGGCATGTCACGTGTTCAACTACATAGATTAAGGATTAACTGACTGTGGGTTGTAATTTCTCTGGTTAAAATTCAAAATAAAAGCAAAACAACAATATTGCACCAAAGACAATGGGAGCATAACACACTATGGCAAAAATATTCTCCCAATCGCTTAGTTTTGATCAGTATTCTTAATATCAGAAGTAGCATTTGCACCAACACAATCAGCTTCAATCAAAACATTCATTATACATTGAAGCATATACTTACTAATAATGTTTTTTATGATTTCCCACTGCCCAAACTACCTACAACTTGGACAGCCACAGGAATTAAACCCAAAACAACTTCAATAGTTAGGGCTCAGTTGTGGTAGTGTGAGGCAGCCAATATGCAAATTTTTATTAAAAATCAATGCAGTTTCATAAACCATTTTCCTCACTGCGATATGTCCTCCTTTTTTTCCATTTTATACTTTTTTATTTCCAAGAAAATACCATGCACCTAACACTCATATCACCTCTCAATTTCAAAATTGCTGCAAGGAACCAGTTAGAAAGAGTCCACCGGCATTATTTCACATGAATTTATCCATTAAGTTAATTGGGACCATATTATTCCAACCACAACTTAGTCTAGTTTTCCACATACTTGAACACCAATAAAATACACCATCATGTTTTAGGAAAACTTAATCACAAACAGTCGAAAGTATAGAATTATGCATGCACATTAACTCAACCAACAATCACATCCAATTGAACCAAAAAATCACACCAGAACCAACAAGACAGACTTCCAAGTCGATAAAAGCTGCAAAAACCAAAACCAATTTCAGTATAGGGTAAATTGCACCAATTGCCCCTGAATTTTACCATTAGTTAAACTTTGGTCCCTAAAATTTTAATTCCATCAATTTAGCCCTCAAAGTTACATATTGAATCAATGTGGTCCCTGACACTACCGTGTAAAGGGCATTTCTGGCATTTTAAAAATAATCCCTCAATCCAAACGCCATTATCCCTTATTTGAACAATATTAAACACAGACCCAAACACATATCTTCTCCTTCCTCTATTTTTTTTTCTCTCTTTCACAGACAAACACCCTGCATCTCTCTCTCCCCGCCACCAATTAGCTCTCTCTACGCATCAATCTCTCCAACTTTATCTCTCTCTAGGTTTCTCCCTCTCAAACCAAAAGCATCCCCCTGTCTTAAACATTGACACACCCACAACACACTCACAAACCCACACAAATATTTAGATCACAATCGAACAAAAAAATCTTCGTCTGCCTATCTCTCTCTTCCCTAAAAACTCTATCTGCATCTGTCTAACACAAACACAAACACAAAAATATCCAACCACAATTTGAGAAAATACCTTACTTGCCGTGAATTCCATGGGCAATTAAACTCCAATTCATGACACTACCCCGAAATTGCTCACCACCCAGATTCCGTATGGAGCTTCCAAAGTTAAATTGATAAAGAATTAGGTCTGCATTGGGTATAGGATTTTGATTGTGAATTTCGGTCTCTATCTATGTTTCTCTCCCTCTGGAATTCTCTGGCTTATGTGGTGGCAATGACCCCTTATTTTCCGTGTTGCGACGAGCATAGTTGTTACTGGTCGCTGATTGTGTTTGGGTGGCAGTGGTTATGAACTTTTTGGCGGTGATGGAAGGTGAAACTTGGTTGGGGTTAGGTTAGTGTTTATACCTTCTTTATGTGAGGCACTGAAAATGTAACAAGGAGACGGGGGCAGAGAGAGAGAGAGGTCGCTGATGTTGAAGATGGCCGCTAGTGCTCAGGGGCAGTAGTGAGGGAAGGGAAGTGGTTACCGGTACTGAGGAACTGTCGTCAGGGTTCATATCAGGCTAGGGGAGAGCTGGGGATTGGAGATTGGTCGCCGGTGTAATGCTAGGTTTTTTGGTCTAAGACATATTTTGGTTTTTCAGAGCATCCCCTAGGATCAAATTTAAATTAACATTTAAATAAAAAAATTGGTTTGATATAAATGATTTCAATGATCAAATTTAAATTTAATTAAAAAAAATTAAATTTAAAGAAGGGAATATCCAAATTTAAAAAAAAATGGCTACAAAATTTTTAAAAGAAGATGAAATTTTATCGAAATTTGGAGGCTGACCCATTTGTAGACCAGTGATAAGTCCATCTGATGAGCCCAAATTTGATTGGGTCAACTCCAATAAAAATAATTAAAGGAAGGCCCGAATGTTGAGGATCCAAGAAAGAGTCCAAGTCGTTAGAACCCACGGAATTGGGTTGACCTATTTAAAGGGAGTTCATAAGGAAGTCAAGTGGCCAACGTCGAAGGAGGATCAAGGGGCGCCGCACAAGGGTCACCCAAGCCCTTAGGCGTTGCCTAATGGGCACCACTCAAGGCTTGTGTAACACCCCGCATTTTTCTTTTATATATGCATATAGATATATTGTAAATAATTATTGTAAAAATGTTAATATAGGTAAAGATGTATGGATGAACTAAGTAGATAGTAAGAGTAGAAATAAAAATATGAGTTGAGGTAATAGGGTATGTTGTAGAAGTTGGGGGTAATCCGGAGTCAAAACACACTTTAGAAAGAATTTGGGTAAAAAAAAAAATTGGATACTACCCTAGTGTTTTGATCATAACTTTTTATTTTGACATTATTTTGATCTGAAATTTGGACAGTAGATAGTAGACTTCTAGGGCTACAAAATATTGTTTCATGAAAATTTCCTAAATCGACCTCTAAATAGGTCAAAACTGCATTGGAAGTTACAAAAGAAACTGGAACGAACGTTCGAACATTAAATTCCGTTCGAATGACTGTTCTCTTGTTTGATGAAAAACGCAAAAGTACTGGGAGCAACAACCGTTGGAAAGCCAAGTGACGTTCGAATGAAGTTCAAACGGAAGGTAGTGAATTGTACTATGGACGTTCGAACGACAGTTCCGTTCGAATGTTACCTACGAATTCTGCTTTCCATAATCGCGCACGTGAGACTATTTCTCCTACTATAAATACACAAACACACCTCCATTGACCTCATTTCAGCATTTATAACCCTAGAAACATTTAGAGAGAAATAAAGGAAGAGAGAAACTCAAGATCAAAGGGGAAAAACACAAGCGCTAAGGGTGATTCAAGATTCAAGCCTTAGATTTTAAGAACACAAGGGAGGGGATTTCTTCTCTTTCTCTTACATTGAGGCTAGGACTTATATATATGTACTCTTTACACTATAAACCCTATATGTATGCTATAGACTCATTGATTCTTGATATCCTTATGCCTATTACTATGCTTTAAACAATATTAACAATGGGTCAACTATGAAACCCTTTTTCTTGGCTAAAAACTCTAGTTTTCAAGAGAGATGAATTTTTTTCTAAATTTTGTCTTATTCTTGATTTCAAAACCTTAGTGATTCATATTGAACAATAAAATGATGTTGTTGTGATTTCTTGTATTTTTCATACTTAGTTATTGAAAATGTCACATGATACATTTGGGGATTTTGCTTATAAATTGGAGATTTGTGGAATTATTGGGCATTTGAGAAAATATTGGATAATGTATTGCTTGTGTGGTTGTTTGGATAAACATGAGTGAGAGGTTCCTTGTAAGAGTGCTCATTTCTTCTCAAGAGGTTCCTTGGAAGGATGCTTGAGAAACTCAAAACCTTGAGGGTGAGAGGTTTCTTGTAAGGATGCTCATGCCAAGAGAGGACAATATGTGACCTTCTCAAGAGGTTCTTTGTAAGAATGCTTGAGAAACCCAAACTTTGAGGGTGAGAGGTTTCTTGAAAGGATGTTCATGCCAAGAGAGGACAATATGGGGCCTTCTCAAGAGGTTACTTGTAAGGATGCTTGAGAAACCCAAACCTTGAGGGTGAGAAGTTCCTTGTAAGGATACTCATGCCAAGAGAGGACAATATATAGCCTTCTCAAGAGGTTCCTTGTAAGGATGTTTGAGAAACTCAAACCTTGAGGGTGAGAGATTCCTTGTAAAGATGCTCATGCCAAGAGAGGATAATATGTGACCTTCTCATAAGGTTCCTTGTAAGGATGCTCATGCCTAGAGAGGACAATATGTGGCTTTCTCAAGAGGTTCCTTGTAAGGATGCTTGAGAAACCCAAACCTTGAGGGTGAAAGGTTCCTTGTAAGGATGCTCTTTCCCAAAAGAACAATATTATATCATGTGTTGGGAAATGGTTGATATTTTGGAAATGGATGTTTATGGGAATTGGTTGTAATTGTTTATTTTTATTACTATTGCTACTTAAACTTGAGATCCGTTGTTAAATGTTCTTGTTTTACTTCAAACATTATATATGCTATTTGTGAAATAAGACCGACCATTTTATATATTTTTATATACCTTATTTGAGTTTGGAAAGATTTTGGCTACAAAGCTTCGTGCTCATCCCCTACAAATTTCATATTTTCAGACCATGTACTAGATGAGGAGTTGGGAGTCGAGGAACCCGTACACTGGGAGACTCCGTTAGACGGGGAGGTGGATCCTGAGGTGGACGCTTAGAGCGATACATCCTTTTGTACTAGACTAGGATATTCTTTTAAAACAATGTAAAGTCTAGTTTATATTTTATTATATTCCGCTGCGCTACATTAGTTAACTTTGGTATGTAAAGGCCAAGATGAGTCTATTCTTTTGGGATAATGGTGTTTAGAATGTAATGCCGTCCAGGGTGTGTTTTGAGGTGTTACAAAATTGGTATCAGAGCTTAGGCTTTAGGTCTTACATGGGAGCTGTAGGTTATGGATCATCACTAGAGATGTAGGATTAGGGTGAAGGAAATAGTTGGTCTAGTTTTATATGAACCATATGTTTTAGACTAAAGAAATACTTGGGATATCTTGTACATCAATGAGACTAAATTGTGAGTTGATGTGCAGGATGGACGGAGGAAGAGGACGTGGACGTGGGCGTGGGCGTGGCGGTCAAGCAAATCTACCACCACCACCCCCTCCTGATGCCATGAACGACATATATCAATGTTTGAGGGAGCTCACAACTCTAGTGCAAAGCCAAAATGGAAACAACCACAACCACAACCATAATGGTGGGGCGTATCGACTAGTCCAAGTACCGGGCAATGTGTGTTTTGGGGTGTTACAGCTTGGGCACCACCCAAGGGTTGGGCTCCCCTCCTCACTTGCCTCCTCTTCCTTTCAAACCAATCCAAGTCCAAGACAAGGCCAAGTTCAAGTCACATTGATTCAAGATGAGTCCAAGCTCAAGACAAGGAGTCCTCCTCCGAAGGAATAGGAGCACAAGGGAGAGAATGACATGATATAGAGATCATATCCTACCATAACTATACTTACACAATGGTAGAAGACCTCTCCCTCACGTCACCTCCTTACCCGAGTTGTATAATGTAAGTTCTCTCAACATTGAGGGCACGTCTCCGAATCTCATACATACATTGCTCTCTCTCTCTCTCACAGAAGCACTGTAATATTTCTGGAGTAACTTTCCGGTAACCATTGTTCATCAATAAAAACACCATGCCATCTTTGTCATTTCCGAGAATGGATGTAGGTCATCTAAGACCGCACCACTATAAATCCTGTGTTGACTCTTTATTTACTGTTCTTTCATTAATTGTTTGTTCATCGTTCATTGATTGCAACTGTTAAAATACTTGACTGTTGATCTTGCACAAAATAATTTTGTGTATTATCCCCATCAATGAAATTTGTTTAATATTAAGTCTATTTCGATATCTATTGTCCAAAATACACTCATTAATTTTATTTAATTACAAAAAAATATAAAACTAACTCCTCATAAATTTATAAGTTTGACTAACATTAAAATTTTCTCTCATATGTATCTATATTCATATATAGAATAAAACTATTTATTTCTCTCTCCCCCATCTATGTATACTATTAATTACCCGTACTTAACAACACTAAGTAAAACAAAATAATATCTATTAAATTTTTAGATATAGTCACTCCAAACAAAAACTACACTAAACAGCCCCAAGAAGGACATAACAACAACTTTTTTTAGGAAAACAAATTGTTCTAAATTCGCTAAAGAAAATCAAAATATGGCAAGAGTAACTCATAAACAAACATAAACAGATAAAAGGTATAAATCATGAAAGGAAACATACAAAACTCAAGAAAACAATGTTAAAACTGTAGGAAATTCAATATCAATGATGGACTTAGACTCTAAAAAGAACTCATTTAGCGTCGAGCTGAAAAGTATGATTATATATGTAGAAGATTAAAAGGGTTGTAAATACATCACTGGTAATAGCTTCAAAGCCTAAAAAAATAGTCGGTGTTAATTTATTTATATTCCTATGAAAAGAATGCATCCGGCTTATCAAAATAAAGTTGTTAAACCTTCCCCAACTTTTTCCCTACAAAGTTGTTAACATCTCTCAACCTTTTCCCAACAAAATTGTTAACCTCTTACAAAAAGAAAAAGAAAAACAGATGAGAGGCAGCCAAGAAAATCACTTTTTCTAAAAAATCATTGGTCACAACAGAAAGAGCAAGGGCCTATAAAATTAGATACTAAACATATTTATTCTTTATCAATATGTATACACCAGATCTCTGCTACTTCTCTCTTTCTTATAAAAAAAATATCCACATAAATATTTTTACAACTTTTCATTATCCTTCAGTAAGATAAAAAAATTGGAAATGAAAAATACTAATCACTATAAGATAAAAAATAAAGAAGGGGGCATTGTAAATCTATGAAGATCAATAACAATAATATTTGGAACTGAAATACCAAACTAGCTCACCTGTAGCAAAAGGTAGCCTGGAAATAGGTAACAGTGTGCCCATAACACTGCACAAAAATTGTTTTCTTCCAAACCACTTTAATTAGAACAATTGTTAAAAGAAACAAAGAGAGCTACAATCAATTAGCAATCCAAAAACAAAACCATATATAAGAATAAAAATCCTCTCACCTATAACATCGGCATCCTTCACGACCAGAATGAGCGACACCTCCACCTCTACGGAATCCCTCCAAATCTATCTAAATGATACAATGAAACTCAAGTTGTTATATATAAAACCCATATGAAATATAAAAATCATCAAATTCTATACATCACAATAAAAATGCAGGTAAAAAATGACTCAGGTGAGAATTGGTAGCCAAATTTGTAGTGACAATACCAAATTCATTGAAAATCAGGGCAAAATCCATGGTCAAATAATAATCAACTATTAAATTCACCAAAAGCAAGATGAATAACAAACACCAAATTTGCAGTGATAACATCAAATTCACAAAAAAAAAAAAGCAAAAAAAAAAACAAAATCCAAAGCATGTAAGGAATACATAAAAAGCATTGAGATTGGATGTTAGACTATTAAACACGGATTTTAGTATAGAAAAAGCATTGAAATTGGATATTAGACTATTAAACACAGATTTTAGTGATAGTAAATAAATTTGATAGTAAACAAATCAATAACTTAAACAAATCTTTAGTGATAGTAGATAAATTTGAAACAATAGTAAAAATCATGAATATTAAACAAACCTAGACTATTAAACAAATATAGATTGTTGTGCAACGAAAGAGAGTAGTAGCGAGAAAGAGAGAGAGAAAGAGAGGGTAGCAGAAACCGTAGATCAAATCCTGAATCAAGAATCGAAATTACAACCTATGATAAAAGAATAATGATAATTAGTTTTAGAGTCAAAGAGGGATGAAGAGAGATGATTGCTGGATTTTTAGGGGAAAAACTTTTTTGGTATTTTTTGTTTAAAAATTTTAATTTTCAAAGTAGTAAATTCACTTTTGCTGGATTTTTGTGCGTGCATTCTATTTGTGTAAGGTATGTCTGGCGCCTGTGTTGTGTGCTCTATGTGTGTGTGTATGATGTGTCTCGTGTTTGTGTGCTCTGTGTGTGTGGGTAAGATGAGTGTGTGCATATACTTAGGGGAATAAAGATGGGGGCATTTTGTCGAACATATTGTATGTGTAATGTGTATGTCCTGAATGTGTTGTGCATTGTGTATGTCTTGTGCAGCCAGCGGAGAGAGACAAACGGAGTTGGAGAGAAGCAGAGAGACTGACAAACAGATTGAAAGATGAGCAATAATGCAAAGGGGATGAGAAAAAATACTGGAAAGCCCCAAGCTACTTACAAAAAAAAAAGGTGAGTAGTGAGCATTGAAGCATTCAACCTACTGGTATAATTTCACTTCATACAGTTGATCAAGGAAGAGGGAGTATGACTGGGGTAAGAGCAGTGGGTGGTGGGTGTCAGCTAAGGGAGATGAGATGTGTGAGAGAGATATATGGGTAACTTTTGGGTGTTGTTGGCGATGGCTTTGCTTCGCAGAAGAGGGCAGCGATAAAGAGTTGGATGTGTGAGAGAGCTGGGCATGAGAGAGTGCTAGGGTGTGAGAGATATTTGATAGAGGGGGATATTTGGAAAGGATATAAGCTTAGGGAAATATTTGATAGAGGAAAAGATTTGGGGTGAATATTGAGAGGGATTCCATGAGAAAGATTTTGGGGTTGAGTTTGGAAAGTAGGGATTTCAGGGCATAGGGAAGGTGAGCATAAGAGAGATTTGAAAAGATTTGAGAGGGAGAGATAGAGGCGTGAGATTAGGGGATTTAGAAGCATTAATTTGAGAATTAGAGGTCTAAAATTTGGGAAGCATAAATAGGTGTGTTGGGCGGGAAAACAAATTTCATTGGTCAATCTGATCTGTAGGATCAATTTTTTTAGTTGATCTGAGCCACAAAAAAGTTAAAGATAACATTAACCTTTTGATATAACTTATCTTTTGTTCAGAATTAATCTGAGTTGCAAAAAACTCAAAATAAGTTTTGGGATTCAAACTCACCTCTACTTTACTATATAGATATATATAGGATCAATAATTGATATATACTTAAGCGAAAGGTTTTATTTAATACAAATTGAAATTTACAAAGTTTATTTGTAGAGGATGATGAGAAAAGGAACATAGAAGATAATTTACAAAAGAAGGGACAGAGTGGTCAAGGGAGAGCCTGGAGTAGAAAGCGAGACTGAAATGTGACAACCCGTATATAAAATAATCACTAAACACGTTAATTAGATCATCAATTATGATTCTATAGGATTAAGGGTAAATTTTTTTGAAATTTCAAATAAATAAATGAATTTCAAATATGAATTCTTTATGCAAAAACGAGTCAAATAAGTATAATTTAGGTCAAAGTTCGTGTTTAAATAAAATGTCATATTGTTAAAGTAAAATAATATGTTAGTCACATATATAATATATGTAAGAGTATGTGTATATATATATGTGTCAAAAGCTAAGGAGGGCAGCAAGAGCATGTGTATATATATATATATGTATATATATATATATATATGTGTCAAAAGCTAAGCAAATAACCATGTGCTCTAATAAAAAAAAAATGTGGCAAGTAAATGGACAAATGTCCATGTGATGCAAGCAACTTGCATCATGTATGACCTAAGGGAAGGCAAGGCTTTGGCTATAAATAGCCAGCCTTTGCTCTTCAAACGGCACAGAAAAAAAAAAGAGAGGAGAAAGGAAGGGAAAGAAAGGAAGGAAAGGGAGAAAAAGAAGGGAAAATGGTCAAAATTTTGTCAATTGAGGAGTGCGATCTTGCAATTAAGAGATAGAGTTTCTTTTATCTTTTACTATCATTGATGCATTTCATGCATATTTGGGGGCTTTATATTAAAATCTATTTTTTTATATATATCATTTTAATCATGGGGTCAAACTGGGGGTTTTATAAATAAGCCGTGATCATGTTGAAAATTTTAATTATATTGAGACCCTAATTATCTTATGAAACCACGTTGCATAATAAATATGTTTTTTCAGTTAATGTTTGACTTGTACAAATGTTTTATTATTGCTATTATTTAATGTTCGGTTTGTTGTTAGGGCTGATTACGGTATGATTTTATCTTGTGAATTTGATGAAATTACTATGAATGCACATAATCGAGGGCATGGGTTAGTAGATGCGTGATCCTTGCGAGGATTCACAGGATTCTTACTAGTCCTTGAACTCACTGGTTAGTAATATCGGTTGCTGTGGTGGCCTGTGTGGCACCACATAAATTCCGGTATTGGTGTTTCCAGAAAAGCAAGAAGGGCATTGAGTTCCCTAGGGTGCAAGACCCCAAAGTTTTTCTCCGGAGGCAGTTCATGCGTGGACCAGAAAATTGACGAATTGATATGATCGATATGTGCTAAAATATATTTATTTATTTGATTCACTATTTTATTCCTGCATTTATCCGTTACTTAATTATTTTATGCATTATTTTAAAACTTTGATAGTCATTGATAAACGTTATCCTACTGAGCTGGTAAGCTCATCCCTATCTAACATTTTTCAGAGACATGAAGCGGGGCCAGAAGATAGGTTGAAAGGGGCAACGGATAAAGACTACTAGCATTATTTCCTTTTGTGTTGTATCAAGAATATATGAGATGATCATGTGTATACTATGTACTCGGAATTAATAATATAAGGGAGGGTATCGTAAATTCGGTGTGAATTTATTAATTTATTTTCTTTAATCACGCCCAGATATTTTTTAAGAATAAAAATTTTCGGGGTGTGACATGAAAGGTGTGTCACAATAACCAGGCCAAGCAAAAAAGTAAAATATTTTACTATTCACAACTTTATATCATTTATTGTCGTCATTATATACATCATTTTTCACTATTTGTAACGTTATGACTTACGTCATTATTAATGTTGATGATGTCATTATTTATGTTACTGTTTCCATGGTCTTTTTGATGCCATCTCTTTATTGTCGACGTCGTTTGGTTACCTGTATAATAAATCATAAAGTTCAGAATTAACATTGTTTTGGAGATTTATCTCCATATCTTCATTATGAGGGGTATATACATATGAATCCATAAAGTTGTCATCAGAATCAATCGGAGTTTTGGATTTCCTGCCATCATCCTCGACTATTTTTGCTTTTATCCCTTATGATCACAGTGGGAGTATTAATAAGATCCATATTCTCATTTTTGCACATTCTAAAAGTGGACATCATTTGTAAACACATCTCATTCATAACTACCGCTTTAAGCTGTTCAGTTGTTAGATTGAGTTTTTCCTTAAGGAGTTTTTCTTTAAAAAATTCAGTTGGATTTAATCCAATACTAGTACTAGTGCTAGGAACAATTTCTTTTGAGTTTACTTCCTCGTTATTTATGTCTTTAAGACATTTGGCTATGATCGAATTTTTTTCTTTAAGAGGATAATTATTCCAGAATCTTACTTGGAATTCTCTTACTAATCTAGGATGTCTATTATGATTAAATTCACAACAGAGACTCCATACCCATACCCAAGGTACAAAGAACTCTATTGAGAAATTCAGTAGAGGTTTAACCTCAATTTTATTATCCTTTAAGAATGAACTTTTTTCTTTATAGAAGTCAAATAATTATTTCATTTCAGAGGGATATATCCCTTCAATAGCACCATGAGTGTCTCACCAGTCAGAAAACCATTTTGAAAACTTAGTGAAGATTCTGTAAAGTAAAAAACCATGATTGCGTTGTGTCATTATCATAAAGGAGGCATTATGCCAAGCATCCATAAAATCAAAATAATTAAAATTCCATATAAGGATATCTCTTTAATGTTCTAGGTCTTACTAAACTTAAACCCCAGCCTCTTTCGGATATAATGCTTAAAAGTGATGCTTTACTGTGGGAGACATTATTCTCCTTTAGTCATTTTTTCTATAAAATTTCTCAAATTTAACTGAGTCAGTTTCTTTAAGAATAGATTCATAGTAGAATTTGTCTTTATTACTAGTGACCGGAAAGGCATTATCCATAGTCATAAATTGCTTAGCAATATAATAAAGGTATGTCATCCAGTTAAGATATTCATCTTCTAATATTATAATTAGATTAAATGCTGGCAGAGTTTTTAACTTTGTGTAGTTCATCTTAGGTTTGGCTATTAAGACTTCTTTCATGGATTTTTTACTTCTAGCGACTGTATACCCGTTATCATCTATTTTACTGGATTGATCTTCTTTACGAAGTTGTTGATTTACAACTTTAAGCTGTTTAGACTAATCTAATGGTGGATAATATGCATTGATCTGAGTTCTCCCCCTAGATATTCCTCTTTTGCTATCTCGGCCATAGACATTACCTTGTCCTCTATTCATGAAGAACCGTGCGAAAATTCCCTAGTTAGAAAATCAGTGAGAGAATTTAATTAATTCTCCTTTAACATATTCAATTTTAAAATTGAAAATCGATAAAATGTTTTGCCATCTAGCAAATATTTGTTTAGAAGCTATGTTCTTTACATCTTGTTCTAGAACATTTTTAGTAGAACTGCAATCAATTCTTAATAAGAACTCTTGGTTTAACAAGTCATCTTGGAATTTACTAATATATTTTTTAATAGATAAAATTTTATTTTTTATCGTAGAATAGTTTAATTGAGTAGTTCTTCATTTACCTGAGATAAAACTAATAAGTAATTCCTTATTAGTATTCAGATATTTTTGCTTAATAATACCTTCACAACCTTTATCTGAGGCATCAGTCTCTACTACCTTATACCATTCGGGATTTACTAATGTAAAACATGGTAATTTTTCGGCTTTAAGCTTAATTTTTCTTACTGTTTCAGTGTGAAGATCTATCTAGGGGGACGAACTTTTTTGAAGTCTACAATATAAAATAGCAGCATCTTGTGCTAAATTTTTATAAAAATCTGTTAAATAGTTTAAACTTCCCAAAAAACCGTTGTAATTGCTTTTTATCTTTAATTTAATTAGGAAATTTGGAAGCAAATTCAATACTTCTTTCAATTGGGACTATATTCCCTTGTTAAATATAATGTTCTAAAAAACAAGTTTTAAGTTGAAATAATTTCATTTTAACAGTAGAATGGACCAAACCATTTCTTCTTACAACTTGAATAAATTATTTAAGTGTTTAAAATGTCGATCAATAGAATCCGAAAAGATAAGTATATCATCTATGTAAACAATACAAAATCCATAACAATGATAGAATATGTCATTCATTATATTCTGAAATTCTAAAAGGGCATTTTTAAGCCCTAATGGCATTACATTTCATTCAAAATGGTCAAATGGTACTGCAAAAATAGTTTTATACCTATCTTCCTCAACAATTTGAATCTGCCAATATCATGATTTTAAATCAAACTTAGAAAAATCTTAACATTATACAAACGAGATAATAAATATTTCTTATTCAGAATTGGATATCTAATCCACTGTAAAACCTTGTTTACAGGTTTGTAATTAATAACCAGTTTAGGATTAGACCCTTAGGTCCACCCCTACCACCCATGAGGCTTGGAACAATGTGCTACGACTGCCGCCTGGTGTGGTTGGCAGTTCTTGGTTGGTGGCTTAGTCTTGGTTCAAGTTGTCAGTATGGTGCATTGACTTAGACACCGATACGTCTAGGAGGGAGTTGGCCTTCTTCTAGTGACGTGGGTTTTTGTCTGCATGGTCTCTTGATCAAGTGTTAACCATCATGCTTGTGTAGGTGGGTTCTTGCACAATAGTGAGATATCACTAATATTTTGGCGGATACTCGTAGATTGCTCATGAGCTTGAGGGTGACGAAAACTTGAGGATCACAAAGAAAGGTTAGAAGGGACGCCAGAATGTCTCCGGTGATTCCTCTCTGATGCTTAAGTCAATTTTTGAGGAGGGAAGAAGATACAATGCTAAGTGTTGAGTTGTGAGAGCGTACCTCCTGTTCTATTAGGAGTAATATTTATACTTTCTTGGTGGATGAATGCGCCTATCGAGGACATCTGTACGATCCTCTTTGACGGGAGGGCCTCTGATTGGTTTACCCTACGTACAATGTATATGTTTTTTTAATCTTGTCAGGTAGCTGGACATCGAGTAGAGCACCCTTTTTACCTCGATACTTGATCTTGTGCATGCATGCCAGATTGGTGTGCATTAATGACATTTATCCCTCGGCGTCCGGCTCCTCACCAAGTATTAATACTCATGCAAAGTATTTACTGAGAGGTTCGACGTTAAGTGACATACTCCGCAAGAGCAAACGTTCGACATCTAATGTTGTGTTGAAGGATTGATGCTCTCGTTGTCCCCGCCCCCCAAGCTTTAAATATCTTTGAGTCATTTGTCGTATGTTTATCAAGAGCATTAATTGTATCCTTAAGAACCTTTCTTATGATTGCCTACAGTGTAACAACATGGGATGAAGGACCCATGCCACATGACCATTGGACATAGTTCCTCGTAAGACATTCCTTCATTTATTCTCAGGTGGGTGTTCCCAATGTAAAACTAGATGTCTCCTAATGCACTGACCGATATTATCAACATATGATGTCAATAATTTCTTTGGCTCTCAGCCTAATCTTTGTTCGTGTTCTAACCTCTTAATCAATTGACAGTCCTTGGTTTGAATCGAGGGGATACCTCGCGCGGTATATGTGGTAATGCTAAGAAAATCGTAATGCACTTCTTGAGATGACGTCAAGGTCAATATTACTCGGCATGAGATTCCAAAAAAGCTCTTCCTCGACGTTCATGGTAATGCCAAGGAAATACTTGTGGTCATCTCTCGTGACGATGCTCCGAGGCTAAGCACGTCATATCTCGAGAGTCATTAACTGCCATTGTTGACAAAACTTGCCACATGTCTGCTTTTGGTTGATCTGTCAAATCACATCTTGTCAATTTCGGTATTTATTTTTCAAAAATCTTACACCTAATTTCTTCGATTTTTTCCCTCCTTTCAGGCAAAGATCGATTTTTTTTCAGATCGTCTTTTTTGTTATTTTTTTTTTGGGTGGTCTGTCCTGAAATTTATGTTTGTTAGATCTACAATTTTTCTGAAGTAACTGTCCATCTTCGTTGCCCCTTCCTTATTTCCTATTTTTGTCTCCCCATTTCCTCCATTCCAGGCGAGCTTCGAAGGTAGAGAGGAGGGGTTTCCAAATCGCTGTTCAAGTAATGGCATGTTTTTTTTTTTTTTTTACGAATTTTTTAGATCTATATCATAGCTTGATTCATGAGAAGCACAGGCTGGAAGGTGGGTTGATAACTGGAATTAGAGAGGGCCAAGTTTACCAGTTTTTTTAGTGAAGAAAGGGGTCCACAATTCCATGTATTTTTTAAATCTACGGAATGTAGTCATTCAAACACGAGGTTGAGTTGAACTTGATCATAGCTAAAACATATCATAATTATATTTTTACATCACTTTCGCCCATGAGTCCCAGAGAGGTGAAAATGTGTTTGCCAAATATTGACATGAATAGAATTGGCTTAGATATCCAAACGCTGAATGGCTGGATTGGATTGGCTAGAAAGGGTATTTTTTTTGATATCCTATTTCAAACCCGCTATCCAAACACCCGGTTAATTGTTTGCTTTCGGGTTCGGCACGTCGAGTCCCTTTCCACTAGGTACAACAAGCAAACAATTGATTTCTTAGGATTAAAAAAAAAGCGGTAAGGGTGTAATTAGGGTGGTCAATTTGAATCAAATTCAAGCCCAATCGATGAAAAGCCCGTACTTAAATAAAGGTTAACAATTCTTGGGTTGGACATGAACAAAATCTTCATTCATTTTAATTTGAACAGTTATTTTGTGTGATGTTAGGTTACTCGATCCTAGAGGTGGCAAATGGGCGTGTTTGGGTTGTTATGGTCGGGTTCAAATTGTTTAAATTGACATAAAAAATAAAAGTAATACTCAGGTTGAAGGGACATATTAAAACTTGAGTTAAACGATGCTCGGATCCAAGGTACATAACTTTGGTTGAACTTGAAGTAGAAATGTAGTTATTTCTTGACATGAGCTACGCAGGTACCCACTTTTCTGCACATGAAAACCGTTTCAACCTAACAAAAACGTTTCACCACACGTTGCATTGCCAGATGTGACACTTGACCTTATCAAGTAAAAGGATAAAAATTCGAGAATAGCAAGCTTCCAAGAATGATGTAGGCTGCACAATACACCCAAATCAAATAGCCCCATCTCTTACCAACAACAGGAAATACCATGAGATATGAGGCAAACCAATACAGAGGAGGGCTGGCAGACAAAAATCTAGTGGCAACCTGTCGAATATCATCGAGTGTCATAAACTGTGATACGTTTCAATAAAATGCAGACATAAATGGTCGCTGACAAGATATTGCATCAAATGCTCAGGGAGACGAGAAGAGAGAAGGGGGCCGGGGGTGGAAGACTCAAATTAAAAGCTAAAGCACAGTTAGACTCGATCATAATACATACATCAAAAATACCCAAATGCAAGATATGTTGGACACATGAAACTGCCTGTTTGCAATTGAACCAGAAAAAAAAAAAAAAAGCATTCGAAAGACAACCAAGATAAGATAATCTTGGACTGATGGCTTTGTTTTAAAACCATATTATTGAAGTATTTTCTCCTTAAGGACTTGGTAGTAAAATTTTCCATTCATATTGCCTCGTTGCCCGCAGTTTCTAAATGTTGTCTATAAATCAGTTGATCACCTCCATCTAAAAATTGAATTTTGCAAAATATAATCTATAGTCTCGTTTAATTATTTATTCTCTATGTATAAATATCAATTTTTACAAAAAAATTTGATTGGCTATATTACTCAAAAAAATATGCATTATTATATTTTAATAAAATCAATTTTTAAAAAATAATCGTATATATAGTTTTTAAAATCAATTTATGTTACATTAGTATAATTCTTCGGTCATAAACTTTCTAAGTTTTACTACGATTTCATGTAAAAATAGATATTATAGTGTATTTTTAAATAAAACTTGCTTTTTTTAGAATTTTAATATACTTGATAATATATATTGTAAAGTAGTATATTAAAACTTATCCCAATTGACTTAACTAATTCCTAATTATAACAAAGTTTTAAATGATTAGTATATTGACAATTACTTTTATTTTATTCAATGAATTATAAGTGAAATCCTAATCAAATGAATTTCAAGAAATTTAATTTTTCAAACATCACTAAAAAATCAATCTCATTCACAAAAAAATTAACTATTTCTTTACACACATATATATATATATATTTATAATTAGAACAAAAATTTTTGGAACATACAAAGTTTTCATATTCTTATAATAGAATATGAGTAATTAAAAATTAAAGTTGGTAAATTTAACATGGTATTTAATTCAGATACGCATATACTTAATATATTTTATTAATTTTTGTGTACAAAAGCTATTCATATGCAACGCAATTGCTAGTTTATGATAAAGAAGAGATGAGAGTGAGCCTGACCGGCACATGCATGAGAAAAAATGCTGGATATTTCCAGAACTTTGATATAAATTGGCAATATTGTTCATAACAAAGAAGAGACAAGTGTGAGCCTAACCTGTACATGCATGACAAGAAATGCTGTGGTAGCCATGAATCCCAAGTGCAGAACAAAAGGAAGAACAATAACTGACATATATCCTGATGAAATACTGACATAATTCTCTCCTTTTGAAGCTTGTTTCCTCCATCTAAGACTGGGATTTTCTGTGACATAAAAATAATCAAATGAGATTGTTATCTGCACACGGCAACCAACCCAAATGTAATAACCGTGTTTCACATTGTGAACAAGAGGTGGGCCCTTCAAATTTATCAGAGCACCTCAAGTACAAAATTTTCAGCTATAGTACCAAAGAATTGCATTTGCCAAAACATGGTTATGAATACAGCAACTACAAGTGTGGTTGCGACCCTAAGATTGATACCATGCTGATAAAATATGCTCTCTGAGGGGTTAGTAGGGGGATAAATGGGGGTGTCGGGTACAGAGTTCAATCCAGAATTTATTGGCACTTTCGAGCTACAGTAGAAGAAGGCATAAGCTATCCAGGAAATCAAACAGAGGATCAAATATATAGATAGAATATGATAAGGAAAACCACAAAAAAAGACTCAAGTAACATCTAGAAGGATCCAATCCAAAACACAGGAGATGGAACAAACAAAGAATGGGCCAACGAAATAAAGAAGCCAGAAATGCAAGTTCGATTGATTCTCAACATGATGACATAAGAGTGACTTCTGGCTAGCAACATCACCACACTTCCAAGTTGCAAAGGTAAGTCTCGAAAAAAACAGGATCTACAGAAGCCAGCTAAGTTCAGCTAATAGATTTGACATGCAGTCTAATAAAATTTCATTAATTGAATTACACCTAAACAAGCTTGATTGGGCTTGCTTTAAACTTTGTTGACTTGACTGGCCAAGTGTTCTGGTATAACTATGCTAAATGATCCCTTGAAGCCAAAGAATAGAACTCCAACGGAAAATCCCAGGACACGTTATAAACATGTGCGAAAATGCACAAACTGAGCTGGGCATATGATAGCTTCAAACTGTCCAGGACTTCTTCATCATGTATCACTTGTCCCTGCTCAGTTAGGTTTACTATGAAAGCTAATGTAACATTTGGTAACACCTTATTAACTAACTTTTTACAAGCAAAAACACAATTCCGTCAAAAAACTAAAAGCACATCATATGGGTCGTGGAATATGAATGATGAACTTCACAATTGCATATTTATACTACTATGCGTACAATTAAGTTTGGAGGAAGGAAGAAAGTCCAGTCAAAAAAACGCAGCTATACAAAAATGTGAAACAAATGCTAACTTTTCCATTTAACTAAGATTTTCCATTCCAATTTTTGATTCAATATCTAACTAGCAATCGAATTGATTAATATCTATTAAAAGCTTGGCACCAGGGGGAAAAAAGAGCAATGGTCTAGAGTGCGGTCCTAATTGGTGTATGAGTTCATAAAATTGTTATACATGCACCAGTAATGAATCGACACATGGCACAGTAGGATTAAAGGTGACAACTACTCAAATTGAAGTGGAACCTCCTTGGAAAAGGGCCCTGGGTTCACTCATCTACAAGAATACCCTCAGAATACAATAGAAGTGTGCCAAGGTAACTCTTTATCCTCAAGTGGATCGAATGCCACAAAAGCATATAGCCCTGATGGAGTACAGTACATGTCTAGGCTCAAATAGGGAAAACAGATAGTGGCCTACACATTCATCTGTCCTGCCTCACAGAAATGGAAGTGTGACTATAACTTAGAGTAAAGCATGACCTACAAGCCTCAATCCTGGACATGTGTTGGACTATTTATCTCACTAGATTGAGTCCTACTCGGGATCAAGAAAAGCCTCTATGGGAGACTCAAAACCCAGATCAACCTTCCCAGATTTTTGGAAGATGTGGATCAGCAACTTGAGGATCACGACTCTGGGATGGACTTTGAGGAAGCGCAAGCATTTGAGAAACAAGTTAAGGAGTAATTGGACAACCTTTCCACGCGGACGTCGAGCTCTTCTTAGCATGGTTGTGGCATGTGGGTGCCTTGCCCAAAGGTACCCCATGCCTTAGCCAAGGTGGGGGTATGCTTGGCCAAGCAACCCCTTTGGGCAAAGTTGGCGTCCTTAGGAATTGGATGTGTGCTTAGTTTGGTATCAGAGTGGTTCGACAAAAGTTCAAGTGGCATGCAACAACTGTCCCGGGCTGTCGTCGTAATGACTCCTCGGAACAAAATATGTTTGCTGCAGTCAATAGGATTTTGCTCACTAACGCTATTATAGGGGGAGGGGGGTTGCTCCTCGAAGGGGACACTAGGCCGGCTTCCCTAGGGACACCTATGCCCCCTAGCCTTGACACACCAAAACAAGGTACGGCCCTAACAAATGCTTGTTATGGGTACAACCAATGCATTCCGAAATTTGAGACCCGAGATGTGGGGCTGATAATCAGTGGGACTCGTCATTGGTGGAAGCCTCATGCATGGCTAAGAGAGGCACCACATGCATGGACATGTTGGACACAAGCATGCAAGGCTAGCCTTGTGGGCTTGAATTGTGGTGCTTTGCTAGATTATAAGACCAAGCAATGGGCTAGGCTGGCATGACTTAGCATGCCGGCAAGGCAAATCAGGTATTGTGGGCTCACAAGGAAGACATGTGCACGTCATGTGAGGCGGTTATGAGCAACTGGTGGCACTTGCACCTCAGGTGAGGCAGTTCTGTGCAGGGATGTGTACACAACATTCAAGCAGTTGCTGACAATTGATGGTCGAGTCAAACGACAACTGCTCAACCATGCTCAGTAGAACCAACCATGATCAGCAAATGTTCAGTATAGTTGTGGGGAGTGGTAGAACCTTCACAATGTTTGAGTGAAAATTTGATTGGTGCCTGTAATCCTAGCAGTTAGGGATGCTAACTGCGTGGCAGAGTCGGCAGAGCTGGGTGGTGCCAACATTGTCTAGGCGATTGGGCTTTGTAACTGTCATTGTATGCTATTTATACACATAGATCTGCAGTGAATAAAGAGAGTTTGAGCCCATTTTATAAGTGGACCCCTAATCAGAATCCTTTAAGCTTCCTGAGAAGTAAAAAAGTTTAGCTGTTTGGCCTCTAATCGTGTGTGCCTATTGTGAGTTTGACAGAACCCAACTTGAAGAAGAAGGCAACACAGCTGAAGAATAAGGCAGATCGAGAAGGATCGGGAAGCTTAATATCCAGAAGATGACCCCCCACACTCGGCCATGATTCAGCAACCAGTTGAACAGACACAAAACAGGGAAGAACATAACAGTAACACCAACCACACAGGGCAGTCACCAGCAGTCCCTCAACCAGTCACTCAAACACACCCACAACCAGCAATCCAGCAGCTAAAGACCATTTATTAGCAATAGACAAGCCAAGAAGAAGAGAGAAGGTTAAAGGCCGAAGATGCCGAAATAAACATAGGTGAGCCGAGCCCGTGTTAAAAAATCTATCCAAATTCACTTCAAAGGCTTCGAAACACTTAGTGGATTGCCAATGATGCCAAATCACACCAATTCGAACAGATTGAAGCAACAAATTTGCAGAACAAACCCAAATTCCATCAATTTCTTCAAAAATTCAAAAACCTTCCCACATGGCCTTGAAAGCAAAAAGAAATCATAACACCGACAAACCCATGAAGAATCGACCAAGATGGAGTCTTCTACTATAACGGATTGATGACGTCATCACGTGAATTGATGAAATCAAATCTAATTTTTCTTCTAAAAAAATTCTACTAGCTCATTATGCAATTCAGTTGAGAAATTGAGAAAGAAGGAATATTATTGTAGCACACAATGAGTCTGTGCAACAACTCAGTGTTATTTAAGGTGTAAAGTGAACTGAAGCGACCAAGACTCCTAAAGCGAGAAGCGAAGCGAAACGCTTTACCAAATTGAAGCGAACAGTTAAAAAAAAATATATGTTAGTTTAATTACTTCTAAACATCTAGTTCTAATTTTATAAATACTAAATATTTAAATGCAAGCAAAACCATAAATATTTAAATTAAAACAAATACTAATAATATCTCAAATCTTAATAACAGTCATAGCTTAAACATTTAAATTCAAACAAACACTAATAATATCACAAATCCTAATATTTAAAAACATAAGACACAAAATTCAAGCAACTAAACATTTATTTCAATGCTCCATAGAAAATCAGAATCAACAACAAAAGAGGAAGAGGAGGAAGAAGAAGAAGCAAAAAAAAAGAAAATTAGCATTCAAGATTATAGAAAAAAAAAACCAGAAGCAGAAACAGAGAAACAAAAACATAAGCAAAAGAGAAGAAAGAGAGAAAGAAGAAGAAGCAGAGAAACAAAATAATCTGTTTACTAAGAATATCAGAACTAGAGAAAATTAGCTATACAAAATCTGAAGCAGAAAAAAATAACAGAAACAGAAACAGAAGCAGAAAAAAAAGCAGACACAGAAATAGAAAAAAAAAATCTCAACATAAAAAATCAGTAGTAGAAAAAAAAAAAACAGAATCAGCAAAATAAGCATTTACAGAAAATCTCAGCATCAAACAGAGAGAAGCAGAAGCACAAAAAGAGAAAAAGCAGAATCAAAAGTAGAAAAAGAGAAGAAGAAGAAGCAGTAGAAGAGAAACAGAAACAGACAAGCAGAAAAAGGGAAAGAGAAGCAGAAGAAGCAAAGGAAAAAATAACTGGCAGAAGAAGAGAAGAGAAGAGAAGAGAAGAAAACGTACCTCTGTTGTTGAAGTAGAAGCAGCAATAGAAGCAGTACCTTAGTGTGGTCTTTTTTCTATCGAAACAGCAACAAATGCAAAGCTGTGGACCTAGAAAAAGAAAAATTAAAAAAAAAAGGAGAAATAGAGAAGAGAAACAAAAGAGAGAAGAAAAAAAAGGAGACAAACCTGTGTGTAGACCAACGAAGGAGAAGGAGCAGGAGCAGCAATCGTTAACCAGCGAGGAAGGAACAACAACAACAGAAGTCATCATTTGACCCTTTAAGCAAAATTAGAGTTTGGGTGTTCTATATATTGGGATAAAAGGGTAATTGGGTGTATGAACATCTTAAATTTTTTTTCCAATTGCCCCAATCCAACGGTCTATAATAAAAATAAAACAATCCAAGACAGTCTCGCCTCACTTAACTAAGATGCTCGCTTTCTCATCTTTCGCTTAAGCGAGAGGCGCACGCTTTTCTCGCTTTTTTATCGCTTCAGTCATATTCACTTCGCATTGATTGTTCAAGACAAGACAACCTCGCTTCGCTTCTCGCCTAGACAAGCTTTTCATAACACTGCAACAACTTAACCTAAAATACACAATAAATGCCCTTATATAGAAGGGCAACATTGAATAAATAAACGACTAAACTGCCCTTAATATTAATACTCTAATGGTATGGATGTCACATTTCATCACTGAGTCATATGTTTCCACTCCCTCATGATCTTTTCAGGGGAGCAGAGTGTTGAAGAACAGATGTGAATGGATGGTTTTGATTTCCTTCTCTTACCTCCCAACCAGTATTTGAGTTAAGGAGAAAAATCTGGCAAAGGGAAGCTTCAAGAAAAAACACCAAATTTAAAATGCCATACTCGATGCCAAATTAAGCAAATCACCACCCATGAGCCACTAATATGTCAATCATCATCCCCCAACTCAGTTTTTGGGATCTGCTTCTCTACATCTAGTAATGAGCCTTCTTGTAGCAATCTTCTTGATGAAAGTTCTCTACTTATTGCTATTCAGAAAAGAGTTTGGACTTGTATCTAACATCCTATTTTTAAGTTTGTTTCTTATGACTCTTTATCTTCTTCGTATTGTGCTTTTATTTCGTCTGTGTCATCTATATCTTTTCCTCAGAGTTTGAATAAATCTTTTGAAGATCCCAAGCGAAAAGCAACTATGGTAAAAGAAATAAGAGTTCTGAGAAAGAATGAAACTTGGGAACTTATGTCTCTGCCAATCGTGAATACATCAATAGGTTGTACAGATGTGTTTCCTGTCAAGTAGAATGCAGATGACATAGTTGATAGATACAAAGCAGGAATAGAAGTCAAGGGATTTACTTAGACATGTGACATAGACTATCAAGAGACATTTGCCCCGGTGGTTATGATGAATTGCATTCAAGTCTTCTTTTGTACTACCAATTTTGAATGGAATCTACAGCCTGTGAAGCACCAACACGTTAAAACGGCTAGCGTATCTATGTCTTGACACGTCTAGGACACGGACACGTTTAGACATGTGTCGGATATGCAGAAAAGTGTCCAATTTTTTTTATAATTTCAAACACGTCGGGATACGTTTTGAAACAAATTTGTCCGATTTGAAATCCATTGAAAATACTCACAATTATTAGTCGTTGGTAGATGAAGTAGAATAAAAAACTCCATCACATGAAGGAGACGAAGATGCTAAACAATGGCCATGACCCATGGGTCGTTGTTGGTAGAACAAACCCACAGCAAGAAAGAACTGCATTGCAAGGAAGACGAAGATGATAAACAGATGTTATTACCCATTTGTTTAAGAGCTGTCCAAGAGATTATTTTTATGGTAGGAAAAGACAAAAATGAAGCAACTAAATCACAGATTTCAGGAAGGAGGAGAGAGAAGAAGAGAGAGGCAAGAAGTCGTAGAGAAACATGAGAGAGAGGGAGGACTTTTGGCATGAGATCTATTTTTGACGTGTGAGATCTCCAACTTATCTAAAGTGGGCGGGCCTCCTTAAGAAGGTTCAGACTTTTTTTGGAATCTTAAATTAATGGGCCCAATTTACATTGTATTGAATTGAGGTCAAATTTGGGCTGCTGGGCTTGTATTTCACATATTTTAGTTGTATATATTTGGTTAAAACTTTTAACTTGTGGTATCTAAAATTTAAATTGGGCCAAATGTGTAAACTTCTGGTCATACAAAAATATATAAAATTATATTTTATTCAATGTGTCCTTCACATATCCGTGTCCTACTTTTTAAGAAAATGGTGTCCTCCTGTCCGTGTTGTATCCGTGTCTCGTGTCCGTGCTTCTTAATCTACAACAACTAAATATAAAGAATGCACTTATTAATGGGGATTTAGAGGAGGAAGTGTATATGAATATTCCTCTATGTTTTTGTTTTTCAGCTACAGAGGGGGAAAGTATGTAAGATAAAAAAATTCCTTTATGGACTAAAACAGTCCCCTAGAGCTTGGTTTGACAAATTTCATAATGCAATGATCAAGATCGGGTACAGACAAAGTCATGCAAATCACATATTATTCATCAAAAAAGGGAATGGCAATACCTCAGTTCTTAGACTATATGTTGATGACATAATTATAGGTGATGATGCAGAGGAAATGTCCAAATTGAAAATCCATCTTGCTCAAGAATGTGAGATCAAAGATTTGAGATATTTATGCTATTTCTGGGGGATTAAAGTGACTAAATCAGATAAATTCATTTTTATCTCCGAGGAAGTATATGCTTGATCTTCTAGTGGAAACTAGTTTGTTAGGTTGTAGATATGCAGACTCACCTATTCAAACAAACCACAGACTGAGAAGTAATGAAGGTGATCAAGTTGATAGAAAAAGATATTATAGGCTTGTTAGGAGACTTATAGACCTTTCTCACACTCGCCCAAACATAACATATGCAAAAAATATCAGCCAAAGTCCGATATTACTTAGCCGAGTTGATAACAGTACCCACTATGCAAATAACACGACACTGTCCTTGACTCGGTTACAACTCGGCAATATTGGCCCAACTTAGTCAAATCGTTTGACTCGGACCGAGTCGGCAAGATCTCAAACAAGTTGAAAAGTCAAAAAGAAAAGAAAGACAGGAGAAGAAAGCAAAAATCACAGGTCATAGGCCTTGATAGGTAGAAACCATATGCAATCTATCAATTTTGAACCTTAAATCAGTGACCCACATGCAAAGGGAAGCAATACATAAACCCTAAATCACACCTTTTTTGCAATTAGAAATATGGAAGAAGAATTTAAAGGATTTACAAGAAAACCTCTTAAATCAAATTGAGAAAGCCCCTCTTTTTTTACTGCAAGGGCAAGCTACAATGAGGATCTATAGTCTTTCTGTCGCTCATCGATCCCTCGCCTCTCTTTCTCTCTCTCTCTCCCTCCCCCAACGTATCACATTGCTGGGCTAGGCGTAATGGTCTAAGACTCTTAGCAGAGTCAAAGACCCGTAAAAAGATAACTATTAAACTAATATTACTATTTATAACAAAAGAGTGTGGGTAGTAAAAAATACCTATATAATTTATATATAAAAAATTTTACATTCTCATACATAAATCAATGTACGATTTTCTATATTTTAAAATATGTTAATATTTAGAAACAAATTCTGAAATTAAATTATATTTAGATTAAATGATCCTTAAAGTCAAAATTACTTACCAATTTAGATAATTAACTTAGAA
>CM042187.1:22963114-23013144 GCA_023539305.1 Ilex asprella
GAAGGATACGGTTTTCTATTTATATGAGTGACAACTCTTAACAACTTATTAATTTGAATAAGATCGATACAAAATTATTAATTATAAATTTAATTTTAACATGTTTAAATTCAGATTAATTATTAGTTAAATATATATAAGATAATTTTAATACAACACAACTTAAATAGAAAGTTGAGTATGACATGCAATTAAACCAATCCCATTTTCTAATGCCCTCGTCATTCAACCAAACATGCCCATATTATGTTGGATGGGTGTAACGTAGGAATTGCAATGATCTTACTGTTTAACGTCAAAATCGGTTTAATTATGACAAGTGCATGTGCGACCCTATCCTGCATTAATTGTTACAAACGATATTAGAAAGGTATTATCATGTGACCCGAGGACACTCCACACAAAGGTATGAATTCTCTCGAGGCGTCAACCACTCGGGCAAAGAAACTTACCACAATTGCGTCTTTTGTGTTGAGTTTTTTTGGTAGCAATGGATATCAGTTTCGGTGTCGTGCAGTAATCTATAATTACAAAAGGGTTAATTACAACTTATTTTATAAAAATTTATAATAAGAAAGATTGGAGTTAAAAAAAATAATAACACATAATAGGATGATTGCTAATTAATTACAGAGGATTCAACCCTATCATTAAGATAGATATATAATGTCACACCCATTCAGCAATAGCGAAGACGCGTTATGTATTTAATAGTTTGTTCAATTATTAAATGTCTTAATTTCTTGAGATTTTGTTTAGAGATCTAGGTTTTAGAATTTTTATAATTGACGGCTCATTAGCCACTTGAAATAAAATGTTTTTTTTAATTGAATAAAGCATATGAGAAATTTCAATACAATATTATTTTTTTCAGGTTGTTCAGGTTTGCGCCGACTACATCTTCGAACTCAACAGCTGGCCACCGTGGCTTGAATTGGGTTAGAACATATTTTTAAAGGGACAAAGTGGCTAATCCTTAGGGGGTGTGAGAAGGGATTGAACCTGATACCTCTAGATTATCAAATGTCAAGTTCAACTACTGAACCATCCTAAGGGTTAATACTTCTATCTAATGCATTATCTTCAAAACTTACAAATAATTGTGTACTTGTCCTTAATCATTTTTCGGTACATTAGAAGCCCATAACTTCTTGTAATACAAGATTACATATAGAACATAAAATTCCCTAGCACAAAAGTATTTTATGCTAATTTAAATAATTAGTTTCTTAATAATATTGTTTACACTCAAATAATAAAAGATTTGGAGTTGACATGTGGTAAGGGTCAACGGCCAGGATTAAGTCAGTAAAGATTCAAGGAAGATAAGACAGTTAAGAGAAAAAGGTGATCTCCATGGATCTCGGATAATAAAGAAATGTGATATCATGAGCCGATAATTGTAGACGGTTCAGTGCATGATAGATGATGTTGCAAATAGAGACCATGATTACTGGTCTCATTGCATAAAAAGACGGCTTCATGGTTAATGGCCACCGCCTATAAATACAGATTAAGCTATAGGGAGTGAATCTCTCACTCACATAAACATAGAGTATATTAGAGCTTTCCTCTGCACTCTTTCGCTTAGTTTAGTTTCTTTGCACTGTAATAGTCACTTCGGTGGCCTTCTTTCCGTTGAATTTCAAGTATAATAGTTCATATAACAATTCCTCTTTGTAATTTATATTACTTTATTTTTCCCAATTTATCTTAAATTCTTATTTCAATTGCTTGCTATTAAGAAAATTGTTTAAGCCATTGATCTCCAAAACAGAGAAAAGAATCTAGAAGTAGCCTTACGATTCGTTTCAATCACCTAAACAATTGTGATTGTAGAACCTCATGCTAGTTCAAGTAGGTAAGGTCGTAAGTGCATGAAATCTAAGTCCATTCAAACTTTGGCACACCGCAATCCAAAATACGCCAAACATATTTTTTGCCATGCTCGATGGGACCCACAATAATAGCGATAGCGCTGAAAAAAGCCAAATTTGATTTGGTAAATGTGTCCTTAGGGCACAAGATAGTTGAAAAAGGAGGATCTGGAGTTCCCAACTTGCCAAAAGAATTGCCTTCACTTGGGGCAAGAAAATCAAGAGTTTCAACTCAAAGGCAGAACCCTTAATCAAAGCAATTCCCAAGAAGTTTCATAGTATTTATCAGGATTCATCAATGGCCTGAGAGATCTTATAAGAGAATAATTTGGTCATACCAAACAAGCTTTAGAATGACTACTCAAGATGATGAATAGGCCAGGGGTCAAAAGGCAACAACCACTACCTCCAACAAAAGTATCACAACAGGTGTTTTCCTACGTACATATTGTCGTGAAGGGCACAACAAGCTAGGAATGGGATCTGGTGAAATAATAATCCCTTTTTCTAGGATGAAACACCCCCTATTTATGAAATAGAGGCAAATAAGGCAGCCACTAATCTGGTTCTCGGTGGCACAATAGGTGGTCATGATCATAGATTAGTTAGACGAGATTATTCAGAAGCATATCGGCCCTACCATGAGACGGGTCACTAGAATGACATATTGAAAGTCATACCTTGATTGGGTGGATAAAGAGCATTAATATCCATGTGATTACAAAGTCCTCGTATTTCCCACGTTCTTGGGAGAGGACAACCAGTCGACTATAAAGGTCATTGGGCGATTCATCGTGCAATGTGGCGAGGTGGAGGCAAATGAATTCTTGAAGTTGAGGTTGTATGCAAACTCCTTGACCAAAACTACATTTCGATGGTACATTAACTTGTTGTCTAACTCAATGCTAGGTTTACAAAAGTTGGAAGACAAGTTTCATGTGCAGTGTTAGGTTTATAGCATTAACTTGTTGGAAGACATTAACTTGTTGTCTAACTCAGTGTTAGGTTTATAGCATGGTAATGATTGATAGCTTGTACTGTGAGCTTAGATTGATAACTAGTCTAATTAAATAAAGTCAACAAGAAAAATCTGTTAATGAAAATAATATAAAAGATACTCTTTAGTTTAAGGATCCCATATGCTTTCTATTGGTTAAATACTGGAAATACTACCCTACCACAATTAACTCCCATTTTACTGTCAAGTCAATCGGTAGGTCTGATGTATATAAACTATCACATAACAACTTTTTAGGTTAACTGGTGGTATCCATGTCAATTGATTAATCCAAGCAAACCAGAAGGACAAGCCATTCATGAGGAATGCTTGAATTAGTCAATTGATCTTGTGATTATAAGTGCGTATATAATAAAACATAACCTAGCAACTTCTTAGATTAATTGGTGGTATTAAGTCATGACACAACAACTTTTTAGGGTAGCTTCTGGTTATAGATGTGTCAATAGACTAATCCAAGTGAACCAGAAGGACAAGTCATTCATAAGGAATACTTGAATTACTCAATAGGTCATCTGTGATATATATAGATACCAGTCAAACATCCTCAACATTCCGATGTAGGACAAGCCATACCGGTAGGAACACCGTGGTTGTTAGACAGAAGGACAAGCCATTCATGCGGATCATTTAGGTTTTGTGACATGCATCAATAGAACATCCTCAGTGTTTCGGAGGAAGACAAGTCATACCGGTAGGAACATCGTGGTTGTTTAACTAGAAGGTTGATGATGTACCGATGACATAATTCCAAGCATAGCACTGAAACTACGTATATCGTTGTATCATGCATGAAGCGTATAATACATACATATATATATATATATATATATATATGAATAAAACATAAGTATTTTCATAATCTAACCAATAATATACATATGCCCACCCTTCACTTAAGGGTATAAACGACTACTCACACTCCATTGCCACTGACAAGCAAAAAGTGTGGGTATTTGTCATTACAACTAAAATTAAAACACAACCTCTAAAACTTCTTTCACAAGGAACAATTGAAATACAACCAACTTTATTATTATTTAAAACAAAAATGTGGTGGTAGTTCTATTACCCGAATAGAAAGATACAACAAAAATGTAGAAATATATAGTATCGGTTGGAATGTAGGACAGAACGGCTTTGAATTTGACTTTCTGTAAACCCCCCACACTCTTATCTTTATATATCAAGTAATTATTTTTTAAATGCTAATATAGGTGATGAGGTATGCATGAACCCTATAGATTGTAATAGTAGGAATAATTACTAGGGAGACAAATTGGTTTTGAAATTTAATTTTTGGAGGTGTTTAAGATTGATAAGGGCAACTAAGTAAAAATATTAATTTTTTTGGGTCAAAATAATATTATCATTAAACCAGGGAGATCAAAAAACTTGGAATAGCCGTTTAGCACATATAGCGGTTCGGAGGAATAAAATAGTAATTTTAGTGTTTCTAGTGTAAATTTACTTTAATTTTGAGATAAATCATAAAAATAAATGTTTTTAGGTTAAAATAACATTAAAAATGAATCCGGAATGTCGAAAAACCTTAGGATAAACATATAGATCAAATTGGAGATTCTTGGTGGTAAAACCGTAGTTTAGGAGAAGACTAAAATAGTCCATGAATAGTGAATTTCGGGGTTGATGTGTTTTAAACCCCATTTTCATCCCTTTTTTCTCATTTCTTTCACTCCAATCTTACCCCACACCTCTTGGAACCCTAGAGACCATTAGAGAGGAAGAAAGGAAGGGAAAACAAGAGATTTAAGGGTAAATTCAAGATCAAAGCTCAAGTTCTTCATACAAACTAAGGATTTAAGATAGGAGTTTTTTTTCTATTCTTGTTCATTGATGTTAGGGTATTAATATATATATGTTTTCACTCTTAATGTTATATATATGCTATGAAATCATCATCCCTTGATTTTCTTGCAAAGATTATCTAGTTTTAAATATAGTGAGAGTTGAATACCCATGAAATCTCTTTTCTTGCTTTAAAACCTTAATTTTCAAGAGTGATGGGTTGCCCTCTTGAATTCTTTCTTTATTCTTGATTTTAAAACCCTAGTGATTTGTGTTGAGTAATAAAATAATATTGTGGTTGATCTCTTGCATTTTTCTTAATTGGTTATTGAGAATGTCACATGCCAAATTTGGGGATTTTTGGGATTGTATATGCATTGAAGAAATTGATTTGGGTGTTGTATCTCAAATGAGTGTGGGATGACCATGGGTGGCCTTTGACGAGATATCGTAGAGTGGGTAGACGTTCTTCATACTCCGTGTGGGTTTGAAATTTTCCTACCACTCATATTGGGGTTAGTGCTTTGGTAAGACTAAACTACTATTGCTCATGGGTATCGAGGCAGAGGGTTAGTATACTAATGTCTGGGTTGGATACGTCACTGTCATTGGTATGACATACGCCCTTCCAAAAGGATGGATATCTTTGAGAAGATTTGTGTGTGTGTGTGGAGGGGGTAGATATTACTCAATGTGTTGATTCATGTGATTGTCTTACATCATGGTTGAGATACACATATATATATATATTATTGTGGGATATCCAAGTTGTGGATTACGGTTTATTGTTGTGGAAATAGTTTCCTACAAGGACTTGTGGAAGTATGAGATTCTACAAGGACTTGTGGAAAATGGTTTACAATTTGGAAATGATTATTTATTGTATCTTGGTTTTACTTTTCATTTAAATTCATGTTATTGCTTAAACTGGAGATCTGTTCAAACGTCCCTGTTTTCTTCAAAAGTTATGTATGCTAATTGTAAAAAAATGAGACCGACCATTTTATATGCTTTTCTAAACCTTGTTCGGGTTTGGGAGAATTTTCCTACAGAGTTTCGTGCTCACCCTCCCACCTAACCACATTTCATATTATACTCTCGAGGAGGAGCTTGGAGTCGAGGAGCCCACTTACTGGGAGACTCTGCAAACCCCCACCTATTTATATTCATATGATATAATTGTTTATTAATTGATTTTCAAATGAAAGTATAGGTGTTGAGGTATGCGTAAATCCTATAGATTTGAAAAGTAGAAAGAAATGCGAGTGAGGCAAAACATTGGTGTGAGTTAATATTTTGTAGATGTTAAAGTTGAAAATTGTAAATATTTAGCTAAGATTTAGTTTTAACTTGTAAAAAAATTGAAAACATTTTCAATAGAACTTGTATGTATCTAGATTTATGTGGCAAATCTGGGCAGTGACTATCGGTAGAAAATGGTCCAGTGTACCCGAACTGCCGGTAGTCAATAGGTAGTTGAGTGCAAAATGTACCCGAACTACCAGTAGTCAACAGGTAGACGTGTGAAAATATACCCGAACTATCGGTAGTCAACATGTAGTCCGAACTACCGATAGTCGACTATCCAACGTACCCGAGCTACCGGTAGTACCTACCGGTAGTCGCTGTAAAAATCTGAAATTTTAAGTCGCGGACAAGTCGGTTCCCCTTCCACTATGAATACTTAATGTTGCCTCTTTAGCCTCCATTTCACCAATTCTAACCCTAGAAAAACTTAGAGAGCAAGAGAGAAACACAAGATCAAAGGAAAAAAATAAGAGATTGAAGGGTTGATTCAAGATCAAAACCTAGCTTTCAAGAACACTAGGTAGGAGATTTCTTCTCTTTCTCTTACATTGAAGTTAGGGCTTATGTATTTATGTATGTATTGCTCAAAGTGTTATATATATGATATGAAATCATCATCTCTTAGTCTTTTAGGCAAAGATTATATGTTTTTAACAAAGTTATGGTTGAATACCCATGAAATCTCTTTTTGTATTTTAAAACCCTAGTTTTTGGAGAGATGGATTTTCTTCTTAAATTCTTCCTTTATTATTGATATTGGAACTATAGAGCTTTGTGTGGAGTAATAAAATGATGTGGTTTTGATCTCTTGTATTTTTCATAATTGGTTATTAAAATTTTCACATGATGAAATTGGGGATTTTAAAAATATGCTTGCAATTGACAATATGTTGGTTTCCTTATTGTATGATTGTTGTGACGGACTTGAATTGCCATCGAGAGATGCCGTGGAGTGTTAAAGGTTAGTCTATCCCAGTGAGGGTGAGATGGTTCCCTAACACTTGTAGTGGGTTGTCATTTGGTAATGCAACCACTATCATTCACTGGAGTTCGAACTAGGGTTGATATACCTTTCCTGGGGAGGGATTCATCACTGCCATTGGGATGGTAGACTCCCTTTCCTGAAGTGATTGTGATTTGTGATTGTAATGGGTGGATTAGATATAATCGTTGGGTAGATTCTTGAGAAGCAATCAACGTACATGACACGGGAATGAATCATTATACAAGAGAATAGGATTTATGGTTGAGAAATGTATTTTATTATTTTCGTTGAATTATTCCTATTTTTTAAAATTGAGATCTATTTAAATGTCCCTGTTTTCTTTCAAAATTGATATATGATATTTGTAAAATGAGACCGACCGATCTTTATATGTTTTTCTAAACCTTGTACAAGTTTGGGAGGAATGTTGCTACAGAGCTTAGTGCTCACCCCCTACAAATTACATATTTTTAGATTATGTGCTAGAGGAGGAGATTAGAGCTGATGAGCCAGTGCATTGGGAGGCTTCGATAGATGGTGATGATACCAAAAATAATCTCAGAGATAAGTTGAGGCCTCTAGGTCATGTCAGGGGGTCAGCCAAGACGAGAGAGCTCAGCGTGCCACAGCTCAGCCCCGTCCAAACGGGACAATAACAGGAATGGTTTGGGGACAGCTGGGTAGATAACGTGCATCCCCCAAAATAGAATGGATAAGCATAGAAAGCTAGAGTTAAGGCTTATCACTCTCAACCAACCCAGATCCTTTCCCGCAAATCAAGGAAGATCCCACAAATGCAAGGCCAAGATCTCGGTGTAGATCCCTTAGAACTAGGAATCAATCTGTATAAACGGGTGTTGAAACCAGAGGGGACTCCCCGAAAAAAAATAAAAAGTACTCTGCAATTTGAATAATCAACAAAGAAAAGGGAGCAAAAGCCTCCATTAAAGAGTGGACTAGCCATGCTCTACAGCGGGTGAACCACTATATTTTTTCTATCTCACTATCCTCATCCGACTCACATACCATCACCAATTCTACAAGACATGCAGCTCTGATCTCATCCTACATTAGTAGTCGTTGACTTTGCTCATCCATCATAAATTACACCATCAGTTTGGCGCCTTCTGTGGGAACGATTGTTCTCGTTTTACAAGTAAGCTGATCTATCAGTGACTGATGGTCTCAACCCACAATATGAGCAGAGGTCAAACCAATCCGTTGCGTCTGCAAGATCAACAAGAAACCACCATTGCACAAGCCAAAAATAATCCAGAAACCCACCCCTACACAGGGGAACCACTGACGAATAACGAGTTGGACGCCCTCCGCCTGGTCAATCAGCGTCTGCTGCAGCAAAACGAGGAGCTGCTGAAGCTCTTGAAGCTCCCACAGGAGGCACGACCGGCCCAAGCAGGCCCGAATAATCTTCCTCGCAGGAAATAGTACCACCTCGACCCCCTCAGAGAGGTCATTGAAGGAGGAGAGAATAGCCAAACCATGGGAGGAGATCCTCAACCGCCTCCCGGGAATGGTCATAACGAAGAGGCACAAAGCCGGAATGATGAAGGGGAAAGGAGTGGTTTCATCCCCTACCAGTAGGAAAGAAGAGAACAGTACTGGGAACAACGCTTCGAGGACATCAAGCAGGAGCTCAGCCACATGAAAGAGGCTGTAAGAAACAAGGCTCCTGTTACTATGGATGCCCTGGTACAACAAACAGAGTCACCATTCACCACAGGGGAGCTGCATTTTCCACTCCCCCCAAAATTCAGGTTACCTCAGATTGAGGCCTTTGACGGAACGAAGGACCCTATGGACCATCTTAACACATACAAAAACCAAATGGAGTTGCATGGATATTAGGACCCCATGCGATGCAGGGTCTTTGCTATCACCGTTAAAGGGTCAGCCTTAGTATGGTTCAATAGACTCCCCCCAGCCTCGATCTCTTCCTTCAAAGAACTCTCAATCTCCTTCGTATCCCACTTCATAGGAGCTCGGATCTACAGGAAGCCGAGCTACCATCTCTTGAATGTAAAGCAAGGATCAGACGAGAACCTCAGATCATACGTTCAAAGGTTCAACTCAGAATCTTTGAAGGTGGACGTCCCCGATGAAAATTTTGCCATAACAGCCTTCATTGCGGGGCTCGACATGCAGTCAAAAGATCTGATGTTTTCCATATCAAAGAACCCTCAAGCGAGTATGACCGAGGTGTTGGCTAAAACAGAGAAATATATAAATGGGGAAGAAGCACTCCCCTCGAAGATAGGAAGTTCCTCATCGCGAAAGGAGAAGAGAAAGGAAGAAAAGAAGAGGGAGAGAAGTCCCCGGAGAGATAAGGAGCGAGGCAGGTCTCCAAGAAGGGATAGAGACCTTTCCCCAAAGAGAAAAGGCAATGTGAGGGATCGTCTGGGCCCCCCAAAGCCAGAACAGCAGCCAAGGTACCCACTTCGACAGCTAACTCCCCTTACTGCCTCTATATCGCAAGTCTTGCGTGAGGTACATAACAAGAAGTTCCTAAGATGGCCACCCCAGATGAAGGTAGATCCGACGAAGAGGGATCCCACCAAGTACTGTGATTATCATAGAGATCATGGCCATCACACAGATGATTGCATTCAGCTAAAGAGGGAAATAGAGTTTTTGATCCAACGGGGACAATTACGTCGCTTTGTGGCCCCAGAATACCCAAACCGAGCTCTTCTGCCTCCACCACCTCAGCAACAGGCTCCTGCACAACACCCGTAACCCATGGGAGAAATCAGGGTGATATCAGGAGGATTTGTAGGGGGAGGAGAATCCAGTGCTGCCAGGAAAGCGCATTTGCGCAGAATCCGAGGTGATGAGATGCTTGAGGTGTGCACTACAACCAAGGTACCCCGGCTAGACATGACCATAATTTTTTCAGACTCAGATTTGAAGGGCTATCACCATCCCCATGATGATCCGTTTGTAGTGAGAGTCGTCGTGGCTAACAGGACAGTACATTGGGTTCTAGTAGATAATGGGAGCTCGGCAGACATCATCTTCGCGTCTGCCTTTGACAAGATGGGCATAGGAAGAGAAAAACTAAAGCTAGTGAGTGCCCATCTGTTGGGATTTTTGGGAGATAGGGTATTGCCCTTGGGATCAATTCCGCTCGTATTCACCATAGGAGACTCTCCCTGCCAGGCCACCATAACCGTAAGGTTCCTGGTGGTTGACGCTCCCTCAACGTACAACATGCTGTTAGGGAGACCTTCCTTAAACGCAATAAGAGCCATCCCCTCGGCATACCACCTTGTCATAAAATTTCCCACAGAAAATGGAATCGGAATGGTCAGAGGAGATCAGCGCGTAGCTAGAGAATGCTACATAGCCTCTATGAAGCAGAAAGAGGTGGAGAGCATCCAACTGCATGAGCTTGACATAAGGGATGAGCTAGAAACTAGACCAACGCCATCGGAAGAGCTGAAACCTGTTCAGCTTGATGACCAGCCAGAACACCTTGTTTACGTCGGGTCTAAGCTAAACAGAGAAATTAAAGACCTACTCATCCAATTCCTGAAAGAAAACACTGAAGTATTCGCTTGGAAGCAAGAAGACATGGAAGGCATTGACCCCTCAGTCATCACTCACAAGCTAAGCGTAAACTCTGCCAACAAGCCCGTCAAGCAAAAACGAAGAAGCTTCGCCCCAGAATGCCAGAAAGCCGTTAATCAGGAGGTCGGAAAGCTCCTCCAAGCCAAGGCCATCAGAGAAGTAGATTACCCTGTTTGGCTAGCCAATGTAGTCCTTATTAAGAAAACCAATTGCAAGTGGCGGTTGTGCATAGACTTCACTGATCTCAATCGAGCCTGCCCCAAGGACAGCTTTCCTTTACCCAGGATCGACTTGATAGTAGACGCTACTGCAGGTCATGAGCTCCTCAGCTTCATGGACGCATTCTCAGGGTATAACCAGATCAGAATGGACCCCAACGACCAAGAAAAGACCTCGTTCGTGACAGAACAAGGAACTTATTGCTACCAAGTTATGCCTTTTGGTCTAAAGAATGCAGGAGCCACGTACCAACTCCTGGTAAACAGAATGTTCCAAAAGCAAATTGGAGTGACAATGGAAGTCTATATTGTTGATATGCTGGTAAAGTCACTAAAGGCTGATCTCCATATCCAACATTTGGCAGAGTCCTTCAGGGTTCTCAAGGAGTATAAGATGAAGCTCAACTCTGCTAAATGTGCCTTCGGGGTTTTAGCAAGAAAGTTTTTAGGCTTCATGGTAAATAGCAGGGGGATAGAAGCCAACCCTACCAAGGTAAAGGCGGTACTAGATATGCAACCACCCATGAATATGAGAGAGATTCAGTGACTAATAGGGAGAATAGCTGCCTTGAGCCGTTTCATGTCTCGATCAAGTGACAAATGCCAGCCTTTCTTTCGAATATTGAAGAAAGCTTTCCAATGGGATGCCCAATGTGAAGAGGCATTTAAGTCCTTAAAGGTTTATCTGAGTTCCCCCCCAATTATGGTCTGTAACGCCCCAAATACCACCCTGGACGGCATTACATTCAATAACCATTTACAATCATAAGAGCAACTACATAACTTCATATCCAAAAGAATTTACTTCACTATTCAGGCATATACAATAATATCCAAAAGAATATGCCCACCAATGGCATTTACATCTCCAAAAGAATATCAAAGTCAGCCTTGCAGCGGAAATACAAACTAAACTAGGCTACAAAGTTTCCAAAAGAACATCCTAGTCTAGGACAAAAGAAAAGGGGTCGCTCTAATCGTCCACCTCGGGATCCACACTCCTGTCGATCGGAGTCTCCCACTGGACGGCCTCCTCGGCTCCTAACTCCTCCTCAAGTACGTAATCTGAAAAAGGTTAGCAGTAGGGGGTGAGCACGAAGCTCTGTAGAAAATTTCTCCCAAATCCAAACAAGGTTTTAAAAACATAGAAAACGGTCGGTCTCATTTCACAAGTAGCATATATAACATTTAAAATAAAACAAGGACATTTTAAAAGAGATCTCAAGTTTGGACAATAATAAAGCAATGACAAGAGAATGAAATCGACTTTAATTGACAAACAGTTTCCAATATAATCCAATCCACCATATACCATTTTCACAAGTTATCGCGGCATCCCATACTACCCGAAACTCTTGGGAAAATACTATTTGGTACAATGAACAATAATTTATATTTGGTACCACTCAAGTAGGCTGTCGCTTCTCATGAATCTACCCAACGAATCTACCTCGTTCACCCATCTATATAATCACAATCACAGGCCAATTTAGGAAGGGCGTGTACCGTCTCATACGGCATTGACGAAATCCTTCCAAGGTGTCTAGTATACTAACCCTTTTCCCCGGTATCCGTGAACAATAGTGATCATTGTCACAACAATGATCCACTACGAGCATTAGGCAACCATCTCATCCCTCATTAGGATAGACTAACCTCTAACGCCCTACGGCAGTTTTCGAAGGTAATCCAAGTCCCTCACAACACCATACACAAGAGTGCCATACCAACAATATATTCAACACATATACAAGCAAATTCCATGCTTTTCCCCAACTCTTCACAAGCATGATACATAATAAAACAATTTAAGAAAACATACTCATTCCACCATTCATGTTACAAAAGACAAGTTTAAAGTAAATAGGCATGAGATCATCCATACTATCATTTTAACACCCAACACAAAGCTCTAGCATTTTAGAAATCAAGAGGAATTGAAAATATAGAGAGAAATCCATATTTTCCCCAAAAATTAGGGTTTGATGAATTTTCAACTATTATTTTGTTCAAATCATGTGAATATTCATACAAAGACTTAGAATCAATGAACCCATAACAAATATATACTATTTAGAGTCCAAATGTACATATATAATAACCCTAGCATCATTGAATGAAAATGGAAGAAAACCCCTACCTTGAGTCTTGAAGATCTAGGGTTTGGATTCTTGGATCTACCCTTAATCTCTTGTTTTTCCCTTCTTTCCTTCCTCTTTTCTCTTCCTTTCTTTCTCTTAGGGTTTCTAAGGTTGGAGTGGCTGAAATAGGGCCAAAATGGACGACCTTAGGTATTTATAAGGCTAAGAGTGGACCACGGTCGCGACTTAAAACATTCAGGTTTTTATCGGGTGTACCGGTACCCGGTACCGGTACCCAGTACCGGTACCCAGTACCGGTACCATATAGTACCGGTACCAAGTACCGGTACTACAAACCTTCTGGAATAGGGGTACCGGTACCCAGTACCGGTACCAAAAACCTTCTGTAAACGGGGTACCGGTACCCGGTACCAGTACCATTTGGTACCGGTACCCAGTACCGGTACCATTTAGTACCGGTACCCTGTACCGGTACTTATCAGCAGACAGATTCTTCCTCTGTCTACCAAATTTCCAATGCACTTCATATTACCTTTCCCAAAGTTTTTCGACCTTCCGGATTCAATGAAAACATTATCTTGACCTAAACATATTTAGAAACTTGTCTAATAACTATTTTCAATCTCAAACGCATTTGATAATTGAACTTCCTAGATTCATTTGTCTCCTAAGTATTCATTTATAATGTTTTAACCTATGTGATTCATTCTTACACCATTATATACAAAAGAACTATTAAACTCGCATATTACTATATTAATATACACCTATGGGGTATTACATGGTCAGCCTCATTGAAGGGGAGGTGCTCACCCTATACTTGGTTGTCTCCGATTTCTTTACCAGCACAGCTCTCGTTAGAGTAGAAGACAGAGCTCAGCAGCCAGTGTATTACTGCAGCAGAGCTCTTAGGGGTGCAGAGGAGAGGTACCCAATGATGAAAAAACTTGTCCTGGCCTTAGTCACTACTGCCAGAAGACTCAGACCTTACTTTCAGGCGCATACCATAGAAATCCTGACAGATCAGCCAATGAAATAGTTGTTGCATAAGCCTGAATCGTCTGAGAGATTGGTAAAATGGGCCATCGAGCTTAGCGAGTTCGATATCAGATATAAACTAAGAACTGCTATAAAAGGTCAGGTTCTGGCAGATTTCATCGCTGAATTTATAACAGGGACACCCATGGGGACCACGCAGCTAGTACCAGATCTCCCAGTATGGAAACTCTCGGTAGATGGTGCAGCCAATGCCCAAGGAAGCAGAGCAGGCCTGATTCTGACCTCACCAGATGGGTTGGATGTCGAATATGCCCTGAGATTTGGGTTTAAAGCCTCAAACAACGAGGCTGAGTATGAGGCTGTTATTGCAGGACTTAATCTGGCTCACTCGATGGAGGCCGAACAATTAGAAGTATGCAGTGATTCACAGCTTGTGGTAAGGCAGATAGAGGAATCTTATGAAGCCAAAGGTAAGAAGATGATCCTTTATCTCAGAAAGGTGTAGGAACTAATCAAGAAATTTGTGCAAGTTAAAGTCAGACACGTTCCCAGATCTGAAAATTCAAGAGCGGACTCTTTGATAAGGCTTGCAACCGCCTCACAGGAAAGCTTGGAAAGGTTAATTCCAGTGGAGCACATGGCAGCCTCCGTTGACCTAAAAAAACAAAGAAATATTCCCTGTGCAAGCCTCATCGAGCTGGATGGACCCGATTCTGGGGTACATTAGGGATGGAATCTTATCAGAAGACCCCAAGGAAGCAGCGAAGCTAAGAACCAGGTCAGCCAGATTCTCTATTTTGCAGGGAAACCTTTACAAGCGAGGATTTTCAACACCTCTCCTTAAATGTGTGGAGAATGAAGACGCCAATTACATTCTCAGAGAAATTCATGAGGGGATATGCGGTAATCACATCGGAGCATGAACGTTGGCAGGAAAGACATTAAGACAGGGGTATTATTGGCCCACAATTCTCAAGGATGCCACAGAGTTGGTCAGGAAATGTGCAATCTGCCAAGTAAATCCAATCTTCTCCGCTGCCCACCAGAGCTCCTAACCTCGGTGGTCAGTCCTTGGCCCTTTCAGCAGTGGGGTTTGGACATACTTGGGCCCCTCCCGATCAGCAAGGGACAGTGCAAATTTGCCATCGTTGGAGTGGACTACTTCACTAAATGGGCAGAAGTGGAACCTTTGGCTACGATCATGGAGCATAAAGTCCAGAACTTCACATGAAAATCCATAATCTGTAGATTTGGAATCCCCAGGGCGATAGTCTCGAACAATGGAAAGAAATTTGATAATCTTAAGTTCAGAAGATTCTGCACTGAGCTGGGAATAAAGAACTACTTTTCAGCCCCAGCTCATCCACAGTCCAATGGACAAGCAAAGGTAACAATCAGCACCATTAAGGCAGTGCTGAAAACCAAACTTAAAGGCCTGAAGGGGAAATGGGTGGAGCATGTGACAGAAGTGTTATGGGCTTACAGGACAACTGTAAGGTCAGTAACCCAGAAAACACCATTCGTATAAAGTCCAGAACTTCACATGGAAATCCATAATCTGTAGATTTGGAATCCCCACGGCGATAGTCTCGGACAATGGAAAGCAATTTGATAATCTTAAGTTTAGAAGATTCTGCACTGAGCTGGGAATAAAGAACTATTTTTCAGCCCCAACTCATCCACAGTCCAATGGACAAGCAAAGGTAACAATCAGCACCATTAAGGCAGTGCTGAAAACCAAACTTGAAGGCCTGAAGGGGAAATGGGTGGAGCATGTGCCAGAAGTGTTATGGGCTTATAAGACAACTGTAAGGTCAGCAACCCAGGAAACACCATTCGCTTTGGCTTATGGAACGGAGACAGTATCCCTTGTAGACTAAGGGCCGAGCTTTCAGATCCGGAGCACAATGATGAGTCACTCCTACTGAATCTCGACCTCTTGAATGAAAAGAGAAACAAAGCTCTGTAGTGCATCCAAGGTTACCAAAGGAAGACCATAAGATACTACAACAGAAGAGTCAAGCACAAAAGCTTTATGGTGGGAGATTTGGTGCTTAGAAAACTTCTACTCGCAAGAAAGGACCCCTCTCAAGGAAAATTAGGATCAAACTGGGAGGGGCCCTTCATTATCTCCTGGGTGATAAGACCTGAAAATTACGAGCTGCAGACCGAAGAGGGAAAAATCCTACCTCATCCGTGGAACGCAGAACACCTCAAAAAGTTCTTTCAGTAAGTACTTCCTGTAATAGAATTATTTCTAATAAGGTGGCAAATTTTTGATTCAACCAGATATGAGACAAGAATGATCCTACCGATAGCTTAAGAGCCCAGTAGCTCATGATATACTCACGTTTATAAATCAAAGAAGAGCCCAGTAGCTCATGATAAACTCACGTTTATAAATCAAAGAAGAGCCCAGTAGCTCATGATAAACTCACGTTTATAAATCAAAGAAGAGCCCAGTAGCTCATGATAAATTCACGTTTAAGAAGAACCCAGTAGCTCATGATAAACTCACGTTTATAAATCAAAGAAGAGCCTAGTAGCTCATGTTTATAAATTAAAGAAGAGCCCAGTAGCTCATGATAAACTCATAAATCAAGGAGGAGCCCAGTAGCTTACGATAAACCCACGATTATGAATAAGAGGGCTCTGCAGCTCAAAAGGATCCCCGAAGCTCACGATAAGCTCTTCAGCTTAAACATTAAGGAAAGAGTTCCGCAACTCGAAAGGAGCGAAGATATTCGCGAATGAACGAAGGGTACTACACAGTGAAGACTCAGGGAGAGCTCGGGTGGTAACTACGAAATAGGTAGTTCTAAGAAAAAGCTCAGCCACTCAAAACGGGAGGTGAAAAGTACGAGGGTAATCAACATGCAACATCCAACTGAAGGAAAACTTGTTCAAATTACATCATAAAAGAAATAACTATCAGAAACGAAGTCCCTTTGAAAAAGTCGTCTGAACCTCCGTCGTAGCTAACAGAGTCGTCTGAAGCTCCCAAGACAGAACTGCTAGTCATTCCCCAAGCGTCTTTTGAATTCAGCTATTTCCTCCTTCAGAAGAGCATTCTCTTCCCTCAAGTCCTCCCTCTCCTTCTCTGCCTTCGAGAATGCGTTGAGAAGTTGGCTCCGACGGAAGAAAGAAAAATCGCACTAAGAGAGGAGTCAGGGGATGAAGGAGAGTTGCACAGCTTGCACTTTTTGAAAGACGGTCCCACCTCCTCAACCTCCTCAGATTCTAAGGGAGAAAGGTTTGGCGAGCTACAGTCAAAGTAAAAATCAATGGAAGCTACCACTACACTAAATAGGAAATGGTTACCAGAAGTCATCAATTCTGAAAAGGGCATGGGTGCAGACTGCTTCACTTGTTCAATCCTCATTGCCTCTGGCAAATCGGGATCGGGCACAACTGCACAGTAAAAGAAAGATTAGAACAAGAGCGCTGAAAAGGGAAAATAACCAAGAAAGCTGCTAAGCCCCTTACTTATGCGATCAAACTTCCTCCAAGAACGCAGGATCCTATTTCCTCGTCGATGGTCCTCAACAGACCTCCAAGAATCCCTAGAGGCAAAGAAAAAACAGCTAAGCCACCCAGGGGACGAAAAAGGAATGTCAAGAATAAGCTGACGTTCAGAGAAATACCTCCACCTAAAACAACTAAAGCAGGGAATATCGTCTTCTTCAAGGCAATGGAAATACAGGAGCTCGGCAGTCGTGGAAAACTGGTCATTGCCCTGGAGACGCCAGAACAAAAAGAAGTTGATGAGCACAGCCCACCCTTGAGGAGATAAACGGGAGGGAGGCAGACCATAATATGCCAAGATACTCCCAACAGAGGGATGGATGGGAAGACGAATGCCCATTTCGAAGGCATCCTCGAAGAAGCAAACCTCATCCCGAGAAAGATAATTAGGAGGTTCGTTTGGAGTAGGAACTCGGAGAGGAAATTCCAGTTCGTGAAAGAATCGTTTCTTGATCCCTTCCAAATTCGAGGAGGTCAGAAAAGAAGGAACCAAGAAACGGGACTGAGATTCCCATTCAACTCCGAAAGAGGAGCGATCCACAAACAAAGACGGAGTAGGAACAGCCATTAGAGGTCGCAAGCAAGGGCGCCGAAAGGATGAGGAAGATTCAAGAAAGCCTCCAAGAGTTATAGATAAGAAAGAGCAAATCACAGAATTTATAACCGTGGCCAGCTTTGGAAAAACCAAGAACTACGCCAAGAGATAACCTGTCCTTGAAAGCAGGAAAGTAGGTTATTCCACCTAAGGCACGTGGAGGCTAAATAAACAATCCAAAACCAAAAGGAAGGCACAAGCAGCAATGTTCACTCATCATTATCTTCCTCGACCTCGTCTTGGAAACCGGAAGAAAAATTGAGAACATCTAGCCTGGAGGGCCTGACCTTCCAGCACCAAAGAGCTCAGACAGACTTCTAAGCCTCCAGAGGGAACACAAAGAAAAGAAAGTCCAGTATAATAAGCTGCAGCTCCTATTCGGGGGGGGGGGGGTAAACCAAAATGCCATGATAAGGAAGGCACATGCAGTTGCAAGGATCACCAGCAATGTTAGCAGAGGTAATTTGTGCAAATTACACCCTTGTTAGGTGGCATACACGACCAGGTGATGTGGGGGCATGTGGCATTTGTTCTTGCCCTGATTAATCAGGCGAATTCTAGAAAAAACTTTCGACTCTGAGCCTTGATAAAGGTCATAAATACAACAACATGAGCCTCCCTTTGAGTACTCTCCAAACTTATGATCTCCAATAAAGCTCATGCTATAGGGGAGAACAGATCGGATCTCCTGAGGTCGAGGTCACTTCAGACCTTTCAACATGGACCCTAAAGGGAAGTGCTGAGCTTAAAGCTCTCAAAGCCCTTTAAACTCGGTGAGATTATTTCCAAGAAACTATCAGATCCCCCCCAAGATCAGGGAAAGAGCTAAGCATATACAGAGCTGGAAGAAGTCAAGGTCAGAGAAGAAAGTTACGTAGAGTCCATACGTTGGAATCGCAAGCTAAAAGGATGCACCAAGGCCATGATCAGTGTCTTCAAGAACATTCAAATATGTTCAAATTAACAAAGTATGTTCAGTACTCGCTTGAAGGGCAGACCACCCCTTGAATCCAACAAGTTTTGCTTCAAGGAGAGCTCAGCACCCCTCAAAGCAAAAGGGGGCAAAGGAAATATATTACGTCAGTCAATATATTACGTCAGTCAAAGAGAGTATATCAAGCAGATTTTAAAAAAAATATATTATATTACGTTAGTCAAGGGGAGTATATCAAGCAGATTTGAAAATCAAAGTACGCTCCAAGAATAGAAATTACAAGAAATACATTTCAACAACAAACAAACTACAACTGAAGTTCCTAAGTCTCTGAAGGAGGAGTGGTCAGAAGATCCTACAAATTGATGGACATACTTTCAGTAAAAGGAACTGAGCCCGGCCGCTCAAAAGGCAAGGACCCAGAAGCTGGAGAAACTGGAGGAACCGGATCCTCAGGGATGCTAACCCTAGGAACCTCTGCCTTGTCCGTTAAAGAATCTTGGGCAAGAGCCTCTCCCACAAGGTCAGCAGAGAAGGAAGTGATATGGGGAATAGCTGGGGGAACAAGTACTTCCTGGTCTGATGTTCCAGTAGGGAGAGTTGAGGTGTCTTCCTCGCCATCAGAGTCGGATTCCTCCAATTCCTCCTCAGTTGGGACAGAAAAATTGAAGTCCAGATTCGGGAAAGTCTTGGAAGCTTTTCGCTGAAAGGCGAGCACCTAGAAGCCCATTGAGTGGTGATACCGTCCTCCAACTCGGCAATCAGGTCATTTTCTTCCTTGAGCTCCTCATAAAGGACCTCATTTGCCTCACAAATGGCCTCATGCTCTTGTTTCAAGGTATCATGAGAGCAGCGGGCATTAAAGGTATCCTGGTTGGCCTTGGACTAGAGCTCAGTCTTGTGTTTCAGCTCATCCCCCAAAATCCTTAGCTCATCTCGAGCCTTCTTCTCACCCTCCTCAGCCTTGGAGTTGGCCCTTTGAAGGTCCTGGAGCTCTGAAGCTTGCTTCTCCGCCTTATCTTGAAGGCTACTCACCTGAGTTTTGAGACCCTTATTTTGGAGGAAAAGTTCAGCAACCTTAAACTCACAAGCCTTCAAAGCTTTGACTGAATCCTCTACAGTGCGAACCCTACCCAACAGGCCCTTTACTTGGAGAGCCATCTAAGGAACAATAATAAGAGCAAAGATCAGCATCAAGGACAAGCAGAAGCAAAGAAGAAACATCAAAATATAAAGACTTACGGTGATAGCACCCTGAAGAGCTGCGGCGATTACCTCTTCTAGAGGCATGGAACAAGCCCTCGCAATATCTGATTCAGAGAGGATGGATGCCATGGCCCCAACAGCGAGCTCAGCGTTCTCAAAGAAGGAATCTCCTCAACCCTCCACCTTAACATTTTTGCCTTTGTCAGCCTCATACTTTGTCAGGGATGGTTCGATGATCTTGCCAGAAGGGCTGAACACAATTGCCTCAGACTGGACCCGAGAAACAAACTCCCAAGCCCTCTCGACCTCAGATGGAGCGAGAGAGGCTTCGTCTGGCACATCGGGCCTAAGAGGGGTGAGCTGAGGCTGCAAAGAAGAGGAAACCCCTCCGCCAGCAGGAATGACTGAGGGTGAAACTTGGCTATCCACAACCAAAATTGGAGAGGAGGAAGTCCCTCTTAGCTTTTGAGCCTTAGCTCGGGTAGAAGGGCTGCCACCAGACACGGCTTCGGCCTTCCTTTTACTGCCTTTTTCACCTTTTCACAGCTTGGCAATCTTGGCTTCAAGCTTCTCTGAAGATAGCTTCATTGTGGAAGGTCCTGGAAGGTCTAAACCCCAACAAATTAAATCAGATCAAGAAAAGAAGAAGGGAAGATACAGAAAATCCAAAAAGACGAGGAGATCACCTAGTACTTCCTCAGGTCTGACGACTGCGATCGGAGATGGAGCTTCAATCGTCACCTCGGGGAGGCTAAGTCCCCTTGCGACTAGGACCTGAAACTGGATAAGCTCAGAATATCTCCTCGGAGTACACTCAGACAGTTTCAGCTTCGCCTCCTCGTCCTCTGTGCTGAGCTCGAGCCTGGTACCTGGAAAGTGACAGCAACAAGATTCAGAAATCTGACATTCCCAGAACAAAATCTGATTGATTCAAGCAATAACTCACCCAAATTCTCGGGATAGGACCAAGCCCGAGGGATACCAAGGGTATCCAACCGATCAGTAGGATCATACTCCCAGCCTGTGCCCCCAACAAAGAAAAAATATTCCTTCCAGTGTTTGTGGGAGGTAGGAATGTTAGAAATAAGCTGCTTGACGTTGGCTCACTTCGAAGCATACAAGAAGCCTTCCGCTGAGGTCAGCTTGACATTGAAAAAGTCCAGGAATAGAGGGAGAGAAGGAACCCCGAGTTTTAAATCCTTGAAGAGGACCAAAAGGCCCACTAAGACACCCCAGAAGTTAGGGGAAAGTTGAGAGGGACACACATTAAAGTACTGAAGAACGACTTTCAGGAAAGGGTGCAGAGGAAAACGAAGACCATTGTCAAAGGCAGCCTCAAAGAAGCTGACCTTTTTATGGACTTCGGCGACGTAGGGAGTAGAACTTTCAGGGCACGAGGGCTGGACACCAGGAAGGAAACCATAGCGGGCACTGAAAATCCTAAGGAGTGAGGGGTCAACCTTATTGGGTCCTACAAGCTCAGCTTGCTTAAGAGCAGCTCCTAAATACGATGAGCCACTAGAGAGCCCAGCCCCATTGACCTTCCCCTCGCCTTTGCTGGGCCTGGGGGGTATAGAGGTAGATGATGAAGGAAGCTCTCCGGCTTCAACTTCAGGGCTAAAGGCATCGACACCTGAGAAGTTGTCAATCTCCTCACCCACTTCTCCTAATTCGACATCCTCATCGGCAGACCTACCACCTAGAGGAGTTACAGAGGATCGAGCAGCTCTGGGAGGAGTAGACATGAGAGGGCAAAAAAAAGGGAGATTATAGAGGCGACAGGGAAGAGGGACACTAATCAGACACTCCTTGATAACTAGGGGGCTAGCGCAATAACTACCAACGCTAAGGATCCTCACAATGGAACCCCAGGTCACGAAATAAGGAAGGGGGGACAAACAGAGATCACGGTTCCAAAAATAAAAAAACCAATAAGACCAGAAATGCAACAACCACCTTGAATTTGAGTGATCCAGAATGGGTAAAGACGAAAAGAGGGGGGAAGACGTACCTAGCTACGAGGAAGCAACGAACGAGAACCCAGAAGCCAAATCGAGGGAAGAAAGCACTATGAACTGTCGAACCAAGCACAGAAAGTACAGTCTCGCAAAGGGAATCAAAGAGTATACAGTCACAGTAGGATCTGAAATCGCGAAGAGGGGTAAAAATCAGCAAACGAAGGAAGAAGATGAACAGTAGGAGAGCAGTTTTGTTAGCCGTTTGAACATTTAAAGTCTGGGGGACACGAACTGAAACGTACGCGAGAATCGAGGGACTCATGATTGCCTAGAACCGTCAAAGGTATGTCATACGCAGACAAGCCAAAATCTGCCACGTGCGCGTTTAGCTCGGTCTAAAACAGCTCAGCCCTTGCCCATGCTTGCCTGAGTCAAGGGCTGGGGGCAACTGATGATACCAAAAATAATCTCAGAGATAAGTTGAGGTCTCTAGGTCAGGTCAGGGGGTCAGCCAAGATTAGAGAGCTCAGCGTGCCACAACTCAGCCCCGTCCAAACGGGACAATAACAGGAATGGTTTGGGGACAACTGGGTAGTCAACGTGCATCCCCCAAAACAGAATGGATAAGCATGGAAAGCTAGAGTTAAGGTTTATCACTCTCAACCAGCCCAGATCCTTTCCCGTAAATCAAGGGAGATCCCACAAATGCAAGGCCAAGATCTCGGTGTAGATCCCTTAGAACTAGGAATCAATCTATATAAACGGGTGTTGACACCAGAGGGGACTCCCAAAAAAAAAAAAGTACTCTGTAATTCGAATAATCAATAAAGAAAAGGGAGCAAGAGCCTCCATTAAAGAGTGGACTAGCCATGCTCTACAGCGGGTGAACCACTATATTTCTTCTATCTCACTATCCTCATACAAAAGACCGACTCACATACCATCACCCATTCTACGAGACATGCAGCTCTGATCTCATTCTACATTAGTAGTCGTTGACTTTGCTCATCCACTATAAATTACACCATCATATGGGAACATGAATCCCGAGACTGATGTGTAGAGTTATATACCCTTATGTTCTAGATTATTCCTTTTGCTCTAGAATAGGAGATCTTTTTGAGATAAGGTTTATATTAGTATTTTCTTATTCTGTTGCAAGTTTAATTTTAACTCTTTTGGGGATGTAAATGCCATGTTGGCATATTCTTTTGGAATGATATTGTTAATTTTATATATACGATGAATGGAAAATTTTCTTATGGATGGATTTATTTCATGCTCTCATGATGTGAATGGTGATTAGCATGTAATACCATCTAAGGTGGTATTTGGGGCGTTATAGAATTTGGTATCAGAGCTTAGGGTTTAGGTCTTACATGGGAGCTGTAGGTTATGGATCATCACTAGAGAGGTAGGATTAGGTTGAACGAAACTATTGATTTATATTTTATACAAGCCTTGTGCTAAGATCTAGACATCCTAACCATGTCTTGCACATCAAGAAACTAAATTATAAATTGATGTGCAGGATGGACGGCGGACGAGAACGTGGACGTTGGCGTGGTTGTGGAGGTCAAGCAAATCCACCGCCACCATCACCTCCTGATGGCATTAGTAGCATTTATCAGTATTTGAGGGAGCTCACCACTCTGGTACAACACCAGAATGGGAACAACTATAATGGTGGGGCTCATCCCTTAGCCTAAGTACCGGGCAATGGAGAGGAGAATAGGAGGATGATAGTTCTCCGAGAGTTTTTGAGACAACGCCCGTCTAATTTCTAAGGGAGCTCTAATCCTTTGGATGCAGATAGATGGATCCACTGAGTAAAGAAGATTAGCGACGGCATGGGAGTTGTCGAGGACTTACGGGTTGGCTTAGCTATCTACCTATTCGAGGGGGAGGCCGACCATTGGTGGGACTCAGTGAAACGAAGGAGGAACATCGATGCACTTACTTGAGAGGAATTCAACCAAATCTTACAAGACAAGTACTTTTTAAAATTAGTCAAAGACCGAATGAAGGCCGATTTTCTTGCTCTATGACAAGGCAGCATGTCGATGGCCAAGTACGAGAGGAGGTTTGACGAGCTATCCCACTATGCTACAGAGTTTATATGTAATGAGACCGGCAAGGCCAAGCGATTTGAGCAGGGCTTGAGGCTTGCAATCAGGGAGAAGCTGGTGGCTCTCAAGATTCAAGACTATGGGGATCTTATCGACTGAGCTGCACTGGTGGAGAGAGATATAGAAGACAACCAGCGACGACTGAGCTTAGCGAGAGGAGGTCCGATCAGGACGGGCCCTAGCACCGTGGGGTACAGAGAGCGGAACCTTACCGTCGCCCCGATCAAGCAGTTGGACAGAGACCTCAGGCAGTTCGAGGAGAGGGGGCTATTTAGACTAGAACAAGCACTGGCTCACATCAATGCTTTGCATGTGGAGGGTTGGAGCACTTCAAGCACAACTGCCTATCGTTTCCACCAAGGGCCAACCAAATGACAAGACAAGTGGCCACTAACATGCCACCTATACAAAGGCCAACACAGCAGAGACCTTTACAAGCTCAAGCCCCCGGCGGCGCTAATCAAGGAAGGGTTTTCGCTTTGACTAAACTGGAGGAAGACACTTCTAATGCCATGGTGGAAGGTATCGTGCTTCTTTATAATTCTTGGGCCCAAATCTTATTTGACCCCGGTGCTACACATTCATTCATACGCACGAAATATGCACTTAATCTGGGTTTAGATTTTGAAAAACTTGAACCAGCTTTGAGTATTGATATATGCCGATGGGAGAACGGTTGGATACAACTAGGGTATGCAGAGGATGTGTACTTCGCATTGGGTAACAAGAGTTAATTACAGATTTGGTTATGTTAGACATGAATGAGTATGACATAATATTTAGGATGAATTTATTGTCCACTTTCTGTGCGGTGATGGGTTATTTTCGCAAGCATATCTCATTCCAATTACCGGGAGGGGTAGTCTTTACTTTCAAGAATGATCGTAATTCTTTTCATCCATTTCCTACTATAGGTAGTAGATTCTTGAAAGCTAAGGCGGGGAGCCAGCTGAGTTTCTTAGCCAACTTAATGGGAAATGATTGGGAAAAATCCCAACCAGACGTGATAGTGGTAGTGTCAGACTTTTCGGATGTCTTCCCTGATGAATTACTTAAGTTACCTCCACAAAGGGAGATTGAGTTCAAGATTTATCTCTATCTGGGAACTGAACTCATATCCATTGCTTCTTATCTGATGGCACCTTTGGAGTTAAAGGAGCTAAGGAAGCAATTGGACCATCTGTTGAACATTGGATTTATCCATTTAAGTACTTCACCTTGGGGAGACTCGGTCCTCTTTGTGAAGAAGCATGACGAAACACTTCGGTTGTGCACATATTATCGAAGCTTGAATCTGGTGATAGTGAAGAATAGATATCCGTTGCCACGGATTGATGACTTATTCTATCAACTTAGGGGTTCTAAGTATCACACCAAGATTGACCTTCGCATAGGGTGCCATTAATTACGGATCAGGGAGGAGGATATTCCTAAGACTGTTTTTCATACCCGATATGGTCATTTTGAGTATACGGTGACGCCGTTCGGATTGACTAATGCACCAGTATCCTTCATGGATTTGATGCACCGGGTATTCCGATCATACCTAGATCAGTCTGTCATTGTGTTAATTGATGACATACTAATCTATTCACGGACACACGAGGAACATGAACGCCATCTTACGATTGTGCTCCAGACCTTGAGGGAGTATAAGTTATATGCTAAGATGAGTAAATGTGAGTTCTGGATGAAGGAGGTGAAATTCCTTGGCCATGTTGTGTCGGAACAGGGTGTAGCTGTTGTCCCAGCAAAGATTGAGGCAGTGATGAAATGGGAACCGCCAAAGAACGTGACCGAAGTATGTAGTTTTTTGGGCTTAGACGGTTACTATTGGAGATTTATAGAAGGGTTCTCGAAGCTTGCGATGTCGATGACTCACCTTACAAAGAAGGGGGAGAAATTCTTGTGGACTCAAGCGTGTGAACTAGCATTTCGCACCTTGAAGGTGAAGTTGACAACAACTCCTGCCCTCATTATTTCGAACAGTGGGGAAGGATATGATGTTTACACCGATGCTTCACTACGAGGCTTGGGATGTGTTCTAATGCAAGGGGGAAAAGTGGTTGCTTATGGCTCGAGGCAACTCAAGGTTCATGAACAGAACTATCCCACCCATGACTTAGAGCTTGCCGCTGTGGTCTTTGCTCTTAATTTGTGGAGGTGTTATTTATATGGAGAGAAATTTCAAGTGTATTCATACCATAAGAGCCTCAAGTTTGTATTCACACAAAGGGACTTAAACCTTCAACAGAGAAGGTGGGTGGAGTATCTAAAAGATTATAATTTCACACTCAACTACCATCCGGGAAAGGCTAACGTGGTAGCAGATGCACTGAGTAGGAAGTCTCGAGGTGAACTCAATGCTCTTGCAAGTAAATGGAGGATTAAAGATGCCCTTGGAGATTATGATCTATGGGTTGGAGAAGATAGAGCTCGGCCATGCCTATTCAACCTCGTAGCCCAACCTACCCTCCAACGTAGAATTGTGGAGTTACAACGCTTGGATCTTGACTTAGAGTCAATTCGAGCTAAATCAAAAAATGGAAAAATAATTGAAGGATGGTCTTAGAAGAATGGAGAATTGAGATATAAGGAAAAGCTATGTGTACCCGAAGATTTGTCTCTAAATGAGGAGATACTTAGAGAGTGTCATCGCTCTAAGTTTGCTATCCACCTCGGAAGCACAAAGATGTATAGGGATATGAAGCACCAATATTGGTGGAAAGGAATGAACTAGATGTGGCTAAGTATATCTCAAGGTGTGCGGTATGCCAACCGGTGAAGATTGAGCATAAAAAACCCGGAGGATTACTACATTCCTTGCCTATTCCGGAGTGAAAATGGGAGCACATCACCATGGTCCTCGTGTCAGGTTTACCACGGACGTCGCGAGGACATAGTGCAGTATGGGTCATTGTGGAAAAACTCACCTAATCTGCTCACTTCTTGAGTATGAAGACCACAAATATTTTAGAGACCTTGAGCAAGCTCTACATTCGCGAGATTGTCAGGTTGCACGGAGTTCTGCTCTATATCGTATCAAATCGTGATTCTCGGTTCTTGACGCAATTCTGGAAAAGTCCTCAATGAGCTATGGGATCAGAGTTATACTTCAACACATCTTTTGGAAGATATGCTACGAGCTTGCGTGTTGGACTTCAAGGAAAGTTGGAGTGATCACTTGCCATTGGTGAAATTTGCGTACAACAATAGTTATTAGGCAAGTATTGGGATGGCACCGTATGAGGCCTTGTATGGAAGGCCATGTCTATCACCGACGTGTTGGTTAGAAGCGGGCGAGAGTAGCTTATTTGGGCCAGATATTATTTGGGAAACTACAGAGAAGATTCAACTCATCGGGGAAAGACTACGCATGGCACAAAGTAGACAGAAAAGTTATGCGGATTGATGATGAAGACCCTTGGAATTCCAAGAGGGGAACTATGTTTTTCTCAAAGTTTCACCCAAGAAGGGAGTGTTTTATTTCGGCAAGAAAGGAAAGTTAGCGCCAAGATATATTGAACCATTCGAAGTGATTAAAGTTGTGGACAAATCGGCGTATCAGTTGCGGTTACCGACTCAGTTGTCAGAGGTGCATGACGTGTTCCATGTTTCAATGTTACAAAAATGTCAAACGTATACAACACCGGTTGTGGACTTGGAAGATATATAAGTTCAAGATGGAGCAACATATGAACAACAACCGGTGAGAATCCTCGATACCAAGGAGAAAGTGCTTCGCAACAAAGTAATCTGAATAGTAAAAGTCTTGTGGCAACATCTTGGGGTGGATGAAGCTACTTGAAAACCCGAGAGGGAAATGCGGGAGAAGTATCCGTATTTGTTCGCTACTTGAGATAAGTTTCGAGGACGAAACTTTCTTTAAGGGGGTGGATTGTAAACCCCAACCTGTTTATATTCATATCGTGATATAATTGTTTATTAATTGATTTTCAAATGAAAGTATAGGCGTTGAGGTATGTGTAAATCATATAGATTTGAAAAGTAGAAAGAAATGTGAGTGAGGCAAAACATTGGTGTGAGTTAATATTTGTAGATGTTAAAGTTGAAAATAGTAAATATTTAGCTAAAATTTAGTTTTAACTTGTAAACAAATTGAAAACATTTTCAATAGAACTTGTATGTATCTAGATTTATGTGGAAAACCTTGTTAGATATGTATGGGTTGGTTTTGAAAGATTTTGGAATGGTTTGAAAATGAAAAACAGAAAATCTAGGCAAATCTAGGCAGTGACTATCGGTAGAAAATGGCCCAGTGTATCTGAACTACCGGTAGTAAACAGGTAGTTGAGTGCAAAATGTACCCGAACTACCGGTAGTCAACAGGTAGACGTGTGCAAATATACCCGAACTACCGGTAGTGAACAGGTAGTCAAATTGTCCAAAGTGTATCTGAACTACCGATAGTCGACTATCCAGCGTACTCGAGCTATCGGTAGTCGTTGCAAAAATTTGAAATTTTAAGTCGCGAACATGCCGGTTCCCCTTCTACTATAAATACTTAATATTGCCTCTTTAGCCTCCATTTCACCACTTCTAACCCTAGAAAATCTTAGAGAGCAAGAGAGAAAGAGAGAAACATAAGATCAAAAGGGAAAAACCAAGAGATTGAAGGGTTGATTCAAGATCAAAACCTAGTTTTCAAGAACACAAAGTAGGGGATTTCTTCTCTTTCTCATACATTGAAGTTAGGGCTTATGTATTATGTATGTATTGCTCTAAATGTTATATATATGATATGATTTCATCCTCTCTTAGTCTTTTGGGCAAAGATTATATGTTTTTAACAAAGTTAGGGTTGAATACCCATGAAATCTCTTTTTGTATTTCAAAACCCTAGTTTTTGAAGAGTGATAGATTTTCTTCTTAAATTCTTCCTTTATTATTGATGTTGGAACCATAGAGCTTTGTGTGGAGTAATAAAATGATGTGGTTTTGATCTTTTGTGTATTTCATAATTGGTTATTGAAATTTTCACATGATGAAAGTGGGGATTTTTAAAATATGCTTGCAATTGAGAATATGTTGGTTTCCTTATTGTATGGTTGTTGTGACGGACTTGAATTGTCATCGAGAGATGTCGTGGAGTGTTAAAGGTTAGTCTATCCCAGTGGTGGTGAGATGGTTTTCTAACACTTGTAGTGGGTTGTCATTTAGTAATGCAACCACTATCGTTCACTGGAGTTCGAACTAGGGTTGGTATACCTTTTCTGGGGAGGGGCATGTCACTATCATTAGGATAGTAGAGCCCTTTCCCGAAGTAATTGTGATTTGTGATTGTAATGGGTGGACTAGGTATAACTGTTAGGTAGATTCCTGAAAAGGAATCAACGTACATGACACGAGAATGAATCATTATACACGGGAATAGGATTTATGGTTGAGAAATGTATTTTATTGTTTCCGTTGAATTATTCCTATTGTTTAAACTTGAGATCTATTTTAATGTCCCTGTTTTCTTTCAAAATTGATATATGATATTTGTAAAATAAGACCGATCGATCTTTATATGTTTTTCTAAACCTTGTTCGATTTTGGGAGGAATGTTGCTATAGAGCTTAGTGCTCACCCCATACAAATTACATATTTTCAGATTATGTGCTAGAGGAGGAGATTAGAGCTCACGAACCTATGCATTGGGAGGCTTCGATAGATGGGAAAATGGATCCCGAGACAGATGTGTAGGGGTTATATACCCTTATGTTCTAGATTATTCCTTTTGCTCTAGAATAGGAGATCCTTTGATGATAAGGTCTATGTTAGTATTTTCTTATTCCGCTGTAAGTTTGTAACACCCCAAAACATACCCTGGACGGCATTACATTCTAAACACCGTTCGCTGCAAGAGAGCACTAACACAATCCATCAATAAATAAGATTTCATAAAGTTATCCATAGAATTTATATCATTATCCCAAAAAAATAGACCCATCTTAGCCTTTACATACCAAAAGTTAACTAATGTAGCGCAGCAGAATATAAAAAAATATAAACTAGACTTTACATTGTTTCAAAAGAATATCCTAGTCTAGTACAAAAGGATGTGTCGCTCTAAGCGTCCACCTCAGGATCCATCTCTCCGTCTAACGGAGTCTCCCAGTGTATGGGCTCCTCGACTTCCAACTATTCATCTAGTACATGATCTGAAAATATGAAATTTGTAGGGAATGAGCACGAAACTCTGTAGCAAAATCTTCCCAAGCTCCAACAAGGTTTATAAAAACATATAAAATGGGCAGTCTCATTTCACAAATAGCATACATAATGTTTGAAGTTAAACAAGGACATTTAACAACAGATCTCAAGTTTAAGTAGCAATAGCAATAGAAATAAACCATAACAACCAATTCCCATAAACATCCATTTCCAAAATATCAACCATTTCTTAACACATGATATAATATTGTTCTCTTGGGAATGAGCATCCTTATAAGGAACCTCTCACCCACAAGGTTTGGGTTTCTCAAGCATCCTTACAAGGAACCTCTTGAGAAGGCCATATATTGTTCTCTCTTGGCATGAGCATCCTTACAAGGAACCTCTCACCCTCAAGGTTTGAGTTTCTCAAGCATCCTTACAAGGAACCTCTTGAGAAGGCCACATATTGTCCTCTCTTGGCATGAGCATCCTTACAAGGAACCTCTCACCCTCAAGGTTTGGGTTTCTCAAGCATCCTTACCAGAAACCTCTTGAGAAAGCCATATATTGTCCTCTCTTGGCATGAGTATTCTTACAAGGAATCTCTCACCCTCAAGGTTTGAGTTTCTCAAGCATCCTTACAAGGAACCTCTTGAGAAAGTCACATATTGTCCTCTCTTGGCATGAGCATCCTTACAAGGAACCTCTCACCCTCAAGGTTTGAGTTTCTCAAGCATCCTTACAAGGAACCTCTTGAGAAAGAATGAACATCCTTACAAGAAACCTCTCACTTATGTTTATCCAAACAACCACACAAGCAATACATTACCCAATATTTTCTCAAATGCCCAACAATTCCACAAGTCTCCAATTTATAAGCAAAATCCCCAAATGAATCATGTGACAATTTCAATAACTAAGTATGAAAAATACAAGAGATCACAACAACATCATTTTATTGTTTAATATGAAATACTAAGGCTTTAAAATCAAGAATAAAGCAAAATTTAACAAAAAAATTCATCTCTCTTGAAAACTAGGGTTTTTAGCCAAGAAAAGAGTTTAATGGTTGACCCACCATTAATATTGTTTAAAGCATGGTAATATGTATAAGGATATCAAGAATCAATGAGTCTATAACATACATATAAGGTTTAGAGTGTAAAGAGTGCATATATATAAGCCCTAGCCTCAATGTAAGAGAAAAAGAAGAAATCCCCTACTTGTGTTCTTGAAATCTAAGGCTTGAATCTTGAATCACCCTTAACTCTTGTGTTTTTCCCTTTTGATCTTGAGTTTCTATCTTCCTTAATTTCTCTCTAAGTGTTTCTAGGGTTATAAATGCTGAAATGAGGTCAATGGAGGCGTGTTTATGTATTTATAGTGGGAGAAATAGTCTCTTGTGCGCAATTCTGGAAAGCAGAATCCGTAAATAACGTTCGAACGGAACTACCGTTCGAACGTCCATAGTACAATTCACTGCCTTCCGTTTGAACTTCGTTCGAACGTCACTTGGCTTTCGAACGGTTGTTGCTCCCAGTACTTTTGCATTTTTCATCAGACAAGAGAACAGTTGTTCGAATAGAATTTCACGTTTGAACGTTTGTCCCAGTTTCTTCTGTAACTTACAATGCAGTTTTGACCTATTTAGTGATCGATTTAGAAATTTTCATGAAATACTATTTTGTAGCTCTGGAAGTCTACTATCTAATGTCAAACTTTCAGATCAAAATGATGTGAAAATAAAAAGTTATGATCAAAACACTTGGGAAGTATCCAAATTTTTTTTTTACCCAAATTCTCTTTAAAGTGTGTTTTGACTACGGACTACCCACAACTTCTACAACATACCCTATTACCTCAACTCACATTTTTATTTCTAATCTACTTAGTTCATCCATACATCTTTACCTATATTAGCATTTTTACAATAATTATTTACTATATATCTATATGCATATATAACAGAAAAATTGCGGGGTGTTACAAATTTTAATTTTGACTCTTTTGGGGATGTAAATTCCATAGTTGGAATTTTATTTTGATATTGTGGTCATAGCTTTTATTCTTTTGGAATGATATTGTTAATTTTATATTTACGATGAATGAAAAATTTTCTTATGCATGGATTTATTTAGTGTTCTCATGACGTGAATGGTGATTAGCATTTAATGGCGTCCAGGGTGGTATTTGGGGCGTTACAGACTCTGATAGACGGGAGTGTGGATCCCGAGGTAGACACATAGAGCTGCACTTTCTTTTGCTCTAGACTAGGTTATTCATTTGAACATTGGAAAGTCTAGTTTTCCTTTGCTATTCCACTGCGCTATCATAGTTGAATTTTTGGAATGTAAATGGGGCATATTCTTTTGGATAATGTTATAAATTTTATTGATGATGAATGAAGTCTTAGTTATTGATGGATTATATTAGTGCTCTCATGATGTAAAGGGTTCTAGATAGTAATGTCGTCCAAAGTGGATATGAATTGTTTTAATGTAAAAGAAAAATTACATGTGGTTATATGTTTAATTATAAATGGACCTGGTGTGGGCAATAATTATTCATAAATGGACCCGATGTGGTCAATGTAGTATAACTGCATAGGTTGTGTTTTGGGTAGAGCTCCGCGAACAAAGGAGACTCTGCCCGAATTTTGTTAAATTAAGGACCCCTAGTTTTTGGGGCGTTACACTTTCTCTTTCTTTCCCTCTTTGGAGCTCTCTCTTGGATCTTGGGTGGCCGACCCCTTGGAATGAAGAATGGCACCCCTATTGGTAGGCACAAGAGGAAGCAAGAGGTGGATGGATGAGCTTTAGCCGCCTAAGCTGGCCATCCGGACGGTGGTGTAATGCCCCAAAATACACGTTGGAACCATTACTAGCTAATCACCATTCACATCATGAGGACACTAAATAAATCCAATAATAAGAAAGTTTCATTCATCAACCATTGATACTTCAATAAAATTCGAGCAGAGTCTTCTTTATACATGAAGTTCTACCCAAAATACAACATGTGCAATTAAACTGCATTGACCACACCGGGTCCATTTTTCCATCATAAAAAAAATTTTCATTCACCATATGTAATGTCCATAATGTCATCCCAAAAGAATATGCCAAGCCATGACCACAATATCGAAAGAATATGCCAACTATGACACCTACATCTCAAAAGAATCAAAAAACACTTGCAGCGGAATAACAAAAATACTAGCCATTACATGATCTCAATGTAAATTATCTAGTCTAGTACAAAAGAAATTATAGCTCTATATGTCCACCTCGGGATCTAGATTCCCTTCGGGTGGGACCTCCTAATGCTCCGGCTCTTCAACTCCGAGATCTTCCTCTAGCACTAAATCTGAAAAATATTAAACTGTAGGGGATGAGCACTAAGCTCTGTAGCAAAATCTTCCCAAACTCAAACAAGGTTTCAAAAAATATAAAACAGGGCGGTTTCATTTCACAAATATCATACATAATTTTTGGGATAAAATCGGGACATTTAAACAGATCTCAAGTTTAAATCACAATGGTGATAGAGATAAACAATGACAACCAAGTTTCAATAGCATTCATTTGCAAAATACTAATCATTTCCCACATATGATATACCAATGTTCTTCATGGCATGAACATCCTTAAAAAGAACCGCTCACCCTCCAGGTTTGGTTCTCAAGCATCCTTACAAGAAACCTCTTGAAAAGGAATGAGCATCCTTACCAGGAACCTCTCACCATTAAAATTTAGTTTCTCAAGCATCCTTACAAGGAACCTCTTGAGAAGGAATGAGAATCTTTACCAAGAATCTCTCACCCTTAAGATTTAGTTTCTCAAGCATCCTTACAAAGAACCTCTTAAGGAGGAATGAGCATCCTTACGAGGAACCTCTTACCCTTAAGATTTAGTTTCTCAAGCATCCTTACAAGGAACCTCTTGAGAAGGAATGAACATCCTTACCAGGAACCTCTCACTCACGTTTGTTAAAAAAAACCATACAAGAATACAATACCCAATTATTGTCTCAAATACCCAACAATTCTACAAACCCTCAATTTACAATCAATTTCCAAGAAAACCCCCCAATTCTCACAAATGATATATTTCAATAGGGCAAATTAAAGAAAATACACAAGAGAGCATCATCAATATCATTTTCTTATTCAACATGAAACACAAATATTTTTAAATTAATAATACAAGAAAGATTTAGAGAAAAGTTCATCTCTCTTGAAAACTAGGGTTTTTGAAGCAAGAAGAATGAGTTGCAACCCTAACTTTGGGTAAAACATGTTCATAATTATAATAGAACTAAGAAACAAAGAACCCATAGCAAATACATACTAATAACAGTCAACATGTATATATATTATCCATAACCTCAATAAAAGAGAATAGGAAGAAATCCCCTACCTTGTGTTCTTGAAAAGCTAGGTTTTGATCGTTAATCAACCTCTAAATCTCTTATTTTTTCCCTTTGATCTTGTGTTTTCTCTTTCTCTCTTCCTCTCAAAGTGTTTCTAGGATTAGAAGTGGAGAAATGGAAGCTTTGGAGGCGTCCTAAGGTATTTATAGTGGAAAAAGGACCGGCTATTCGCGACTTAAAATTTACAAATTTCTACAGTGACTACCAGTAGCTCGGGTACGCTGGATATTTGACTACCTGTAGACTACCGGTAGTTCGGATACACTGGACAATCTTCTACCGGTAGTTACTACCGGTAGTCATTGCTCAAATTTTTACTTCAACTTTCAGTGCAGTTCTGACCCATTTAGAGGTTGAATTAGAAAATTTTCATGAGATACACTTCTGTAGCCCTAGATGTCTTCTATCTACTGTAAAAGTTTCAGATAAATTGGAGTTATTAATAAAAAGTTATGATCTAAATACTAAGAAGTGTCCAATTCTTTTTTACCCATATTCACTCTAAAGTGTGTTTTAACTCCGGAATACTTTTTAACTTCTAATGTATGCAATAGTTCCTCTCCCAAGGTTTTTTGACCTTTCAGATTCAATAGAAGCATTATTTTGACCTAAATCCATTTAAAAACTTGGGATTTCACTATTACTAATAGTATAGGAAAGATATTAGGATTAGTATAGGAAAGATGAATTCAACGTTACAATCCATTTGTCTCCCCAGTATTTATTCCTACTATTTCAATCTATTTAGTTTATTCTTACATCATTACTTATATTAGAATTACTATATTGATATAAACATGTGGGGGTTTATAATCCACCCCCCTTAAAGAAAGTTTCATCCTCGAAACTTAATCATCGAGTTAGTCTCTCAAATTCTCAATAATTTGAGAGACTAGAATCAAAATACATTCCTTCGCTAGAATTCATTTATCACCTCTATTCTTAATAATTGTATACGATTGTTCCAACTAATTTATTTTCATGTCTAACTACTAGATCATAATACTTAATTGTGTACTCATCAAATATCACTTCTCTTTTGAATTTCACCAATCATTTCAATCAACCTGATATTTGCTTCTTACATGTAGCTTCTTCATAAGCATATCAAAATAACTCAAATGCAATTTCACTATTAGGATTACTCGTCTTTCCTATACTAACATCATGGTGTAACACAAAATTTATTAATGGCATCACGGTAAGATTTATTTCAATTCCTGAAAATAGATACAACATTCTTCATGATTTCGTCTCTCAGACCCCAAGAGGAATTCACAATCTTTGAAATCTACCATAATTTCAATTCATAACTACACACTCCACACAAGTCAATGTTCTAAGATCAACTCTTAGATTTCACATCAATTGTTACTTTCTCTTACTACTCCTTACCGTGACCATTATAGTCATTAATCAAATAGCTCTCTGCGCACTCTGATATAAATTATAATCCACCGATTCACAAGTCAAAATATGCTACAAGATAAGAACTTCGCATAGATTTGAAAGTTCTGAGAGAGTATCTTAGATTCCACCAAAGTATACAAGTGAAACCTAACCCCACTTGTTTTCCAATTATAGCTTTCAAAATGTGTACCCTAACGATCCATCAAATCCATTCCAAAAGGAATTTTGGTAATTAACCAGCTATAATAATTAAGCTAAGGATCAAGTTATATCTCCAAGATATTTGTTCTCGGTCTACTATCTTGAGCTAGAACTAATAATCATTTAATAAATTCTTAGTGGCTTTCATTCACATCACAACTCTTTTCATGATACCTATACTTTCGAATCCTTCTGATACTATTCATTACAATATATTTCTTGTAACATATCAAAATGTGATGATAGACTGTCAAGGATCCCAAAACTAAAATAATCTAAACTAAAATAAGACTCTCGATGATTCATCCCATGTCAAAGCAAATCTTCATAGGTATCATCCTTGATTCTTCAATTTACTTCTTTACCATTATCATTAGAAACTTAATTCATCTTAGAAAACCTCTAAGTTAACCTTATCTCCACACATCCTAATTGGGTTATCATATCCATTGACTTCTAAAATATGAGCAATACTATTAGTAGAAGAGAATACTTAAAGTTGACAAGCACCAAATCATAATCACCTTTTATATTGTTATCCATCAAAAACACTTCAATCAATATGGGAGTGTCTCTCAATCAAAGCCTAAATAATGTGGAAGTTCACTTAAGGATAGGTTGTTCAGAATCTAAGAAGAAAGTACAACACTTTACTGTCCAAAGAATACCACAGTGCAGGTTTTTGACCAGCTTCGACGAATAAACTGATTTGACTCGGGTATTTTGAGCATGCGTGACTTATATGGTTGGAAAGATATACGAGTTAGGGTTCTAACAAAAATAATGGTGCACAATTTGGACTTTCCAATGAAGAATTATGATCAAATTGGTTAGAGGTAATCTGCCGGACTGTTTGGTTCCTCTATACTTGTCTAACTCAAGTTTGGGTGTCTTTGTCACACATCCTATCTCATACCCATCTCCAATATAAATAATATGACTCGCAATCAAGATCCATGTCTAATCTTATTTACAAACCAAAAGCCAAATTATCATCCGTTTTCTAGACTAGTCTAAACCACATGACACAAACTAGCGTACCCATTAATGTCTAATACCACCATGTCTACCATCAATTCTTGCTCCCCAATTTGAAGCACACGACCTCTACACATCCTCGTAGTATCCAACCGTTCTCTCATAGGCATGTCTGTATTCAAGGCTTGATCTAGATTCTCAAGTTTTAACCCCACGTTAATAGCATATGTGGTGTGTAGGGAGGAGTTAGTCGCATCATGATCAAGTAAAACACATGCCCAAGAATTTTAGAGAAGAACAATACCTTCCACCACTGTGTTGGAAATGTCTTCCTCTGGTTGGGTCCTAGCAAAAACTCCTTATGGATTAGTCTCGGTGGGGGATATCTTTCCTAACGGTCTTTGTTATAGTGGTGGCTGGTTTGCATTAACTTGACATGCTACTTGTTTGGTCCTCGTTGAAATAGATAGGCAGTTGTGTTTGAAGTGTCCAAAACCTCCACAAGCGAAACATTGACGTGGGTCAGTACCTGCTCTATTCCTAGTAACCCTAGTTCCTTGAACCCCTTGGTTTCCTTGCCCTATAGCTTGGTCAGGGTGGCAGTACGGAGCTGGCCTTTGTGTAACTCCACAGCTACTAGCCCCAATCCTGATTGGACCTCCCCTCGCTAAGTTTTGTAGTTGATGGTGATTGATTCTATTCTAGTGTTGTACCATAGTGGTTAGATCCCTTATGCATTGATGGTGATGGTGGATTTGTTTGGCCACCACGTCCACCCTCCATCCTGCAAATCAATTCACAATTTAATCTCCTTGATGTACACGATGTAGTTAGGATGTCTTGATCTAAACGAGAGGTTTGTATAAAATTTAAATCAACACTTATTTTCTACACATATAACTTCAAACGAATTCAAGCCTAGAGTTCTTTCAACCTCACCTAATACTCCAGTGATAGTCCACAACCTACAGTTCCCATGTAAGACTTAATTCCTAAGCTCTAATACCAAATCTGTAACGCCCCAAAATATACCATGGAAGCATTACTAGCTAATCACCATTTACATCATGAGAGCACTAAATAAATCCAATAATAAGAAAGTTTCATTCATGAACCATTGATAATTTAACAAAATTCGGGCAAAGTCTCCTTCGTATAGGAAGCTCTACCCAAAACACAACTTGTGCAATTAAACTGCATTGACCACACCGGGTCTATTTTTCTATCATAAAATAAATTTTTATTCACCATATGTAATGTCCATAATGTCATCTCAACAGAATATGCCAAGTCATGGCCACAATATCAAAAGAATATGTCAACTATGACACCTACATCTCAAAAGAATCAAAATACTAGCCTTTACATGATCTTAAGGTAAATTCTCTAGTCTAGTACAAAAAAAATTATAGCTCTATATGTCCACTTCGGGATCTAGATTTCCCTTGGGTGGGACCTCCCAATGCCCCGACTCTTCAACTCCGAGATCTTCCTCTAGCACTAAATCTAAAAAATATTTAACTGTAGGGGATGAGAACTAAGTTCTGTAGCAAAATCTTCTCAAACTCAAACAAGGTTTAGAAAAAATATAAAACAGGTCGTCTCATTTCACAAATAGCATATATAATTTTTGGGATAAAACTGGGACATTTAAACAGATCTCAAGTTTAAATTGCAATGGTGATAGAGATAAACAATGACAACCAAGTTCCAATAGCATTCATTTGAAAAATACTAATCATTTTCCACACATGATATACCAATGTTCTTCACAGCATGTGAATCCTCACAAGGAACCTCTCACCCTTCAGGTTTGGTTCTTAAGTATCCTTATAAGGAACCTCTTGAAAAGGAATGAGCATCCTTACCAGGAACCTCTCACCATTAAGATTTAGTTTCTCAATCATCCTTACCAGGAACCTCTTGAGAAGGAATTAGCATCCTTACCAGGAACCTCTCACCCTTAAGATTTAATTTCTCAAGCATCCTTACAAGGAACCTCTTGAGAAGGAATGAGCATCCTTACCAAGAACCTCTCACCCTTAAGATTTAGTTTCTCAAGCATCCTTACAAGGAACCTCTTGAGAAGGAATGAACATCCTTACCAGGAACCTCTCACTCACGTTTGTTCAAAACAACCATACAAGAATACAACACCCAACTATTGTCTCAAATACCCAAAAATTTCACTAAACCTCAATTTACAATCAATTTCCAAGAAAACTCCCAATTATCACAAATGATATCTTTCAATAGGACAAATTAAAGAAAATACATAAGAGAGCATCATCAATATCATTTTTTTATTCAACATAAAACACTAAGACTTTGAAATCAAGAATAAAAGAAAGATTTAGAGAAAAGTTCATCTCTCTTGAAAACTAGGGTTTTTGAAGCAAGAATAATGGATAGCAACCCTAACTTTGGGTAAAACATGTTCATAATTATAATAGAACTAAGAAACAAAGTACCCATAGCAAATACATACTAATAAGAGTCAACATGTATATATATTATCCCTAACCTCAATGAAAGAGAATAGGAAGAAATCCCCTACCTTGTGTTCTTGAAAAGCTAGGATTTGATCTTGAATCAACCTCTAAATCTCTTGTTTTCCCCCTTTGATCTTGTGTTTCTCTCTTTCTCTCGTCCTCTCAAAGTATTTCTAGGGCTAAAAGTGGTGAAATGGAAGCTTTGGAGGCGTCCAAAGGTATTTATAGTGGAAAAAGGACCGGCTATTCGCGACTTAAAATTTGCAGATTTCTATAGTGACTACCGGTAGTTAATATAGACTATCGGTAGCTCGGGTACGCTGGATAGTCGACTACCTTTTGACTACCGGTAGTTCAGATTCACTGGACAATCTTCTACCGGTAGTTACTATAGGTAGTCACTGCCCAGATTTTTTCTTCAACTTCTAGTGTTATTTTGACCCATTTAGAGGTTGAATTGGAAAATTTTCATGAGATACACTTCTGTAGCCCTAGATGTCTTCTATCTACTGTAAAAGTTTCAGATAAATTGGAGTTATTAATAAAAAGTTATGATCTAAATACTAAGAAGTGTCCAACTCCTTTTTACCCAAATTCACTCTAAAGTGTGTTTTATCTTCGGAATACTTTCTAACTTCTAATATACGCCATAGTTCCTCTCCCAAGGTTTTTCGACCTTACGGATTCAATGGAAGCATTATTTTGACCTAAATCCATTTTAAACCTTACATAATCCCTCTTCTCAAGTTTACACACCTTCAAAACTTAAACCTTATAATCCATTTGTCTCCCTAGTATTTATTTCTACTATTTCAATCTATTTAGTTTATTCTTACATAATTACTTATATTAGAATTACTATATTGATATAAACATGTGGGGGTTTACAGGTGGTGCCTTGCAGGAGGTCCATGTGTCTTTTTCTTGATGTTCCATGTGTCGTTTGCTAGAGCTTCCATGTGTCTCTTATTATACTTTATTCCTTCGTTGTTTCAAGCTTTGCTATATTTTTTCTTGTATTCTCTGATAATTCTATATTAAACCCTACAATTTTGAACATAAAGTATTTAAAACTTTAATCTACACACAAACCCTAAGTGATTATTTTTAGTTGTTTTTTCTTACAAAGTTGATTACTTAATCATTTTAAATTACACACTAGTTAGGGTTAATCACAACCCAACTTAAACTTTACTAGTTCCTAGTAAAATAGAAAAACTATTTCCAAAAATTAAATAAAACAGAGATAAAATCATTTTTTGTAGATTTTTTCTCGATTGCATTTAGCATATGCAACAAGCCATTAAACCCCTTGGTGATGCCTAATGGACTGTTTTTGTCTCGTGCAAGTTTTCAGTGAAACTACCTGCAAACTTCAGTAATTAGGAATTTATAACTCATACTTGTCACATTTAAAATTAAATTAGTATTCTCGTGTATTACTAGAATACTTCATTTTTCTGATCACTACAAGAGTAACACACATTAGTTGTAACATTATCTATATATTTGTATAAAAACTTGTGTGTGTATAATGATTTCTTTTGTTTCAAAAATCACTCAAGAAATATTACCCTCTTTCATGGTAGTCTTTATGTCAATCCTTTCCTGAAATACACTCATCAAAGAATAAATATACGTTATAGTGACTATTCTCTTTATAGTTGTAAACTCCCACATGTTAAAGTAATATAATCATAAATTTTGTAGTAATGTGATATATGTAATGGTGTAGGAATGAAACCCATGAGTTACAACAGTAGGAAATACTAATATTGTAAAAATAATAATTAAAGCCGGTTTAGCTAGTGAGTATATGACATAACTTGTAAAAGAACTTCTATCAACTATATTTGGGGTACAAATTCATGTTGTGTAAGTTTGGGTTGACTTTGGAAGGGTTTGGGATGGATTGTAAATGAAAAACAGAGGAAAAAGGCAAAACTCGGCAAAATCGTACCGATACTGTATTTCGGAACACTTTGGTCCAGAGAGTTAGCCGTACCGGTACAGCATATTGGTACTATACTGTATCGGTACGGCCGAAAGAGGTCTGACTGTTTAATGTCATGATTTGGGGTCCATTTTAGCCTTATAAATACCTAGAGACGCCTTCTTTAACCCTATTTCGGCCCTTCTGACCTTAGGAAACTCTAGAGAGGAAGAAATGAACAGAAAAATACTAGTTTTGAGGGGATTAGTACCTTGGAGTCCATCAAAACTTAACTTCCAAGAACACAAGGTAGGAGATTTCTTCTCTTTCTCTTACATTGAGGTTAGGGCTTATGTATATATGTATGTTTTACTCTCAGTATTATATATATGATATGAAATCATCATCTCTTAGTCTTTTGAGCAAAGATTACATATTTTTAACAAAGTTAGGGTTGAATACCCATGAAATCTCATTTTGTCAAAACTCTAGTTTTTGGAGAGTGATGAATTTTTTTCTTAAATTCTTCCTTGATAATTGATTTCGAAACTATAGAGCTGTGTTGAGTAATCAAATGATGTTGTTGTGATCTCTTGTATGTTTCATATTTGGTCATTGAAATCGTCATATGATGAATTTAGGGATTTTGTTAATACTTTGAAAATTGTTAGTTAAATTGAGAATATGTTGGTTTCCTTATTGTATGGTTGTTGTGATGGACTTGAATTGCCTTCGATAAGTGTCGTAGAGTGTTAGAGGTTAGTCTATCCCAGTGGGGGTGAGATAGTTTCCTAACACTTGTAGTGGGTTGTCATTTGGTAATGCGACCACTATCGTTCACTGGAATTCGAACTAGGGTTGGTATACATTTCCTGGGAAGGGACTTGTCACTGCCACTGGTATGGTAGATGCCATTTTCCAAAGTGCTTGTGATTTGATTAGGATTGGTGAACTAGGTATAGTCGTTGGGTAGATTCATGAGAAGCAATCAACGCACATGGCACGAGGATGAACCAATATACATGAGATTATTAACTATTGTTTGTCATTGTGGGAATAGTTTCTATAAGAACCTATTGGACATGATTTATGGTTGAGAAATGTATCTTATTGCTTTCATTTAATTCTTGCTATTGTGTAAACTTGATATCTGTTTAAATGTCCCAGTTTTATTTCAAAATTGATATATGATATTTTCGAAAGGAGACCTACTGATTTTACATGTTTTCTTAAATCTTGTTCGAGTTTGGGAGGAAGGTTGCTACGGATCTTAGTGCTCACCCCTTATAAATAATATTTTCAGATTATTGCCTAGAGGAGGAGCTTGGAGTTGATGAGCAGGTGCATTGGGAAACTCCCATAAAAGGGAACGTAGATCCCGAAGAGGACGCCTATAGCGACACTTTATTTTGATGCTAGACTAGGAAATTCCTCTTGAGGAAATGTAAAGTCTAACATTATTTTTATGTTTTCACTGCAAGTATAATTTAATTCTTTTTGGATGTAAATGCCATAACTTGGTATATTCTTTTGGGATGATGTTTTAAATATCAATGGTTGATGAATGAAATTTTTTCTTATGGATGGATTTATTTAGTGCTCTCATGATGTAAATAGTTTTAGAGTGTAATGCCATCCAGGGTGGTTTTTAGGGCGTTACAATAGCTACATGTGATTTTAGATTATTGATAACAAAGCAAATAATATCACATGTAAGTTATCTGAAGAATAGATTTTTGAATAAAATTAAATTTTGACATAATCTCATGACTGTATTAGACATATTATTAACATTCTCCCATATATAGGGTTAATACAGATACATCATTTCTGAAATCAAAAAAGACTTTCTTTGGGTTGTAATGTCGCCATTATCTTAAGGTTTAAGAAATGATGTTAGCAAGATTCAAGAGCTATCCTTTATATTGTGGCACACCTCTTTCGTAAGGCTTTATATGTTTATTCTTTCTATTTTTTACTTCTTGGCTCTTTTCTTTCTATTTTTCTTTTCTAAATTCTCTTCATGGGTTTTTCTTTTCTTTTGAATAGCCAATACCCTTTTCTTTTTTGGATTTCTTTGGAGCTCCATCTCTCTGCTTTTTCATATCCTGCTAATTTAGAAGAGGGTGCAAGAAAATTATGTAGCATAGGTGAATTTAATATATATGCATGTGGCTCGAGTATTTTTGGGGTATCATGAAAATAATTTATACTCTTTTATGCTCAATCACTGCTAACTAAGGATATAATTTTGTAAAAGAAATGGTCAAGGCTCAAGTTATTCAAAAATGGCCTAAGATCATTTTCTAAAAATCATACTTCTGTATAATTCCTATAAAATAATTTTAAAGACAATGCTAGTAATACAATCTTACAAGTGGTAATCAAAACCAAATTAATGAGATTATTCAAAGAAAATTTACCATAGAATTGAATATGTTTACTTGAGTAGATGTAGAATATCTCTCCAAGAAAGATTGACTCAAATTCGTCAATCAGTTATACATCTCCATTATATATGAAAAGAGTGTAATATTTCACAAGGTTTTTAAAATAAAGAAATCTATTCGTGCTTATAAGAGTAAATTTAAACAAAAATATTAAGATAATATACAACTAAAATATGAAAATCCTGCGTGATCAGATTAAGGTTATTTTCACAAAGCATAGGAATATTAATCTAATTCAATTGTAAATTATATGACATAATCCTCCTAACTTAATAAGCATTAGTTCCATATTATTTATCAAAAAATAGTTTAAACACAAATAAGTTCAAAACACACAACATGTTCAAAACATAAAGTAAATTTCAAATGCATAAAGTAAAAGTGCATAATGTAAAAGATGAGTGAAAGATAGTAAAGTTTTTGTAGAATCTCCAGTTTGTTTAGGAAGTAGAAGATCATCCTCCAGAACTAAGTAGTCATAAGCTAGAACAAATAATCTAAAATAATGTAATTATCCTCTTGCATCAAGAATTTGTTTTATTCCTATGTTCTCAAAATATTCAAACATTGCTGGTGTTTCAAAAATAATAGTTTTAGTCAAAAAATTAGTATCGTACCAGGGCTGTTGTTTAAAATTATCAAACATCACCTCATTGAAGTTATTTCCCGGTACAAGTTGTTATGCAGGTGCTTCAGGTGGTTGAGGTTGTTTCCTTTGTGCTTGGCTTGGAAACCCTCTTGTTCGTCATCTTGAATCCATGTTTTTGTTAATTTTTCTTCAAATACTCCATTTCAATTGATTTCAATCGGTAGATATCTTCAAGTATATAGGGCACTGCCGTCCAAACACTAGTTCCACCGTCCTGACAGTGCTGTTTGACTGGTTTTTGGTTTGCAATTGCAGAATGATTCTCTGATTTTCTATAATTGTGCTCTTTTTCTTGTAAATTCCTGCAGTTCACAAAATTAGATACAATTTTATATATTTTACAAAACTTTACTAACCACTCTTTTTCTTTCAAAAGAATTGGGTTTATTATCATTTTTATTTGTTATTTGTTATTTACTGATTTTCTACTTAATCTATAGTTATTTATTATTTATAACTATCTACATCTATTCCCAAAACTATACATTTCGTTGATCATATCTAGTCTGTGTCAGAACTATTTGGATCAATAACACCAGTGACACGGTTAACTTCATTTCTCACGTATCTTGTTAATATTGGAGTAGAATAGGATGACGTCTTACGATAATCCGTACTCTGCCCATTCCTAATCCATTGTAAATGATCTAATGCTCGGCCTGAAATTGGTTCCCCACACTGATAATATCGTCTCAAATGTTTTATACGACCGCATCTTACACCAGCACAAAGATAGTTCGCTAGTTGGTGTTTAGTAAATGTACTTTTCTACATAATGGTTATGCTTGAATTTTGAAAATTTCTAACATATCTAGCTTTTTGCATGATCAACGTATGTATATATTTTGAAAAATGATGTAGTAAAATTAAACTTAACCAAAATAATTTTTCGTCCATTTTTCAATTTTTAAGCAAATATTTAAAAACGACTCAAAAAAATTATTGAAAATTGACTCGCTATCCAGTTCTTTAAAGTCAGTCAGTCACAAAGATGAACAAAATTTTTAAATTAAAATTACTATTTTAAACACAAGAAGTAAATTTGCATTCATACTTAACCATCTTAAGTTAAACATTATTTGTAATGTAAAAACAATAATAATCTGCATGAATAATAAAAACCAGGAATCTATTGTCTTTCATTGATTAGATATCTAGCTTTTACTCAGGAGGTTTAATCTGTCAAATAAATTACAAGTAATTAGTAATCAATCAACAATATTTTTCAGTACTCATAAACTGGATCAAAAAGCTGCATAGAAGTTAAATCTTGAGTGAATCCATCATAATATTGTAAAACCCCACATGTTTGTATTAACATATACGAATGTATTTGTTTAGTGAGTATTATATATGTAATGACGTAAGAATAAATCATGTATATTGGAACCATAAGAATAAATACTAGGAAGACGTTTAAACTTGAGAAGGATTATTAGATAAGTCTCTAAATATTTTTAGGTCAAAATAAGGTGTCCATTGAGTCCGGAAGGTCGAAAAACCTTGGGAGAGGTAATATGAGGTGTATTAGAAGTTAGGAAGTATTTTGGAGTTAAAACACATTTTAGAGAAAATTAGGTAATTTAGAATTTTGGACACTACTTAGTATTTTGGCCATAACCTTTTATCCTTATGTCCAATTAATATGAAATTTTTACAGTAGATATTAGAGATCCAGAGCTAAACAAGTGTATCTCATGTAAATTTTCCAATTCTACCTCTAAATAGGTTAAAATTTCCCTGGAAGTTGCACCAAAAATCTGTCAACAGTACCAGTACACCCGATTTTTTTCTGAACCAAAAATGTTGGGTTTTGCTCCATTTTCTTGCCCTATAAACATCTAATATCTCCCCCTTAGCATTCATTTCACCCCTCATAACCCTAGGAAAGATTAGAGAGGAAGAGAGAAGGATAAAACACAAGATCAAGAAGAGATCTATACTTCAAAGAAGATCAAATCTTCATCTTCTTCACACTAAACCTAGGTTTTCAAGAACATTGAAGTAGGGTTTTTTTCCATTTCTTGTCCATTTATGTTAGGTTTATTATACATGTAGATTTTGACTCTTAATAGTATGTATTTGTTATGGGTTCCTTGTTTATTGATATTTTTACAAACATTCACATGATTTGAACAAAATAAAGGTTGAAAATCCATCAAATCCTAGTTTTTTAGGGAAATATGGGTTTTTCTCTATATCTTCACATCATCTTGATTTCGAAAATTCTAGAGCTTTGTGTTGGGTAGTAAAATGATTGTATTGATGATCTCATGCTTATTTCCTTTAAACTTGTCTCTTGTCACATGATTTACGAAATGGGTATGTTTCTTAAATTGTTCTATTATGTATATTGCTTGTGAAAATTGGGAAAAATCATGGAATTTGCTTGTATATGAGGTTTGAGCATATTGTTGGTATGTCACTCTTGTGTATGGTGTTGTGAGGGACTTAAATTACCTTCGAGAGCTGCCGTAGAGTGTTAGAGGTCAGTCTATCCCAGTGGGGGTGAGATGGTTGCCTAATGCCCGTAGCTGATCATTGTTGTGATAGTGACCACTATTGTTCACGGATACCGGAAAAAAGGGTTAGTATACTAGACACCATGGAAGGATTTCGTCAATGCTGTATGAGACGGTACACGCCCTTCCTAAATTGGCCTGTGATTGTTATTATAAATGGGTGAACGAGGTAGAATCGTCGGGTAGATTCATGAGAAGCGACAACCTACTTGAGTGGTACCAAATAGAAATTATTGTTTATTGTACTAAATATTATTTCTCCAAGAGTTTTGGTTAGTATGGGATGCCCCGATAACTTGTGGAAATGGTGTATGGTGGAGTGGATTATGCTGAAAATTGTTTGTCAATTAAACGTGATTTTATTCTCTTTCAATTCCTTATTATTGTACAAACTTGAGATCTCCTTTAAAATGTCCTTATTTTATTTCAAAATTCATTTATATGTATGTGCGAAATGTGACCTACCTGTTTTACTTGATTTCAAAACCTTGAATGAGTTTGGAAGGATCCTCCTACAAAGCCTTGTGCTCACCCCCTACTTCCCCACCTTTCAGATTTTGCCTTTGACGAGGAGCTGGGAGTCGAGGAGTCGACACATTGGGAGACTCCGACAGAAGGGAGAGTGGATCCCGAGGTGGACGCCTAGAGCGACCCCCTTTCTTTTGTTATAGATTTGGACAATCTTTTAGGAGAATTGTATAGCCTGATTTTATTTTATAAATTTTGCTGTGTATTATAGTACTTTTGTGGGGATGTAAAGACCATAGCTTGGCCAATTCTTTTGGGATAACATGTAAATTTGATGGATTAATTTGATGGTAGTTAAATGGACCCCGATGTGGTCATTACAGTAGAATTGCATAGGTTGTGTTTTGGGTAGAACTCTCTGAACAAAGGAGACTCTGTCCGAATTTTGTTAAATTAAAGACCCTCGGTTATTTATGAATTTATTAGTTGCTCTCATGATATGAATAGTTATTGAATGTAATGCCGTCCAGGGTGGTATTTGGGGCGTTACAGATTTGGTATCAGAGCCTAGTCTTTAGGTCTTATATAGGAGCTGTAGGTTATGGATTTTCACTAGAGAGCTAGGACTAGAAAAGAAAATATTCATCAGTTTAATTTTTACAAGCCGTATACTTTAGTCTAAAGCGATAGTTAGGTTGTCTTGTACATCGATTATACTAAATTCTGAATTGATGTGCATGATGGAAGGAGGAAGAGGACGTGGCCGTGGACGGGGACATGGTGATCAAGCACACCCACCACCTCCACCACCTCCCGATGCCATGAATGGTATTTGCCAATGCTTAAGGGAACTCACCACCCTAGTGCAACAGCAAGGTGGGAACAACCACCACAACGGTGGAGTTCGTCTGTTAGTTCAAGTGCCGGGCAACGGAGATGAGAATCGAAAGATGGTGGCTCTTCAGGAATTTCTACGACAACACCCACCTACCTTTCAAGGGAGCTCCAATCCCTTAGATGCGGATATATGGATCCGCAAGGTGAGAAAGATTTGTAATGGTATGGGGATCGCCGAGGACCTTCGGGTGGGCTTGGCTACCTACTTGTTGGAAGGAGAGGCCGATCACTAGTGGGAGTCAATGAAGAGGAAGAGGAACACTGATACGCTTGTTTGGAAGAAATTTGAGCAAATCTTCAATGACAAGTATTTTTCAGAGTCTGTCCGAGATAGGATGAGCACAGACTTTCTTACCTTATGACAAGGCAGTATGACTGTGGCCGAGTATGAGAGGAGGTTCAATGAGTTCTCCCGCTATGCCCCAGAGTTTATATCCACCGAGGTTAGGAGGGCCAAACGCTTCGAGCAGGGGTTGAGGCCAGTTATCAGGGAGAAGCTTGTGGCTCTCAAGCTCAGAGACTATGGTGATCTAGTGGACAGAGCTGCAGTAGTGGAGAGAGACATTAAGGACTCTCAGAGGCTACAAAATTATGTGAGAGGAGGTCCGATCTGTACAGGAGCCAGCAGCAACGGAGCGCAGAGGGCGCTACCATACCATTGCCTCGATCAGGTGATAGGACAGAGACCTCAGATAGCTCGAGGAGCAGAAGGTGTACCGGGGAGGAGAGCCACAAACCCCCGTCAATGCTTTGCATGTGGAGGTGTAGGGCACTTCCGAAACAACTGCCCGTCGTTTCCACCCAAGACCAATCAATCAGTCGGGCCATCCAATCCAAACAAGCCACCCCCACCACCTAGACCATTGAGAGCTCAAGCCCACGGTGATTCCATTCCGGGGAGGGTATTTGCTTTGACCCAACCGGAGAAGGATGTTTTAAATGCAGTGATAGAAGGTATTGTTCTCCTTTGCAATTCTTGGGCCCGAATCTTATTCGATCCCAGTGCTACTCATTCTTTTATACGTACTGCATATGCTATGAATTTGGGATTGGGTTTCGAGAAGTTAGAACATGCCTTGACTGTTGACTTGCCTACGGGAGAACAGTTGGGTACTAGCCGAGTCTGCAAGGGTTGTGTGCTTCGTATTGGGGAGCACGAATTGATTGTGGATTTGATTGCTTTAGA
>CM042187.1:23013779-23024493 GCA_023539305.1 Ilex asprella
AAATACAAGATTTTACACTTTCTTTTCACTTTTGCAAAATCACTTTCACAAAACTCCCTTTCCTTCCCTGAGGAGACGACCTTGGAATACTTTCCAAGTAAAACACCGACAACGAAAGACTCCTTGCGATTGGGGAGCACTTTTGTGCTCATTCCACATTTTATTTCACACATATTTTGTTCATCCATTTTTCACCACTCACATTTCGTTGTTCCCTATCTCTTGTATCATCCCAAGGGAGAGTGACACTCCCTTCACACATAAGCCATACACATTTGAGGGTGGTGTTGAGAGGTAAGGAACGACACCAATTTTTAATCAATCACTAAAGCAGGGAGCCACTTGAGTTTCTTGGCTAGCTTGATGGGAGATGATCAGGATAGATCCCAATCGGGTATGGTGTTGATTGTATCGAATTTTTCGGATGTCTTTCCAGATGAATTACCCGGGTTACCGCCACAGAGATAGATTGAATTCGCAATCGATCTTTATCCGGGAACTGAACCTATTTCTATTCCTCCTTATTGGATGGCGCCTTTGGAGTTGAAGGAGCTAAGGAAGCAATTGGACCACTTGCTAGCAATAGGATTCATCCGTCTGAGCACTTCACCTTGGGGAGCCCCAGTCCTCTTTGTGAAGAAGGCGGATGAAACACTTCGGTTATGCACAGATTACCAACGATTGAATTGGGTGACGGTGAAGAACAAGTATCCCTTGCCGCGCATTGATGATTTATTTGATCAGTTGAGGGGTTCTAAGTTCTACTCCAAGATTGATCTCCGCACTAGGTACCATCAACTTCGTATCAAGGAGGAGGATATTCCTAAGACTGCTTTTCGTACTCGGTATGGTCACTTTGAGTATACGGTGATGCCGTTCGAATTGACTAATGCTCCAGCAACCTTCATGGATTTGATGCACAGGGTATTCTGGCCATATCTAGATCAATTTGGTATTGTGTTTATTGATGACAAATTGATTTATTCCCGGACACAAGAAGAACATGAACATCATCTCTCGGTTGTGCTACAAACATTGAGAGAACATAAGTTATATGCGAAGATGAGCAAGTGTGAGTTTTGGATGAAGGAAGTGAAGTTCTTTGGCCATGTTGTGTCTGAGCAAGGGGTAGCGGTTGATTCCTCGAAAATTGAGGTCGTGATGCAATGGGAACCACCAAAGAACATGACAGAAATACGTAGTTTCTTGGGGTTAGCCGGCTAATATCGTAGGTTTGTGGAAGGTTTTTTCAAGCTTGCGATGCCGATGACTCGCCTTACCAAGAAAGGGGAGAAATTTGTGTGGACTCAAGCGTGTGAATTAGCTTTTCGCACCTTGAAGGAAAAGTTGACGACGACACCAATCCTCATTATTCTGAACAGTGGGGAAGGTTACAATGTTTACACCGATGCTTCACTACGAGGTTTGGGATGTGTGTTGATGCAAGGAGGCAAGGTGGTTGCTTATGGCTCGAGGCAACTCAAGATTCATGAGCAGAACTACTCCACTCACGACTTGGAGCTAGCTGCTGTGGTTTTTGCTCTTAAGTTGTGAAGGTGTTACTTGTATGGAGAGAAATTTCAAGTGTTCTCGAATCATAAAAGCCTCAAGTATGTGTTCACACAAAGAGAATTGAATCTCCAGCAGAGAAGGTAGATTGAGTACTTAGAAGATTACGACTCCACTCTCAACTATCATCCGGGGAAGGCTAATGTAGTAGCGGATGCATTGAGTAGGAAGTCTCAGGGTGAAATCAATGTCCTTGCGGCTCAATGGTGAAAAATGATTGATACGTTAGAGGAGTTTGATCTATGGGTCGATGGACCGGAGGATCGACCATGTTTGTTTAACCTAGTAGCTCAACCAATTCTCCGACAAAAGATTGTAGAGTTACAACAGTTAGATCCCGAGTGGACATAAATTTGAGATAAATTAGAGAGGAATGACATTGTTGAGGATTGGTCTATAAAGAATGAGGAGTTATAGTTTCGGGGAAGATTATGCGTGCCAAACGACGACCAAAAGAGGGAAGAAGTGTTGGGTGAGTGACTCTGATCGAAGTTCTCTATACATCTGGGGAGTACAAAAATGTATAGAGATATGAAACGACAATATTGGTGGAGTGGAATGAAGAAGGTGTAGCAAAGTTCATTTCAAGGTGTGCCGTATGTCAGCAAGTGAAAATTGAGCACTAACGACCCGGAGGATTATTACAGTCTCTGCCTATCCCGGAGTGAAAGTGGGATCATATCACTATGGACTTCGTGTCAGGTTTTTCACGGACTTTAAGAGGGTATAACGCCATATGGGTTATAGTAGATCAACTCACCAAGTCAGCTCACTTTTTGGGGATAAAGACCACAGACTCGTTAGAGACCTTGAGCAGACTGTACATTCGAGAGATTGTTCGATTGCATGGAGTTCCACTTTCTATCGTGTCGGATCGCGATTCTCATTTTGTGGCTCATTTTTGGAAAAGTCTACAATAAGCTATGGGGACAGAGTTACATTTCAGCACAACCTTTCACCCTCAAACAGATGGCCAATCCGAGAGAGTAATACAGATTTTGGAAGACATGTTACGGGCTTGCGCATTGGACTTCAAAGGGAGTTGGAGCCATCACTTACCGTTGGTGGAATTTACGTACAACAACAGCTACCAAGCGAGTATCAGGATGGCACCGTATGAAGCTTTATATGGAAGACCATGTAGATCCCCGACGTGTTGGTTGGAAGCCAAAAAGAGTAGTATGTTTGGGCCCGAGATTGTGCGGGAGACAACAGAGAAGATTCAGCTCATTCGGGAGAGCTTACGCACTGCACAGAGTTGAAAAAAAAGCTATACGGATAGGAGAAGAAGGCCTTTGGAATTCAAGGAGGGAGATTTTGTATTTCTCAAAGTGTCACCCAAGAAGGGTGTACTTAGATTCGGCAAGAAAGGAAAACTCGCTCCAAGGTACATCGGTCCATTTGAAGTGATCAAGATAGTGGGCAAAGTAGCATACCAACTTCGGCTACCAGCACCGTTGTCAGGAGTTCATGATGTGTTCCACGTTTCGATGTTGAGGAAGTGTCAACCAGATACGTCGCATGTCGTGGATTTGGAGGATATTGAAGTGCAAGATGGAGTCACCTATGAAGAGCAGCCGATGAAGATTCTTGATATCAAGGAGAAAGTGCTTCGCAATAAGGTAATCCAGCTGGTGAAAGTCCTGTGGCAACACCATGGCGTGGAGGAAGCAACTTGAGAACCGGAGTGGGAGATGCGAGAGAAATACCCATACTTGTTCGCTACTTGAGGTAAGTTTCAAGGATGAAACTTTCTTTAAGGGGGGTGGATTGTAAACCCCCACATGTTTGTATTAACATATACGAATGTATTTGTTTAGTGAGTATTATATATGTAATGACGTAAGAATAAATCATGTATATTGGAACCGTAAGAATAAATACTAGGAAGACGTTTAAACTTGAGAAGGATTATTAGATAAGTCTCTAAATTTTTTTAGGTCAAAATAAGGTTTCCATTGAGTTCGGAATATCGAAAAACCTTGGGAGAGGTAATATGAGGTGTATTAGAAGTTAGGAAGTATTTTGGAGTTAAAACACATTTTAGAGAAAATTTGGGAATTTAGAATTTGGGACACTACTTAGTATTTTGGCCATAAATTTTTATCCTTATGTTGAATGAATCTGAAATTTTTACAGTAGATAGAAGACATCTATAGCTACAAAAGTGTATATCATGTAAATTTTCCAATTCGACCTCTAAATAGGTCAAAATTTCCCTGGAAGTTGCACCAAAAATCTATCAACAGTACCAGTACGCCCGATTTTTTTTTTGAACAAAAAATGTCGGGTTTTGCTCCATTTTCTTGCCATATAAACACCTAATGTCGCCTCCTTAGCATTCATTTTACCCCTCCTAACCCCAGAAAAGATTAGAGAGGAAGAGAGAAGGATAAAACACAAGATCAAGAGGAGATCTATACTTCAAAGAAGATCAAATCTTCATCTTCTTCACACTAAACCTAGGTTTTCAAGAACATTGAAGTAGGGTTTTTTTCCATTTCTTGTCCATTGATGTTAGGGTTATTATACATGTAGATTTTGACTCTTACTAGTATGTATTTGTTATGGGTTCCTTGTTTCTTGATATTTTTACAAATATTCACATGATTTGAACAAAATGATGGTTGAAAATCCATCAAATCCTAGTTTTTTGAAAAAATATGGGGTTTTCTTTATATCTTCACATCATCTTGATTTCGAAAATTCTAGAGCTTTGTGTTGGGTAGTAAAATGATTGTATTACTGATCTCATGCTTTTTTCCTTTAAACTTGTCTCTTGTAACATGATTTACGAAATGGGTATATTTCTTAAATTGTTCTATTATGTATATTGCTTGTGAAAATTGGGGAAAATCATGGAATTTTCTTGTATATGAGGTTTGAGCATATTGTTGGTAGGTCACTCATGTGTATGGTGTTGTGAGGGACTTGAATTACTTTCGAGAGCTGCCGTAGAGTGTTAGAGGTCAGTCTATCCCAGTGGGGGTGAGATGGTTGCCTAACTCTCGTAGCAGATCATTGTTGTGACACTGACCACTATTGTTCACGGATACCGGGAAAAAGGGTTAGTATACTAGACACCATGGAAGGATTTCGTCAATTCCGTATGGGACGGTATACGCTCTTCCTAAATTGACATGTAATTGTTATTATAAATGGGTGAACGAGGTAGAATCGTCGGGTAGATTCATGAGAAGCGACAATTTACTTGAGTGGTACCAAATAGAAATTATTATTCATTGTACCAAATATTATTTCTCCAAGAGTTTCGGATAGTTTGGGATGTCGCGATAACTTTTGAAAATGGTGTATGGTGGAGTGGATTATGTTGGAAATTATTTGTCAATTAAACGTGATTTTATTATCTTTCAATTCCTTATTATTGTACAAACTTGAGATCTCCTTTAAAATGCCCTTATTTTATTTCAAAATTCTTTTATATGTATGTGCGAAATGTGACCTACCTGTTTTACTTGATTTCAAAACCTTGAATGGGTTTGAAAGGATCCTCCTACAGAGCCTTGTGCTCACCCCCTACTTCCCCACCTCTCAGATTTTGTCTTTGACGAGGAGCTGACACATTGGGAGACTCCGACAGAAGGGAGCGTGGATCCCGAGGTGGACGCTTAGAGCGACCCCCCTTTCTTTTGTTATAGACTTGGACAATCTTTTGGGAGAATTGTATAGCCTAGTTTTATTTTGTAAATTTCGTTGTGTATTATAGTACTTTTGTGGGGATGTAAAGGTCATAGCTTGGCCTATTCTTTTGGGATAACATGTAAATTTGATGGATTGATTTTATGGTAGTTAAATGGATCTGGTGTGGTCATTACAGTAGAATTGCACAGGTTGTGTTTTGAGTAGAGCTCTCCGAACAAAGGAGACTCTGCCCCGAATTTTGTTAAATTGAGGACCCCTGGTTATTTATGGATTTATTAGTTGCTCTCATGATATGAATGGTTATTGAATGTAATACCGTCCAGGGTGGTATTTGGGGCGTTACAAATATGGTTTAAGCTTTTGTCCATTTACTTCAAAGATATTTCTAGTTGCTGGATTTTTAATTTCAATTGTCTCGTAGACAAAAACTTGCTTAACAATATAAGGATCTGTCCATCTAGATCTTAGCTTTCCCGAAAATAGACGAAACTTTGCATTATATGATAGAACTTTTTGAAATGGTTCAAAAAACTTTCTCATGATATTTTTATCATTAAAGATTTTTGTTCTAGATTTAGCAATTTTTGTATTATCATAAGCTTCATTTCTTAATTCTTCTAATTCATTAATATGAAGTTTGTGAGATATTCAAGCTTTATCCATATCCAAATTTATTATTTTGATTGACTGATATGCTCTATGTTCTAATTCAATAGTCAAATGACATAGTTTATCATAAACTAACCGATAAGGAGACATTCCCAAAATCATCTTATACGCATTACGGTAAGCCCAAAGCGCATCAGTTAATCTTAAAGAACAATCCTTACGATCTGGATTTACTGTCTTTTCTAAAATGTATTTTATCTCCCCGTTAGCTAATTTAGCTGGTTCACTCGTCTGTGGATGATACAGAGTGTATATTTTATGAGAAATTTAGTATTTTTTCATCAAAAATTTAAAAAATTTATTACAAAAATGTAATACACCATCACTGATGATTGTTATAGGAATCCCAAATTTGGATAAAATATTTTTTAAAAAAAACTTAATCACTGTTCTGTGATCATTATTTATACATGAAATTGCCTCTACCCATTTAGAAATATATTCAACTGCAACCAAAATATACAGATGTAAAAAGGATGGAGGAAATGGTACCATAAAATCGATGCCTTAACAATAAAAAAATTCAATAATTAAAATAGAGTTTAAAGGTATCATTTTTTTTAAAAAATATTCACCATTCTTTGACTTAGGTCACAGCTTAAACAAAAGATATGAACATCTTTAAAAAGAGTTGGCCAACAAAATCCACAATGCATAATTTTAGCAATAGTTTTCTTTGAAGCAAAATGACCTTCGCAAGCTTCAGAGTGACAAAACTAAATTGGTGAGATCCCAAATTTTTAGAAGTAGTTTAAACATAATTATGTGGATGAATTTCTTTTAAGGGGGAAGAATGTAAAGCCCGGGTAAATTTGAACTCTTTTTAAAAAAGGGCAAAACGGTAATTCACCACTATAATGTGGATTTAAAATAAGCATTTCTCTAGAGCTTGGATACCGTTGAATTCATCTAGTGAAATCGAGTCACTCAAATAATTTTTCATCGAATTCTGAGATAGTCGGCGTTCGCACGTACTGCTAAGCGACTGGGTGGCGGTTGACCTCACAAAGGTCCCCACAAATAAATTTTATAAAATTTCTTTATAATTGAATTAAAGTTCAAATAAAATTAATATAAAGTTAAACCAAGATGAATTTAATCGTTTCGAGATGAAAAAAGATCCTTTAGAAAGATCTATAAGGTTCTAGAACATTTTAGAAAATTACTAGGATATTCCACATTTTAGAATATTCCTAGGATATTCTATATTTTAGAATATTTTCAGGAGTCCTGAAGGCCTATAAATATGAGATTGGTTATGGAATTAAGAGGAAAACACATTGATGACCTCTCAGAAAAAAGACAAGAGAAGTTGGAAAAAAGAGGAAGAAATTTGAGTTATCAAATTCAAAAAGAGATTTTGAGGTACGGGGTGGTATGCAATATTTTCTTCTTAAACCTCTTTGCAAAGAGTATTTTTTTGATTATCCTATAATTTGTATTCCAACTTGTGCTATCGTTATTTTGAAATTTCGATTGAATATTGTTAAATATTTTTGTCTTATTAATCGTGTTATGTGGATATTGAGACGGGATTGTGGTAACCAATAGCCGATGCATGCCAACTGGGAGACCCATGGAATCGGGTGGTGGGATGATTGATGAGGTGTTAGATCTGTGTTAAGTTTCTGTATGACGTGTGATATGTAAATTTAATATTGGCATCTGTTGATTGAGATACTTTGTAATACTTGATTATTATAATTGAGTAATTTTTTTCCTTGTCATACTGTATACTTCCTCGCTTTATTTAATATTTTCAAGCTAATTTTAGAGAAAATATCGGAACGAGATAATCAGAATATTAAAGATGAGGATATGTCGATGTAATTGATGTTTTAATTATATTGATAGATTTATGTATATTGACGGATTCATTTGTATTGGGAGATGATTTTGATAAATGAAATTTTATTGGAACAATTAGCACTCTTATTTATTTGGGTGTTTTTATACCAATTAACGTCTCCGAAAAGAAGAGAAAAATCAGGGCATTACAGAATTACTTGACTAATTTCTGGATTAGGTACACAACGTCTTATTATTTGGTCCTTATAGTATTTAAACACATAAGGATCTTCCCAGAAAAAATTATGTACCTCACTCGAGAACTTATTTCTATCAGACCAGGTATAATTAGGAGGAATAGTATTGGTGGCTAGATAATTAGCTATATTTGCATACCATGGTACTTCGGTTATTGCTAAAAGTTGTTCATCTGGAAAGGTTTCTCTAATTGGAATTGGTTCTTCCATCAAGTTTACATCAAGTTTACATGTTATCCCAAAAGAATAGGCCAAGCTATGGCCTTTACATCCAACAAAAGTACTAAAATACACAACGGAATTTACAAAATAAGACTAGGCTATATAATTCTCCCAAAAGATTATCCCAGTCTATAACAAAAGAAATGGGGGGGTCGCTCTAAGCGTCCACCTTGGGATCCACGCTCCCTTCTGTCGGAGTCTCCCAATATATCAACTCCTCGACTCCCAGCTCCTCTTCAAAGGCAAAATCTGAAAGGTGGGGAAATAGGGGGGTGAGCACAAGGCTCTGTAAGAGGATCCTTCCAAACCCATTCAAAGTTTTGAAATCAAGTAAAACAGGTAGGTCTCATTTCACACATACATATCAATGAATTTTGAAATAAATTAAGGACATTTTAAAAGAGATCTCAAGTTTGTACAATAATAAGGAATTGAAAGAGAATAAAATCAACTTTAATTGGCAAATAATTTCTAACATAATCCAATCCACCATACACCATTTCCACAAGTTATCGCGGCATCCCATACTATCCGAAACTCTTGGAGAAATAATATTTGGTACAATGAACAATAACTTCTATTTGGTACCACTCAAATAGAATGTCGCTTCTCATAAATCTACCCGACGATTCTACCTCGTTCACCCATTTCCACTAACAATCACAGGCCAATTTAGGAAGGGTGTGTACCGTCTCATACGGCATTGACGAAATCCACCCAAGGTGTCTAGTATACTAGCCCTTTTTCCCGGTATCCGTGAACAATAGTGGTCACTGTCATCACAATGATCCACTACGAGCATTAGGCAACCATCTCACCCCCATTGGGATTGACTAACCTCTAACGCTCTACGGCAGTTTTCAAAGGTAATCCAAGTCCCTCACAACTCCATACACAAGAGTGACATACTAACAGTATACTCAACCTCATATACAAGCAAATTCCATGATTTTCTCCAATTTTCACAAGCAAAATACATAATAGAACAATTTAAGAAAACATACCCATTTCGCAAATCATGTTACAAGAGACAAGTTTAAAGGAAATAAGCATGAGATCATCAATACAATCATTTTACTACCCAACACAAAGTTTTAGAATTTTTGAAATTAAGATGATGTGAAGCTATAGAGAAAAATCCATATTTTCCCCCAAAAAACTAGAGTTTGATGGATTTCCAACCATCATTTTGTTCAAATCATGTGAATGTTTGTAAACATACTAAGGAACAAGGAACCCATAACAAATACATACTATTAAGAGCCAAATTCTACATGCATATTAACCCTAACATCAATGGACAAGAATGAAAGAAAACCTACTTTGAATCAAGATTGAAAGTGAAACCCACGCTCTATGAACCTCCTTCTTCCATTTTCTTCCTTCCTTAGTCTTCCTCTAGGGTTCTAAGGGTTGGGGTGTGAGAGTGGAATGAGAGAAATGAGAGTAAAAGGGCTGAATATGGGGTTTTAAACCAGCAGAATCCCGAATGTTACTGTTCATGGACTGTTTTGGTTTTCTCCAAAATTACGGTTGTGCCATTAAAATCTCCAATTTGATCCATATGACTACCCTAAGGTTTTTCGAAGTTCCGGATTCATTTTTAATGTTATTTTAACCTAAAAACATTTATTTTTATGATTTATTTTAAAATTAAAATAAATTCACACTCGAAACATTAAAATTTTTATTTTATTCATCCGAACCGCTATAAGTGCTATTCTTACAGTTTCAATATATATATAATTTATGCTTAAGTCATTACATATATAAGAATAACTAAACAAGTACATTGCTATATTAATATAAACATATGGGGGTTTACACCTTCAAGGTCTAAGAAGAAAGCACAACACTTTACTATCCAATGAACACCATAGTGCAAATTTTTGGTCAACTTCGGAGAATAAACTGATTTGAATCAGGTATTTCTAGTATGTGTGACCTATATGGTTGGAAATATATACGAGTTAGGGTTCTAAAAAAAATAACAGTGCGCAATTTGGACTTTCCAACAAAGAGTTATGATCAAATTAGTGAGATGTAGTCTGCCGGACTGCTTGGCAGATTTTTGGTCAACTTCGGAGAATAAACTGATTTGACTCAGGTATTTCTAGCTTGTGTGACCTATATGGTTGGAAATATATATGAGTTAGGGTTCTAACAAAAATAACGGTGCGCAATTTGGACTTTCCAATAAGGAGTTATGATCGAATTAGCGAAAGGTAGTCTGCAGGACTGATTTTGGATAATTTAGACACTACTTCGTAATATGGGAATAACTCCTTTCTCCTAGTTCCGATTGAGATGATTCAAGATGATATGGAATGCTAAGAAATATCTCTAAAACTTTCATGTTTTGAGTTTTGAGATTTATTGATTTCATCAAGGTCTAAATTGGGCTTGAAGTTGCAGCCAGTGCACTATTTATGTGCACTGTTCACTGTTTCATCCCTTTTCCATTTTCAATAAATTCCTAAGCCAACCAAATCCATCCCAAACCTCTCCAACTCATATTTTTACACCAAACCTATTTAATACAAGTT
>CM042187.1:23030668-23062356 GCA_023539305.1 Ilex asprella
CCTCAATGAACAAGAATGGAAGAAAACATCTACCTTCTTCCTTAGTTTAGTGTGGAAACTTGAAGATTTGATCTTCCCCAACTTAAAAATCCCCCCTTGATCTCTTGTTTCTCCCCTTCTTTGTTGCTCTCTAAGCTTATCTAGGGTTAGAAATATTGAAATAGAGCTAAGAGAGGCGTGTTTAAGTATTTATAGTGGAAGAAATGACCTCCTATGCGCGATTCTAAACCCTAGATCTGTAAGTCATGTTCGAATGTCATTTGGCGTTCGAACGTCAGTAGTATAAATTATTGATTCACATTCGAATGTCACTTTGGCATTCGAACATTAGTTGCTACTAATAATTTTTCATTTCCATCAGAAGTAATCAGACACCAAAGTACTGGGACTCACGGTCGTTCAAACGTCGATTCATGTTTGAACGTTATCCCAATTTCTGCAGAAACTTCCAGTGAAGTTTTGGACTATATACAGGTCGATTTGGAATTTTTTTTGTGAAATACTCTTTTGTAGCCCTAGAAGTCTACTATCTACTGTCAAAATTTCAGATCAAATGAAAATCAGGGTAAAAAGTTATGGGCCAAATGCTAGGCAGTGTCTAAAATTCGTTTTACTCAAATTTCCTCTAAAATGTGCTTTCACTCCGGAATACTTCCAACTTCTACAACATACCTTATTACCCCAACTAACATTTTTTATTTCTACTCTTACAATCTACATAATTTATACATACATCATTACATATATAAGAATTACTAAATAATTACATTACTATATTAATATAAACATATGGGAGTTTACAAGAACATCCTCAGTGTTCTGGTGGAGGACAAGTCATACTGGTAGGAACATCGTGGTTGTTTGACTGGCAAGTTGATGATGCAGCAATGACATAATTTCAGGCACAACACCGAAACTACATACATCGATGTATCATGTATGAAGCGTGTAATGCATATATATATATATATATATATATGAATAAATCATCAACATTTTCATAATCTAACCAATAATATACATATGGTTACCATTCACTGAAGGGTATAAATGACTACTCACACTCCATTGTTACTGACAACAAGAAGTGTGGGTATTCGTCATTAAAACTGAAATTAAAACACAAACTCTTAAACTTCTTTCATAAGGAAAAACTGAAACACAACCACCTTTAATATTATTTAAAACAACAAAGTGGCGGTAGTTTAATTATCCAAATAGAAAGATACAACAGAAATGTAGAAATATGGCGTATCGGTTGGAGTGTAAGATAGACCAGCTTTGTATTTGACTTTCTCTTTTCTCTTTTTCATTCTCTCTTTATTTTTCTCTTTCTTTCCCTCTTTGGAGCTCTCCCTTGGCTCTTGGGTGGCTAGCCCCTTGGAATGAAGAATGGCACCCCTATTTATAGGTACAAGAGGAAGCACGAGGAGGATGGACGAGCTATAGCCGCCCATGACGGCCCCACCACTATCTGGAAGGTGGAGCCTTGTAGGAGGTCCATGTGTCTTTTGCTTGATGCTCCATGTGTCGTTTGCTAGAGCTTCCATGTGTCTTTTATTACACTTTATTCCTTCGTTGTTTCAAGCTTTGCAATATTTTTCCTTGTATTCTCCCAATTCTATATTAAACCCTGCAATTTTGAACACAAAGTATTTAAAACATTAATCTACACACAAACCCTAATTGATTTTTTTTAGTTGTTGTATCTTACAAAGTTGATTACTTAATCGTTTTAAATTACACACTAGTTAGGGTTAATCACATATGACTGCACCTATCGAATGGCATCTATGAGAGGAATGCTAATTTTTACCTACTTGAATAAATCAAGAATCTCAACATCTGTAAAGCCCCAAACACCCCCTTGGATGGCATTACATGCTAAAACCATTTACGTCATGAGAGCACCAATATAATCCATCAAATAAATGTGACTTCATTCATCATCCATAAAATTTATAACATTATCCAAAAGAATATGCTTAGTTATGGTATTTATATTCCTAAAAATTAACTATTATAACGCAGCGGAATAACAAAAGAATAGACCACACAACGTCTCAAAATACATTTCCTAGTTTAGAACATAGAGGAATCTAACACTACACATTTGTCTTGGGATCCATGCTCCTATCCATCGGAGCCTCCCAATTCACCGGCTCATCAGCTCTGAAATCCTCTTCTAGCACATAATCTGAAAATATTGTTTGTAAGGGGTGAGCACTAAGCTCTCTAGCAACATTCATCGCAAACTAGAACAAGATTTTATAAAAACATAGAAAAACAAGTCGGTCTCATTATATCAATTTTTGAAGTAAACAGGGACATTTTAAAACAGATCTCAAGTTTAAGTAGCAGCAGTAAATTAAATGAACAGAAAAACCAAGTTCTAATAACTAACCATTTCCAAAATATAAACAATTTTCCCACAAGACCATGTAGAATCCCATACTTCCACAAGTCCTTGTAGGAAACCATTTTCCACAACAATAATAGTAATTCATAACTTGAATATTCTATAACAATATGTATATGTATCTCAAACATGATGCGAGGCATACCCCATGAATCAACACATTGAGTAATATCTAGCCCACACACACACACACACACACACAAATCTTCTCAAAGATATCCATCCTTTAGGAAGGACGAATGTCATACCAAAGGCAGTGACGTATCCAACCTAGGTATTAGTATACTAACCCTCCGCTTCGATACCCGTGAGCAATAACGATTTAGTTTTACTAAAGCACTAACCCCACTACAAGTGGCAGGAAAAATGTCAACCCACACGGAGCAAGCAAAACATCTACCCACTCTACGATATCACGTCAAAGGCCACCCATGGTCATCCCATACTCATAAGAGATACAATACCAAACCCATTTCCTCAATCTACAAGCATATCTTAAAAATTTCCAAATTAAGCATGTGACATTTTCAATAACCAACTAAAAAAAATGCAAGAGATCACAACAATATCATTTTATTACTCGATACAAAACACTATGATTTCAAAATCAAGAATAAAGGAAGAGTTCAAGAGGAAAACCCATCACTCTTGAAAACTAGAGTTTTTCAAATAAAAAGAAGGATTTCATAGGTATACAACCCCAACTTTGTGTAAAACATGTGAATAATTGCAAGAGAACCAAGAAACAAAGAAACCATAGTAAATGCATATGATTAGGAGTCAAATCATATATATATAATCACCCAAACATCAATGAACAAGAATGGAAGAAAACCCCTACCTTGATGTCTTGAAGGACTAGGACTTTGATCTTGAATCAAACCTTAAATCTCTTGTTTTCTCCTTTGATCTTGTATTTCTCTCTTTCTGTCTTCCTCTCTAAGGTTTTCTAGGGTTAGAAGTGGTGTAATGAAGGCTAAGGAGGCATCATTACGTATTTATAGTGGAAGGAGGACCGGCTGTACGCAACTTAAAAATTTTGGATTTTTACAGCGACTACCGGTAGTTCGGGTACGCTAGAAAATAGACTACCTGTTGACTACCAGTAGTTTTGATATACTGGAAAATCGTCTACCTGTTGACTACTGGTAGTTCGAGTACACTAGATAGTTTTTCTATCGGTTGTTACTACCAGATTTACCTACTTCACCTGTTTTTCATTTTCAATCCATTCCTAACCCTTCCAAAACCATCTCATACATGTTTAACAAGGTTTTTCACATAAATCTTGATACCTATAAGTTCTATTGAATTTTTTTTCAAATATTTACAAGTCCAAGACTAAATTTTTGCTAAATATTTACTATTATCACATTTAACACCTATAAAGTATTAAATCACACAAATGATTTGCCTCACTCGTATTTATTTCTACTTTTCAAATCTATAGGATTTATGCATACCTCATCACCTATACTATCATTTGAAAATTAATTAATAAAAAATTATATCACTATATGAATATCAACATGTGGGTGTTTACAATCCACCCCCCTTAAAGAAAGTTTTGTCCTTGAAGCTTACCTCAAGTAGCGAACAAATACGGATACTTCTCCTGTATTTCCAGCTCAGGTTACCAAGTAGCTTCATCCACCCCATGATATTGCCACAAGACTTTCACTAGGCGGATGACTTTGTCGCGAAACACTTTCTCCTTGGTATCGAGAATTTTTACTTCTTGTTCTTCATATGATGGTCTATCTTGAACTTTTATATCTTCCAAATCTATAACATGCGTAGTCTCCAACTGGCACTTCCTCAACCTTGACACACGAAACACGTCATGCACCCCTGACAACTGAGCCAGTAATCGAAGTTGATACGCCGTTTTTTCCACTACTTTGATCATTTGAAATGGTCTGATGTACCTTGGAGCCAATTTTTCTTTCTTTTTGAACCTCAAAACTCCCTTCTTAGGCGACACTTTGAGGAAAATGTAGTCCCCTTCTTGGAACTCCAACGGTATTCATCTTCTATTTGCATAGCTTTTCTGTCTACTTTGTGCTGTGAGTAGTTTCTCCCGGATGAGTTGAATCTTCTCTGTAGTTTTTTGAACAATTTTCGGCCCAAATAAGCTACTCTCGCCCGCTTCTAACCAACACGTCGGTGATCGACATGTCCTTCCATACAAGGCCTCATGTGGTGCCATCCCAATATTTGCCTGATAGCTATTGTTGTATGCAAATTTCACCAACGGCAAATTATCACTCCAATTTTCCTGGAAATCTAGAACGCAAGCTCGTAACATGTCTTCTAAAATTTGGATCACCCTCTCGGATTGGCCATCCGTCTAGGGATGAAAGGCGGTGCTATAGTGTAGTTCAGTCCCTACAACTCTTTGAAGATTTTACCAAAATTGGGCCACAAAACGGGAATCACGATCCAATACGATGGAGAGTGGAACTCCATGCAATCTCATGATCTCGTGGATATACAACTTGTTCAAGGTCTCTAGAGTGTCTGTGGTCTTCATACTCAAGAAATGTACGGATTTGGTGAGTCTATCCACTATAACCCATACTGTATTATGTCCTCGTGAAGTCCGTGAAAAATCAGACAAGAAGTCCATGGTGATGTGATCCTACTTTCATTCTGGAATAGGCAATAATTGTAGTAATCCTCCGGGATTTTAATGTTCAATCTTCATTTGCCGACAGACTGCACACTTTGAAATGTACTTAGCCACATCTCGCTTCATTCCCGTCCACCAATATTGAAGCTTCTGTATACATTTTTGTGCTTCTGGGGTGGATAGCAAACTTAGAGCGATGACACTCTCTAAGTATCTCCTCCTTCAAAGACAAATCACCGGGTATACATAGCTTTTCCTTATATCTCAATTCTTCATTCTTCAGAGACCATCCTTTAATTGTTTTCCCACTTCCCAATCGAACTCAAATCGACTCTAGTTCCCGATCCAAGCATTGCAAGTCCACCACTCTACGTTGGAGAGTAGGTTAAGCCACTAGGTTGAACAAGCATGGTCGGGATTCATCTTCTCCAACCTATAGATCATAATATCCAAAGGTATCCTTCAACTTCCATTCACCTATAGAAACATTGAGTTCACACCAATACTTCCTGCTAAGTACATTGGCAGCTACATTCGCCTTCCTCGAATGGTAGTTGAGTGTGAAATCGTAGTCTTCTAGGTACTCAATCCACCTTCTTTTCCAGAGATTCAAGTCTTTTTGTGTGAAGATATACTTGAGACTCTCGCGATCAGAGAACACTTGAAAATTTTCCCCATACAAGTAACACCTCCATAACTTGAGAGCAAAAATCACAGCAATAAGCTCCAAGTCATGAGTGGGATAATTCTGCTTATGAACCTTTAATTGTCTCGAACCATAAGCAACTACCTTGGCTCCTTGCATTAGCACACACCCCAAGCCTCGTAACGAAGCATCGGTGTACACATCGTATCCCTCCCCACTATTTGGAATAATCAGGACAACTACAGTCGTCAACCTCTCCTTCAAGGTACGAAAGGCTAGTTCACATTCTTGAGTCCACAAGAACTTTTCTTCCTTCTTCGTAAGGCTCGTCATCGACATTGCTAACTTTGAGAAACCTTCTACAAATCTTAGATAGTAACCTGCTAAGCCCAGGAAACTATGTACTTCGGTCACGTTCTTCGGTGGTTCCCACTTCATCACTGTCTCAATCTTTGCTGGGTTAACAACTACACCCTGTTTCGACACCACGTGGCCAAGGAATTTCACCTCCTTCATCCAGAACTCGCATTTACTCATCTTAGCATATAACTTATGCTCCCTCAAAGTCTGGAGCACAATCGTAAGATGACGTTCATGTTCCTCGTGTGTCCGTGAATAAATTAGTATGTCATCAATGAACATAATGACAAACTAATCTAGATACGGTCGAAATACCCTGTGTATCAAATCCATGAAGGTTGTGGGTGCATTAGTCAATCTGAATGACATTACCGTGTACTCGAAATGACCATAATGGGTACGAAAGGCTGTCTTAGGAATATCCTCCTCCCTAATCTGCAATTAATGGTACCCGTTGCAAAGGTCGATCTTGGTGTAATACTTAGAACCCCTCAGCTGACCAAATAAATCATCTATTCGTGGCAACGAATACTTATTCTTCACACCTGATTCAACCTTCGGTAGTCCGTGTATAACCGAAGCATTTCATCATGCTTCTTCACAAAGAGGACCAGGGCTTCCTAAGGGGAAGTGCTCAAACGGATAAACCCAATGATTAAGAGGTGGTCCAACTGCTTCCTTAGCTCCTTTAACTCCAAAGGTGCTATCCGATAGGAAGCAATAGAAATAGGTTCGGTTCCCAGATATAGATCGATTGTAAACTCAATGTCTCTCTGTAGTGGTAACCCGGGTAGTTCATCTCGAAAGACATCCAGAAAATCCGATACTATCAACACCATACCCGATTGGGATCCATCACGATCATCTCCCATTAAGCTAGTCAAGAAACTCAAATTGCTTCCTGCCTTAGCTTTTAAGAATCTGCTACCCGTAATAGGAAATGGATGGGTAGAATTCCGATTGTTGACAAAGCTGAAAATTACCCCTCTGGGTAATTGAAATAAAATTCGTTTACGAAAATAATCCATTACTGCACGAAAAGCGGATAACAAGTTCATTCCAAATTAAGAGCATATATATTGCGTATGAATGAATGAGTAACACTGGGATTGAATAGAATTCGGGCCCAAGAATTGTAAAGAATAATGATACCTTCCACGACTGTATTGAAAATGTCTTCCTCCGATTTGGTCAAAGCAAACACTCTTCCCTGATTGGCACCGTCTGGGGCTAGATCTCCTAACGGTCTCTGCTGTAATGACTTTTGTAGTGGTGGTTTGTTTGCATGTACTTGTCCTACTGCTTGATTGGTCTTTGGTGGAAATGATGGGTAGTGATGTTTGAAGTGTCTGAAACCTCCAGATGCGAAGAATTGACTCATGTTAGTGGCTACTCTATCTTGAGTAACCCTAACTCCTCGAACTACTTGGTTCCTTTTTCCCAAAGCTTGATACGATCGGCAGTATGGAAATTCCCTTTGTGTGGCTCCATTACTGCTACCGGCCCTCAAAGGACCTCCTTTAGCAAAATTTTGTCTTTGTCTAGTCTGCTCTATGTCTCTCTCCACCACGTTCGTCCATTCCACTAGATCCTTGTAATCTCGAATTCAGAGTGCAACCAACTTCGCGCAGATGGAAGGCCTCAAACTTTGTTCACAATGTTTAGCCCTCTTTACATCTGTGGCCACAAACTCGATTACGTAGCGAGACAACTCAATGAATTAGAACAAAATAAATAAATAAATAAATCCCTAACCTAACTAAACAACAAATTACCCCATTTGATAAACATATAACCTCAAACAAATTCAAGCCTAAAGTTTCTTCATAGTCCACAACTTACAGCTCCCATGTAAGACCTAAAGCCTAGGTTCTGATACCAAAACCTGTAATGCCCCAAACACCCCCTTGGATGACATTACATGCTAAAATCATTTATGTCATGAGAACACTAATATAATCCATCAAATAAATGTGACTTCATTCATCATCCATAAAATTAACAACATTATCTAAAAGAATATGTCCAACTATAGCATTTACATCCCAAAAATTTAACTATTATAACGCAGTGCAATAACAAAAGAATAGACCACACAGGGTCTCAAAATACATTCCCTAGTCTAGAACATAGGGGAATCTAACACTACACATTTGCCTCGGGATCCATGTTCCCATCCATCGGAGCCTCTCAATTCACAGGCTCATCAGCTCTGAACTCCTCTTCTAGCACATAATATGAAAATATTATTTGTAGGGGATGAGCATTAAGCTCTGTAGCAACATTCCTCCAAAACTCAAACAAGGTTTTATAAAAACATAAAAAAAACGAGTCGGTCTCATTTCATAAATATCATATATCAATTTTTGAAGTAAAACGGGGACATTTTAAAACAAATCTCAAGTTTAAGTAGCAACAGTAAATTAAATGAATAGAAAAACCAAGTTCCAATAACTAACCATTTCCAAAATATAAACTATTTTCCCACAAGACCTTATAGAATCTCATACTTCCACAAGTCCTTGTAGGAAACCGTTTTCCACAACAATAATAGTAATCCATAACTTGAATATTCCAAAAAAATATGTATATGTATCTCAAACATGATGCGAGGCATACCCCATAAATCAACACATTGAGTAATATCTAGCCCGCACACACACACACACAAATCTTCTCAAAGATATCCATCCTTTAGGAAGGGCGTATGCCATACCAATGGTAGTGATGTATCCAACCTAGGCATTAGTATACTAACCCTCCGCCTCGATATCCATGAGCAATAGTAGTTTAGTTTTACCAAAGCACTAACCCTACTACAAGTGGTAGGAAAAATGTCAACCCACACGGAGCAAGCAAAACATCTGCGCACTCTACGATATCTCGTCAAAGGCCACCCATGGTCATCCCACACTCACAAGAGATACAATAACCCATTTCCTCAATCTACAAGCATATCTTAAAAATTTCTAAATTAAGAATGTGACATTTTCAATAACCAACTAAGAAAATTGCAAGAGATCGCAACAATATCATTTTATTACTCAACATAAAACACTAAGGTTTCAAAATCAAGAATAAAGGAAGAGGCCAAGAGGAAAACCCATCACTCTTGAAAACTAGGATTTTTCAACCAAAAAGAGGGATTTCATGTGTATACAACCTAACTTTGTGTAAAACATGCGAATAATTGCAAGAGAGCCAAGAAACAAAGAACCCATAGCAAATACATATGATTATGAGTCAAATCATATATATAGAATAACCCTAACATCAATGAACAATAATGGAAGAAAACCCCTACCTTGATGTCTTGAAGGACTAGGGCTTTGATCTTGAATCAAACCTTAAATCTCTTGTTTTCCCCTTTGATCTTGTGTTTCTCTCTTTCTGTCTTCCTATCTAAGGTTTTCTAGGGTTAGAAGTGGTGTAATGAAGGCTAAGGAGGCATCATTACGTATTTATAGTGGAAGGGGGACCGGGTGTGCGTGACTTAAAAATATCCGATTTTTACAGCAACTATCGGTAGTTTGGGTACGCTAGAAAATCGACTACCTGTTGACTACCAGTAGTTTGGGTATATTAGAAAATCGACTACCTGTTGACTTCTAGTAGTTCGGGTATACTAAAAAATCGACTACCTGTTGACTACTGGTAGTTCGGGTATACTAGGCAGTTTTTCTACCGGTAGTTACTACCCAGATTTACCAACTTCACATGTTTTTCATTTCCAATCCATTCCTAACCATTCCAAAACCATCTTATACATGTTTAACAAGGTTTTTCACATAAATCTTGATACCTACAAGTTCTATTGAAAATTTTTCCAAATATTTACAAGTCCAAAACTAAATTTTTGCTAAATATTTACTATTATCACACTTAACACCTACAAAATATTAAATCACACCAATGATTTTCCTCACTCGTATTTATTTCTACTTTTCAAATCTATAGGATTTATGCATACCTCATCACCTATACTATCATTTGAAAATTAATTAATGAACAATTATATCACTATATGAATATCAACATGTGGGGGGTTTACAATAGTTAGCTTGTTTAGCAGACATTTCAAACGGTGAAGGGTAGGGAGCAGGAATAGGACATACTATATCATCAGACTCGACAACCTCTGGCAGCTCAAGTAACTCCTCATCCTTGGAGGTGCCCTGAGTATTTTTTTCTATAGGCTTAGAAACTTTAGGCGGGATGGTCCTATCAACCTATTTACCATTCAAGAGAATGGTTATTGACTTAAACTGCTCTTCATTTTTTTAATGATATTAAGACTCTCAATGCTATGTTGACCTTTGAGATTCTCTTGGGGTTGTGCATAAAATTTTCCCTTCTCTTATTCCATTATACCCATGGTGTTCGTCAACTTGGTCATTTTAGATCTTATGTCATTCAAAAGCTTGATTGCTTTGGTTGTAGATGATGGTCTGACTTTGAATGAATTGGTACATAACATCTTAAATATTTCTTTTGTGAGGAGGTTGGTATGGAGGTGAACTGGTTTGTCCCTAGGGAGCAAACCCTTGTGATGGCAGGTTTTGAACAAACCCTTGTCGTTGTGGGTGTATAGACTAGGGATCTAAAAAGTGGATGGGGTCCGACACTAATTAACTTGGAGGGCCATAAGACATAGAAGTGAAAGGTTGAGCCAAAGTGTCATTTCTCTAACTAAAGTTTGGGTGGCTACCCCAACCTTGATTTGTATGTGTTAGAGTTAGGAGAATTTTGTTGCCTTGGTTGATTAAAGGCATTCTTTGAAAGAATGCTCAATCCACTCGTATAAAGAAACAAGATTCATCATGAGGAACTCTTTGGCAAAATGCTAAACCAATTCACATAAACAACAAGGCTCCTCATGAGGCATACTTACCACCTCATTCACCTTCTTTACCTTTAAGTTCTCCACCTTCCTTAACAGGTGAGCAATCTTGGTTGGCTACTCATCTTGTTCTCTTAAATCATATTTTCCACCCCCAATAGATTGGGATGCAATAGATTGCTTTGAGCGCTCAGTAGGATTAGAAATGTCCTAAGATTGGACATTCTCTGCTGAGCTTTCAAAGCAATCTAGAGCTTTCTCACACTCTTTGCCTGAAAAAATGTCATTATACATCATGTCTATGAATTGGCGGTGAGCTGATGTGATTTATTTAGAAAAGAAACTCACTAGTTATCATGGTTCAAAGCCATGATGTGGAACGGTGTTTAAGAAATCCTTAAACCTCTCCCCCCAATCATAGAATTATCCATAGGGATTTTCAAAAACAAAATTTAATTTTCTTCTTTGAAATAGTTGTTCTATGGGCTAGAAAAAAATTCTTAAGGAACTCTTTTTTGTAAATCAACCTAAGTAACCATGGTTTGGGGCTTAAAAGATTTGAGCCAAGTCTTTGCATTGTCTTTCAAAGAGAATGTGAATAGTTTCATTCTCTTTACTTCTTCAGGCACATTTTTCTCAAGGAATATGATAACTACCTCATCGAGCTTCTTGATGTGGAGGTGGGAATTTTCCCTATCCACACCATGGAATTGTGAAAGTAGTTGGAGCATTCTAGGTTTTACTATAAAATTATGTGTTTGCACCGATAAGAGTATACATGGGGGTACAAAAGAGCAAATGGTTTAAAGATATTCTTTCATCGTCCTCATGAGAGGAACTGGTGGGAGATTATCTCCAACATTTCCAGGATTACAAAAAGGAGAAACTAGTGGAAAATTATTCCCACGTTTGGTGGATTCTCATTATTTAAACCTTACATGTTAACCTTGTTTGTAGGGTTGAGTCTTATAAGTCTATTGTGAACGATGTCTTGTGCCCATATACAAAAGAACTAAACTACAAATAAAGAGAGAAAAACAAAAAACTTAAAGTAAACTACAGCAAATAATGCACTTGAGCTCATGATATGAATCACAAGACTTACATCACAATCTCCGAATCACCTCTTGAATTAATTTCACTTTCCCTGGCAATGGCACCAAAAATTCTTGCTTCTCAAAGTGGGGTAAAAATATCACAGAACTCCCAAGTGTAAGAAAGTTATTGTGTTTGTAACTCGGTTGAATACCGAGATCATCTCCTTACGGAAAACAATTGGCTCAAGGGGTGATAGGCAAAAGAAAATAAGAACTCTAAATTTTTTAAGATTGGTTGTAGAAATTATTAACTAAGAAATAACAATTAAAGGAAAGATCGGCTAATCGCTAGAGTTCGTCTCACCATGAACAGGTATTTTGACCCAATTTCTATAATTCACTTCAGATTGTACTCAAATGCACTTAAACGAAGAATATTCGATTAACACCCAATTGAAAAAAAAAATTGTATTCAAGTCAATTGATTTGATTTTGAAAAAATTACATTCATTTCAATTGCAGCGATTAGAAAAATTACATGTACCAAACTTAATTGTTTATGGGTAAGTTAGAAGATATACATATCGAAGCATTTTCAAATTTAATCATTCAAATACTTAAACATTGGAGAAACCAAAATCGAGTCAAAATCCCCAATTCACATATTAGACTCCCTCATTTGATCAAATCGGAGTACAATTGCTCATGGATAATAGAAATTGTAAATGAAAGCAATTAAAGAAAACAGAGTTGTAACTGAGCACAAATTAACTTGAATTGACTTTAAAAATTGAAATTACAAGTAAAAGGAAATACCTTGAATTGAATTGCAAGAATTTAAATCGCTTACAAAGTAAAACTTGGAAGTAATAGTGTCGCAAGAAATAAAGAACTTGAAATAAAACAAAGCTTGTAATTGAAACAATGAAGAAGAACTTTTAAATAAAAGAAAACTATTTCTAAAACCTAGGAGAGAAGAAATGATGAAGTGAATGATGGACTTTTGGTCTTCTAACGTGATGCTTTTTCTTGCTAGACTTGGGTATTTATAGGAGAGCATATGCAGATTTTTCTCCTTTTAATCCATCAATCACGATCTTTAAAATAACTCAATAGATTGCCCTTCCAAATTTGTCCTCACAACAGAATTAAAGTAACCTATTGGTAGGAAGCATTAAATTACCTACTGGTAGACTTGTTATTGTGTTGCAAGAACTGGTTGATCTTCTCTTCTACTGGTAGAACACCTTTCTGTTTCAAACCAACCGATATAAAATGTCTCTATTTTACTTCTACCAATTGGAGTGAACTTCTACTGGTAGAATCAATTTCTTCCTTCAGTTGAACCGGTAAAAGACCTACCGGTAGAACAATTTTTTTTTTCAATTATGATTTTGTTGTTCTTGGCTTGACACTGGACTTCCTAAATCATTCTCCAAGTCCTCCATAGTATGAAATAGTGTTCAAACCCTCATTTTATATTAGTTCACCTACAAACACAAATTTCCTCCATAAAATACAAAACTAAAATAAAACAAAAAAATTAAGTAACTAGCATAGCTAAAATGAATGATATGAGACCTATGATATAAATATTATGCTCTCATCAGTCAACATACAAGTATTCTAGTCTTATACCTCAACCAACACCATAGTTACATGCTTATTTCCTTGTTGTATCTCTACCAAAGTCCCTTCTTCATCATCTAGTGTAGCTTCACTTGGACCGCCCCGCCGCACGGTTCGTCTAGGCCTCGAGCAATCATAGACACGCCTACGATCCTCGGTATGCACATACAAATGGAATTATCAAAAAAATCAAGATCTTCTTCTCCAAGGTTTGTGGAAGCTCTCAAGGTAGAAAGATGATTTTCTCTCTTTGAAATCTCACAAGAGGTTTGCTCTAGATGTGAGAAATATTCTCCCTATTTATAGGTCCGGAATAATGGTAGTATTAGTAAATAAGAAAACATAGATTCAAGAATGACCACTCAATTAGTAGGAGGGCAATCATAGGGTGGTTGTCGGTAGAATGAAAAACACTTTCTAATCCCGACTAAGGCAAGCAGTGCTAGACTGACCATGAGCACCGCTCGAGCGAGCTCATAGAGTGAGCCCTATGCTGCCTTCCATGGTCTTTTCCCATTTCCCTCCCAAAGACATGAAAAGACCACTTTAGTGAAGGCAAGTGAGCATAGATCGATTCCTGTAGATTTTCAAGCATAAAACCATGGGAAAACTTGCCCTTTTGAGCACTACAGGGTATTGCTCAAATAAGGGTCTGATTATGACTCAAACTATACTTTTAAAACTCATAAATGGTTTAGAAAATATTTTTAAAAGTCATGAAGTCATAGTCGGATTGCTTCCAATTCCATTTTCATCCTAATCAACCTAAGTTAAAAATAACTAAGGGTTCATTTTAGGTGTCTAGGTCATTGTCTTGTCCTAAGCATGTATGTGCATACAAAGGTTAAATGATGTTGCTTTGATGTTTGATCTCCTCCCTTCAATGACATTTTTGGATCTTTAACTTGATAACATCATGACCATGGAATAGGTTGAGATTTACAATAAACTCCACAAAATTAACCAATTACAAATATGATCTAACAATCTCCACATTTGACAATTTTGTGACAAAATACACAAGTTAGATCTCAAAATCATTGAACAAAAGGATTGCAAATCTAATCTCAACACTCATGTACGTATCTTAAATCCATATCTATTACAAGAATCTACTTCTTTAGATGAAGCTTGAAGATCGTAGTTCTGTACATCACCACTCAAACCAAAACCTAGTGAAAAATATCATATGTTAGAGAAATACATAACATAATCATACGTTTGGAAAGCAACAAGAAAAGCATAGGGCATAAGTATATATACATTATACAAGCGCAAATATGTAACATGTTAGAAACTAACTTGCCCAATATGCTCGAGAACTTATTGATCTATCAATTAGAAACACATCAAGTTCTCCCCCCTTTAGTTGATATTCACAAGTAAACTAACAAACAAATATATATATATATGAATTTATACCAAGTTTTCAAATTTACTACCCTTGAGTTTTTGAACAAATTCCCCCTTTTTATGTTCACATGCAACATATCTAGCCTAGTCATGAGTAAATCTCCGTGATTCCTCTCTTATGTGCCTATAATATTCTCCCCTTTCTGTCACAAATGTCAACTCAATGAAAAAATGCAACATGCATGGTACAGAATCATGTTACCCAGCATATCCTTATTTGATTTGCTATAAATGTCAATTCAATGACGACTTATAACAATCACGACATAGAATCATAGAATAACAAAAAGGTATGAATGCACATCAACTAGCCAAAGCATGCAAGTTAACTAAGCAAAGGACAAGCGAGGCATATAGCTCAACGTTATATATGGTAAACAATCAAGAGTAGGACCAATAATGTGTCACAACAAACCAAAATGAGCTAAACAAAAAAAAATACAAATAAAATAAAATAAAATAAAGAGTACTTCAATACAAGCCATGAATAAATATCAAAACACTATTAAGCTCACATATGACCTGTACTAAGTATCTAAAAGCCACAAATCAAACGGTTTCATCTCCACCATCTCCTCTATCGCATCAGTGCAACTCTAGGTCTAAATCTGTCATATGGCACTAGCTCGCCTGTAATCTGCATGCCCTTCAGCAACCTCCTGAGTCACCCAAATCTGCGTATAACTGATCCGATCACAGTCTTCTGGACTCCTCTAGGCTCACGATCTTGCCATCTAGTGCATCCAACAACTGACAAGTAAGGCAATGATGCTCAACCATAGTGCGCTTAACCCTAGTCATCATGTCAACGAGTGATGCCATCTGGGCTGCAAGGATATCTAAAACTGACTTAGGTGGTGGTGTCCTAGTCTCAGGATTCATTGGTGTCTTTTATGCAGCTTCTCCTCTCTCTTCAACGTAGTCAGTCTAGGCCTTACTCAACTTCATTGAACTTTTGTTAAAAGACCACATGGGGTTTTGCACCAAGTCACTAAAGAACTACAACACCCTTCTTTTTGCATATACAAGTAATCAAAGATCTAAAAGGCAATAGATCTAATAATTGCCCCTCTAAAAAGGATCTATGAATATATCTAAAAATCAACCTAGGTAGATTAAGACCAAACCTTTTATATGTGGCATAAAGAATTTGAGCTTTAGGAATAGGGAAGTTAGAACTATGGGTATTTGGCTCAATATTGTAGTTTACTACAAGATTAAGCATCATATACTCTGAGGTAAATGATTTTTGAAAGAATTTTTAGGTAACCTAGTTTTCAGGATGATCAATGTTATACAACTCTACAGTAACTACATAGAGAGAAAGCAATAGGTCAATTGATCTTTCACTAAGGTAATCATTATCAGCCCTAGGCAGATCCAGTGTGGTAGCAATGAGTGTAAAACCCAGAAAAATTTGAACTTTTTAAGAAAAATGACAAAACGATAATTTGTCAATACAATACGAGTTGCAAACCTGTATTTCTCTAGAGCTCGGAGGTCAAAACGGACCTCAATGTCGGATTCTTCGGGCAAAATCTAGTTACCTAGGTAAATTTTGTTGAATTCTGGCATAGTTGAATTTTTTACATTTTACGAGACGGTCGAGTCTTGGGTGACCAAAAAATAATTTTTTTAATAAAATTTTAAAATTTTAAAAATAATTTAAAGGAAGATGAAATAAAAATATTTGAACTTGAATCAGAGCGAAATTTAATCGTTTCGGGGCGAAAACAGACCTGAAAAAGGGGATATGTGGTGCGACGTGCACCAAGCATCAAGGGTTATAAATATAAAAAAAATATAATTTTTTGGGAGAATACTCAGTTGATTCCAGTGTGTAAATGTGTGAGGAAGAATAGAGTAAAAGGAGAGAAAAAAGTAAGATTTCAAAGCTTCTTGCTACGATCTACGGAGCTTCGTTGCTCGAATGAACCCCAGCCAAGAATCAAAGGCGATCTCCTTGACAAAGGCTACACAACAATACCGAAAATCAAGGATTTCAGAAAATATTGAAAAACGAGATTTTAAGGGAAGCTGGGGTTTGAGCTTGGGATTAAGTTCTTAGAGGTTTTTTACATTGATTTTATGCTTCAAGAGGTAGGGTTTTCATCCTAACTAGGTTTATTTCCTACCTAGGATGAATATATGAAATGGGTGAGCTGTTTTATGTATTTTTACACTTGCCTATTGTAGTTGGTTTAATGAAAATGGGTAGACTCAATTCTAGTGTGAATTAGTAATTAGAAGTTGCTAGTTTATGTTTTCTTAGAAGTTTGATATTTGGGTACATGGAAATCATTTATTCTGATTTTTTTGAGTTATGTGATAAATTTGGGCATTTTATGTGATTAGATGATTTGGTGCCTTGAAGGTGTTTGATAAAATGCCTATGAGAAATAAAGTGTGTTAATTGCATGAGATTATGTGATAACATGCTTGGATGATGTGGTAAAGTGAAATCATATGTTTATGATATGAATTACAATTGGAAATACAAATGTTGATATGTGCTTATGATATATTGGCATTGGGGTGAATTATGGGAATTACTTGCTTGGGATGTAATTATCCATGGTATGTGTTGAAATGTGGTTGAAATAATCCATATGGCATTCATTACATATGGATATGATATTGATGTTACAATTACTTATTACATTACATATGCACGGAGGCATCACATTCATGGGCATGAGGTATGAGTGTGGGTGTGTGTGCTTGTTATTATGTCAAACACCGTCCTTAGTGGTTGACAAGTGGACTCGATATTGTTGGACCAAGGTTCAACAGAATTGTAAGGGTTTCATGAAAAACTAGTATCGGGCATAACAAGAAGGGCTAGATACTCCCTCAAGTGCAAGACCCAATTACTGATTTATACACTTCTGTCGGTGCAAGTCGAAAAAAGTGTATCGGTGTGCAGAACCGCCAATGCGACACCAAAACTCTGCTACCAAACAAACACACATGATTTTGTTTCATACAAAAATGTCATCGGATGCATAACATCAATGGCAAATTTATTACACATTGGCATTGCATTGTATTGTGAGAGCCAGTGAGGGCTTGGGTTAAAGTACATGAGTGAGTCTTATCTCATTTCATGGCATGACATGGTAGAATTTGAACATTGAATTGCATATTCTTGTTTGGGATGGTTATTACTTGTTGAATGTTGCATGTGACATTTCGTATGCATCTAGGTTGGGGAGTAACTTCTTTAGAAGTTACCCTATTGAGCGTGGCTCACCCTTTATAGGGACAACATTTCAGGTACGGGGTACACACCAATGGAAGGCTCTCACTTGGGGCCTCAAAGTTGAAGAAAAGTCGAGTTGTGGATTTTAATCCATTTTTGTACTTTATTTTTAAAGTTAGTTTTTGGGCATGTAATGTATGTAAAATAATTAAAATTTAAACTTGTATTATCTATGTTTAATGAATAAAATTATGATGTGAGAGTATGAGTAGATGTATATTGGACCTCAAATGGGTCATGTAATTAAATGTTGTAATACGAGTATGGATATTGACCCAGTGTGGTCAATATTTACTTATTAATGGACCTAGTGTGGTCAATGTTATAAGATTTGCACATGTTGTATTTTTGGGTAAAGCCCCCCGTACAAAGGAGACTCTGCCCGAATTTTTTTAAGTTATAGATTCCATTTAACGGTGTGATATCGAGTTACACGGTATCCACTGGTTGATGGGTGATCAACGGGTTGACAAAGGACTCCCGATTTTAGGGGGGTCATAGCTTGGTATCAAAGCTTAGGTATATGATTTACCTAGGGCTTGATGGGCATGGGTATTGACCATTGCATTCATTGTGTATTTCATGTTATGTGGTTTAATATGCTACATTTTATGTGCTATGTGTTATGTGAAGATTATGAATGGTTAAATGTATATGAAAAAAGAGACACTAAGGTTGGAGAACATAACCTTGGGGGTCAGAAAGAGAATGAACATGATGGTTCAGGTTACAAATGTGTAGTGGTAGCATACGTTCTACTAGTGAGACAACGAGAGAAATCTCAAATGTTCAACTTTGATCCATAACTTAGAATACTAAGTAAATTCTCTGTTGCTATTTGACATGGAGATGGCGGTCATTGTCTTTGTCCTGAAGGCTTGGTGCCATTATTTATATGATGAGCAGTTTGAGGTGTTTTCGGACCCTAAGAATCTGAAGTACATCTTTTCACAGTAGGACCTCAACATCAGGCAACACAGGTGGATGGAGTACTTGAAGGACTATGACTTCACTTGACACTATCATCTTGGTAAGACGAACATGGTAGCTGATATACTCAGCCAGAAGTCACGGGGAGTCTGGGCTAGTGTGACTTCCAGGAAGTGGCAGATGCTCGAGATTGTGGGATAGTTTTGGCTACACTACATGAGTTAGGCTCAGGGTACTTTGGGGAGTTTGGTGGCTACACCTTCCCTACTCAGCAGAGTGATTGAGTCCTAGGGACAGGACACAGAGATATTGTCTATCAGTGACAGGGTATGATTGGGTACAGGTGACAAAGACTAGGCCATTCACACGAATGGTAGTCTTTGGTGTAGAGAAAGGGTTGTGGTTCTGCATTCTATAGATCTGAGAGAGGAGATCTTTATGGAGTTCTATTGCTCCTGTTTTGCTATACTTCCTGGTGGCATGAAGATGTATCATGATCTTCGTTGTCAATACTGCTGGAGTGGGATGAAGAGGCACGTTAGAGACTTTGTTTGTCGATGTCTCACGTGTTAGAATAAGAGACCAGCAGGGTTGCTCCAACCTTTGGAGGTGGCTAAGTGGAAGTGAGAACATGTCACGATAGCTTTTGTGACCCACTAGCCACGGACATCGCGGGGACATGACGCGGTATGGGTGATAGCGGACCAGCTTACCAAGTCGATACACATTTTGATAGTGCAGATGACCTTCACACTAGAGGAATTCTGCTGATTGTACACACGAGAGATTGTCTGGTAGCAGGGCGTACCTTGTATCTATAGTATCATATCGGGATCCCAGGTTCACGACTCATTTTTGGGAGATTTTTCAATGGGCCATGGGGACACATTTGATGATGAACACAACTTTTTATCCCCAGACGGATGGTCAGTCAGAGAGGACCATCCAGACTTCAAAGGACATGCTACGGGCATGCATCCTAGATCTTAAGGGTAGTTGAGAAGAGCACCTACCCTTAGTGGAGTTCTCCTATAACAACAGTTATTAGGTGAGCATACAGATGACACCCTATGAGGTATTTTATAAGAGAACTTGCAGTTCTCTGATTTGTTGGATAGAGGTTGGAGAGAGACCCTTTACGGGTTCGGATTTGGCTAGAGACACCTCAGAGAAGGTGGACTTGATACGAAAGCATCTTCTCATGGCTCAGAGTCGGTAAAAGAGTTATACTGACAGACGGCAGCGACCTCTGGAGTTTGAGGTGGGAGATCATGTCCTCTCAAAGGTGATGCCTAACAGAGGAGCGGTCAAGTTTGGCAAGCAAGAAAAGTTGTTGTCGAGGTATATCGGGTCCTTTGAGGTACTTGAGAGGGTTGACACAGTTGCTTATCAATTGGTGTTGCCGTCAAATTTATCAAGTGTTCATGCGATGTTCCATGTCTCTAAGCTACGGAATTATACTCCAGATCTGACACATGTGGTGGATTTGGGTGAGTTGATTGTTGTTGCAGATGAGACTTTTAAGGAGGGACCGGTGCGTATTATGGATAGCAGGGAGCAGGTTTTGCAAGGCAAGATCGCAAGGCTGGTGAAGGTGTTGCGGTAGCACCGAAGAGTGGAGGAGGTGACATAGGAGCGTGAGGACACTATACATACCAATTATCCTTTCTTATTCGAGGTTTGAGGTACATTCTTATAGTCATTTAATATTATATGACTATTGCATATGGCTGTTGTTGAATGTGCATGTGTGTGTGTGAATTTCGGGGAGGAAATTCTTTTAAAGGGGAAGAATATAAAACTTGGGAAAATTCAAAATTTTTAAGAAAAAGGGTAAAATGGTAATTTATCACTATAATGCGAGTTGAAAATCCATATTTCTCTAGAGCTCGGATGGCAAAAACGAACCTCATCGTTGGATTCTTCTCGCGAAATCTAATTACCTCGGAAAATTTCATCGAATTCTGAGATAGTCAAATTTTTTGTATTTTACGAGATGGTTGGGTCTAGGGTGACCCAAAAATGAATTTTTAAATAAATTTTAAAAATATTTTAAAGCAAGTTGAAATAAAAAAATTTGAACTTGAACTAGAACGAAATTTAATCATTTTGGGGCGAAAACAGACCCAAAAAAAAGGCGTGTGGCGCGACGTGCACCAAGCATCAAGGGTTATAAATATCAAAAAAAAATATAATTTTCTGGGAGAATAATCTATTGATTCCAGTGTGTAAAAATGTGAGGAAGAATAGAGGGAAAGAAAAGAAAAAAAGTGAGATTTCAAAGCTTCTCGCTACAATCTACGGAACTTCGTTGCTCGAATCAACTCCATCCCAGAATCAAAGGCGATATCCTCGACAAGGGCTACACAACCATAACAAAAATGAAGGATTCCACCAAAGATTCAAAAACAAGATTTTGGGGGAAGCTTGGGTTTGAGCTTGGGATTAAGTTCTTGGAGGTTTTTTCCATTGATTTTATGCTTCAAGAGGTAGGTTTTTCATCCTAAATAGGTTTATTTCCAACCTATGATGAATAAATAAAATGGGTGGGTTATTACGTGTATTTTAACACTTGCCTATTGTAGTTGGATTAATGAAAATGGGTAGACTCAATTCGAGTGTGAATTGGTAATTAGAAATTGCTAGTTTGTGATTTCTTAGAATTTTTTATATTTGGGTATGTGGAAATCATTTATTCTGATTTTTTTTTTGAGTTATGTGATTAATTTGGACATTTTATGTGATTAGATGATTTGGTGTCTTGAAGGTGTTTAATAAAATGCATATATGAAATAAAGTGTATTAATTGCATAAGATTATGTGATAACATGCTTGGCTGATGTGGTAAAGTGAAATCATATGCTTATGATACGAATTACAATTGAAAATGCAAATGTTGATATGTGCTTAAGATATATTGGCATTGGAGTGAATTATGGAAATTACTTGCTTAGGATGTATTTATCCATTGCATGTGTTGAAATGTGGTAGAAATAATCCATATGGAATTCATTACATATGGATATGATAATGATGTTGCAATTGCTCATTACATTGCATAAGCACAGAGGCATCGCATTCATAGGCATGAGGCATGAGTGTGGATGTGTGAGCTTGTTGTTAGGTCAAACACCATCCTTGGTGGTTGACAAGTGGACTTGGTATTGTTGGACCAAGGTTCAACAAAGTCGCATTGGTTGCATGAAAAACTTGTTTCGGGTATTGCAAGAAGGGTTAGATACTCCCTCGAGTGCAAGACCTAGTTACTAGTTTATACACTTCCGTCGTTGCAAGTCCAAAAAAGTGTATCGGTGTGCGGAACCGGTGATGCAACACCAAAACTCTGCTACCCAACAAAGACACAAGATTTTGTTTCATACAAAAATGTCATCGGATGAATAACTTTAATGGAAAATTTATTACACATTGGCATTGCATTGTGTTGTGGGAGCTAGTGAGGTTTCGGGTTAAAGTGCATGAGTGAGTCTCATCTCATTTCATGGCATGACATGGTAGAATTCCAACATTGAATTGTATATTATTATTTGGGATGGTTGTTACTTATTAAATGTTGCATGTGACATTTTACATGCATCTAGGTTGGGAAGTAGCCTCTTTAGGAGTTACCCTATTGAGTGTGGCTCACTCTTTATGGGGACAACATTTCAGGTGCGGGGTACACACCGGTGGAAGGCTCTCACTTAGGGCCTCAAAGATGAAGAAAAGCAGAGTTGTGGCTTTTAGTCTATTTTTGTAAAACATTTGCAAAGTTAATTTTTTGGCATGTAATGTATGTAAAAAATTTATAATTTGAACTTGTATTAACTATGTTTAATGCATAAATTCATGATGTGGGAGTATGAGTAGATGTATATTGGTCCTCGGGTGGGTCATGTAATTAAATGTTGCAATATGAGTATGAATAAATGGACCCAATGTGGTCAATGTTTACTCATTAATGGACCCAATGTGATCAATGTTGCATGATTGCATAAGTTGTATTTTTTGGTAGAGCTCTCTGTACAAAGGAGACTATGCCCGAATTTTTTTAATTTATAGATCCCCGTAAATGGGGCATAACAGTGTGATATCGAGTTACACAATAACCACGACTATTCTGTGGGTTGATGGGTGATCAATAGATTCACACAGGACCCCCAGTTTTAGGGGCGCCACAATGAGCTCTGGAAAAAAAAAGTGAACTCAGTACCTCCAATATAGGTAACTAAGTGGTCAATATGAGGATCAGGTTCAATAATCTGAGTGTGAGAATAGAATTCCCTCACAATTCTATCATTTGATGTCATGAGTTCATTGAACATTCAAGTCTAACCACAGCTTATCAGATTAGTGACAATAGAACCAGTTACCTCAGCAGTGGTTATTCCCTGTTCGATCAACATTGGCCTATGTGAGAATCCTTGTTTGATTCTCTTTGCAAACTCCAGCATCATGAATTGAGTAGCTTCATTCGAAGTTCTCATCGATTTTCTAATAGACATCCTCAACCCTTGTCCTATTTTATCTTCTTGGGGCTATCTTGACAATCACACTCTGAATCTAGGTCTTACTCATGCAGATTTTGATACAAGTGAAGAATCAACCTAAGATTTCTAGAGAAAGTGTTTGGGAGTGCTTTAGAATCAAGGGTTAGGGGTTTGGGGGGCTTGGAACATGAGTGAGAGGGTTTAGAATACTAAAAGACCTTTTTAAAACTCGGTTTTCTAACCCTAGCTACTCAAGCAATAAGAAGACCATTTGAGCGCTCTCTAAAGCTAACAAAACAATAGTAGATCCTCGTTGGACCAATTCGGTCTTGACATTCACTCATCCCACCTATATTTCAAGCCTCAAATGCATGCATGGTGTATATACAACCTAAATGCAATTCAATGCAATGCATGAATTAATTTAGATAAAAATAAATGCAATTTTCAAAGTTCATAAATGCTCAAAGTTCATAATCATGAAAATTACACAAATTTACATTTTAATAGCTCCATCCAAAATTCACCATCTCAATACATTACTCTAAGGCATATTTAAAGATATAAAACTCAATCTCATGCATCCTAGAGCAATATTTCCTCACTTAGTTCAATTTCACTCACATATTTTCAATTTTATTTTAACTTTGATAAATTCAAGTGCTTCATGTGTGAAACCAAATTCCAATCCATAAACGATTCTTATTAAATCATTAATATGCTCATCATGAAATTCTTATGTATTTCCTAAGTGAATACATGATTGGTTAGTGAGAGTGTCCTAATTATTCTCTTTTTGACAACTCCCCCTTTCTTTTATCTCTTCTACTCAATGGCTTCAATCAAGATTATTATAAATTCCATGCCTTTAATGTGTGCTTCTTGTAACGCCCCAAAATACACCTTGGAAGCATTACTAACTAATCACACATCATGAGAGCACTAAATAAGTCCAATAATAAGAAAGTTTCATTGATCAATCATTGATACTTTAACAAAATTCGGGCAGAGTCTCCTTTGTACAGGAAGCTCTACCCTAAACACAACATGTGCAATTAAACTGCATTGACCACACCAGGCCCATTTTTCCATCATAAAATAAATTTCTATTCACCATATGTAATGTCCATAATGTCATCCCAAAAGAATATGACAAGTCATGGCCACAACATCAAAAGAATATGTCAACTATGGCATCTACATCTCCAAAAGAATCAAAATACACTTGCAGTGGAATAACAAAAATACTAGCCTTTACATGATCTCAAGGTAAATTCTCTAGTCTAGTACAAAAGAAATTATAGCTCTATATGTCCACCTCGGGATCTAGATTCCCCTAGGGTGGGACCTCCCAATGCCCCGGCTCTTCAACTCCGAGATCCTCCTCTAGCACTAAATCTGAAAAATATTTAACTATAGGGGATGAGCACTAAGCTCTATAGCAAAATCTTCTCAAACTCAAACAAGGTTTAGAAAAATATAAAACAGGTCGGTCTCATTTCACAAATAATATATATAGTTTTTTTGAGATAAAACCTGGACATTTAAACAGTCTCAAGTTTAAACAACAGTGATAATCAAATGGAAACAGTAAAATGTATTCCTCAACAATAAACCATTGCCAAATGGTTAGGAAGGGCGCCTACCGTTGCATTGTCCCATACCAATGCACCGGCCATGACGGAATCCAATCCATAATCTTATGTATATTGGTTCATCCACATACCATGTACGTTGATTGTTTCTGATAAATCTACCCAACGACTATACCTAGTTCACCAATCACAATCAAATCACAAGCACTTTGGGAAAGGGCGTCTATCATACCAATGGCAGTGACAAGTCCCTCCCCAGGAAAGGTATACCAACCCTAGTTCGAACTCCAGTGAACAATAGTGGTTGCATTATCAAATGACAACTCACTACAAGTGTTAGGCAACCATCTCACCTCCACTGGGATAGACTAACCTCTAACACTCTACGGCATTTTTAGAAGGCAATTCAAGTCCGTCACAACAACCATACAATAAGGAAACCAACATATTCTCAATAAACTAGCAATTTCCAAGTATTAACAAAATCCTCAATTTCATCAGGTGACAATGCCAATAACCAAGTATGAAAATATAAGAGATCATCATAAAAACCATTTTGTTGTTCAATATGAAACACTAAGGTTTTGAAATCAAGAATAAAGAAAAGTTTAGAGAAAAGTTCATCTCTCTTGAAAAACTAGAGTTTTTAGCCAAGAACAAGGATTTAATGGTTAACCAACCATTAATATTGCTTAAAGGATGGTAATATCAATAAGGATATCAAGAATGAATGATTCTATAGCATACATCTAAGGTTTAGAGTGTAAAAAGTACATATGTATAAATCTTAGCCTCAATGTAAGAGAAAGAGAAGAAATCCCCTACCTTGTATTCTTGAAATCTAGGTTTTGATCTTAAATTAACCCTTCAATCTCTTGTTTTTCCCCTTTGATCTTGTGTTTCTCTCTTTCTCTCTTCCTTTCTATGTTTTCTAGGGTTGAAGTGGCTGAAATAAAGGCTAAGGAGGCAACATTGGGTATTTATAGTGGAGGGAAGACCGGCTTGTTCGTGACTTAAAATGTCAGATTTTTACAGCGACTACCAGTAGTTAATATTTACTACTGGTAGTTCGGGTACGCTGGATAGTCGACTACCTGTTGACTACCGGTAGTTCGGATATACTGGACAATATTCTACCGGTAGTCACTGCCCAAATTTTTGCTTCAACTTTCAGTGCAGTTTGGACCTATTTAGAGGTCGAATTGGAAAATTTTCATGAGAACACTTTTGTAGCCCTAGATGTCTACTATCTACTGTACAAATTGCATATCAATTGGAGTTAGGAATAAAAAGTTATGACCTAAATATTAAGAAGTGTCCAATTTCTTTTTACCCAAATTCACTCTAAAGTGTGTTTTAACTCCAGAATACTTTCTAACTTCTAAGATACGCCATATTTCCTCTCCTAATTTTTTTCGACCTTCCGAATTCAATGGAGACCTTAATTTGACCTAAAAATATTTAGAAACTTACCTAATCATCCTTCTTAAACTTAAACATCTTCAAAGCTCAATTTAACCCAAAGTCAATATACTTGAAACTCAAATTTAAAAATCAATATTCTAACAATGAGTCTAATTCTCTACGTTCATTTTATTTATTTTAGAAGAAATATTAAGATAATATTGACCTTATTTAATTTTTAATGCGGGGTCTTACACTTCTAATCATGGTTAAAATAAGCTCAATGAGCTTTATAAATAAGCAATTTACAATTAAGCATAAGTACTATTACAATTCAAGTGTAATTGTTTTTAGCGATTTATTTATGCCTCACCTTTTTAGATTTAGCCACATCGGATTTTTTTCCTCACAATTGGCCTTCGGTTTTAGCGATTTAAGGGATTGGATTTTACCTAACCTTTAGCCATGTGTTCACCTGCCACCAACACTTAGATTCATTTAAGATCATTAATAACTCAAACTAATAAAACTCCTAAGTGTGAAGGTGAATGGTATGCGTGTATTTGGTTTATGAATTTTTCATAGGTAAACACTATTCATGTAACGCCCCAAAATCCATCTTGGATGGTATTACTATCTAAATATCATTTACATCATGAGGACAACTAATAAAATCCATCAAATATAAAATTTCATTCATCGTCCATAATATTTGCTACATCATCCAAAAAAAATATGTCAAACCATGGAAATAACATCCCAAAAGAATCAAATTTAACTTGCAGCGGAATAACAAAATACAAGACTTCACATGATTTCAAAATGAACTTCCTAGCCTAGCACATAGGAGAGTATAGCCCTAAGCATCCACCTCGGGATCCACGTGTCCATCAAGTGGAGCTTCCCAATGCGCCTACTCGTCGACTCTTTGCTCTTCATCTAACACGAAATCTGAAAAATGTATTGTTTGTAGGGAGTGAGCACTAAGCTCTGTAGGAAAATCCTCCTAAATTCAAACAAGGTTTAGAAACATATAAAATAAGTTAGTCTCTTTTAACAAATAATATTGTAACGCCCCAAATACCATCCTGGACGGCATTACATGCTAACCACCATTCACATCATGAGAGCACTAAATAAATCCATCAATAAGAAATTTTTCATTCATCATATATAAAAGTAACAAGATCATTCCAAAAGAATAAGTCAAGCTATGACCACAAAATCAAAAGAATATGCCAAACTATGGCATTTACATCCCAAAGGAATTAAATTACACTTGCAGCGGAAATACAAAAGAAAACTAGACTTCTAAATTCTCAAGTCTAGTACAAAAGAAGCTATGTCTTTACACGTCCACTTCGGGGTCTAGATTTCCCTCGGGTGGTGCCTCCGAATGTACTAGCTCATATACTCTAATCTCTTCCTCCAGCACATAATCTGAAAATATGTAATTTGTAGGGGATGAACACGAAGCTCTGTAGCAAAATCTTTCCAAACTCCAACAAGGTTTAGAAAAATATATAAAAAGGTCGGTCTCATTTCACAAATAACATATATAATCTTTGAAGTAAAGCAAGGACATTTTACAACTGATCTCTAGTTTAAGTAGCAATAATAATAGAAATGAACAATACCAACCAAGTTCTAATAAACATCTATTTCTAAAGTATAAACCATTTACCTCACTTGATATGACATTGTCCTTCAAGGCATGAGCATCCTTACAAGGAACCTCTCACCCTCTAGGTTTGGGTTTCTCAAGCATCCTTACAAGGAACCTCTTGCGAAGATCACACATTGTCCTCTTTTGGCATGAGCATCCTTACAAGGAACCTCTCACCCTCAAAGTTTGGTTTCTCAATCCTTACAATGAACCTCTTGAGAAGATCACACATTGTCCTCTTTTGGCATGAGCATCCTTACAAGGAACCTCTCACCCTCAAGGTTTGGTTTCTCAAGCATCCTTACAAGGAACCTCTTGAGAAGGAATGAGCATCCTTACAAGGAACCTCTCACTCATATTGGTCCATACAACCATACAAGCGATACATTACCCACTATTTTCTCAAATACCTAACAATTCCACAAGTCCCCAATTTAAAAGCAATTTTCAAAGTATTAACAAAATACCCAAATTCATTATGTGACCATTCCAATAACCAAATATTAAAAATATAAGAGATCACAACAACATCATTTTATTACTCACACCAAGTTCTATGGTTCCAACATCAATAATAAAGAAATAATTTAAGAAAAAAATTCATCACTCTCCAAAATCTAGGGTTTTGAAATACATTAAGAGATTTCATGGGTATTCAACCCTAACTTTGTTAAAAACATGTAATCTTTGCTCAAAAGACTAAGAGATGATGATTTCATATCATATATATAACATTTAGAGCAAAACATACATATATACATAAGCCCTAACCTCAATGTAAGAGAAAGAGAAGAAATCTCCTACCTTGAATCAAGAATCTCAAGCAAGAACTCAAACTTTGAAGACCTTCTTCCTCCCTTTTCTTTCTCTCTTTATCTTCTCCTAGGGCCTAAAAGGTGTGGGGGTAAGAATGGAATGGAAGAATGGGGCAAATGAGGCTTAGAGGGGTGTTTTAAAACACAAAAATCCCAAATTTTTAACTACTCGAGAAGCTTCAGACAATTCGTACCGTACGTGTACCAGTACAGTTTAGCTACTGGAGTTCGTCGTACCGGTATGGTTTGACGGATAGATTTTTGCTTCAACTTTCACTGCAGTTTTTACCCATTTAGAGGTCGAATTGAAAAATTTTCATGAAATATATTTTTTTAGCCCTAGATGTCTACTATCTACTATCCAAATTTTAGATCAAATGGACTTCAGGATAAAAAAATTATGTCTAGAATACTAAGCAGTGTCCAAGATCCTTTCTACCCAAATTTTCTCTAAAGTTTGTTTTCGCTTCGGGATACTTCCGAATTTCTAATACACCCCATATTACCTCTCTCAATGTTTTTCAACCTTCCAGATTTAATGGAGACCTTAGTTTGACCTAAAAATATTTAGTTTTATGATTAATCCTAATACCCAAGTAAATGTTTACCAAAACTTTAGAATACGAGGGCTAAATAAATCTTTAATTGATATGTTCTTTCGAGGCCTAACATATCACCATTTGTACTTTATTATTGTCCATTTACAACAATCGAAGGATGAAATGCCTAGTTCAAAAGCTTGGCAAACGAGGGTTAAAATTTCAAGTTTTCACTAAGTGTACTGGTATGCGTACTGGTACGGTTTACCTACTGGACCTTGGCGTACCGGTACGGTTTGCCTAGTTGCGTATGTTTGGCCTATTTTTCATTTACAATTCATTCTAAAACATTTCAAGGCCAAACCAAACTTATATAACATATATTTGTACATCAATTAGAGTTGGTACAAGTTCTATTACATGCGGGGGTTTACAAACATATATAGCCTTTGAAAGAAAGCAATGACCATTTATAAAATCTCAAGTTTAAGCAACAGCAACAATGAATTAAAGAGTGAAACCAATTTTCAAAGTGTAAACCATTCTGACATTAAACAATAAACAATAATCTCATGTATGTTAGTTCATCCTCTTTATCATGTATGTTGATTGCTTCTCAAAAATCTACCCAACGATTATACCTCGTTCACTCATCACAACCATACAATCTCAAACAGTTTACGAAGGGCGTATACCGTCTCCCACGGCATTGACGAATCCTTCCTAGGAAAGGTATACCATCCCTCAGCCTCGAACGTACGTGGACAATAGTGGTTGTTCTCACAAACAATAATCCACTACAAATGTTAGGAAACCATCTCACCCCCACTGGGATAGACTAACCTCTAACACTCTATGGCATCTCTCGACGGCAATTCAAGTCTGCCACAACAACCATACAAGAGAGAAAACCAAAATATTCTCAAGTTACAAGTAAATTCAAAAATTCCCAAATTTCACATCCAAATCCACATTTCTTTTTCCAATGGAGCAATTTAAGAAAATGAGCAAGAGATCATCAAATATATATAATTTTTGGTACTCAATCAAGCACTAGAGTTTTAAAATCAAGAACAAGTAAACATTAAGAAGAAAAATTCGTATCTCTCAAAACTAGGGTATTTATGGCTATCAATACCCTATGAACATTAAGAAGAAATGAACATTAAGAAGAAACAAGTATTTCATAGCACATATCTAAGATTTAGAAGCAAAACATGCATATATATAAACCTAACCTCAATGAACAAGTGAAACGCCTCAAACACTCCCTTGGACGACATTACATGCTAAAACCATTTATGTTATGAGAGCACTAATATAATCCATCAAATAAATGTGACTTCATTCATCATCCATAAAATTTATAACATTATCCAAAAGAATATTCTCAACTATGGCATTTACATCCCAAAAATTTAACTATTATAACGCAGCGGAATAACAAAAGAAAACTAGGCTTCACAATGTTCAAGATAATATCCTAGTCTAGAACAAAAAAAAGTGTCACTCTAAGTGTCCACCTCGGGATCCACACTCCCATCGATCAAAGTCTTCCAGCGTGTGGGCTCCTCGACTCCCAGCTCTTCCTCAAGAGTATAATCTGGAAAGGTTGTTAGATAGGGGGTGAGCACGAAGTTCTGTAGGAAGATCCTTCCAAACTCGAATAAGGTTTATAAACGCATAGAAAAGCGGTCAGTCTCATTTTACAAATAGCATATATAATCTTTGAAGTAAAACAGAGACATTTTAAAGCAGATCTCAAGTTTAAGTGGCAACAATAATTTAAATGAAACAATAAAAACCAAATTACAATCAATAACCATTACCAAAATATAAATCATTTTCCCACAAGACCTTGTAGAATCCCATACTTCCACAAGTCCTTGTAGGAAACAATTTTCGACAACAATATGTATATATATCTCAAACATGATGCGTGGAATACTCCATGAATCAACACATTAAGTAATATCTAGCTCACACACGCCCACACAAATCTTCTCAAAGAGAT
>CM042187.1:23070184-23137723 GCA_023539305.1 Ilex asprella
AGATTGATCATGAAATTTGAGTTTTGGACAAATTGACTTTTGGGTCAAACTTAGTTTCAAATGTATTTAAGTTTGAGAAGGGTGGCTAAGGAATTTTGTAAATATTTTTAGGTCAAAATAAGGTTTTCAATGAATCCGGAAGGTTTAAAAACATTGAAATAGGTTATATGAGATATATATTAGAAGTATTCTAGAGTTAAGACCTATTTTGGAGAGAATTTGGATAGAAAGAAATTTGACACTATCTTAGTATTTTTTTCATAACTATCTCTTCTAAATTTCAATTGAGCTTATTTTTGGACAGTAGAAACTAGACTGCAAGGGCTACAAAATTTTATTTCATAAAAAATTCCTGAATTGGCTTTTAAATATGTAAAAATCGAGATGGAAGTCGGGGGTATGCTGTCAGATGCATCTGAACGGGAGAAACAAGCGTCTGAACGCACCAGGAAGAAATAGAACAATCTGTGTTGAGAGTTTCTTCCACTTTTGGCATTATACATACCTAAGGAATGACCCTTAGGCCTATCTTTAGAAATTGTTCATCCAAGAAAACCCTGAAAATCTTGAGAGAAAGAAAGAGAAGAGACACAGGGAGGATTCTTGCTTCTGGATTGATTCAAACACGCTAGGGTTATCTTCAATTATCAAACTAAAGGTAGGGGATTCTTCTCAGGTTATTTCATTGAGACTTAGGGTATAATTATGTATGTTTAAAATCTTCTAGATTATTATATGTTAAATAATCTTTCGTTCTTGGTTTCTTTAGATTAACATATTGTTCGTTCTTGATTCTTTTTGAGCATATGGTTTTCTACGAGATACGTGTCTTTTATCCAAGAAAAATTATTCTTGAATTTCCAAAACCCTTTTTCTTCCAAAATACATGTTCTATTGTAAAATTCATATGGATTCTTGATTTCTATATTCCTATTATTGACTAAATTCGGTTTTCAATCAACTACTTGTTCTTTCTCCAAAAAATTATGTTTTTTGGCAAAATCTTAGAATTTTGTATCAAAATTGTGAAGGTTTTATTGATATGATCTCTTGTATATTTTAATTCCTTTATTATTGTAGTATATTTAGAATTGTGCAATTGTGATACTTAAATTGTTAATGAAAATTGCGATTGATTAAGATTGTGGTTGTTGAGAAAGTTATGGTTTCATCTCTTGTATGGTTTGTTTTGATGGACATTGTCTTCGAGAGCTGTCATAGAGTGTTAGAGTTTAGTCTATCCTAATAGGGGTGAAATGGTTGCCTAACACTTTAGTGGATTGTTGTTTGCGAGAGCAATCCCTATTGTTCACGTAGATTCAAGGCTAAGGGATGATATACATTTCCTGGGAAGGATCCACCAATGCCATGGGAGACATTATACGCCCTTCGTAGAGTGGTTTGTGATGTGCCCTGTGGGAAATGATGGAGATTGTGTGGTTGTGATGGGTGAACGAGGTAAAATCATTGTGCAGATTCCTGAGAAACAACTAATATACATGAGAATGTGGATGAACCAATATACATGAGAATATGGGATGATGCTACTGAGTTATTAATTGATTATTTTGATTAGACGTGTTTATTCCTTTCATTGATTTATTGCATTTCGTACACTTGAGATCATTACAACTGTCACGATTTTACTTTCAAAAATTTACATATGTTATTTTTCAAAAGAGACTTGCCTTCTTTTTATTGTTTTAAAATCTTGTTGGGATTTGAGACGGATTTTCTACTGGCTTTTGCTCACCCCTTACAACACATTTATAGATTTTTGCAGAGAGAAGGATGTCAAATTAGATGAACAGGTCAACCTCGAGAGTGGAGATGGTCGGTATGAGGATCCTAAAGTGGATGCTTAGAGATGCTTCATCTTAGTCTAGATTATTTTATTCTAGAGATTTATATAAAACAATGTTTTAACTAGTTTTGATTATTCCGCTGCTAGATAATATTTGTTTTGAATTGTAAGTCAGAGAGGTTTTTGTAACGCCCCAAATACCACCCTTTACGGCTTTACATTCTAAAATCATTTACATCATGAGAGCACTAAATAAATCCATCAATAAGAAATTTTTCATTCATCATATATACAAGTAGCAAGATCATTCCAAAAGAATGAGCCCAGCTATGGCCACAATATCAAAAGAATATGTCAAACTATGACATTTACATCCTAAAGGAATTAAATTACACTTGCAGCAGAAAAACAAAAGAAAACTAGACTTCTAAATTCTCAAGTCTAGTACAAAAGGAGCTATGTCTCTACAGGTCCACCTCGGGGTCTAGATTCCCCTCGGGTGGTGCCTCCCAATGTGCTGGCTCATCAACTTTAATCTCCTCCTCGAGCACATAATCTGAAAATATGTAATTTATAGGGGATGAGCATGAAGCTCTGTAGCAAAATCTTTCCAAACTCCAACAAGGTTTAGAAAAATATATAAAAAGGCCGGTCTCATTTCACAAATAGCATATATAATCTTTGAAGTAAAATAGAGACATTTTACAACTGATCTCAAGTCTAAATAGCAATAATAATAGAAATGAACAATACCAACCAAGTTCCAATAAACATCTATTTCCAAAATATAAATCATTTCCCACACATGATATAATATTGTCCTTCAAGGCATGAGCATCCTTACAAGGAACCTCTCACCCTCAAGGTTTGGGTTTCTCAAGCATCCTTACAAGGAACCTCTTGAGAAAATCTCATATTGTCCTCTTTTGGCATGAGCATCCTTACAAGGAATCTCTCACCCTCAAGGTTTTGGGTTTCTAAAGCATCCTTACAAGGAACCTCTTGAGAAGATTACACATTGTCCTCTTTTGGCATGAGCATCCTTACAAGGAACCTCTCACCCTCAAGGTTTAGTTTCTCAAGCATCCTTATAAGGAATCTCTTGAGAATGAATGAGCATCCTTACAAGGAACCTCTCACTCATATTTGTCCATACAACCATACAAGCAATACATTACTCATTATTTTCTCAAATACCCAACAATTCCACAAGTCTCCGATTTAGAAGCAATTTCCAAAGTATTAACAAAATTTCCAAATTCATCATGTGACGATTTCAATGACTAAATATGAAACATACAAGAGATCACAACAACATCATTTGATTACTCAACACAGAGCTCTATAGTTTCGAAACCAATTATCAAGGAAAAATTTAAGAAGAAAATTCACCACTCCAAAAACTATGGTTTTGAAATACAAAAAGAGATTTCATGGGTATTCAACCCTAACTTTGTTAAAAAATTGTAATCTTTGCTCAAAAGACTAAGAGAGGATGATTTCATATCATATATATAACATTAAGAGCAAAACATACATATATACATAAGCCCTAACATCAATGTAAGAGAAAGAGAAGAAATCTCCTATCTTGTGTTCTTGGAAGCTAGGTTTTGATGGACTCCAAGGTACAAATCCCCTCAAAACTAGTGCTTTTCTCTTCCTTTCTTCCTCTCTAGGGTTTTCTAAGGTTAGGAGGGCCAAAATGGGGCTAAAGGAGGCGCCTCTAGGTATTTATAAGGCTAAAATGGACCCCAAATTGCGACAATAAACTGTCGGACCTCTTTCGGCCGTACCGGTACGTCTAACTCTCTGGACCAAAGTGTTCTGGAATACAGTACCGATACGGTTCAATACCGGTACGGATTTGTCCAATTTTGCCTTTTTCCTCCGTTTTTCATTTTCAATTCATCCTAAACCCTTCCAAAGTCAACTCAAAATTATACAACATACATTTGTACCCCAAATATAGTTGATAGAAGTTATTTTACAAGTTATGTCATATATTCACTAGCTAAACCGACTTTAACTATTATTTTTATAATATTAGTATTTCCTACGGTTATAACTCATGGGCTGCATTCCTACACCACTATATATATCACATTACTACACAATTTATGATTATATTACTTTAACATGTTGGGGTTTACAATTTTAAGGTTTTATTGGCTTTAGCATTTATTCTTTATTAGATGGATGAATGATTGGTTGTTCTAATGATTATTTTTAGTTGTTCTCAAAGGTGAATAGTTTGTAGATAGTAATGTCTTCCAGGGTGAATTTTGGGGTGTTACATATACACGTGGAGCAATAGACATTATACCTAGAGAGGGGTGAATAGATTTTTAAATTTTAGCCCAATTGATTACTAATAAAAATCTAAACTGCCACAATTGTCTCGTCTCACAAAGATATCGCAATTAAAGTGAGAACCCCATTAGTCACCATAACCCACTTTGCACATGACTATTGATTAAATTAATATTCAATTAATTCGTCTGTAATCAATCTCACATCGATCCCAAATCTCAAACCCAATTGCACAACTATGTGTGGATGAATATTTAAACAATCATTCCAGCAAACACATAGTGCACGTGTGTGCTAACAATCACAAGTGTATACAATAAACAATAAAAAATACAATTGATTTGTTGGCGTAGAAACCATCCTAAAAAAAAAATCACAGGGAACCTTCTTGGTTCACCAAAGCCTAATTCATTACTCTCTAAGTCAACTTACAATACCATGGTTAGATGCTCATTTTCTTGATATATCTCTATCAAAGGCCCTCCTTTGACGTCTACTATAGCTTCACTTGGATCTCCCCACTGCACGGTTCATCCAGGCCTCAAGCAATCATGGGCATGCCAATGATCTCTGGTATGCACACATCAATGGGTTTATCAAACCATCAAGATTTTCTTCTACTAGTTATGAGATTGTGTAGAATCTATAGTGATAGCCTTTTGGGTCTTAGGAATCTAGGTTGTGGTGGAAGATTTTAAGGTAGAAAGATGATTTTCTTTCTTAGAAATCTCATAAGAGACTTGAACTAGATGTGGGAAAGGATCTCCCTATTTATAGGTCAAGAATAAAGGTGATCTTAGTAAATAAGAAAACTTAGATTCGCGAATGACCACTCGATCAGTGAGAGGGCAGTGATAGGACAGTTGTCACTGGAATAAAAACACATTCCAATCCCAGCTAAGGTAAGCAGTGTTCAAGCAACCATGAGCACTACTCGAGTGAGCTTGTAGAGCGAGCACTATGCTACCTTCCGTAGCCTTTTCCCATTTCCTTTTCTTAGTTATAAAAAGATCGCTCTAGCGAAGGGAAAAGAGCATAGATCGGTCCCTAAAAGTTTTTAAGCATAAAACCAATCCAAATTTATCCTTTTGAGAGCTAAAGGGTGTTGCTCAAAAAGAGGGTTCGATTATGACTCAATCTATGTTTTCAAAACTCATAAATGGTTTAAAAGATATTTTCTTTTAAAAACACCTAAGACCATAGTCGAATTGCTTCCAATTCTATTTTCATCCTAATCAGCCTAAGTTAAAAATAACTTAGGGTTTATCTTAGGTGTCTAGGTCATTTCTTTGTTTTAAGCATAAACGTGCATATGGAGGTTGAATGATGTAGTTTTGACGCTTGATCTCTTCCCTTAAATGACGCTTTCAAATCTTGAACTTGATAGCATCATGACCATGGAATAGGTTGAGATTTATAATAGACTCCATGAAATTAACCAATTACAAATATGATCTAAGGTTTTCTTCACTAGGTGCAAAGCATATTATGGGCTTATTCTCGATGAAGAGGAACATGAGAAAGTGGGTAAGAGGCAACGAAAAAAGGTAGCACTATAAGAGTACTATCTGGGATAACCAACACCAAGACCCATCATGAAGACGAGATAATGAAGATCGACCTGGAAAATTTTTTAGGCCAAGCTACAAGTAACATAGTAGAATCGACAAGGAGATTTCGAGGCTCCCGTAGGGTAGGCAATGCAAATATATAAAGAATTTGCCATAAGACTGACACCCAAATAGGCTGCGGTTGTCGAAGGGTATTAGGATAGCCTAAGAGTGATAAAACGAACGGAGCCACTAGATGTTTAGTGGCATGTGGATCAACATCCAAAATTCCATCATTACCACCAGCCACCCCCTATGACATAGACTTAGAAAAGGCGATACTAGCATATTCAAGCAGAAATGCAAAGGTGGGAGAAGGAGCAAGAAAGACATGTTGAAGAAGAAAGGTCAATTTTTTACCAAAGGTGCATTGGGTTAGTGGTTATAAAACCAGAAGGTGGGCTATCGCAACCTCAACAATGCACATTGGTGCCGAGAAATCTACAGTTGGAAAGAATGGCAAATAAAAGGTAGAGACAGAACCTCAATCAAAAGAGGTAATCAAAGAGCACATGGTGCACAAGTTGATAGAATATCTGAGGTTACTCTGAACATCCCTTCAGAGACATGTAGAGGAGGAAAGAAAGATGACCCAAGTAGTAGTGAGGACAACGACAAGGCCAATGCCATCTAGTTTGGAACTCTAGGTCGATCGGTCTCCATCAAAACACTATATATGTTGCCAACCACTTCCAACTTGAAGAATCAGCTACCAAATTCGTTGAAAATATATGCCATGGAAACAGAGGTTGTTGTGTCTACCTTCGTAGATGAAACTCCTCTAGTTGATGGAAGTCAACTGGGGCAGCATGAGAAAATTGCCTCAATAGAAAGGTAGATGGAAGACTATCATAGGACATAGACAATCCCATTAATTGGTCTTTGAAAAACCTATTAGGCCAATGGCACAACACCTTAAGCCATTATACATTCAGGATCACCCAAAAGGTAGGCCTGTTATCGAATTTTAGTGGAAAAAGGCATAACCATTAACATCCTTCCAATTTTAATGATGAAGAATCTCAAAAATGGGAAGAAAAAAAATTCCTAATGACTTCATGGTAAGCAACTTCACTGGAGGATGGAACAAAACTAGGAGAGTCCTTCCAATTAAGTTGGTCGTAGGAAGTAAGGTCAGTGTAACACTGTTCTTCGTGGTGGACACGACAACCTCTTACAATGCACTCTTGGGCTGGGATTGGATTCACTTGAATTAATTTCCACTATACACCAGCAACTGGTATTATAGATCCAAGAGGAGATGGAGGTATTGGCGACTAACAATACCCTTTTTGTAGCAAACCTACATATAGTCGATGCTTGGCTATATGACGAGGGGATATGACCACTGAAGTTTTAGGGCCAAGAAATGTATGGAAGGCCCAAGGAGATCATCTTTCAAATGAACTTGAAGAGTTTAGAGGTCCAATAAGTGGAGGAAAAGGCTACTGACCAACAACCATGATAAGCTCGAATGAAGAGGAGATTATCGAAAAACTAGTAAATGATGGAAGTTTACACTAATGATCACAGGAAGCAGGCCTTGAAGGCATGCATTTCTAGAATCAAAGCATATTTAGCAGGAAAAAGTGTCGCAACATTGCAAATGGCCAGCATCTACTAAGGCGCAGTAAATATTGTGTATTGTGCGAAGGAAAAAGGTGAGACCCTTGCTTCACAGAAGTTCATTAAGTTTGATAAAATTGGCCACTTGGTTGAAGTTCAAGACCCATTACTGGAGTTTAATCTTGGAGGGCCAAAAAAAAATAAAGCCAAAGTTCGTCAGCAGAATGCTCAAACCAAACTTCCAAGCGCGACTCATTTAGCTACTAAGGGAGTATAGGAATTATTTTGCATAAAGCTACAAAGAGATCCTACCTTAGTTGAGCATTGGCTCCCTATCAAAAAATGATATATGCTGATAAAACAAGATCTGAGGCTAATGTCCACCGAAGGGACTTTGCTAGTGAAAGAAGTGATCGAGCAGCTCCACCAAGAAAAATGTGTCCACGTGGCACGACATGTCAAGTGGTTATCAATTATTATGCCTATAAAGAATTGGAAGCTTAACGCTGCTACCCAAAAAGATGAATATGTCATGTCAATGGTCAACCAACTAGTAGATGTTATTGCCAAGAACATCATGTTATTCATGGACAAGAATGCAAGATATCATCAAATTTTCATCGTCGAAGAGGATAAGCACAAGATCGCATTCAAATTCCTTAGATCAATAGAGAGTTTCAAATGGACGGTCATGTCATTCAGACTAAATACTGTGAGGTCAACATACTCGAGACAAATGAATATCATCTTTCATGACATGATTAACAAGGTTTTCAAGGCCTATATTGATGATGCCATAGTTAAAACACAAGTTGATCAACTTAAACGATGCCTTCAAAAGGATGCGGGTGCATCAACTCCTTGAAATGTGCATTTATTTGAAGAAACTATCAGAAACCTCCTAGGTTTCCTAGTGCATTAGAAAGAGATTGAGGTGGACAATAACAAGGGAAAGGCAATCATAGAAGTTTTAGACATTCTTGCCACTCCTCAAGTTGTAAGCAGCTGAAGACTTTAGGTAGGAATCACAACACGAGGAGGATTTTCACTAAATAAAATGGTACTTGGTGAGCCCACCAAGTCGTATACCAACCACAATGGGCAAGTCATTGTTATTGTATATTTTGACCACCCACGAGTCAATTGGGTGCTTATTTAAGTAGAATTTTGACTCTAGTCGAGCAACATTATATGTCAATCAAAAAGCTCTATTAGGCTTTGTACTTTGTATAACAAAAATTGAGAATATACTTGATCTCAGTTGTGGTGTATGTTATTACACGGACAGATATAAATAAATGCATGCTGAAAAGCCAATAATGAGAGATTGCATCAGTAAATGGCTATTGGCACTAATAGAATTTTCACTAGATTACTTGCCACAACATGTCGTCAAAGGCCAAGCCTTAGCTAACATTTTTCCAGACCATCCTTGTGTAGAAATTGGATAAGACACTCAAGATTCCCTTAGTCTGTCAAGAGTACTCATGGTGTCACTAATGCTATGAAAGTTAAAATTTGATGGGTTATGGATGTGAATGTCTGCTGAGGACGGGTCATCTTAATATCACCCCAAGACCATGCAACTCACTTCGCATTCAAGTTAGAATTTGAATGCACACAAAATTTAATTGAATTTGAAGCATTAATTATCAACTTAGAAGTCCTATTAGGAATCGGAGTGTCCACCATGGAAATAGCAAGCGACTGCAGTCATCCATCAAATTACGGGCAATTTTTAGTTCAAAAATCTGGAGTTGTTCCCGTTGCATTCAGTTGGCATGTCTCTTTTATTAAATTTTGACAATTTAATGTCAAGACCAGTCCCATGAGGACTAAACGGCCAAGAAAAAACTTTGGCACAACTAGGATCCAGTTTAAGGATTCCCCAGGGCATGGATGATAAACTAATAAAAGTCCAAAGGAGGGTGTTTCCATCTATTAAAGCCAGGGAATCAAGCTGGAAGATTTAGTTTTCAAAATTGAAGAAAAATATTAGAGATATGATATCATATAATTCCTTAGATACCCGAGGGGCGATGCTAAGTAGGCTACTAGAAATATGGCTACTAGCTACATCATGATGGACTGGGAATTGTATAAGAAAGGTGTACATGATGACCTGCTTCTAAGATGTGTCGATAAAGATGAGACCATGTTAATAATGGTCGAAATTCATGAATGCATATGCGGGACCCATCAGGCTAGCATAAAAAAAGTGATTGCTTATAAGAAGATACAACTATTAGTGGTTGAGTACCTTAATAGATTACATTGAGTATGTGGGAGAATGTTAGGCATGCCAATGCCACAATTCTATTCAAAGGGTGCCAACAATACAAATGCACCTAATAGTAAAGCCTTGGCCGTTTTGAGAATTTAATTGGGAAAATCTTCCCTCCATAGACAGACAACATTTCTTCATTATTTTTGCCACCGACTATTATACTAAGTGGGTTAAGGCTATTCCAATGAGGATAGTCAATTAGGCTAACGTTGTTCAAATGTTGAAGGAAAATATAGTACACCACTTTGGACTTCCCCAACACTTAGTGGCCGATCAAGGCACAGTCTTCGAAATGAGTGAGGTCAAGAGGTTTGCATAAGAATGCGGCTTTAGCATTATTCATTCCACCCCATATTGTACACAAGGAAGTGGCCAAGCAAAGTCTACTACCAAAACCATGAAGGAGATCATCACCAAAATGGTAGAAGAAAACCCAAGAGGTTAACATGATAGATTTTTTGAAGAATTATGAGCTTACTGGATGTCTAAACGATCAATTATTAGGGTTACACCACTCAAATTGACTAATGGACATGACCTAGTCTTACCTATCGAGATAATGGTGAAGTCTTTAAGGGTTTCTTTTCAACAAAATCTAAAACCTCCCGAGTATAACGTAGAAATGCTTATGGAACTCAAAGAATTAGATAAAGTTAGGCTAGGCACGTTGGATTGCTTCAATGTCCAGAAGCTTACAATCGCTTGGGCATACAACAAAAGGATTAAGGATAAAGCATTCAGAGTTGAAGACTTAGTTTGAAAAGCAAAATTTCCTTTTAGTTTAAACGACCAAAAGTTTGGCAAGTGGGTGCCAACTGCGAAGGTCGTTTGAAGTCTTTGAAATGAAGAAGTGATGTGCCTACCATTTGAAAGAACTAAATGGAGAGATGCTTAATCATTCTATTAATTAACATTTCCTAAAGGCCAGTAGGCCAATAGTCAAGGAAGCAGCAAAGCACAAAGAAAGCCAATAAACACAAACTACCATAGTGAGACACGTCTTAACACTTAGCTTTTGCACCAATAAAAAGCAAAAGTAAACAAAAGGACAAGAAATAAATAAAGTTTCAATTTATTCATAAAGAATTGTATAATTTTTGTTGATACAATGGGTGAATAAAATAAAGCAATATTCTAGACCAGTATACACCATTTTGAAGGATGCACCTCCCAATTTGAGGATGTTCGTCCCAATTTGAGGATGTCAACGTGATTATTGTAGAAAAAGAAAGGAGCAAGAAAAAGCTTTGAACTCAAGAGGAAAATTCAAGAAAAAAGTATGATGACAATTAAGTTTCAAGAGTTCACCTCTATCATGGAACCCCCCCCATCTCTCAATTCCATTTCAACTGAGATATACACCACTTCCACTCTCCTCATCATGATGATAGAAATTCGAATGAGGGAACTTGTGTAAGAGGATCATTAAAGGCATCGAAAACCAAATTCAAAGCCTACTCTAACTCCTCCAAATCAGGCATAGGCGTTCGACATACAATACGACCTATATAAATCTTGTTCCCACATGACCAAATGGAGCTAATATAGGTTATGTAATGAGGTACTTATCTTTCAGAAAGACATGAGATATATTGGTAAAACCAACTACTTATGCTAAGAAAGAAAGTAAGAGGAACAAAAAGGCTTTAGACTAAAGAAGAAAGGGTATGGTGATCATGGAAATCACTTTCCTGTTCTCACTCTTTTGTATCAAGAGGTTTTGAGGGTTTGCCAAGTACGTGAAACATTAGGAAGGATTTGGTTTGCACAGAACTCATGAAATACTAAGAGGTTTATATAGGCCAAGGAATATCATAGTACATTAATCGCCACACTGCAAAAACTGCCAATCATTTATGGCATGGAAAGGGAAATATCGTCATTCATTACATAAAGAGTGGTTATATTCATCCACAAAATCCAAATGATGGATGTGTTGCTAAATGGTATTAATTTCCAGTTAAATCATAGTCGAGTCAAAAAAAACGTGCAAAATGAAAAGACAGATAAAATAAAGGGACAATACAAGCGAAAAACAAAAAAGGTTAACTTTATTTATTACTCTTCAAAAGGTCGTACAAGATTGCTAAAATTGGCCTCCAAATGAAACAAGGAGTCATTAATGACCTCAACTTCGGCCATGGCAGAGTTAGCTCGGTCGAAATAGTCATTAATATGGGTCATAGCGTCGCAGCAGCCTTTAGGTGTGCAAATTGTTCATCAAAGGAAGTGGCCTACTCCAACAAGGCCACACGACAGATTTCAAGATCTATGATTTTACGATTCATTGAGGCAAGTTGTCCATGGAGTAACTTGCATTGACTGGAGAGCTTGTTGAATTGTAAACCCCCATATGTTTAAAAGTGATGTAACGATAGATTGATTAGTATTTAAATATATATAATGGTGTAAAAAAAATGAAATGAAACCCATGAGTTATAACTACTAATATTGTAAAATAGTAGTTAAAGTCGGTTCAGCTAGTGAATATATGGCATAACTTATAAAAGAGCTTCTATCAACTATATTTGAGGTACCAATGTATGTTGTGTAAGTTTGGGTTGGCTTTGGAAAGGTTTAGGATGGATTGGAAATGAAAAACAAAGGAAAAGGGCAAAACTGGGCAAAACTGTACCAGTACTGTGTACCGGTACAGAACCATACCAGTATTGTGTACCGGTACACTTTGGTCTAGAGAGTTCGACGTACCGGTACGGCCGAAAGACGTCTGACTGTTTAATTTCGCAATTTGGGGTCCATTTTTAGCCTTATAAATACGTTATATCGCCTCCTTTGGCTCTATTTTGGCCTCTCCAACCTTAGAAACCCTAAGAGAGAAAGAAAGAAAGAAACACTTGCTTTGAAGGGAGTTATACCTTGGAGTCCATCAAACCTAACTTTTCAAGAACAAAAGGTAGGGATTTCCTTTCATTCGCTTACATTGAGGCTAGGGTTATTTTATATGTATGTTTTTTACTCTTAATAGTATGTATTTGTTATGGGTTCTTGGTTCTCTAGCAATTATTAACATGTTCTACACAAAGTAGGGTTGAATACCCATGAAATCCTTTCTCTTGCTTTAAAACCCTAGTTTTTGGAGAGTGATGAATGTTCTTCTTAAATTCTTCCTTTACTATTGATTTAGAAACCATAGTACTTTGTGTTGAGTAGTACAATGATATTGTTGTGATCTCTTACAATTTTCTTAGTTGGTTATTGAAAATGTCACATACTTAAATTGGGGATTTTTGGGATATGCTAGTAAATGGAGGAAATGGGTTTGGCATTGTATCTCTTATGAATGTGGGATGACCATGAGTGGCCTTTGACTAGATATCGTAGGGTGGTTAGATGTTGTGCTTCCTCCGTGTGGGTTGGCCTTTTTCCTACCACTCGTAGTGGGGTTGGTGCCTTGCGAGGACCAAACTATTATTCGCTCACGGGTGTCATGTATGGGAATTAGTATACTATGTCTGGGTTGGATTCATTATTTCTGGTGCATTGGTATGGGACAATGTAGTCGGTAGACGCCCTTCCCAAAGTTTGACATCCTTGCGAGGATTTGTGTGTGTGTGGACTTAGATATTACTCAATGTGTCGATCATGTAGATTTCCTTACATCATAGTGGAGATACATGTTTATAATGTTGATATGAAGGTAGTTGTTGGTAGTTTTTCATTCTACCAGATACGGTTTCTACAAGAATTTTGGGAAGTATGGGATTCCGCAAGAACTTGTGAGAAACGGTTTATGGTGGAATGTATTATTAATTGTGTATTGATTTCATTTATTCCTTAAATTACCGTTGTTATCTAAACTTGAGATCTATTTTAGAAATGCCCCTGTTTTCTTTAAAAAACTATATTTTATTTGTGAAATGAGACCGACCGTTCTTATAAGTTTTTTCGAAACCTTGTTTGGGTTTAGAAGGATTTTTCTACAGAGCTTCGTGCTCATCCCCTCCAGTTAAACATTTTTCATATCATGTACCAGAGGAGGAGCTTGGTGTTCACGAGCCGGGCCATGGAGAGGCTTCCTCAGAGAGATACTTGGATCCCGAGTGGGACATCTAGAGATGTAGTTTATTTTTGTGCTATACTAGAGAATGTATTTACGACTATGTATAATTTAGTATTTTGTTTATTACGCTGCTAAGTTTAAGTGTAATTCTTTTGGAATGTAAATGTCATGGCTTGGCCTATTCTTTTGGAATGATAGTCTGGATATGATACATGGTGAATGAAAGTTTATTTTATGATGGATAAATGGACCAGGTGTGGTCAATAGCTATGCATATATGGACCCTATGCGGTCAATTGTAGGATAATTGTACAGGTTGCGTTTTGGGTAGGGCTCCCCGTATAAAGGAGACTTTGCCCGAATTTTATTAAAATATCAATGGTTGATGAATGAAACTTTCTTATTTATGAAGTTATTCAGTGCTCTCATGAAGCGAATGGTGTTTAGAATGTAATGCCGTCCAAAGGGATTTTTGGGGCGTTACATGAATTGGCCCACTTTAGACTTCTAGCCTACTAGCATTTCTCGTTGGTCTTTAACACTAGTGTGGCAGACTTCTCATTTCTAATACAATGGCTCGACCTCTTACAAAAGTCCATGAAACTCATCAGCAAGTTAGGCTAGAGCCTAGCGGTATTCGTCCATAAGCAAACAAGATTCCAAAAGAAGAAGAACTACTTGAAGGCAAGAATCAATAAGATTTGGCTCTTTGCATGACCTTGGAAGTGGGTTAATCAAGGAATTACCAAGCATAGAAAAGGGTATCATTTTTGTAAATTAGTCGATTATCGAGGTCGTCTCCTCAAAGTAAAATGAATGGTTCAAGAGGTGATGGTCAAAGAAAATAAAAAACTTGAATTTTGAGAGTTTGTTGGAAGAAATTGATTACTTTAAGAAATAACAATTAAAAAAGAACCGGTTGATCAATGGAGATCCCCTCATTGTGAATAGGCATTTTGATTCAAACCCTATAACTCACTCAAGATTATGGTAAAATTCACTCAAGCAATAAATATTCATTTAACACCCAAAAAATAAATGACAAATGTGTATTTAGGACAAATAAATTAATTAAAAGGAAATTACTTCAATTGTAGTGATTACAAAATTACCTGTGCCAAGTCTTAGTTGTTAACGACTAAGCAAGAAGATGTACAATTCGATAGCATCTTTAATTTAAATCATTCAATTAACCCAAATAAATTGACAGTAGAAAAGCCCTAGTTTTGAGTCAAACCCCCCAATTCACAAATGAGACTACTTCATCCGATCAAACCGGTAAACGACGAAAGCAATTAAAGAAAGCATTATTGTAAATGAAAGGAAAAAGACAAGAATTGCGATTACAATAAAAGTAAATACCTTGTATTAAAATTGCAATGAATGTAAATCACTTGCAAAAAAGAAACCAAAAAATACCTTGTATTAAAATTGCAATGAATGTAAATCACTTGCAAAAAAGAAACCAAAAGTAATTGTGGTGCAAGAATGTAACAACTGAATTAAAACAAAAATTGTAAAGTAAAACAAAGGACAAAGCTTAAAAGAAGAGGAACATCTAAAACCCTAGGAAAGAGAAAAGAAAATATGGTGAATTGAACGATGGAATGGAGTTCTCTCTCTCTCTCTCTTGCATGATTTGGGGATTTATAGGGGATTTCCTGCTAATTTTTCTCTTTTTAGTCCACCAATCATGGCCCTTGAAATAAACCAGCTGATTGCCTTCCTTAGGAGTCTTAATTGCTGAAATACAATAACCTATCGTTAGGATTGTTCACTATTTTCCTCCTACTGGTTGCCTTACTCTCCTTCTGGTAGAACAATTTTGTATCTTCAACCTATCAGTATAATAGCTCTCTATTTTGAACCACCGGTAGGATTGAACTTCTACAGGTAGAACCAACTCCTAGCCTTCCTTGTATTGGTAGAAGACCTACTGGTAGAAATGTTCTTTTCCCAATTCTGCTTGTTGCGGCCTTGGCTTCACTTCTGGACCTCTTAGTTCATCTTCCAAGTCCTCATGACATTGAAACGCATGCAATTCCACATTTTTACATCAATTCAACTTCAAACACACAAATTCGCCATAAAATACAAATCTCAACTAAAACAAAGAAATTAAGTGACTAGCATGACCGAGATGAATGATTATGAGGCCTATAATATGCAATATTATGCTCTCATCACTCTTCTAGCATTACTAAGATGAATAATTAAGGGTAAAATTGACACACACTTAGTGTGTATTACAACAAGTTGTGGTGTGAGCTTAAGAACAAATAAATAAAAACTTAAAATAAACTTTGATTGCAACAAATAAAATAGGTACTCTTTAGTTCGGGGATCCAACATGCATTTCATTGCTTGAAATTATGATAGTGCCACCTTATACCAATTATCTCCCGTGTCAACAAAAAGTTAACTGACATGTCTGTTGTATTTTTTGAACCATACCATAACAACCATTAGGTTAGCCGGAAGGTCTATGTACCATACAATAACCAACTAACCCTAGTAAACTCAAAGTTGAACCATTCAAAAGGTTTATTATGGCTAATTGATCGGCAGGTCTATGATTCAATGAAGATGAAGTTTTGATTTATGCATTGAATCAAAAGTATTGACTATGGCAAGACTTAACCCGTCTATAACCAATCTCCCAACCGTTACATAAATCTCAACCACATGCATCATTTTATCATGCATCAAATACATAATAAAGTAAAGATGAAATGGTAATAAATAGTAAACCTAGCTCGGTACTCGTAACCATGAGCATAACCCTAGTTATATGTAGTAATACATAATACCAAACATAAATGAAAACTATCCACCATTTAAGGGACGTACAAACATTAAAGTATAAATAAAACATCGGCACTTCCATTATGCAAACAATGTTACACAAATCTTCACCCTTCACCAAAGAGTAAAAGAAAGACTACTCACTCTTCATTTCTATAGTCAAGCAAGAAGAGCAAGAAAATTCCATCCCTCCTAGTGAGGTATATGTCTTCAAAATCAGAAAAAAAAATAACCAATCCTTCCCTGAGGATTAGCTTAAACATCCCCATTTTTCATTACCGAACTAAGGTGGAAAAGTTAGAGGTTCAATCCTCCCAATAGAAACGGAGAACAAGAAATGTAGAAGAGAGAATTTGACTTAGCAGAGTTTATGGTAGGGTAATTTCCTCCTAGAGCTTTTCCTGCCAAAAGTGGAATAGAACTTGTCCAAAAATGCCTCCCAAACATGCCTATTTATAGGCCTTTCAAGCTACTCTAATTCAGTTTAAGTGAACTGACCAATAGGAGCACTTGTTACAACATCCAACCAATGGAAGAAAAGCTTTGAAGTTAAGGCAGTTAAGGGTACCGTCCGGACGATGCCCATTCTATGGATTTTTTGCTTTGGTTTTCGTCATTGCTTTTTCAGTCCTCTGCCATAGTTGGGATGGTGGTTGTACCATCCGGATGGTACAAAGTAGCAGAATTCTTTTTTGTTCTTCTCTGTACTTTAGCCATTCAATTCTTCATAATCTCATACAAGACCCTAAAAATAAAGTTTTCACACATTAGGTATAATACTATTTAAGTCAAACACTTTAGGTCAACTAATGCACATAAGTAACCCTAAACCCTAATTCACTAATGTACTTTCCAGGGTTAACCAATTATCTTAGGTCTTTAGGTCATTACTCTGTCCTAAACAAGAAGGTGCATACGAAGTGCTTTTAATATAGCTTTGACACATGATCTTGTCCCTCCAAGTAATGTTTTCGGATCTTCATTATTGTGCTTCATGACCCTGGAATACGTCTTGATTTACAATAGACTCTATGAAATTAGCGAATTACAAACCATAATCTAACAACACTAAATGTACTAAGAAAATTACCAAACGAACATGGAGAGGTCAAGCTAATTTATGTTGTAAAACTCTAGAAACATAGTTAAAATAAAACTTCACCCTATGGTCTCAATGACCATATCTCACTAGCATTTTTCCTTTATGGTTTAGAGTATTAGTTATGTTTATAGAAACTGTAAAATCTAGTTGTATTTATTTCTTAGTGTAATCAAATGAAAATATCTAGTTTTGTATATGCTATAGGACATGGACTATAGCTGCATAAGAAGGTTGTGATCACTTAGTTTTCTTGCTTCCAAATAATCTAAAAAAAAATTAGATGATGGAAACATGTTTATATGTTTGAGATGTTTTGTAACTAGATAATTGGTGATTGTGAGTTCGAGAGCTATCTCAAAAGGTGGCATGTCATCTCAAGTCACCTTCGATTCATTTTTAATATATTCTAATCCATTGTAAATCTTATGGACTAACAAACATGAAATCATATACATGCATTTAGTTATTTCATGAATGAATTTTAAATAAAAATATTTTGGCATGATGTATACTAGGTGCAAAGGTGACTTCATCTGTTGTGGCTCCACCTAGAGGTTGAAAGAGACATTAATGGGTTGTTGAGTTGTTGAGGTGAGTGTACTAGTTCATGTGATTGAAAATAGAAGGAGTATGCATATTTGCTACTGATGTAGGATTGTATTGATCATTGACTTGTGATGACGTCATGGCTATGATACGCAGCCTTACTGACAGATATAGCCTTATAGGCAAATATGTAACCTTAATGGTGAATATAGGCTTAAAAGAAGGCATATAGCCTTAATGGTGGAGATAGCACTAATGGTATATATGACCTTAGTGGAGGGTATGGCTTTGGTGGTAGCTATAGGCTTAGTAACGGATATAGCCTTAGTGGTGGATACGATGCCTTAAAGGTAGATATGTAGCCTTAGTGGTGGGTATGGCCTTAATGGCAGATATATGTGCATATTCATACATTTTGGCTTCTGTGGTGCTTTTTTCGTTATCCTATAGGCATGATATTGACATTTGATTGTTGGGTATAGACAATTAAGGGAAAAGATTCGAGTTTGGATCTTGATTGTATCATATTGTGTATATCTCAAACATGTATATATTTAGGGTTTTGAAAGCTCGAAGTTTTAGGTTGGAGGTAGATAGTCTGTATAGATGATATGTTTTTATGCGTAAGTTTTATTTCTGGTTTGCTCCACCTAGCTAGGGCTTGTACATTGAATTATATTATGTTCATGCAGAGGGCAAATAGGGTTAGGTTGAAAGAGGAATGATGTCCACTCTATCAGGGAGGCAAAAATACTAGGGCAGGTGTGATAGTTTGATATCAAAGCCTAGGTTGATTAGGTTTTGTGGAATTAAGTCTAGACCAACAATGTACAATGTAGGATGTTAGTCAATGTGAGTTAGGCTTAAAAGGATGATATCATACATCTATATATATTTGTTTGTATTAATTTGAAACTCCATAACAGAGTGATTAATGGATCCTCTAGTGAATCAAGATCAAGTTGAAGGGGGACGGTTCTTATGGCCCTACTATGGCTGAGGAAGGTGATAGGCAATGACATGAGGGTGGAAATGGTGAACATAATCAACCAAATATGATCTAGAGAGCATTTGATGTGGTGGTTCAAATGGCAGCAACAACAAATCGACTCATTGGGTTGCAAACGAAATGCAGGTAGTTTCTAATTAACCCTCATTATTATGTGAATTAAGATCATTACATAAATGAATTTTGTTCGTTAAAACGATTAAAACTGTAAATTAGGGTTTGTGCGTAATTAGGGTTTTATGTGTGTAATGTCTGGAATTTCAAGGTTCTTGTGCAGAATTGTTGTAAATTGTGAGGAGTAATCTGTCAAAGCTTGAATCAACATGGGAAGCAAGTGTAATATCAACCAAGAGTCTATAAGAACACTGTGGAAGTTACCACCACAAACCAGCAAACCAGCACCGTCCGGACGATGCTGGTGGCATCCGGACAGTTGCTCTAGGTGGTTTATCATTATCTTCCACCCCCAGCTTCACCTTTTGCCTATAAATAGGACTTCTCATCTTCTTCAACCAGAACCAAGATAGCTTGGGAGAGAAAGGGAGTTCCGAGAAGAATTCAAGGGAGAGAAAAAGAGAGAAAGCCACATAAAAATTCAAGAGTCCAAAGGAGGATCTTGTCCGACCTACTCTCCAACCAGAAATCTATTATTTCTACATTTCTTTTATGCCTTTTTACTTGGAGAATTGAACTTCCTCCACCTTTGTGTCATAACCCATATTAAGGGTAGTTGTATTTTAATTATTCCTTGGGAAAGGAGTGTTTGAATTTTATTTAATATTGTAATAAAACTATCTCGCACATGTTGCTTGTTTATAGCAACGAAGTATGAGTAGTTTACTTATACTATGACACCCCAAAATCCGGGGGTCCGTTGATAACCCATCAACCCATGAAAATACCCTTGAATGTCGTATAACCCGACAGCATGTAATAGCATCCCCTAACTGGGATCATAACCTACAATTGTACTCCAAGTTCAATTATTCATTGGTACCAATCAAGGTCCAATATACCATGATTCATACTCCATTATGGTCCATTTACATCATTGGAGGGAAGGAAAACATAGGCCAAAAGCATGGAAAAACAGTTTAAAATTTTTTGACTTTTAGAAAGCGTACCGGTACGCATATCGGTACAGTTTGTCCAAAATCTCCTGTTTGGCATGTTTTCCATTTCAAATATATTCTAAACCCTTCCACATCCATCCAATACATGTGTAACAACACATCCAACATAAAACTTGCTACACATAAGTTCTATTACATACAAATTTATTTGATTACATGTCAAAAAACCAAATATTCACAATAATTTTACAAAACCCAAAATAAAGCCACATTCCAGCTTTCTTCATTCTTGAGGCCCAAAATGAGAGTCATCCACCGTGTATAGATACAACATTTAAGGGTAAACATATAATTTTACAAAACCTAAAATATTTTTCCCATTAAGGGTAAACCACGCTTAATAAGTTATCTCCTACAGAGGCTACTCCCCAACCTAAATGCATATGAAATGTACACATACAACATTTAATAACTCATACATCTCAAGAAAGAATATGCATCCAATGTTAGAATCAATCATGTCATGCCATGAAATGAGATGAGACTCACTCAAGCATCTCAACCCTAGCCCTTTCCAGCTCTCCAACACATACTAGTGCCAATGTGTATTAATCTATCATCGATGTGGCACATCAAATGACATTTTTCAATCTAGGGTCTTTCATGGGATGGGTATTGATGGATTTACACCAACGGCACCCAACGGACACAGAATTTATGGACTTCTACCAATAGTTCTACGTACACCGACACACTTTATGGACTCATACCAACGGAGTGCGTATCCAACTCATTGGGCCTTGCACCCGAGGGATCTTCTAGCTAACCCCAACCCTCTTTACCATGCAAACTGTGCAACTCGGCCAAGTTCTCAACCCACCTTACTCGAGCCCACCCGTCATCCATCAAGTGTGGTGTTCACGCTAACCATGCACACACACTCATAATTTATGATGTTCTCGTGCATATGCAATATAATATCTCATTGCAACAATAATGCAATGCTCGATATGCTATAAATGTCATATGAACTATTCCAACTCATTTCACAATCTCATGATGAATTTTATCATAAGCATATAATTCTTATAATTCTTCACGATGTCAATATATAAACATGCACATATCAACATTTTATCTAGAACAACATCCAAGCATGTTATCACAAAATCAAGCAATAACACACTTCATTTCCAAGACATTATGTAAACACATAGCATGCCCATAATTCACATAACTCAAGAATTTACATTAAGCAATTTTTACATGACCAATTTAAGATAGAGTTTATTCTACCCATTTTTCATACCCATTTTACCAAAATTGCATCAATAGGAAAGTCATATATATTCTCCCCTTTCCGTAATAACATTCTAGGTTGTAAATAAACCTAAGTAGGACGAAACCTTACCTCTTGAAGCGTAAAACGACCTTGAGAAACTTCAAGAACTCGATTCAAGTGAGAATCCTCACTTTCCCAAAAATCCCGTTATTGGAATCTCGCCCAAACCCGACCTCGTTGATGTGGTTTTGTAGCTCTCGATGAGGAGAATAATTTTTGTTCTTGGCCCGAGTGGATTCAAGCTCCCAATCTCCGTCGATCGTAGAGAGAATGTGGAGAACTCAAGCTTCTTCGCTCTCTTCTTGCTCTCTCTTTCTATTGGCTAAAGAATGGGGAGAAAACCAGATTTTCTCCCCTATTTATATTTTTCAAATGCTTGGCCTATAATTTGCCACACATCTCTCTTTTTTCGGTTCCGTTTTCGTCCCAAAACGATTAAATTTCGCTCCAATTCAAGGTCAAACTATTTTTATTTTCACTTGCCTTCAATTATTTCCCAAATTTCATAATTTTATTAAAAAAAATCATTTTTGGGTTGCTCGAAGCCCGATTGCCTCGTAAAACGCAAAAAAACTGACTATCTCAAAATTCAACAAAATTTGACAGTGTAACTAGATTTCGAGAGACGAATCCAACGGTGAGGTTCGTGTCGTGATCCGAGATCTAGAAAATTTTAGGTTTACAACCTATAACGTAGTGACGATTTACCGTTTTACCCTTTATTCATACAAGTTCAAATTTACTTGGGTTTTTACATTCTTCCCCCCTTAAAAGAATTGTGTCCCTGATATTCATACACACATATACACTTAGCCACATGCATATGCAACAAGTAATCTTATACTTATAATTGTAAACATGTACCTCCATCCTCGAACAAGAATGGATAACTAGTACAAATGGTTTCCTCACGCTCCCATGTCACCGCCTTCACACTTCGGTGCTGCCACAATACCTTCACTAGCCTAATGGTTTTGCCTCGCAAAACCTGCTCCCGGCTATCCATGATATGCATCGGTCCCTCCTCGAAGGTCCCAACCGCATAAACTATCAGCTCACCCTAATCCACTATATGTGTCGATCTGGAGTATACTTCTGGAGCATAGCGACATGGAACACTGCGTGAACACCAAAAAAATTCGTCGGTAATGCCAACCTATAAGACACTGTACCCACCCTCTCGAGTACCTCGAAGGGCCCGAGAAACCTCGGCGACAATTTTCCTTGTTTTTCAAATCAGACCACTCCCCTCTTAGCAGTCACATTCAAGAAGATGTGATCTGCCACATCAAACTCCAAAGGTTGTCACCGTTTATCGGCATAACTCTTCTGCCTGCTTTGAGCTGTAAGAAGATGCTTTCGTATCACGTCTACCCTCGTTGAGGTGTCACTAATTAAGTCTGGACCCATAGAAGGTCTTTCTCCTACCTCCGTCCAACAAACCAGAGAACGACAAGGCCTCCCATAAAATGCCTTATAGGGTGTCATCTGTATGCTCGGTTGATAACAGCTATTGTAGGAGAATTTCACTAAGGGTAAATAATTTTCCTAGCTATCCTCAAGCTCTAGGACGCATGCCCGTAGCATGTCCTCTAAAACCTGAATGGTCTTCTCAGACTAACCGTTCGTTTAGGGATGAAAAGTCATACTCATCATCACTTGTGTCCCCATGGCCGGTAGAAATCTCTCCAAAAAGTGAGTCGTAAACCTAGGGTCTCGATCCGATACTATAGATACAGACACCCCATGCAACTGAACTATCTCCGTATATATAATCTACAGAATTCCTCCAGTGTGAATGTCATCCGCACGGCCAAAAAGTATGCCAACTTGGTAAACCAGTCCACTATCACCCACACTGCGTCATGCCCTCACGATGTTTATGGCAAGTGGGTCATAAAATCTATCGTGACATGCTCTCACTTCCACTATGCCACCTCCAAAGGCCAGGGCAACCCCGTCGGTCTCTGGTGGTCAACTTTGACCTGCAGTCACGTGAGACATCTACTGACAAAGTCTCCAACATGCTTTTTCATCCCACTCCAATAGTATTGGCAATGGAGATCATGATACATCTCCGTGTCGCCTAGATGAACTGCAAAACGAGAGCAATGGAATTCCTTGAGGATCTCCTCTCTCAAACCCAGAGACTGAGGAACCACAACCCTTCCCATATACCGAGACTACCATCCTTATGAAAGGTCTAACCCTTGTCACCTATACCTGATCGTACTCAGTCCCTAAAGGAGAGTACCTCTGTGTCCTATCCTTGGGACTTTATGACTCTGCTCAGTAGGGACGGCATAGCCACCAAAGTGCCCTAAGTCTATCCCCTTTAGTGTAGCCCGAACTGTCCCACAGTCTCGAGCATCTGCCACTCCCGGTAAGCCACACTAGCTAAGATTATCCGTGACTTCCGGTTGAGTGCATCAGTCACCACATTTGCCTTACCAGGGTGGTAATACAAAGTGAAGTCTTAGTCCTCTAGATACTCCATTCACCTACGTTGTCTCATGTTGAGGTCCTGTTATGTAAAGATATATTTAGACTTTTGTGGTCTAAAAATACCTCAAATTGCTCACTATACAAATAGTGGCACCAAGCCTTCAAGGCAAAGACAATGGCTGCCAACTCCATGTCATGCGTGGGATAGTTTTGCTCGTGGTTCTCTAACTGTCGAGAACCATAAGCCACCACTCTCCCGAACTGTATCAAAACACAACCAAGTCCGTCCTTCAAGGCATCACAATACATTGTGTACCTCAACCCTCTTTCTGGAACAATCAAAATAGGAGCTAAAGTAAGCATCCTCTTTAACTCCTGGAATGCCTTCTCACACGAATCATTCCACTCAAACTTGACCTCCTTCCGGGTCAATCTCGTCATTGGTGCAGTTAGTCGGGAGAAGCCCTCGATGAACCTCCGATAGTATCCTGCCAACCTCAAGAAACTGTGTATCTCGAAGACTGATTTTGACCTCTCCTAACTCATAAATGCCTCAACCTTCTCTAGGTCAACCGATACACCCGAAGCCGACACCACGTGTCCCAAAAATTTTATCTCTATAAGCTAAAATTCACATTTACTAAACTTACATATAATTGATGGTCCCTCAAGGTTTGAAGGATAATCCTCAAATGAACCTCAAGCTCCTCCTCAGACTTGGAGTAAATCAGGATGTCGTCAACAAACACCACGACGAACTGGTCCAAATAGGGTAAGAACACCTCATGCATGAGGTCCATGAATGTTGTCGGGGCATTCATTAACCCAAATGGCATCAATGTGAACTCGAAATGCCCATACCATGTTCTAATAGTCATCTTAGGGATATGTCTCCCTAATCCTCAACTGATGGCAGTCTGTGCAGAGATCTTTCTTGGACTATACCCTCGCTCCCCTCAGCTAATCAAACAGATCATCAATCCTCGACAAAGGGTACCTATTCTTTATGGTTACCCAGTTCAACTACTGATAGTCTATACATAGCCAAAGAGTATTATCTTTCTTCTTGACAAACATTGTCAGAGCACCCCTAAGGTGAAGTGCTCGGTCTAATGAAGCCGTTGTCCAACAATTCTTTCAATTGGACCTTGAGTTCTTGCAAATCAGCTGGTGTTATCCTATATGGAGTCAAAAAAATGGGCAATGTACCTGGATACAACTCAACGCTGAAGTCCATATCCCTATGGGGAGGTAAACCCAATAGTTCTTCGAAAAAAAAACGTCTTCATACTCACAGACAACCCGAGGTAGACCCAACTTCTGTCTCACCTAGTCTTCCAGAATGAGGCTCGCAAGCCAACCCATTAACTACGCGTGCCATCTAGAATCAAACACGGCTTGGGGCAAGGTGTCATGCTTTTCCCCCTGAAACTTAAAATAAACACCATTTGACGTGCAAGTAGTGACTCTCTTTCCATCACAATCAATGACAACTCGATGTGCCGCCAACCAGTCCATCTTAAGGATGGCATCGAATTCCGAGATATTCATGGCCTTAAGGTCCATAGTGAGTAGAACCCCCAAGATATCTAACTCACAACTCTGACATATCTAATCAACACACAACCTAGATCCTAGGGGTGAATTCACATACAACAGCTCTTCTAAGGTATCAACCTCTAAGCCCAAATTTTTAACACATGATGCAAAAATGAATGAATGTGATGCACCCGAGTCAAATAGCACCCTAGCCCATAAGCGAGAGAGTAAAAATTACCCTGGATGACTAACTGATCCACTAGCTCAGTTTGAGGTGTGATGGCGTAGACACGCCATTGGGTCCCCGAAGTCCTGGGCTGCATGCCCTGTCCTCGGTCTCGACCCATGCCCTAGCCTATCTGGCCTGACTGTGGAGTCCCCGCTCGAAAGGTGGTAGGGGCCTAAGTAGCGCCCAAAAATTGGTGATGGCTCCCCTGATGATTGGGACTGAGAAGCCCATAACTTTGGGATTCCTGCCTCAAAGGACAATCCCGCTTCAAGTGGCCCGATTCGTGGCAATGGAAACAAGTCTTCTGGCCTGTCTGGTACGTAGTCTTGAAGTTTCCCCCATCTTAGGAGGATAGACCTTGTCCTTGGCCTTGAGAGCCTCGGCTCTGTCCCTGTAGTCCCTATGGAGTAGAAGTCCTCTATTTCTTCCCCGAACTAAAAGAAAAGGATTGACCCTCCTTCTTTTTGTCCTTAGCACCAACCTCCCATATGCATCGTGTGTCCTCAACTTCTATCTCAATGCCCATAGTTGTTGCAACCATTGAGTCTAAGTCTTGTAGGCGGAGGCCCACAATCTTCCCCCAGATGGATAATTTCAAACCATCCTCAAACTTTCTTACTTTGGTCATATATGTTGCCACGTAGTCGTCGACGAAATGGGCTAGCTCAGTGAACTTAGCCATGTATTCCATCAAAGCCATTGTGTCTTGCTTCAAGTCTAGGAAATATCAGGCCTTTGCATGTCGAATGGTTGTTGGGAAGTACTTGTCCATGAAGAGCTCTCGAAACTCTTCCCATGTCATAACCTTTAAGTTCTTTGAGGCCGTTATCCAGTCCCACCACAACTGGGCTTCTCCCTCTAGCTGGAATATGGCTAGTCTCACCTTAGTGGCATATGAGGCAACTTCCATTGCCCCTCAGATCTTACTGACTTGTCAAAACCAATGGTCTGCCACCATCAGATCCGGCCTTCCCTTAAAAACTAGAGGTTTGTGTGCTTTAAACTGTTGGAGGTTACTCGTCCCTCCTTAGTTTGCACTGACGCTAGCTTGTGCAATGGTAGCCGTCATCATGCCCATGGTTTCCGTAAAAGTTTGTTGGTCGAAGGCCAGTGATGGTTGATTATTGTTCCGCCCACCACCTCGGTGTCCTCTCTTTCTACTTACCATCTACACACATGTTAAATATTAATGGCACACCAACTTAGTGTCTCGAGATAGGGATCAACATTAAAAAATTGAGAATCCTCTCATTGTCTCACTAGTAGGGCGTATGCCATCCACTAGTAGGCATCTAAACCCTAAACCATCCCGTTCATCCCTTTTTTTCGAAATCCAAGGTTATGTTTTCTAATCCTAGTGTTTCTCTTTTTTTCGTATACATTTACCATGCATATAATTCACATCACAAATATCACATAACATGTAGCATTTTAAGCATATAACATGTAATGCACAATGAATGCAATGGTCTAGACCCATGCCCCATCAAGCCCTAGGTAATTCGAATACCTAGGCTCTAATACCAAGCTATGACACCCCAAAAATCGAGGGTCCATTGATAACCCATCAACCTACGAAAATACCCGTGAATGCCGCATAACCCGACACCACGTAATAGCATCCCCTAACTGGGATCATAACCCACAATTGTATTCTGGGTTTAATTATATATTGGATCCAAATCAAGGTCTAATATACCATGATTCATACTCAATTTTGGTCCATTTATATCATTGGAGGGAAGTAAAACATAGGTAGAAAGCATGGCAAAAAAGTTTAAAATTTTCTGACTTTTAGAAAGCGAACCGGTACGCGTACCATACTGGGCAACGCGTTTGTCTAGAATATCCTGTTTGGCCTATTTTTCATTTCAAATCCATTCCAAACCCTTCTACATCCATCCAATACATGTGTAACATCATTTCCAACATAAATATTGATACACATAAGTTCTATTACATACGAATTTATTTGATTACATGTCAAAAACCAAATATTCATAATAATTTTACAAATCCCAAAATATAGCCACATTCCGACTTTCTTCATTCCTGATGCACGAAATGAGAGTCGTCCTTCGGTGTATACCCCGCACCTGAAATATTTTTCCCACAATGGGTGAGCCATGCTCAATAGGGTATTTCCTACAGAAGCTACTCGCCAACCTAAATGCATATGAAATGTACACATGCAACATCTAACAACTCATTCATTTCAAGCAAGAATATGCATCCAATGTTGAAATCTATCATACCATGCCATGAAATGAGATGAGACTCACTCACGCCTCTCAACTCGAGCCCTTCCCGGCTCTCCAATACAAGCTAGTGCTAATGTGTATTAACCCGTCATCTATGTGGCACATCAAATGACGTTTTCCAATCCAAGGTCTTTTATGGGGTGGGTATTGATGGACTTAACCCAACGGCACCCAACCGACACAAAATTTATGGACTTCCACCAACGGTTCCGCGTACACTGTAACACTTTATGGACTCATATCAATGAAGTGCGTATCCAAATCACCGAGTCTTTCACCCGAGGGATCTTCTAGCCCTTCTAGGTAGCCCCAACCCTCTTTACCATGCAAACCGTGCAACTCGGCCAAGTTCTTGACCCAGCTTACTCGATCCCACCCATTATCCACCAAGTGTGGTGTTGACGCTAACCATGCACACACACCCATAATTTACGATGTTCCCGTGCATATGCAATATAATATCTCATTGCAACAATAATAAAATGTTTGATATGCTATGAATGTCATATGAACTATTCCAAATCATTTCACAATCCCATTATGAATTTTATCATAAGAATATAATTCTTACAATTCTTCATGATGTCAATATATAAACATGTACATATCAACATTTTCTAACTAGAACAACATCCAAGCATATCACAAAATTAAGCAATAACACACTTCATTCTCAAGGCATAATGTAAACACATGGCATGGCCATAATTTACATAACTCAAGAAATTACATTAAGCAATTTTTACATACCCAATTTAAGATAGAATTTATTCTACCCATTTTTCATACACATTTTACCAAAATCGCATCAATAGGTAAGTCATATAGATTTCTATCAACCTACCCATTCCGTAATAACATTCTAGGTTGTAAATAAACCTAAGTAGGAGGAAACCCTACCTCTTGAAGCGTAAAACAACCTTGAGAAACTTCAAGAACTCGATTCAAGTTAGAATCCTCACTTTTTCCAAAATCCTGTCATTGGAATCTCGTCCAAACCTGACCTCCTTGGTATGGTTTTGCAGCTCTTAGTGAGGAGAACAAATTTTGTTCTTGGCCCGAGTGATTCGAGCTCCCAATCTCTGTAGATCATGGAGAGAAGGTGGAGAACTCAAGTTTTTTCTCTCTCTTCTTGCTCTCTCTTTCTATCGGCTATAGAATGGGGAGAAAACTAGATTTTCTCCTCTATTTATATTTTTCAAATGCTTGGCCTATAATTTGCCACACATCTCCCTTTTCTCGGTTCCGTTTTCATCCCGAAACGATTGAATTTTGCTCTGGCTCAAGTTCAAACTATTTTTATTTTCTCTTGCCTTCACTTATTTCCCAAGTTTCTTAATTGTATTAAAAAAATATTTTTTCCGTTACCTAAGGCCCGACTGCCTCATAAAAGGTAAAAAATTTGACTATCTCAAAATTTGACGAAATTTGACAGGATAACTAGATTTCGCGAGACGAATCCAACGGTGGGATCCATTTTGTCATCCGAAATTTAGAAAATTTCAGGTTTACAACCCGTACCATTGTGATAATTTATCATTTTGCCATTTATTAATAAAAGTTCAAATTTACTCGAGTTCTTACATATACTCTTCAATAAGGGTTAAATGTATGTATATTATTGGTTAAGTTATGAAAATGTCAATGTTTAATTATGCTTTATTAATATATATACCTTCCTTAACTGATGGATGGTTATAGTTATAATATGTTCTTGGTTATGATCATTGAGCAGTACTTAATATTCTATACCATACTTAATGCATGACACAGTGATATACGTAATTGGGTGTTACGTAAAAGTCGATTGATTGGTTATAGATGGGTTAAGTCTCAACATATCCAATGCTTTCAGTACAATACGTAGCCTAGAATTATGTCATCAATGAATCATCAACCTGCCGGTGGAATATCTAAAGTGTTTCATTTGAATGGCTTGACCTTCTGGTGCACTAAGGTTGTTTAACTGTTGCATGGTATAAAGTTGTCAGATGAATAACCTAAGTGATCCTCCTGAATGGCTTGAGCTTCTGGATTACTAGGGTTGTTTAACTGATACATAATATAATATTACCAATTGAGTAATTCAAGTGATCCTCTTGAATGGCTTGACTTTCTGGTTTACTTGGATTAGTCAATTGTCACATATACCACCGCTAACCTAAACAGTTGTTGTGTTATGGTTTAATATACATTAGATCTACCGGTTGACTTCCAGTAACCTGGAAGTTAATATAACAGTTTACCTACGTATTTCATTTACTTAGACTAGCTATCAATCTAAGCTCACATCACAAGCTATCTAATGTTATACTACTTTAACAATAACTTCACTATTCTTATTTTAAATTCTAATTATTAAAAATCTTCATGGGATCGATCTTGGACTTAAACTGAGAAAACTACAATTCGACCACTTATACTTGAGTGTATGATATAAAGCAGGTCACGAAACAAGTCAAACCAAGTTTTTGGCGCTGTTGTTGGGGAGTTACTGTAATTTGAAATTGAATATGGAAGTTGTTTACTTGTACTATATGTTTATAGATTGTTTGTTTTCTTTTAATAGTTTATGTATGTTCATTTATCAATAGTTTATGTAAATCAGTCATCTCCTTCGTCTTCATCATCTTCAACTACATCAGCATCATTTGAATTAAGTATAGCTCAAAACGTTCCTAGGGAACAAGATCCTAGAGAGCAAGAAGTAGTTCAAAATGTCTGAACATTAAAAGAATAGTTGCATCCTACACATATCAATGTTCCGTCATGCTTTGCTTTTCCAATAGATGCTCCAAATCTTAATATCAAGGTAGGAATAATATAGTTACTACCACAATTTCATGGTTTGGAATTTGAAAATCCTGATGTGTATATGAAAGATTTTTAAGAAGTATGTGGAACATTGCAAGATAATTCTGAAATGGCTCGATTAAAAATTTTTTTCTTTTTCTTTAAAAGATAAAGCTAAAAAATGGCTTAATTCTTTAAGAGCTAATTCTATTACAAGTTGGTAAGCTTTGCAAACTGAGTTTTTCAAAAAAAAAATTTCCTATGCATCGTACTAATGCATTAAGACGTCAAATAATGAATATTTCTATAAAAAAAGTTAAAATTTTTTATCAAAGTTGGGAAAGATTTAAAGATCTTCTCCAAGCTTGTCCACAACATGCATTTGAAAACTAGACCTTAGTTGGTTTCTTTTATGATTCTCTTCCACCTGCAATGCAATAATTTGTTGAAATGATGGCCCAGGGAGAATTTATGAGTAAAAACCCTGAGGAAGCATTCCAATTTTTTGATACCATTGCTGAGAGTTCCAAGATATGGGACTCGACTTCTTCAAATATTGTTGAAATTTAGACATCTACATCCGAAAGGGGAAAGTATGTGTTAAAAGAAGATGATGATTTAAAAGCTAAAATGACTAATTTATCCCAAAAGCTTGAAGCTTTAGAGATGAAAAAAATTAAGCAAATTTTTGTTTTGTCTTCTACTGATCAAATATGTGAAATCTATGCATTGTTAGGACATCTTGCAGGAGAATGTCCAACCATACCAGCATTTAAAGAAGATTTAATTGAACAATCTAATGCTATTCCAACTTATCTAAGCCTTACCCTAATCCATATTCTGATACTTATAATCCAAGATGGAGAAATCATACAAATTTTAGTTGAAAAAATACATAACCTACAAATCAAACACAAAGTCCACCACAGCCATAGACTAAACAACAATATCAACCTTATCAACCTCCACATAGAAGAACTCTATAAGATACCATGAATCAAGTTATTCAAAGTCAAGTGAGTTTTAATATTCAAACAACTCAAGAATTTAATGATTTTAAAGCTCAAACTTCTCAGAGTATTGAAGATATCAAGAGTCATCTAGCTAAGTTGACTCAGTCCCTGAGTATGTTAGAGAAGGAAAAATTTTTATCTCAACATAAACCTCCACAAAGTCAAAGTCAAGCTAATACAATGTCCTCTGAAACCTTTCCGAGTCAAGTACAAATAATTACAACACTGAGAAGTGGTTAGGTGATTGGCAAGACTATTAGACATAAAATTTCTAAGAAAATACTTAAGTCAATTCCTATCAATGAACCGCTTGAACCTAAACCTTCAGCTGAAAAACAATCAGAAATACAAAATGTGAAAGATCATATGTGTCCTATTCCTTTACCTTTTCCTCAAAGGGTCAAGAAGTCTTCAGAATGATCTGTAAAAGATCATTCTAAAATTTTTGAGTTGTTTAAACAAGTAAAGATTTATATTCCTTTGTTGGATACAATTAAACAAGTTCCAACTTATGTCAATTTTTTAAAAGATCTTTGCACGGTAAAAAGAAAAGCTAGTGTACAAAAGAAAACATTTCTAACTAAACAAGTTAGTGTTATAATTCAACATAACACTCTTCTTAAATATAAATATTCGGGAAGTCCTACAGTCTCATGCATTATTAGAAATTTTTGAATTGAACAAGCTTTGCTAGATCTTGGAGCCAATGTTAATCTAATACCATATTTGGTGTATACACAACTAGGGTTGGGTGAGTTAAAACCTACCAATGTGCACTACAATTAGCAGACCGATCTATAAAAAATCCACAAGAAATTGTGGAGGATGTTCTTGTCCAAGTTGATAAATTCTATTTTCCAATAGATTTTATTATTTTTGATACACAACCAATTTTTCATGCATCTACACACATACCTTTTATTTTGGGTCGACCATTCCTAGCTACATAAAATGCATTGATAAATTGTAGGAATGGAGTCATGAAACTTTCATTTGGAAACATGACTTTGGAATTAAATATATTTAACATTGCAAAACAACCCAAAGAAGAAGAAGAATTGCATGAAGTAAATTGTGTTGAGTTATTAACTCAAAGTTTATTTGAGAATGTTTGTATGAAAAAAGAATTATAGACGTTAGAATCTATACTTGATATTGAGTCTGAATATATATCTGCATAGAATCCAAAATGTAAAAAATTATTGCCAAAGTCTGTAGAATCCAATGTCAAAGTTTTTAAGCCAGAATTAAAACCTCTCTTGACTAACTTAAAATATGTCTTTTGGGGGGAAGATGAAATCTATCCAGTGATAATATCCTCAAAATTATCTGGAATTCAAGAAAAAGAATTGACAAAAGTTTTGAAAAATCATCAAAGTGTTATTGGATGGACAATAGAAGATATAAAAAGTATCAGTCCACCTCTATGTACTCATTGTATATATTTTGAAAAAAATGCTAAACCATCTCGTTAGATGCAAAGAAGACTAAATCCAAAATTAAGAGAGTTAGTTCGTGCTGAAGTACTTAAATTGTTAGATGCTAATATTATCTATCCTATATCGGATAGTAAAAAGGTCAGTGCTACACAAGTAGTCCCTAAAAGTCTGGTATCACTGTAATAAAAAAATCAGGAGAACGAAATAGACCCTATGCGTACAGTCACTGGTTGGCGTGTGTGTGTTTACTATCGAAAGCTAAATTCCCTCACCAGAAAAGATCATTTTTCATTGTCTTTTCTAGATCAATTATTGGAAAGAATAGCTGGTCATGCATATTTTTATTTTTTAGATGGATATTCTATTTTATAATCACATTAAAATTACAATAAATGATCAAGAAGAAACTACATTTTACATGTCATTTTGGTGTGTTTGCATATAAAATGATGCCTTTTGGATTATGTAATGCTCCAGCTACCTTTTAGTGTTGCATGTTAAGTATTTTTACTGATATGGTAGAAATGTATTTAGAAGTTTTTATGGATGATTTTTGGGCATATGGTGATTCATTTGACTTATCTCTAGAAAATCTAGAAAAATTTCTTATTCGATGTGAAGAAACAAACTTTGTCTTAAATTGAAAAAAATGTCATTTCATAGTTACACAAGGTATTATTTTAGATCATGTAGTTTCTGAAAAATGAATTGAAGTTGGACACCCTTCATTCCCATCCTTTATGCAATGTAAATAGAGACTTTCCCTTCCACTCTCCAATATAAGGAACCTCTATAGATCATCTCACATCTGTCTATCTCATCGGTCGTATTTCTTTAGTAAGAGGACATGTTAAAGCAATAAATAACATAGATCTCAAACGAGAGGTAGATCCAATCTCCAACTGAGACCACTCGACCAATCTCATTAACTTGAAAATTCGTGTAAAAGTTGTTAATTCTACTTTCAAATAGAATCTTTAGTTCCGCAGCTCTAGGAGAGAATTTCATGATTCCATTTTTAGAGATAGTCAAGGGATTGGCTGCTTATTGGTAGAACACAACCAATATGATATTGAGCTTTTTATTTGCTCGCTTTGCTCGGGTCATGGATTGAACCTTCCGCCAGTACTTCCCCTCAAATAACCCCGTTCGTGAGGAAAGCTCCCCATTTTGTTAGTTTTCCATGGGTGGGGGCTATATTATACCATACGAGATAGCTCATATAGATCGGTCAGCCCTTATCCCATTCAATGCAAATAAGAGAACAAAGAAACCAAATGAAAGAGCTACTCGAAAGCTTGACGAACAAGCGAGAAAAGCATATATATTCTATGGTAAGGCCTTAGTTTTCCCTATCTTACTAATAAAGGGGGTACGATTCTTTTTGTTTTTTGTTTGTGTGTGCAGTAAGGAGATGTTTGGGATAAAAGCCCTATCTCTGTCGAAATGGGATTGGGTGTTTTCACGTCTCACCGTAGTGCCCAGTTTGTCTTGATTTCCGAAATTGATTTGATAACCAATCTTCCTCCACCTAAAGCTGTAAAAGATGTTCGATTGTTTTTAGGTCATGCAGGATTTTATAGAAGATTAATTAAATATTTTAGTTCAATATCCAAACCTATATGTAATCTTTTGTGTAAGGATGTATTGTTTGAATGGAATGAGGCATGTCAATTAGCATTTAATAAATTAAAAAACAAGATCACTTCTGCCCCTATTATGCAACCTCCTGACTGGTCTTCATCTTTTGAATTAATGTATGATGCAAGTGATTATGCAGTAGGAGCAGTATTAGGTCAAAGAAAAGATAAAAAAACCTTATGTTCATTACTATACAAGCAAAATTTTAAATGATGCACAAATAAACTATTCAACTATAGAGAAAGAATTACTTGTTATTGTATTTGCTTTAAATAAGTTTTGTTCATACTTAGTTGGATCGTCAATTTTGTATTTACTGATCATGCAGCTTTAAAATATTTACTTACTAAGAAAGATGTTAAATCACATCTCCTACGTTTGATATTATTACTTCAAGCATTTGATCTTATCATTAAGGATAAGAAAGGAGTTGAAAATGTGGTAGCAGATCACTTGTCAAGGCTAAATTATGATATAAAGGAAAAATCAACTCTAATTAGAGAAATATTTCCATGTGAACAACTGTCTGCAATAACAAAACTACCATGGTATGCATATATAGCCAATTATTTAGCTACTGATACTATTCCTTCTCATTATACATGGACTGATAGAAATAAGTTTGTGAGTGAGGTACGTATTTTTTTCTAGGAAGACCCTTATCTGTTTAAGTACTGTAAAGATCAGATAATAAGGCGTTGTGTACCTAATCATGAAATTGGTCAGGTAATTCAGTTTTGTCATTCTAAAGCTTGTGGAGGCCATTTTGCTTCAAAGAAAACCTCTACGAAAATTTGTAGTGTAGATTTTATTGGCTGACTCTTATTAAAGACGTATATATCTTTTATTTAAATTGTGACAAATGCCAATGAATGGAGAATATTTCAAAAAGAAATATGATGCATATAAACCCTATTTTAGTTGTTTAAATTTTTTGATTGTTGGGACATCGATTTTATGGGACCATTTCCCTCATCTTTTGAATATCTATACATTTTAGTTACAGTTGATTATGTCGCTAAATGGGTAGAGGCAATTCCATGTATAAATAATGATCACAGAACAGTGGTCAAGTTTTTAAAAGAAAATATTTTGTCCAGTCTTGGAATTTCTCAAACCATTATAAGTGATGGTGGATCACATTTTTGTAATAAATTTTTTGAAAATCTTATGAAAAAAATACTTGATTTCTCATAAAATATCCACTCTATATCATCCACGACAAGTGGACAAGCTGAATTATCTAAAAGGTAGATAAAATATATTTTAGAAAAAACAATGAATCTAGATCGTAAGGAGTGGGCTTTGAGATTAACTGATGCGCTTTGGGCTTACCATACTGCATACAAAATTATTTTAGGAATGTCTCCTTATCGATTAGTTTATGGTAAACCATGTCACTTGCCTTTAGAAATAGAACATCAAGCATATTAGGCAATCAAAATGATGAATTTTGATATGGATAAAGCTGGAGTATCTTATAAACTTCAAATTAATGAATTGGGAGAATTAAGAAATGAAGCATATGAAAATGCAAAGATTGCTAAATCTAGGAAAAAAAATCATGATAAAAATATGCGAAAGTCTTTTGAACCGTCTCAGAAAGTTCTATTATATAATTCAAAAATTCATTTATTTCCCTAAAAATTAAGATCTAGATAGACAGGTCCTTACATTGTCAAGCAAGTTTTTTATTATGGGGCAATTGAAATTGAGAATCCAATAATCGAAAATATTTTCAAAGTGAATGGTCAAAGACTTAAACCTTATTATGATGGATTCACTCAAGATGCAACTTTTATACAACTGGTAGAGCCAGTCTATGTGTTCTGAAAAATTTATATTGTTGTTTGATTGTAAAAACCGTACTAATTGTTTGTTTTTATACATTAAGTTTTAAATATTACAAGTTATAATACCTTCCACACTTGATTAACATTTCTATATTTTCATTGTCATATACATTGCGGACAATGTTTAATTTAAGTTGGGGGGAGGGAAGTATTAAAGTTTGTATCTTTGTTGTGTCTTTGTTATTTAAACTCATTTTTGTAACTGGCAGACATTAAAGAACCGTTTAGTGAGTCAATTTTGAGTCATTTTTTTAATTTGTTTTTCAAAAAATTATTGTAAAATGGACGAGAAACTATTCCGGTTAAATTTAATTCTACTGCGCCATTTTTCAAAAGACATACATTCATTAATCATGACTAAAGCTATAGTTGTTAAAATTTTAGAAATTTTTTTAAGTCAAGCAAAATCCTTGTGTTGAAAAAGTACATTTGCTAAATGTCGACGACCAAATCGTCTTGGTGGTTGTGCAAGGTATAGTCGTTTAATGCATTTGAGACAGTATAATCAGTGTGCAGAACCAATTTCAGGTCGAGCGTTAGATCTTCTCCGTTGGATTAGGTATGGGCAGAGTAAGGAATATCCTGAGACGTCATCCTATTCTACTCTTATGTTATCCAGATACGTGAGAAGTGAAGTTAACTGTGTCACTAGTGTTGTTGATTTGGAAGATACTGAGTTAGATTAATTATGATCAAATGAGGAATAGTCTTGAAATGGTGCATAAATGTAAATAGGCAAATAGCTATAGATTAATTAGGAAGATAGCAAATAAATAAAATCAAAATAAAATAATTAAATAATTAAAAAAAACCATCTTTTTGAAAGAAAAAAAAAAGAGTAAGTAGCAAGTTAGTAAAATGTGTAAAGTTGCATTTAATTTTGTAACTGCATGATTTTAAACTGAAGAAGGTAGAATTTCAGGAGTCAACAGCCTGCAGAATGCAATGCAAATTCCAGTGTACCAGCACCGTCCGGACAGTGGTGGTGGATTTTGGATGGTAGAGCTGAAATAAATACCAATCAGCCTCCATAACCAATCAGTTTCAGTTCCTTCACAAGCCAGAATTTGAAACCAGCGATTTTCCTTAATGATTTGTTCTCTAATCTGCTACATTTAACCGTTTTTCTTCAGATTTTCTCCAACCATTCACTTAACCATATTATTTTCAAGGTTTCTACCGATTGAAATCAGTTGAAAGCATGTGTTCAGAGAGAAATCAGTCAAAATATGGATCCAAGGCAAAGAACGAGAGGTTCTTCAAGACGAGCACAAAGGTACCAATCTCCACAACCTGAAGCACCACCACAACAACCCCAGCCAAGAAATGTCTACAATGAGGTGTTTTTTGAGAATGTTGAACAAAAGGCTGGGTATGATGATGCTCATTTTCTCTCTAAAACTATCATTTCTAAAAGGCCAGTAATTTATGAAGATTTTGAAAATATAAGAGTTAGACAAATTCATACTACACGTGGATGGCTAGAATAAGTTAGATTTGTTGCTCCTGCTTATGATTGTTTGGTCCATGAATTCTATAGTAATGCAGAAATAACTGGGGAAAGACAACTTTGTGTGCTTGTTCAGGGTATAATTTTTCAAGTTACACCGGATACTATAGCCGATAGATTTCAACCCATGCAAAGACCACCCAACCCACAATATCCTTATACTAAATTGCCTAATTTAACTAATGTAGGGATAGAATTGACGGGTAATCCAAAATTTGTATGGGGAGGCCACATAAATACATAAAGCAAGGGGATTTGACAGAAAAGTACCGAATTTTGAATTTAATTATAGTAAACATTTTGTTACCCCAAGCCCAAAAAAATCAAATATATACTGAACAGGCCTACTTTTTATATGCCTTTGGAATGGGACACACGATTGATCTTCCAAATCTTATTCTAGATCAAATGTTGATTACTATGCAAGAAAAGAAATCCTCACTCCCATATGCTATGTTAGTATCTCATATTTTCAAGGATAAAGGAGTGATAATAGATCCCTCGTGGAAAACGGTGGACCATTTTGCACCATTGGACATTTTAGATACATATGAAATGTGCATATGCAACAATTTATAAGTAATATTCTTTTCAATCAAGAATTGCAATCATGATAGGAACTTCTATGTCATGCGATAAATTGAGATGACACTCACTCATGCAACTTCAAACCGAGTCCTCACCGACTCTCACAGCACGATGCAATGCACATGTGTAATGAATCTGCCAATAGACAAAAATACATCCAATGATTGTTTGAAATCAAAGTTGTGTATTTATAAAACCAAATCAGTGTTGGATGTTACCCATTGAATGGGTATTTTTATAAAAATCTTGTGTCTTTGTTGGACAACAGATTTTGGACATACACCGACTGCTCCATAAGCCTTTTTACACTTTTTGGACTTGCACCGTGAGAGTGTATGAACCAAGTAGCTGGATCTTGCACCTGAGGGAGAATCTAGCCCTTCTTACTATACCCGACATAAGTTTCTTTCTCATACAACCATGCGACTCAAAGGGGTCTTCGACCCAACCTTTTCAAGTCCACTTATCAATCACCAAGTGTGGTGGTTGATATCACAATGCACTCGCACGCAATATATGTGATGTCTCCATGCATATGCAATGTAATGAATCATTGCACACAACAATTATGTCTAACATGCTATGAATGTCATATGGACCCATTTCAACCACATATCCTAACATATGTCATAGCACTTGATATCTAATTCATATACTTGTCATAATTCATTTTTTTCATAAGGCACAATATAACACATAACAGCCCCAAAATAGTCCATAAAATAACCCCAAAATAGTCCATATAACAGCCTCAAAATAGCTCATATAACCCCAAAATAGTCCATAAAATAGCCCCAAAACAGTCCATATAACATCCCCAACATAGTCCATATAGAAGCTCATAAAACAGCCCCAAAATAGTCCATATAATAGGCCCAAAATAGTCCATATAACAGCCCATAACACAGCCCCAAAATAGTCCATATAATAGCCCCAAAATATTCCATATAACAGTCCCAAAATAGTCTATATAACAGCCCACAAAACAGCCTCATGTTTCCTATGGATACCATAGGATGGAAATAAACCAAAGTATGAGGGAACCCTACCTCTTGGAGCGAAGAACGAATGGTAGAACCTACAAAAAAACACCAATCCCAATCTCAAACATTGGATTTCCCAAAATCTCATCTTTGTATCTTTGGTGAAATCCCTCGTTCTTGGTGTGGCTGTGTAGCCCTCGTCGAGGTGATCGACTATGATTTTTGGTTCGACGGATTCCGACCGACGAAACTCCGTGAATCGACGAAAGAAGTTTTGGATTTTCCTCTTTTCTTCTCCCTCTTCCCTCACACGTTATTGGCAGAATTTACAGAGATATTTCTTCTAAAATATCAGATATTTTACCCTATTTATAATTTTAATACTCGACCCACCTCGAGCCACGTGTCCTCCACTTGTTCTGGTCCATTTTCGCCTCGAAACGATTTATTTTATCCCGGTTTAAGTTCAAATTAATTTTATTTGAACTTTCATTCAATTAAAAAGAAATTTTACAATTTTTATTTTGGGGGACCTTCATGAGGTCACCTGCCATCCAGTCGTCTCGAAATATGTACAAAATTTGACTATTTCAGAATTGGACGAAAATTATTTGGGTGACTCGATTTTGCAAGAAAAATTAAACATTGAAGTCTGTTGTGTCATCCGAGCTCTAAAGAAATACTTATTTCAAATCCGCATTATAGTGGCGAATTATCGTTTTGGCCTTTTTTAGAAAAAGTTCAATTTTACCCAATTTTTACAGATTCACAGTTTAATTAAATTATTATTGTCATGCTTTGCAAGGATAATTTTAATCGGATCACATGGAATTTTTATATTTTAGTTGTAAATTATTTTAATGTTTTTGTTTAAATTCATTCTTACGGACACAAAAAAATTTCTTTATTTTTAAAATCTTGTGAAATATTACACTCTTTGCATATATTGTGGAGATGTAAAACCAATTGCAGAATTTGATTCAATCTTTCTTGGAGAGATATTCTACATTTGCTCAAATAAGAATATTTGATTTAACGGTAAATTTTCTTTGAATAATCGCATTAGTCTTGTTTTTATTAACATTCATTAGATTGTCTAGTTAGCATTTTTCTTGAAATTTTTATTTAGAGACTATATAGGTATATGATTTCTGGAAAATGATCTTAGGGCATTTTTGACTAATTTTGAGCCTTGACCATTTCTTTTATAAAATTATATCCTTAGTCAGCCGTGATAGAGCCTAAAAGAATATAAGTTCTTTTGCTGAAACCTAAGAAACACCCGAGCCATATGAGAATATATATATTAAATCTACCTTTGCTATCTAATTTTCTTACACCTTCTTCAAAATTAGTATGATACAGAAAAGCATGAAATGAAGGAAACGTAGAAAAAAGCAAAGAAAAGAAAAGAGTGATTACTTTTCAAAGAAAAGAAAAATATGTGAAAGAAATTTAAAGAGAAAAAAAGAAAGAACAGAGCCAAGAAAGTGAAAAAATGAAAGTGCAAGTCCTGGAAAATTAAAAAAAAAGGTGTGTCATAATACTAAAAAGGATAGTTTTTGAATCCCATTGACATCGTTTCATAAACCCTAAACCGATGGCCACATTACAACCCTAAGAAAGTCTTTTTTGATTACAGAAGTCATACATATATATTAATCCTATTAATCCAAAAAAAGAGAATGTTAATAATATATCTAATGAAATGTTATTATCCTTTCATAAGATTATATCAAATTCCAGTTCTTTTCAAATAACCATTCTTTTGATTTATTACATGTGAAATTATTTACTTTGTTAAAAATATTCTAATCAAATGTAATTATTGAGTGAATAGTCACTATAATGTATGAGTATTCTTTGCTGAGTGTATTCCAAAAGAGAGGATTGACATCAAGACTGCCATGAAAGATGGTAATATTTCTTGAGTTATTTTTAAGATAAAGAAATCATTCCACGCACAAAATTTTTTATAAAAATATATGGATAATGTTATAACTAACGTGTGTTACACTTATAGTGATTAGAAAAACAAGGAAATATTCTAGCAATGCATAAGGAATATTGATTTAATTTTATTTCCGAAAAGTATGAATTATGAACTCCGAACTATTGAAGTTTGTATGTAGCTTCACTAAAAAACTTCACGAGACAAAGCTCGTCCACTATGGAGCACATAAGGGTTTAATGGCTTGTTGCATACGCTAAATGAAATTGTAAAAATCTACGAAAAGGATTTCATTTTGTTAATAATTTTTGTTTACTAGGGACTTGTAAAGTTTAGGTTGGGTAGTGTGATTAACCCTAATGAGTATGTGAATTAAAATAGTTAAATAAATAAATTTTGTAAGTTAAAACTGTAAATTAGGGTTTGGGAGTAATTAGGGTTTTATGTGTGTAATGTCTGAAATTTTAGGGTTCTTGTGCGAAATGCCAAAAATTGTGAGGAGTAATCTGTCAAAGCTAGAATCAAAAAGGGAAGCAAGTGTAATATCAACCAAGAGACTACAAGAACACTGTGGAAGTTACCACCACAAACCAGCAAACCAGCACCGTTCGAACGATCGTGGTGGCGTCCAGACGATTACTCTAAGCGGTTCATCATTACCTTCCATCTCCAACTTCACCTTGTGCCTATAAATAGGCCTTCTCATCTTCTTCAACTGGAACCAAGAGAGCTTGGGAGAGAAAGGGAGTTCCAAGGAGAATTCAAGGGAGAGAAAAAAGAGAGAAAGTCATAAGAAAATTCAAGAGTCCAAAGGAGGATCCTGTCCAACCTACTCTCAACTTGAAATATGTTTTTTCTACATTTTTGTTATACCTTTTTACTTGGAGAATTGAACTTCTGCCATCTTTGTGTCTTAACCGATATTAAGGGTGGTTGTATTTCAATTATTCCTTGGAAAATGAGTATCTGTATTTTATTTAGTATTGTAATAAAACTGTCTCACACCTGTTGCTTGTTTATAGCAATGGGGCGTGAGTAGTTTACTTATACCCTTCAGTAAGGGTTAGACATATGTATATTATTGGTTAAGTAATGGAAATATCGATGTTTAATTATGCTTTATTGATATATATACGTCCTTTAACTGATGGATGGTTATATTTATAATATGTTCATGGTTATGAACACCGAGCAGTACTTAATATTTTATACAATACTATCTACTATTATGTACTTCATGCATGATACAGTGATGTACGTAATTTGGTGTTACGTAAAAGTCAATTGATTGGTTATAGACAGGTTAAGTCTTGGCATATCCAATGCTTTCAGTACAATGCGTAGCCCAGAATTATGTCATCAACGAATTATCAACCTGCCGAAGGAATATCTAAAGTGTTCCATTTGAATGGCTTGACCTTCTGGTACACTAAGGATGTTTAACTGTTGCATGGTATAAAGTTGTCAGATGAACAACCTAAGTGATCCTTGCTTGGTTATTTTTGTTGTACTCCCTTAACCCCTAAATATCACCCTTTGGCACGTATAGTGAATGGATGAAGGGGGTTTCACTCTCCCTTGGGATGGTGTCAAAAGAAAGGGCAAGAAAATAGGAGAAATGAAATGTACAAAATGTATGAAATATGTGAGTGAACAAAAGTGCTCCTCAAGCACAAGGAGTCTTTTGAGTGTCGTGTTTTACTTGGAAAAGTATTTCAATGTCGTCTCCTTAGGAAATGAAAGTTCAAATATGTGAAGGTGATTTTGTGAACAAAAGAGAAAAGAGTAAAATCTTTTGTTGTTTTGAGTTTGTGTTTATGAATGAAAATGTAATGAAAACGAGTGTTGGCTAATCCGAAGGGTTCACTCCAATGGGAATGTCAACTTAACTCGAAACCTTCCTCCGAGGGTTTATAGATGAATGATGGATTCGTGGGAAGCTAGGGACGAGATGGTGAGAATCCAAGCATAAACCATGACCAGGCCTACGGAATGTCAAAGACTCACAACCTCATCCAGTCTAAACCCAGTCAAACTGAGCCATTGTCTACCGAGAGAGGAAAGAAAATGAGTTGAAATGGAAAACCCTTGGATTAGCCAACTAAAATTCTAGCTAATCATGTTTGCAAGAAAGAAATGCATAATGTAAAGAGACATGTAAAGGAAATGGAAATGAAGACTTAACTTCAAGCAAGAAAACTTAAACTATGAAGAAAAATATTAAATACTCATTTTAAGCTAAGAAATGAAGAAAACATAACATAACAATGGTAGAAACTACGACATGTAACTAAACTTAGAATAAAGTTGAAATAGCTAAGATTAAAGTGCAAGGAATGAAGATTACAAGAGTATGAAAGCTTACTACAACAGAAATGGAGAAGAAAATGCAAAAATATAAATTTCTATTACATTATTCAACATCTTCTTAATTGGATTTTCTAAGCTTAGGTAGCCACCCTTGTAATGATTGTGGAATGCTAAATATATGGAGTGTGTCCTACATTTTCATCCATGGAGGGTCCCCTAGCATGAGGGTGCAAGCCTCCCATCAATGGGAGGTTGAATGATCGCTTGGACAGGCTAGGAACACCTTAGCCTGCAATCCACATGGTTGCCCCTTGTCTCCCATCCACATTAGTGCCCTTGTCTTCAACGTCTTCAACTAGAGTGTAAGAGGCATGTTCTTGTGTAAGGAATATCAGGGAACAAGTGGGAGAAGCATTGGTGGGACCCCCAAGCAAGTGGAGGATGAAAAACAATCGTTTTGGGCACTTTTGGGTAGCATACCGGTACTGTGGTAGTGTTTCTTCTTACTTTGGTTGCGTAGACCACGTTCAGAGTTTTGTCAGTTATTTTTGTACTGTGGTAGGGTTTCTTTCTACTTTGGTTTATTTTCGGACGAGATCAACGCAACCAATTTTCGTCGGTTGAAATTCTTTGGGCAAGAATCAAAGTCAATCTCTTCAACGAGAGCTATGCAACCACACCAAAAATGAAGGATTTCACCAAATATCCAAAGAGGAAATTTTGGGAAATCAAGACTTGGAGGTTGGTGTTGGTGTTCTTGAAGGTTTTATCCTTCGTTTTACGCTGCAAGAGGTAGAGTTTCGTCCTACTTTGGTTTATTTCCAACCCATGGTGTTCATAGGGGATGATTAGGGGTATAGAACTACTATATTTTGCCTCTTGTTATGGTAGTGAGTCTATGGTTATGGAAATGAAGAAATAGGTGTAGAATTGGTTTGATTTAAGTTCTACTTTGAGTTTGATATGTGAAAATACTTGTGTAATTTGTGTGGTGATGGAAATTATGTGTGCTTAAATATGTAGTAAAGGGAGTGTGTTTAATTCATAAATCAGTGTGTGTGTGTGTGTGTGTGTGTTGTTCTTGCTTGTTGGAAATCGAGAGTGAAGGAGAATAAAAGAGAAGGAAGAAAAACCAACTTCTAGCTTAAATTTGATATATAATATATATATATATATATATATATATATATAGAACAATGTAATTCACTTGCATATGGTTATGGAGTAGGTGTAGAAATGATTTAATAAATTTATAATTTGAAATTGATGGTTCAGTGAAATGGGTATTCAAAATGAGTAACATGACTTGAGATAAATTCTCTTGTTTAATGCACCACTAGTTTATATTAAGTGTGGCAAATGGGTACCTAAATGTGCTAAACAAATCTTGTAAGAAATGGGTGGTAGAATTTATTTGTTTGGCAAATTTCATGAAAAACTATAGGCACTTGGAGTGTAGAAAATGGATATGGAAATTGGGTAAAGTAAAGTGTAGGATGAATTGGCATTTAGAAGTTGCTACTTTACGATTTCTTGGAAGATTATGATAGATAGATATTAAGAAATGGGTAGAATAATTTCTATTTTGAAATGGTTGTGTAGAAATCACCTAATATGATTTCTTGAGCTATATGATAAATGTGTGTGAATTATGTGATAACATGATTGGTGCCTTGAAGGTGTTTTGCTAAGTGCCTATGTGAGAATTCAGTTTGTTGTCGCATAATTTAATTATGAGATGCTTGAGAAAATGGTGATTGAAGGAATGAGTTGATATAAGTTGTTAATAAATTAACATCATGATAAATTGTGGTAACTATATGCATTAGATATAAATTACCATGACATATGTTGAAGTATGTGGTTTAATTGATCCATAATGCATTCATTACATATGGGATTTGACATTGTTTTGCAATGGTTCATTACATTGCATTTGCACAAAGACGTCGCATTACGTGGGTGTGTGTGTGTATGGTGTGATCAACACCACGCATGGTGATTGATGGGTGGGCTCAGGAAAGTTGGGTTGAAAATCCAACTGAGTCGCATGGTTGCATGAAAAACGTATGTCGGGTATAGCAAGCAGGGCTAGATTCTCCCCGAGTGCAAAGCTTGTTTACTTGGTTCATACACTCCGATGGTGCAAGTCCAAAATCCGCAGCCTGTAGTGTGATTTCAAAATCCATTGCCCAACAAAGACACAAGATTTTATATTATAAAATACACATTCAATGGGTAATATCCATTAATGATTTGGTTTTATAAATACACAACTTTTATTTCAAACAATCATTGGATGTATTTTCGTCCAATAACGAATTCATTACACACTTGAATTGCATTGTGTTTTGGGTAGAGCTCCCCGTAAAAAGTAGATTATGCCCGAATTTCGTTAAATTATGAATCACAATAAATAGGGCATAATGGCGTGATATCAAATTACACGATATTCACAGGTATTCCGCAGGTTGACGGATGATCAACGAACCCACAGATTTTGGGGCGTCACATCAGTACAGACTATTCCGTCAAAAAATGGTGGTTTTGTGATCTATAGTGATGCCTCACATAAGGGATTGGGTTGTTTGTTGATGCAGCATAGGAAGATAATTGCTTAAACTTCTAGAAAAATGAAGAATCATGAGTGTAATTACCCTATTCATGATTTAGAGTTAGTGTAAAACCCAGGTAAATTTAAACTTTTCTGAATAAATGGTAAAACGGTAAATTGTCACCACGATTCGGGTTGTAAACCTGAAATTTTCTAGAGCTCGGATAACAAAACGGACCTCACCGTTGGTTTTGTCTCGCAAAGTCTAGTTACCCCGTCAATATTTGTTGAATTCTGAGATAGTGGGATTTTTCACGTTTTACGAGGCGGTCGGGCTTCGGGTGAACCAGGTACGAAAATTTTTAATAAAATTATGAATTTTAGAAAATAAATGAAGGCTAGTTAAAATAAAAAATATTTGGAACTTGAACCGGAGCAAAATTTAATCGTTTCGAAATAAAAACAGACCCGGAAAAAAGAGGGACCTGTGGCACATTGTGGACCAAGCATTTAGAAAATATAAATATGGAGAAAATCAGATTTTCTCCAAAATTCTCAGCCGATACACACCCGATAGAGAAGGGAGGGAAAAGAGAGGAGAAATCCAACTTCTCTCTACGATATACGGAGCTAGAGAGCTCGAATCCACTCGGACCAAGAACTAAAGTCGGTTTCCTCGACAAGGGCTACACATACATAGCAAAAATGAGGGCTGTCACCGAAGGTTGGAAAGCCAAAAATTTGGAAAGTGGTGATTCAAGTTCGTTTTTGGGTTCTTGGAGTTCTCCAAGGTCATTCACTACACTTCAAGAGGTAGGGTTTCTCCTACTTAGGTGTATTTACAACCTAGAATGTTATATTGAAATGGATAGGTTGATAGATATGCATATCACTTGCCTATTGAAGAGATTTTGGTGAAATGGGTGTTGAAATTGGATAGATTAAATTCTATTTTGAAATGGGTATGTAGAAATTACCTAATGTAATTTCTTAACATATGTGAATTGTGGGCATGCTATGTGTTACATAATGTCTTGAGAAATTGAGTGTGTTATTGCTTGATTTATGATGTCATGCTTGGGCTTTGGTTCTAGATAAAATGTTGAGATATGCATGCTTATACATTGACATTGTGAGAATTATGAGAATTATATGTTTTTGATGGGTTATATGAAATGTGTTGGAAATAGTTCATATGACATACATAGCATATAGCAACACTCCACTTATAGCTTGTTCGGACATGGCTAAATAGAGTTGAAGCTCTTCCCCCTACAAAGGAGTGGAGAGTAAAGGAAGTGTCTGGAGGTATCTTTTCAAGTCATCGAGGGCCTTATCACACTCATCATCCCAATAGAAGTCTCGACCTGCCCTAAGCAACTGAAAAAAAGGTCTACATCGAATTAAAGATCAACTAATTAATCGGTTAAGAGTCATGCTTGCTAACCTCTAAACTTCCTTGATTGAGGAAGGCTTCTTAATTTCCTGTAAAGCCTTAATCTGATCTGGATCATTTTCTATCCCTCTTCGTGTCACCAAGTGTCCTAAGAACTTCTCAGAGCTCACTCTGAAGGCATACTTTGAGGCGTTAAGCCTGAGCTTGTGATGCTTCAAGATATCAAATACGTCTTAAAGGTCAGAGAGGTGGTTCTCTGACTTCTTGCTCTTAACCACCATATCATCTTTGCACACCTCCATTGTTTGATCGATCATGGAACCAAAGAGCTTTGTCACCATTCTCTGGTAAGTAGCTCCTGCTTCTTCAAGGCAAAAGGCATGACCTTGTAGTAGTAGATCCACTTTAGTGTGATAAACGTTGTCTTCTCCTTATCAGGCCAAAACATGGGAATTTGATGGTAGCCTCAATTTGCATCTAAGAAGCTCATCCTTGCAAGGCTAGATGTGGCATTTACAAGCTGATCAATCTTCGAGAGTGGATGGGAAGGCCTTGTTGAGGTCTGTGAATTCGACACATACTCGCCACTTTCTATTCTTCTTCTTGACCACAACGGTGTTTGATAGCCACTCCGGGTATTAGACCTCCCTTATAGCACTAGCCTCCAAGAGCTTCCCACCACTTCATCGACGGCTTCCGCGTGCTGGAGAGCAAACCTCCTACTCTTCTGAAGGACAGGCTTACGAGCAAGGTCAACATTAAAGATGATGGCTAGCTAATGAGGGATCAATACCATGCATCTCATAAGGTGTCCAGCCAAAGATCTCGATGTTCCTTCTTAGTAGCCCAATAAGAGACTCTTTCTCGAGTGTATGTAGTCATGACCCAATCAAGAAGTATCTATATGGATGTGATTGGTCTACTGGTATGACTTGCAGCTCTTCGATTAACTTTTCCTTGGGCTTGACATCTACGTCCTCAAGAAGGGGGAGCTCTTCATCAGCTATGAACACTTGCTATGGCTTGGCCATCAATTTAGCCGCTTCATTAAGGCACTACTTAGAAGTAGCTTGGTCTCCACGAATCTCGACTATCCCTTCACTAGTAGGAAAATGTAACATCTTATGGTAGGCAGAGGTTATCGCTTGCATCTGGTGGAGCCATGGTCTCCCCATGATGGCATTGTATGGTGATGAAACGTCCACCACTAGAAAATCTACCTCAACCACTTGGGTATCGGCCTTGATAGGAAATTGCAGCCTACCAAGAGGCCAGACTTGCATACCATTGAAGTCGACGAGTGAGGTCGTTGTTGGGAGGAGGTCGGCCTGAGTTTTCCCTAATTTCTTGAACAAGTCATAATATATAATCTCCTTTGAACTCCCAAGGTCAATGAGCACACACTTTACTTTGATGTCGCTCATGTTAGGAGTGAGAACAAGGGGTTCATTATATAGGTGGACCACTCCTACCAAGTCCATATCTGAGAATGTGATGGGAAAACTCTCTGATTCTTCCCTTCGGTGCTAAGAAGTATAACCACCTTAGTGATTTGCTTGCATAACATGCTGAAGATGGCGAACTTTTTGATAATCGGTTTGGCACTAGACCGAGTCAACTTGCATCGGAGGAGTGGTACTGAAGATGACGTTTATTACCCTGGTAGGCTAGTTATCCCTTGGCCGAGGCTAATCATTTGGTTGAGTTTTTTGTTTTGCCTGTTCCTTGGCAGTCTTCTCCTTGTCTATATACTAGGATAGGTGACCTTGCTTGACCAATTTCTCCAAGTGGCACATGAGAGTGCGACAATTCTCTGTTCGGTGGCCCTTATCTTTGTGGTAAGAGCAATGAAGGTTTTGGTCTCTCTAAAAGGGGTTCCCATCATCTTTGGTGGCTACCTGAAATAATCCTTGCCTTTACTACAATTTAAAATTTGATAGATTGGCTCTCTGAAAATAGTATTGACTCTTTGGGATGAGTCATTCGTCCCCTTTGATGTTTCTCCCCTCTTTGATGGGTTTGTGGGGCTACCTTCCATCCTTTGATTCTTTCTCAGTGGAGATGGTAGCCGATCAATTGGCCCTTTGTCATCTTTACCGTTACATATCTTTTGATGTGCTCCTACAAGTGGGACATACTCCTACGTGGCCACATAGTGAAATGCTTTTACAACTTACTCTCTGTTGGGAGGTCCAAGCGAAAAAGGACAGCAGAGGTCTTCTCATCACATTCTTCGATATTGACATAAGTCTCTAGGTACCTCGTGGCATACTATCGAAGAGTCTCTCCTTGTTTTTGGCATAATGCCAAGAGTGTATCAGTCGTCATGGGTTCTCGGCTATTAGTTATAAATCGAGAGACGAACTCCGTAGCAAGTTATTCCCAAGAGTAGATTGAGTTCATAGGCATCCCATGAAATCACTTAAGTGTCGAATTCCTCAAACTGGAGGAGAACATCTTTCACATCAATCCCTCATAGCTTGTCAAGAGGGTCATCTTGTTGGTGTAAGCTCGTATGTGAAGCACGGTGTTGGACTTGCCATCATATAATTCGAAAGTCGGTGGACTGAACTTTTGTGGGGGTTCAGATTCTCGTATGGATCAAATGAAAGGTGTGGTAGTCATCCTTGCTAGGGTCTACCTCGTCCTCTCCTTCGCGGAATAAAAGGGGTCATCATGAGTATAGTTATATTGCGGCCGAATGGCCACATCATGAGCTGGCTTAAAGCGCTGTCGTTTTTCTCCTCTATAATCGTCCCAACGGACTTTCCTTTGGTATCAAGAAGGACTCTTATGCCATCCCCTTTGCTCCCTAAGACAACTTTGTCTATGTTTTTCACGTCCTCCCCTATGATGAGGGTGATCGTACCTTGGAAAAGGGTCTCTGAGGGTGTGATTAGTAACGATTCTCCTGGGTGAATGCCAACTTCAATTATGATTGTGGGTCGAGTAACTCCTTGATTGAGAATGGCTCCTATGTTGGGAGGAATAAGTGTCCTCAATGTGATCGTTACGATGATCATGGTTATAGGCTGACTGTCTGACCTCGCTAACAAGTTGCTTGCTGCTCTGATGTAGGAGGCCTTACCTGAGAGCTTCTAGCTCCTCTGTCTTCTTCTTGATTGCCTCATAGTAATCAATCTAAGTGGTTAATCCTCCATCTGCACCAAGAGGTAGGTTGTAGTGAGAAGGAGGATTTTCTCTTGAGTGGTCCTGCCCAACACGGGGCAGCACCTCCTCTGATAATTGGAGGTCATAGTTAGTGGATCCACGTGGATCGGGGAAAGTGGAAGTAGTGAACGGTTGGTTTTGGGATAGAGGGCTCTCTCGCCGATAATGGTTTCAAGGTTTCTTGGTTAGTAGAAAACTTAATCGTTTTTCACAGATGGGGCCAATTCTTCGGGAATAAATCCACACAGAGTAACCACTTCGTACAAACAGAGAGGGTAGTGAGTAAGTCTTGAGCAACCTGCAAGACAAGAGAATGTCAATGTGAACCGATGGCCAGAGGCGGCCAAAGGGACTCTGATGCTTAAGTCAGTAAACAAGTCGAAGAAAAAATGTATGGTGAATAGGTTATGATTCAATTACATACCTGGTACCCATAACCTTTATTTATAGCAACATAGGAAGTCGTATTTCAAGTAGAATCAAACTCTAGGTTGTGATAGGATAGACCTTGTAACGCCCCAAATACCCCCTTGGATGGCATTACATGCTAATCACCATTCACATCATGAGAGCACTAAATAAATCCATCAATAAGAAATTTTCCATTCATCATATATAAAAGTAATAATATCATTTCAAAAGAATAAGTCATGGTATGGCATTTACATCTCAAAAGGATCAAATGTAACTTAGCAGTAGAATAACAAAAAAAAAACTAAACTTCACATAATTTCAAATACATTCTCAAATCTAGTACAAAAGAAGCTATGTCTCTGCATGTCCACCTCGGGATCTAGATTCCCCTCGGATGGGGCCTCCCAATACCCCTGCTTGTCAACTTCAAGGTTCTTCTCTAGCACCAGATCTGAAAAATGGTTAACTGTAGGAGATAAGCATGAAGCTATGTAGCAAAATCTTCTCAAACTCAAACAATGTTTAGAAAAATGTAAAACAGGTCAGTCTCATTTTACAAATATCATATATCAATTTTGAAAGAAAACAAGGGCATTTAAATAGATCTCAAGTTTACACAATAGTGATAATTAAATGGAAACAGTAAAAAGCATTTTTCAATAAGAACCCATTTCCAAATAATTAGGAAGGGCGCCTGTCATTGCATTATCTCATACCAACGCACTGGCTCTAAAGGAATCCAATCCATGTTCTCGTATATATATATATTGGTTCATCACATGCCATGTATGTCGATTGTTTCTCAAGAATCTACCCAACGATTATACCTAGTCCACCCATCACAATCACAATCACTTCGGAAAAAGACGTCTACCATACCAATGGCAGTAACGAGTCCCTTCCCAGGAAAGGTATACCACCCCTTGTTCGAACTCTAGTGAACGATAGTGGTTGCATTACCAAATGACAACCAACTACGAGTGTTAGGAAACTATCTCACTCCCACTGGGATAGACTAACCTCTAACACTCTACGGTATCTCTCGATGGTAATTCAAGTCCATCACAACAACCATACAATAGGGAAACCAACATATTCTCAATTGCAAGCATATTTTAAAAATCCTCAAATTCATCATGTGACAATTCCAATAACCAACTATGAAAAATACAAGAGATCACAACCAAATCATTTATTACTCCACATAAAGTTTTATGGTTCCAACATCAATAATAAAGGAAGGATTTAAGAAGAAAATTCATCACTCTCCAAAAATCTAGGGTTTTGAAATACAAAAAGAGATTTCATGGGTATTCAACCCTAACTTTGTTTAAAAATATGTAATATTTGCCCAAAAGACTAAGAGATGATGATTTTATATCATATATGTAACATTTAGAGCAAAACATATATATATACATAAGCCCTAACTTCAATGTAAGAGAAAGAGAAGAAATCCCCTGCCTTATGTTCTCGAAAAGCTAGGTTTTGATTTACTCCAAGGTGCAAATCCTCACAAATCTTGTGTTTTTCTCTTCCTTTCTTCCTCTCTAGGGTTTTCTAAGGTTAGAAGGACTGAAATAAAGGCTAAGGAGGCGTCTCTATGTATTTATAAGGCGAAAATTGGACTAAGGTCGCGACTTTTAAAGTTCAGATTTCTTTCGCCAATATCGATTTGAAGTACCGGTACGGTATAGTTCTGGACCAAATGATTCTGGAACACAGTACCGGTAGGGTTTGCTTAGTTTTGCCTCTATTCTCTGTTTTTCATTTTCAATCCATTCCAAACCCTTCCAAAACCAACTTAAACCTATACAATATATATTTGTGCCTTAAACATAGTTGGTATAATTTCTATTATGAACTATTTCATCTATTCACGAACTAAAACCAAGTTTTGACTAATATTTACAATATTAGCATTTCCTACGGTTATAACTCATGGGGTTCATTTCTACACCATTACATATATTAAATTACTATACACCTTTATCATTATATTACTATAAACATGTGGAGGTTTACAGACCTCATCACCAATCTCCTAGATGTTCAAGGTAGAATTATACTAGGACATTGAGTCCTGGCTTGTAAGAAGGGATATGCTCGCTGGGAGGATTTTTTTATCAATATTCAATATTCACTTACCTCTGTCCAACAATTGCCCCATAGTTAGGGGAATTGGACTAGAGATCAAGATCTCATTTTAATTGATAAGTGTTTTTCCTTGTTGAGTTATGATTAGGGTGGACATTAAAACATAATAAAAATGTCATATATGAGTTATAATATACCCATAAGAAAAGTTAGAATGATTTGTCAAAGATTTATAATAAAGTTACATGAAGACATTGACTCATGCATAAGTTTTAATGTTTGAAGTGAGTGTGATTAATCCCTTTGATTATTTGCATTTAATTGAAGTAAAATGATTACTTGGATATGGTATTTGCATTTTTAAATTCGTGGGTATCAACTTTAAAGTCAAATAGTGTGATTTTGGATGAAGTTTTATGCAACTATAGAAGATGGAAATTGAGTTCAGGAACAATAGTAAGCTTGGATACCGTGTACGGAAATGATGATTACTCTCTTTAGGAAATCCAAAATAACTCGTCGTTTGCCGCGTTGTAAACTTGAAATGTAGAAATTTACATCAGCTTGGTGTAGAGCACTTGGGTATTTCAGATTCAATGTTCAGTGGAAAAATAATCTCACCAAGATCCACGAATTATCATTTTGAGCATGTGACCTATCTTTAGAAATACTAAGAATTCTACTTTCCAATGAAATTTTTTTGTTGTATGATACTTTGTGTACTAAGAGAAATTACCAAACGAACACGGATATGTCAAGCTGATTTATGGTGTAAAACTCTAAAAACATAGTTAAAATAAAATTTCAACTTAAGGGCTTGACAACCATAACTCACTAGAATTTTTCCTTTATGGGTTAGAGTCTTAGTTATGTTTATAAAGACTATAAAATCTAGTTGCAATAATTTCTTAGTGTAATCAAACAAAAATATCTAGTTTTGTATACCCTATAGGACATGAACTATGGGAAAGTTGTGATCGCCTAGTTTTCTTGCGCTTAGTTTTCTTGCTATCCAAGTAATCTAAAAATGAAATCTAGTTGATGGGAACATGATTATATTGTTACAAAGTGTTGCAATTAGATAATTGGTGATCAGGAGTCTGAAAACTATCACAAAACATGGCGTGTCATCTAATTCATTTTTAATGCATTCTTATCCATTGTAAATCTTATGAACTAAAAAGCATGAAATCATAAACATGCATTTAATTATTTCATGAATTTCTTTTAAATAACAATAGATTGGCATGATGCGCACCAAGTGCGGAGGCGACTCCATCTGTTTCGGCTCCACCTAGAGGTGGATAGAGACATTACTAGGTTGTTGAATTATTTAAGGTGACTGTACTATTTCATGTGGTTGAAATTGGCAAAAGTAAGTTTATTTGCTACTGATTTATGATTGTATCGATCATGGACTGGTGATGTCATTATGAATATGCTATGCAGCCTTAGTGGTGGATATAACCTTAAATGTAGATATGTAGCCTTAGTGACAGATATGTAGCCATAAAGGTAAGCATGTAGCCTTGGTGGTGGATATAGCCTTAATGGTGGCCATGGCCTTTGCGGTGGATATGACCTTAATGGCAGATATAGTCTTAGTGGCGGATACAATGCCTTAAAAGGGAGATATGTAGCCTTAGTGGCGGATATATTTGTATATTCATATATTTTGGCTTTTGAGGTAGTTTTGACATTATCCCATTGACATGATATTGACATTTGATGTATACTTTTGTTATTTTTCGCTATATTAATGTGTACATTCACCGAGTATGTTATGCTCACTACCCCTATAGTTTATATTGCTAGGTAAACTAACAAAGAGGGATGTACATTGTTGGGGAACGGTTGAGGGGAGAGTTCTTAATTTGGGTCTTGCTTGTGTGTATCTGAGACATACACACATACACATACACACACACACAAGCACATATATAAGGTTTTGAAAACCCGAAGTATTGGGTAGGAGGTTGATAGTCTATATAAATGATATGTTCGTGTACATAAGTTTTATTTTTATTTTTCTCCACCTAGCCAGGGCTTGTATTTTGAATTATTATTATATTCATGCATAGGAAAAAATGGTTAGGTTGAAATAGGATTGGGGTCAACTCTACCGGGATACGTAAAATTATTACATCTACGTCAAGGTGTGACATAAGGGATGTGCTGAGCAAACCAAATTGATGTGCAAACTATTGAGGCATGTAAACCTCCATGCCACTACAAGTATTAGGACAAGTTGGGGACCCAAGGCCATAATGCAAATCTCTAGGAAAGAGGTAGGAGAACCAGGCATCTGCATGCCAAGCGAATTGATCAGAAGGGGCCTCCCCATGGTGAAAGAGAAACCATTTTGAACCACGATTACGAGCAAATGGCATCCAAACAGGTAGTGAATAGGTTTGTTGATAAAAGAAGCTGAAACACTCGGCAAAGGTTTGTTCCTTGCATGAGGCCACGACAAAAAGTTGGCCCTTAGAGGAAGTATTGGAAAAAATGTCAAGATCATTGGAGGAAGCAACAGAAAGCTCTGGGAAGTATGCATGAGGTCTGGGGGTGACACATGGCAAAGTCCAATCATGAAACCCAGACATGCATGGCATAGCATTTAATTGAATGTACTGGTATAATGGAGAAGATGTATAAAATTTTAAGGAAAACTAGAATTTCCTAAAATTTTGGGGATGCGAGTTATGCATGGGATGGGGTATAAGTCCGTGTAACATATATATATTTCCATTAGATAGGAATTGTAAAATTAGAAATGGTGTAATTGACTGAATTATATTTAGCTAGGAGATGATTACTTACCTGGTTCATGGCTAGCATGAGCATTTATAGGCCTGGCAAATTATGTCGTTGGAATTCATTAACTAGTTTTTAAATGATGTGGCGAGCAAAGTGGAAATTCCCTAAGAGTGTCGTAACTGGTTTGGGCTACTTCTCTGGGATATGGGCAAGCAAGCTAGTAGGTGGTTGTCAGAGCCCTCTTATTATGAAGAGCTCATGTGCCAAGTTATGTACCAGGCTCATGTTCCAAGCTCCTTCACATGCACTCAACCTATGACCAATTTATGCTCTTCAGTTTCCCCCTAGTTCAAACTAGTGGAAGTCTCACGGCATGCATTGATTACACTTGTCCGTTAGAGACCTAGGGAGTGGACTCATTTGCTTTGTACACTCTAACACCAAAGGGTTGTTTTGGGCTCGCATATAAAAACCATCCTTCCTTCATTCTAGTTCATCTTCAAGAGCTTTCAGAAGTCTGGTACACCTTTTCCTCTTTTCCCTAATCCTTTTTTCTCTTATATTTCATTATGGCTTGTCACTCTGGAGCATATAGGTTGGAACCATATCTTCCAATTCCATTTTTTCCCTTTTGCTTCTTGAGGTGGAAGAATTTCAACCTTGACTTTTTAGAGTCCTTTGTTATTGAATCTGTTGGTTCTTGGCTCAAATCCGTGCTAGACTTTTACCTTTCTTTCGTTGCTAATAAACTTAATTGTGCCCTTCATCCAAATTTATATACTAACCACCGTAGCTTTCCGATTATGGCATTTATCAGTCTCCTTCTGAAAATGTCCTGCACTAGTGGTTTAAGCCAACGCGGCCAATGAGCATTCTGATTCCATCTTAGAGATCGGTTCTTTATCTCTCAGATTTAATGGAGCTAAGAAATACCATAGTTGCTTGAACGAGAGCTCCATTCAAGAGCTTAGGGTTTTATACCAAATTCCTAACACAATATTTTTACGGGTCCCTTTGGCTGGCGAGACCGCTAATTCCTTTTTTTTCCCAACAAAGCTTTTTTTTATGAATCCATTCTAGAGGTTGGGCTTCATTTTCATTTAAGATACATTAGCAAAGCACTCTATCTTTTAAACCTTGCTCCTACTCAACTAACCCCTAACAGATGGAACTTTTTGATTAGTATGGGCATCATTTGGGCCAAGGCGAATGGTGTCGGTGTACAGCCTACCTTTGCCGAGCTCATGCACTGTTACAAACTTATCCCCTGCTCTGGACAAGGTTTGGGGTGGTTCTACTTTTCGAAAAGTGAATGTCCAACCCTGGTGACGGACTTCTCCTCGAACGTGAAGGAGTGGAAGGACAAGTTTTTCTTCATTTTTGGCCCAAACTGAGAATTTAGGCCTTATATGGCCTCTTCGAATCCCTCGTATATGGGGGTCTCCAACCTTTTTCCCTAGTAAGTGGGCTTCCTCTTACAAAATTTTTTTTTATGATTTTCTTGAGTCTTTACTCCTTTCCTTCCTGGGTTGTAGATAAATCATATCCTCTGCCTTTTGAATTGAGAGTTCGGATTAAGAAGGGGCTTGACTATCCCATTATAGATCTTTTTGAGCTTGTGAGTAATCAAACCCATTTCAAGTGCCTACTGGGTCCCTCTCTAAGTAGTTCTAACCCTCTTACTGCAACAACCTCTCTTTTAAAAGGTACGATATCCTTAAACTGCAATCTGTCTCAATATAGGTACGCTCTAAAGATTACTGAAAAGAAAATACTCTTTTCAGCTATGGCCCCAAATATTACTGAAAAGAAAAAACCAAGAGTGTTTTTTTCTTAAGCTAAGGGGGTGTCTCTGAGCTCGACCTCACAAGTGTCTCTATCGTCCTCCGGCGTTACTCTGGGGGATACTACCACTCAAGATGTTGGTCTCAGACCAGCGGAACCTTCTTCGGGTGCTCTTGAGGTAGAAACCCCCTTATCCTCTCGGTCAATAAGAGGAAGGGAAAGGTCTCGGGATTTGCTAAGAAGAAACACTGCACCGTGCCACCTCCTTCTATGAGTCCAGCAGCCACTCCTCTGACCATGTGAGACAATGTGGAGGAAATGATGGCTCAACTCCATCAATTTGGTCACAAAGATGAGGTGTAGACTAACTTTGACCTAGGGCCATCCTAGGTGACTAATAAAACCTTGCCATTGCTATTTGGAAGGTAAGACCCTTGAACATACCAAGAGTATTCTTCTTTCTTTGACTTTAATTCCTTTACTCTTCTTTTAGCTTGTAATTCTTAAAGTCTTTCCTACTCTGCTCTTGGTGAGAAAAAAGCCTGCAAGGAGGAGCTACAGTCTCTTCATGCTCAGCTAGAGGTGAAGGAAGTTGAGTTGTCGGCTCAAAAGGACATCCTTTTGTTGCTAAAAGGCTTCTAACCACCTTTCTGCTGATGGGAAGGCTAGAGACAAAGCCTTAATGCACAAGATAGAGCTATTAGCTAGGCTAAATAGCATCATGGTTAAGATTTCCAAGCTCTCCCTGAAGAATATAGACTTGGAGGTCGAGAAAGAGACTCTCTCAAAAAGTCCTAGAGCTTTCAGCCATAGTACAGTAGAAGGAACTCGAGATCAAGTCCGCTAGAAATTCAGTTGTGTCTAAGTACCAAGACTTGAATGAGTTTATAGAGGACATATTACAATATTATGTAGACGATTTTGAAGACTTCAAGAAATGAGCTCAGAGGAGTTTCCCAGACCTGGACTTTTCTCACTTAAAACTTGGTGATGACACGATATTAGTGGTTGATGGTGATAAGGGAGAATATGACGGCAAGGAGGTAAATAACATGTCCCTAATAGAAGTGAGGGAGGAAAATTTTGTGACCGTTGCTAGGGATCCCCCCCCTCTTTGGCTTAAGAACCTATAGGGGTGATTGTTAGTTCTTTTGGAGAGACTGTTATTATCATTTTGGTTGTGCTACCAAAAGAAACTGCTTAGTGCAATCCCCTGTTTTTCTTGCAATCTTTTTTTTGTACTCAAACTGAGATTTTCAATAAGAAACTTATTGTTGCATAGTTTATTCTCTCCTTGTATATTTATTGTTCAGATGTTCTTTGGGCTTGAGTCCAAATGGTTCTATGGTTGAACAACACTACAATTAAGGCCCATTCTTTGGAATTTCTTATTGGGTCTGGTTTGCAAAGGATGACAAGGGCCCATATCTATGAAGAAGGGCAACTCAATAGAGTTGTCTTCTTAATGATACTGGAAATGACGTGCAAATGACAGTTACTCCCTGTCTCAACTGTCACTCCGTTAAAGGGTGATAGCTGGTTTCGCTTCATTTCCACTATGCCTTGAATGTGGGGCATCAAATATCCCTAATGAAGGTATTTTGCATTTAAAACCATTTAAGGAAAATAGATGCTATAATTTAAACTCCCTTGTTTGAGCCCTTCCATGCTTTATAATCTTCCTCAAGTACACTTGTATGTTTGTTTCTCCTTTCAATGGATACCTAGAACGAACAAAACAAAGCCTTCAGAAGAAGACCTCATCTAGATATGAAATCAGAGTGGGCTTACCTCTTGGCTTCCAACGTCATGGCAATGATCAACCTGATAGTGATTTGAGAAAGCTATGTCTTTCCCAGTAGGGTCCAAATTCGTGTCCTATGCCCAACTCCCTTGCAACGCCATTTCTCCATGGGCGTGTTTTTTTTAGCATGCCTTTGAGGCAGGGTTTCGATTCCCTTTTCTCCCTATGTAAGGTTTGTCCTTTATTACTTTGACTTATGCCCTGCTCGCATCTCCATGGAGAGGTGGGGTATTCTGGTTGGTGTGATGGTTGTTTGGTGCTTATTGGGGTTACGTCATTCTCCTTCAATGGTAGAGTTTATCAATCTCTTCTGCCTTGCTCTTAAGCAGCTGGGCTTCTACCAATTCCTCTAAAGGGAGGATATGCTTGAGCTAGTCACCTAACTCCTAAACACTTCTCCTATCTGGGAAGGTAGGTTCTTTCTTGTTTCGAGAGATGGTTGGAATTTGAAGGAGTTGTAGAAGTTGGCATTTCCCTAGTTCTAGGGTCCTCCATCTAACTTACTGCCTTCATTCATTGTGGACCCTTTCCTTTTTCCTTAACATTTCGAGTTTTGTAGTGGAGAATCCCCCATTGAGTCCAGCTGAGCAGGCTAAAATGAACAGGGCTACTGAAGGAGGTCCAAAGCCTCTTAAGAGTCTAATTACTCTTGAGAGACTATCCTTTTCGGGGCTTGGTCTCCCTCTTTCTATGGTGTAGGAGATAATTTATGGTAATGATGGGCCTGTAGTAGCTTCTGAGGATAATAATGAAGGGCAGGTGGCAGAAGCTCATGTTTCCCATAAACAGAGAGAGGAAAATGGGTCTTCTTCGTTAAGGAAGCGATAAAGGGAAGCTAGCACTGACTGAGCTTTGGTCATTTCTTCCTTTTCTTGAAAAAAAAAGAAAATTGTAAAGTAAAGTTTGTGTTTATGAATGAAATGAAAACTCTTTTGTCTGTGTCTACTTTATGCTCCCTCTCTGTCTCTACCCCTTGACTTTTGGAAGGATGATAGCCTTGTAAAAGTCACTATTTCTTTTCTAGGCTTAGCAAAAGGCTTGAACAACATGCCTTTCTAAGCAAGGACCTAGAGCTCTACCTAGTTGGACGAGGAGCTAGAAAGTTCTAGTTTTGCTTATGTTGAGTCTGAGCTAAGTAAGGAGCTAGAAAGCTCCAATTTTAACATTTGCCAATCATGTGCTTGAAAACTACACTCTTTATTAAAAATAATACTATAAGGTACACAGTTTTATTCAAACTAGTTACATGGAAACTAAAAGAACCATTACAAAAATATTAGAAATCAATTATAGTAGAACTTCTTCAAGGGTTCAGTGTTCCATGGGTGTGGAAACTTGGTTCCTCCTAGAGTCTCCAAATGGTAAGTTCCTAGTCTCAAAATTTTTACAACTCGACAGGGTCCTTCCCACGTTCCCCCAACTTTCCTTCTCTTGAATTTTTGGTTGTTGGATGACTTTTCTCAATACCAAATTATTGACCATAAACAGTCTTGGCTTTATGATTAATCCTAATTAATCCATAATTGAATTAAGTTAATAGGTCAATTGTGTTAGTTAAACAAGTTAAAAGAGTCAAAGTAAGTTAAATTAGGGTTAGTGCGGGAATTAGGGTTAATGCATCAATTGTTGTTCTTTTCAGGATTTTGTGCATAAAAGCTACAAACTACAGGTGATCTAATTGTCACAGCTCAAAACAGAGGGAGATGAAAGTATAATTTAAACATCAAAATTTCAACCCAAGCCGCCTAACAAGACTTTTACCCCCTTATTGCCTATAAATACCTTCCCTTGGAACTTGTTAAAGATCATCTTTCGGAAGTGAAAAAAAACCCTCCAAAAGTAACTAGCTTTATTCTGCTTCATTATTAATTTACATGGTAAAAGCTTATTTCTTCACTTAGAGGCGTGAACCTCTATCACCTTTCTAGCTCTCGTGTAGCCTTGAAAGGTGGGTAGTGTTTCACTCATTCTTTGTTGAAGATAGGCTTATTATGTAGTGTACATTATCTTGTAATTTCTCTATGTAGTGTACATTATCTTGTAATTTCTCTACTTAGAGGGATGATGATCACTAATTTTTCTAACTTTTCTAAAGCCATGAATAGTGAGCAATTTCTCATTCACTCTTTAGTAAGAGGTGATGGACAGGTATAAATCATTCAGAAATAATATTTATGCATTTCATTTATGCTTAACGTTTTATCTTTTGATTGCTTATTAAATGATTGAATGCATTTAGCAAAGTTGAGGGACTTTGTACAATCATGAGTCTCTCATAAGACAAGTTAACTTTTGACATAGGAGGATTCATTGGTTCCTTGCAAGTATTCAAGCTAGGTCTTCATGACAACTTTTCAATCTTCATTATTATTATGCTCTAACTAAGAATAGAATAATATAACAATTGTTGGATGGTTTGTAGAATTACTTATTTGTTTGTAGATGGGTTGAGTCTCGGCACTGACAATTATTGTAAATTCCTACAAAAACATCGGAGTCATACTCTTAATCCTCACAGTCCATCTTTATCCTTCAACTAACTTTCTATTGACATAGGGGTTAATTGAGCTGTCAAGCACAAATATAACAACCGAATAATTGATTACATGTCCAAATTCTTGAGCTAAAGGGTGACTCTTTCATTTGAGAGAATCTTTTACTCTGTCCAGGAAACTCTATAATCATCATAACTTCAAATCTCAAATGTTCTAGTCACTTTGGTCTCTGTCACTAATTACTTTAATACACCAGCAGTAGTTCCATGTGGATATGACTCCGGACTTATCCAGATTATAAGTACAACTTGACCACATACACTTGGGTGTACACATTTTGGATCAAGTCACTTTACACGAGCATTATAATATCTTGAGACTCTATTTTGGTATGCTACCATTTTTATTTGGGATTTTTCCATTTTCTCTGCTGGACAATCAAGGTTATTTGCAAGCAGTTGATTATTCACTCTAGGGTTGAACTCTTAGATTCGATGGGTTTCAATTCCTCTCTCTGTTGGGATAACCACCTCCGTCCTGAAAGCCAAAGAAAATGGTGTTTCCCCTATTGGTACCCTAACCGTGGTCCTATATACCTACAAGATACTTGGAAGTTGTTCTACCCAAATGCCCTTTGATTGCTCTAATCTAGTCTGTATGTTCTAGAGCAAGGTTCGTTTGGTTACTTCTGCCAACCCATTTTCTTGTGGATGGCCAGGAGAGGAGTAGTGGTTGTGAATCTCAAGCTCAAAATAGAACCCTCTAAACTTGTCGATGTCAAATTTCTTACCGTTATCACTTATTATGACGGTTGGTATGGCAAACCTACAAACGATAGACTTCAATACAAAATTTTGGATTTTCTACTCTGTTATCATTAGAAGTGACTCTACTTCACCCTACTTGGTAAAGTAATCGCTGGCGACAATCACGAACTTTATTTTGGCCTTCCCCATTGGAGTTAACAGGCATGGACTCATTATTGGAGTTAACTTTTTCGGAGGGAGCTTTGGGATGGCAACTAATTTTTGGCACTTTTCACATCTTTGCACATAGCTCTGGGTGTCCTTCCTCATAGAGAGCCAAAAATAGCTCTGTCTTAAGATCTTTTGAGCTAAAAAGTGACCCTCAAGTGGTTTCTACATATTCCCTCATGAACTTCATCAAGGACATAAGATGCTTAAACTAGGCTTGAGCACCTCAAGTATAGGAGTGAATAACCTCTTCTATAGAGCACCTGGTTCAAAACAACATATCTCAAGTCACTTCTTCGTAGTTTCTGAGATTTATAGACCACTTGGGGGAGTATTCCATGTTGTAGGTATGCCATTATATCATCCATCCATCTTAGTTCTGGCTAAATTTGATGGACACTGGTGTGGCAATTGCTTGCCTCTGGTAGGAATTCAACAGATATAGTACTGGTCAAGTTGTCGGAGAGTGCTGAATTTAACCGTGCTAACAAGTCCGCAAGGAAGTTGCGATCGTGTGACTTAGGAGATTTCAAAATGCTCAAAGTGAGTAATTTTTTCTATTGTTATCTTCATGTAGGAGCTCATTCATTGATCTTTAGCTTCATATTCACGTTGTAGTTTTCTTATCATGAGTTGTGATTCACTATGTGTCTTCAGGTTTTTTACTCCTAAGGCCTTAGCCAATTGCAACCCAGCAACTAAAGCTTCATATTCTACCTCATTATTCAAGGTTTTAAAACCAAAACGTGAGGCATACTCAATCTTTTCTTCGACTGAAGAAATGAGAATCAATCTGGCTCCTCCTATAGTTGAATTGGAGGATCCATCAACATACATTTGTCATTCTCTAGGCTAAATGGCAATGTCAGCAAGCTCCGCTTTGACGATAAACTCTGCTATGAGGTCAACAATTACCTATCCCTTTGCAGTCGTTCGAGGCACGTATTGTGTGTCAAATTCTCCTAGCTCAATATACCATTTAGCGAATTGGCAAAACGTATCTAGTTTCTACAAGACTTACCGTAAAAGGATATTTATTAGCAATATGATAGGATGGGCCTGAAAATAAGGCCTCAACTTCCTGGACACGGTTACTAATGCGAAGACAACCTTTTCCATTATTAGGTATCTTACTTATGCTCCTCTCAAAGTTTGACTTATATAGTAGATGAGGGTGTTGAACCTTCTCACATAGGCTAACAAGCATTGCACTTGTCGCTTCTCGGGATACTACTAAGGTTCCCCTTCCTTAGGTCTTATGAGGATCGGTGGTTTGCTAATATAATGTTTTATTGATTGGAAAGCATCCTCACACTCCAAACTCCACTCAAAAGCCTTCTTGGGTACTTTAAAAATGGTCTTGGAGATGAATCTATTCAAAGCTACTACCCTTCTTGAAAGCACCTAGACTTCTTTGGTATTCTGTGGAGATCTCATATCTAGGAGTCTCTTGATTTTTTTTGGGTTCGCCTCTATTCGTCTTTGGGTCACCATAAATCTAAGGAACTTCCTTGAGAACACCCCAAAGACACACTTAGCTGGATTGAGTTTTATGTTGTACCTCTTGAGACTATCAAAGACCTTCTTCAAATGATCAATGTGCTCAGTGGCACGAAAGCTTTTGACAAGCATGTCGTCCACATACACCTCCATTGAGTTGCAAATAAAGCTCCCTAAACATGTGAATAACTAGCCTCTAGTAGGTAGTTCATGCGTTTTTCAAACCAAATGGCATAACCTTATAATAGTAGGTTCCTTTCTCTATTATGAAGGAAGTTTTTTCTTAGTCCGATGTATACATCATGATTTGATTGTATGCAGAGAATGCATCCATGAAGGAGAGTAGATCATAACCAATAATGGCATCATCCAAAATGTCAATCCTTGGCATTGGGAAGCAATCCTTTAGGTATGCCTTGTTCAGATCGGTGAAATCTACACAAAGTTGTCATTTCCCATTCGCCTTTTTTACTAGCACAACATTAGCTAACCACAATGAGTACTGCACCTCCTTCATAGACTTCTCATCTAGGAACTTTGCTACCTATTCTTTAATTGCACGATTATGCTCAGGGGTGAAACTTCGGCATTTTCTATTGAATTGGTCTAAAGTTGGGTCGAAAATCAGTTTGTGCACAGCTACAGTCGGGTCTATTCCCCCCATATCAAACTATTTTCAAGCAAAGTCATTCTTACTAGAATTTAAGAGCTCTATTAGCAAAGTCTTCAAGCTCTCTTCAAGCATTTGCCTGATGAAGCTAACTTGCTCAAGGCTATCCCCAATTTGGATGGGCTATAGTTCCTCTACTGGTCGTTGGCGCTCTAATTATTCCCTATGATCTAGGGAATCGACATGCAAAGTCTCTTATTTTTGTTTTCCCCTCATAGAGGATACGTAACACTCACGAGTTGTCACCTAATCTTTGTGTACTTCTCTTCTCCAATCCTTTCCTTGGTTGAGAATCACATGAGGATTTCACAAAATTATCCAATTACAAACATCTATCTAACATGTTGCAATCTTAATCTTTGGAAGTGCAAATTCAAAGTTTTAAACCATTTATGGGTAAAAAATGTCATCATCCCAATAGCAAAATTTGTAGCATTTTGTAGATGGGTGAGACTATTTTCACCCCCTAAATATTTTTTCCCATCCTATTATCCCAATTATAAAACTATTAAGTCAACGCTTGCTATATTTATACCACTAAATCCACCACATTAATAAATAAACTCACATTGTACAATATTTAACTAAAATACAAAAGTTGTAAAAATTTATTCTTAATTACATCTTGATATGTCAAGAAACCAACAACTAAATTCCAAATAAAATATACAAAAGGAATTTGTTTGAATGTTAAGCCAAAAAAAAAAAAATTGGGATGAGCCTTCACTTAAATACTTTATATATTCTAATTCTTCCACGTGAAATTCTCTTCAAAAAATAAGCAGCAAGTTAAGTGTATATATATATAAACTCATTAATATATATAATCCTATTTATTATATACAAATCTCAAATAAAAATTATTAATATTTATAAAAGAATACTTACAACAAAATAAAATAAATTTGGAATCAATACCAACTTAAATATGACTTGAGAAATATATACTAGATAATCAAGTTGAGTATATTTTCGTATAGATTATGTGAGATGGAGTATGAAAAGAAATCATAAATGGAAATATTGAGATGAATTTATTCATTAGTGGGTTGAGTATAAAATGAGGTGAACTTAATTATTAGTGGTGTGTGTATAGAAGACGTAAAATTAATATTTTTATGATTTATTATTTAATAGAGGTATAAATAAAAATTTATAAGGTGAAAATAACCGATTCTTTGCAATTAGTGTAATCATGTTGGGACATAATTTGGAAAAAAAAAATTACAGTCACCGGATTGAAAGTGTAGTCCCAAAATTAAACACTTTTCACTATTAATCCAAATTACAATGTATTAAGTTTCTATATTAATTTCCAGTAGCATGAGTGGTGTTGCATATAACAATTTCTACTTCTTCTCTCTTTTCTCTGCGAAATCAATGACTTCGTATGAAACCCCAATCCAAACCCACCACGGTCGCACCGTTCTTCGCTCCGCAGCTGCATCGAGACTCCTCCTCGTAAACCTAATCATCCTCTGGCGCTCTCTGTTAACCCCATACGACACCTCCGCTTCCATAAACCCTAATTGCCTCTCCACTAACTCAACCAATTCTTCACCACCCCCAGTTGTCTTCCCTCGCATTTCCTCTGCAATCGAAAACAGCATCGTATGGGACAGCGTGTACTTCGTCCGCATCGCCCAATGCGGATACGAATACGAACAGTCCTACGCGTTCTTGCCTCTTTTGCCTCTCTGCATTTCGTTACTGTCACGAACAGGTTGGTCATTTCGTTATTCATTTCAGGAATTTTGTTTTTGATTTGGGAAACTTGTGTGAAATTTTTTATTGCAGTTTTTGTGCCATTGGTTCCGCTTATTGGACAGAGAGCTGTGTTGGGCTTATCCGGCTATGTACTGAATAACATTGCGTTTGTTTTCGCCGCA
>CM042187.1:23137823-23235691 GCA_023539305.1 Ilex asprella
ATTATTACTACAGCTTGACCGCCTGCACTTGGGTGTACACATTTCAGATCAAGTCACTCCCACCACCACAATCACCACTCGTTCCTACCACCACTCCCACCCACAACAACAACCACCGCTCGCCCCCACTACAACGGTTGCTTAAATTTCTTTCTATCCAATCTATTTTTGCAATTTGATTTTAAATATGAGTACAAATATATTTATTTTTAATTTTTTATATTACTCTGTACTTTCAGGCACAAGAAATAACTAATATATATATACATATGATGCAAGCCATCCCCCCACCAAGAAATATATATTTATAATTAATAAGTCAAATCTCTCACTCATTTGAATTTCTTGATCTTTCGACATACAAAATAACAGCACACGGTTATGTACACCACAGGATCAACGTGGATAGTTAGATAAATTAAACTTCAAATTCCTAGAGTAAAATAACAGCACTTCAAATGGTAGCTGTTCTTGATTGGTACACCTACGGTTGCTAGCTATCAATAATAGACCACTTGATTGCACGGTTGTGAGATATGATTAGGTGGGCATTTATATATGTACATTTACTACAATTACCAGCCTCTCATAAGATCCAACAGTCCCTTAACATGTGAACTCTCTAAATAAACACTCGAATTATCATGAGTCAGAAAAGTTAAAAATAAAATATTATTTATACTTAATTTGTAAACTTAATTAATTATAGTTGTTAAATTAAAGATGAACTCATTTAATATTAAAATTTACAATTAATTTAATAATTATATTGAATTAAATTTCTGATTAGATTCCCGAATTAAGTTTCGGAAATATTGCTCAAACAACTTGTCAACTCCACATTTTCCTTCAATTCCTTTCACAATCTTATTTTTTGCAAGGGGAATTATGTCAACTCCACAATATTTCTGTTAAATTTATGACTGTAATACAAATCTCAAATATATGCAATCACTTATTAGCTGTGCTCATTTTTAGTTAAGTTCAAATGTTATGCAGTCTAGAAGACTCGGTTTTAGAAGTTGCAGTTTTATGTTTTCACCTTTTTTTCAACCATTGAATTAATCTGTCTTAAATACAAGTAAAGCACATATTAATTACCCACAACAATGATATTCAGGTTTTATATAGTTTTGAAGACTCAAACTCAAAAGATGTGAATTAGGGGCGGCAAATGGGTGGGTTGGGTTGGTTAGGGGTTGAGTTAAATTGAATTGGGCTAAAATCAATCCAATCCATTTTTCACTCACCTAGTAAATGGACTATAATGGGTTGGGTTAAACCAATTAACCCATAAAGTAATTAAAATTCTTAATAGACACATTAGTACACCAAAACACACACACACACACATACATTAGTAATGCTCTAAAATACAAATATACACACACACTAATACACCAAAATACATACAAATTAATACATTAAAAATATACACATTAATACACTAAAATACACACTAATACACCAAAAATATACACACATATACTAACATAAAAATTAAAACACATTTAATAAAAAAACTACACACATAATGGTCGGTCCGTGGGTTATGGGTCGGTCCATGGGTCGTGGTCCGACCCGTGGGTCATTCATGGTGTACTAGTGTGTGTGTGTGTTTTTAGTGTACTAGTGTGTGTATGTTTAGGTGCATTATTGTATATGTGTGTATTTTTTAGTGTAATAGTGTGTTTATTTTTTTGTATATTAGTACATTTATTTATTTTTATTACTTATGTTATTTAATAAAAAAATAAATACTCAACCCAATGGGTAGTCATTTGTAAACCATACTAACCCACTTAATTAAAATGAACCATATTATCCAACCCATTTAAACCCATATTAATTAATATAGGTACCCAACCCATTTATTTATAGGCGGATTGGACGGATTAATGGGTAATGGGTTAAGATTGCCACTTCTAATGTGAATATATGTCTCTTTCTTTTTCCGACCACTGAATCAGCATGTGAATTTGGTTTCATAATTATCTCTAAGAAATTGCTACAACCAAAGAATAAAAGGAATAGAGCATGTCTTTATACCAGCCTCTCTCTCTCTCTCTCTCTCTCGCTCTCTCTTTTTCACCAACACACAACACACACACTGCAATGGTGCTTCAATATGTTTCTCTGGGACTATATTCGTGCATTTTAGTGTTGATGTTATCTGGCTTTGCAAACTCAGACATAGCCAAGGACAGAGAAGAATGTGCAAACCAATTGGTGGCGCTGGCCACTTGTCTTCCTTACGTTGGTGGTGATTCCAAAGCCCCAACCTCAGATTGCTGCACTGGCCTCCAACAAGTCTTGCAGAAGAGCAAGAAATGTCTATGCATCTTGGTCAAGGACCGAAATGACCCTAGCCTTGGCCTCAAGATCAATGCTACTCGTGCTTTAAGTCTTCCTGATCAGTGTCATGCTCCAGCTAACATATCCAACTGCCCTGGTAAGCACGTGCACACTCACATCCATGTATATTTATAATTATAAGGTCTTAAAAGAATTGTGTTTGTGTAGTTTTATTTCATATGCAAAGGTAATTTTGGGAATTTGAATTTCCGTGATGTCCAGCTTAAGATGAAATAACTTTGTCGTTATGATAAAATCCACCTTCATGCTCATCATCAAATCCTCTCTCACACACACACATATCATAGAGTAAACATGTTTAATGGTCAAGGAGTGATCATTGCCAAATGCAAGATTTAGTTTCTTATGCCCTTTTTCTAGGGGTCTATTGTGCTCTATTTCGGATGTGCTCTATTTCGGATTTCTATTCACTTGGGTAGTTCTTTTTTTAGTTTCGACAGATTATTTTTCTTTTTTTTGGGGGGAAAATAGTGTTGATGGATTATTAAGAGATTATAATAGTTAATTTTTTTTATCATAATAGTAATCTATCCATTAGTGGCAAAAAAAAAATCTATAGATTCTTATAAAATGTGCATTCTTGACCGTACTCTTCATATTTTCTGTGATTAAACCAGCTCTCCTAAACTTGGCACCAAACTCACCTGAAGCAAAGGTATTTGAGGACTTTTTAAACAGTGCTAAACAGAGCAATAGTTCTACTTCAACTGCGACTGGTAACAATTTTAGTATCTTAAATTTGGTTATTTGTTTCTTTATATTTGTCTTTCCTAATATTTGTCTGATTAAAGTTTTCTTCTTCTTGTTATTTGTTAAAGGAAATCCCCCCAGCAAGGGATCAAGTGCTGCTGATTTAAAGAATGATGGTGGAAAGAGAAAAAGATGGTTGGGAACTAAGATGGCTTGGGGACTGTTAATCACTGCGGCTTTTCACATCTTACCCAATGTTTGATGTTAGAACTCTTTGGACGCCTGCTTGTTTCCATATTTTCAATGCTGTACCTTAATAATCTATAAACTTTAGGATTTGAACCAACCCCCCACCCCACTTACCCCGTGTTGTTTTCAATTGTTTTTTTTTCAATTCAAAACCCTCATAGAACATGAATATTTATATATTTCAACTATATAAAATCATGCAAATATGAGTGTTTAGTGATTTTTAGTTTTTATTGTATCATAAACATTAAAATGATACATTGAAAGTATTTATAATATTTTTTAAGTTACCATGCAGTGAAATTAATTATCATTTTTATTAACATCAATTAAATAAATGAGATGCACAATTACCAATGTAACAATTTATTAAATGAAGCATGTTCATAAAATCATATTGATTGTAAGCATTCTATAATACAATGAAAGAGAGAAAGCAATAAACTACCTTAGAATAGTCTCACTGCAAAAATGAGTGGCGTGGATGTTCCAAACATTGAGATTGGGAATGATCTTGGTTATTTCCACTATCATTCCATACCCCAGGCAACATATAAGTAAATGATTCAACTTCAACACTATCTTCTCGTGATTGCAATTCATACATAATGTCAAATTGTTGGAAGGGATTGAAGGTCCTGAAGAATCATCTTGGGGAGGTAAAGTGGGAGGGTAGTGCTTAGTAGGGTGATAAATAGCTTGAGGAGGGTAACCATACGGGTAGAGTCTATAATTTTCACCTGAATAACCCGATGGTTGGTAATTTTCATTACCACTACCATACAATGAGTCACTAAGTGTGAAATCACTCAAACTCTGTATAACATTGGATGAGGAATCTTCGTATTCATGTCAATTTCTCATATTTTAGCTTGGTTTTTTTTTCTCGTCTTGATTGTTGACCATAAGCTTCTGGATCAATTCTAATAGAACCTAGTTCATGATCCCTATGATCTCGACTGGCTTCATATAATTCAGAAAAGAAATATGAAATGTATGTTATTATTTTAGATTTTAGATCTAAACAATTTGATGAATGACTCAATATGGGCTAATGAAGCATAGGGATCATATTGGAATTGGCACCCAAAGAGAAACTTGGGCATTTGTTAGTTGGATTGTATAACTTGACCACTATTTCCACCTTGAATTGGAAGGTTACCCCCACAATTTTCACCATAAGATAATCTAATTGGTGAAGGTTTTGTGGCAACATCATTGGGTGGAGGAAGTTACCTGGGAACCAGAGTTAGAGATACTAGAGAAGTACCCGTATTTGTGCATTACACAAGGTAAGTATCAAAGAAGAAACTTTCTTTAGGGGGGCGGGGAGAGGTGGATTGTAAACCCCCACATATTTTTCTTAATATAGTGACGTAATTATTTTGTAGTGCTCATATATGTAATGACGTAAGAATGAGCCATAACGATTGTAAGAGTAGAAATAAAAACTTTGGGAGAGGTAATATGAGGTGTATTAGAAGTTAGAAAGTATTCTGTAAATACTTATGATTTCTTGGTTTCTTTATCATTGAAACATAATTTTGAACAAAATATATGTTTGAGTTCAAGAAATAGTTGTTCTTGGTTTCCAAAACTCTAGTTTTTCTAAATACATGTTGGATTGTGAAAAATACATTAATTCTTGATTTCCAATTTGCTATTCTTGATTGAATCATGTTTGTATCTAATACTTGTTCTTTTTCCAAGATATTATGATTTTTAGCAAAACCCTAGAATTTTGATATCAAAATTGTGAAGGTTTTCTTGATATGATGTCTTGCATATTTTAATTCCTCTATTACTGTAGTATATTGAGAATTGTGCAATTGTGAGACTTGAATTGTTAAAGAAAATTGTGTTTGGTTAAGATTGTGGTTGTTGAAAAAATTGTGGTTTCATCTCTTGTATGGTTTGAGTGTGAAAGACTTGAATTACATTTGAGAGTTGTAGAGTGTTAGAGGTTAGTCTATTCTAGTGGAGGTGAGATGGTTGCCTAACACTTGTAGTAAATTTTTGTTTTTGAGAGCAACCACTATTGTTCACGTAGGTTCGAGACAGAGGGATGATATACCTTTCTTGGGAAGGATTCATCAATGTCATGGGAGACGGTATACACCCTTCTTAAAGTGGTTTGTGATTTGGACTTGCAGGGAATGATTGAGATTGTACGGTTATTGTGTGTGAACGAGTTAGAATCATTGTGTAGATTCTTAAGAAGCTACTAACATACGTGAGAATAAAGGAAGATACTTGTCACACCCCGAATTTCCACAAACCCGGAGAGTGAGTGAAAAGGAAGAAGAAAAGTAAATGAAAGGTCATTAGGTTGGATAAATTAATTTTTCATTCATTTTTCACGTTTTCTCATTCTTTTTCCCAGAGTTGTTCATGCCACTTTCCTTCCATTTTTAGCTTATTTCAAGGTTTCTAAATCCCCCATTTTTTGACATCCTTCCCACTTATTTAAAAGGTGTTTAACACACTCAACAAAACTTTTAATTTTTCATAAAATTTTGATATAACCTCCTTTGTTTTTCAAGCTTTTTTCCCGCCTAATATTCACAATAATTCATAAGTATAAGTACATCACAACCCACCCTCACTCGATGACCATAACCCATGTAAATTATACATGCATCCCTTGTTCTCAACATACACCATCTAATTGTCTCAATATACAAATATGATGCTCATTAAATAAATACATCCCAAATGTTAATAGGGTTTATACTCTTACACTTTAAAATTGTCCAAAGACTTATAATCCACTACTTTTCCAAACTTAAATACAAATCATTTGGGCTTATGCCCATACATACAAAATATACCCCAAGGGTCAAATATACATTCAGGTCCCTTTCATCTCCTTTCTTTAAGACTTTCTCAAGTTCAAGTATCGGGAGCCTCATCTGTAATATAATATTCGACGAATGGGTCAGCTCAATTGCTTCTATAACAAAATACAAATGCTTGGAACAAAATCAACACGTGACATGTGCAAGTGTACATTTTAAATGCTACAACCCCGCAATCCCTCAATGATATGCAATGTCAATATGCATGACATACTCATGTAACTCTATGTTATCCATGTCTTGCTTCACGGTCCCCCTCCCCCCTCCTCGTCAGCCCGCGAGTACTGTCATTGGTCAGATTTCGAGTTTTTCACCACAAGATCTACACCTTCATAATGCATAGCACCAAGTGCTTAACCCACACTATGTTCCAAGGATTCATGTATGCCAAGATGTCATGATTTTTCTCAATATAAATTTTATGGAACATTTCATCAAACATGTGGCGTGTAACTTAAAATATGCCTTATTTATAAAGTAAATCATAACTTCAAATTTACAACACTTTACCCACATGAATGTGAAACACCATTCAATGGATTAAACATTTGATCAAGTTTCATGTTCATTACTTTCTCAATTTCTCAAAGAAAATACGAATACACAAATTACTAACTCATGAAATAAATCACAACTCTCAGACCACAAGAGTAGCTCTACATGAACATAAGCTAGAATATGATAATCCAACACATAAATAAGGTACACTTTTATCATAGCAACAAATTATCAAGATACTCAATGAACACAAAAGTAATTAAATGACTAACTCTAAGTTTTCAAAACAACTACCAACTAAATGATTTTCTAACATCAAGTAAACACCTAAATCATTCAATCAACACATAGAGAGGCAAGAAAATTTAAATATATTCCTAAAATAGTTTTTCTCAAATAAAGGGAGTTGTGTTCTCTTTATAGCTGAACCGATCAGTGACAATATAACTCTTGTTGAGAGGAGCAACTTCTTAAAAGGAAGTCTTGTAAAAATCTTGGCCTAGGAATGAGTTTTGGTGGCTTGAAGCTTGAAAAACCTAGAATTTTTCTTCATTTTTCCTCCAAGAACATGTAATGACCCTTCCTAGCTCAAAATTTGATATTTTTTCACAAAAGGGGTTGTATTTATAGTGGAGGGGTAAATGTGCAAAATGATCTTTTTGCCCTTGATGAATTTGGGACCTCGTTACACTACAACTAGTCTAAAAATGCCTCAATTAGACATTTTTTTTAACCAAAGTTCTTTAAATTATTTTAAATTAAAATATTTTAGAAATAGATTTTTTCAAGTGGCTGGGCCCACCTGGGCTACCCGAAATGCCCTTTCGGTCTAATTTTTGAAACTATTTTTGTTTATGATAAAATTTGCATAGTAAGTGTATTTTAACATTCTAAGTATATTTTTATTTTATGACATACTCAAATTATGCCCCTAAATATGCCATATTCTTAAATGATATATATGTAGTGTTATACCGGTAAATGATACATGAATAGTGCGCTACCGACAAAACTAAAAAATTTATCCTCACTGTTAGAATCTTTACAATGCTATTGATTTATTTATTTAATACTTTAATTTATTTCAATTTTATTCCTATCATTGATTTATTATATTCCATACACTTGAGATCCTCACAACTACCATAATTTTACTCTCACAAAGTTGTATGTGCTATTTTTTAAAAAGAGACTTGCCTTCTTTATGTTATTTAAAATCTTGTTGAGATTTGAGAGAGATTTCGTACGAGCTTTCGCTCAACCCTTACAACACATTTATAGATTTTGGCATAGAAGATGATGTCAATGTGGATGAGCAGGTTGATTATAAGTCGTTGGAAGATCAAGATGTTGACCCTGTCTTACAAGAATAGAGTTGTTTTATTTTTGATTTAGAGTTTGAGAGATTTCTAAGTAGCCTAAGTCTATAAATAATCTTAGGCATCTAGGTTAGTACTTTTACCCTAAACATTGAAGGTGCATTCCTCTCTTGATTTGAATTTTTAGCTTGAACTTTTTTACTTCCTTGTTGTTTCTAGAACTTGATATTTGAAGCATCTTGATCATGGAATTAGATTGAGATTTTCAAGACGTCATGAAATTAACCAATTATAATCAATATCCTAGCACAATCCAAGATCCTAGTCGAATTACATTTGATCATGTTGGACTAAATTTTTTAACATTGTACGACAACATGATGTTATTTCTATATCAAAAAAATGGCTCACTATGATATATGATGAACACTCAAGGGAAACATTTTAGTTGTGAAGTAATAGAAAACTTGTGATCATACAATAATGAAGGGATTAACTGGTTTCAAATTGTATTATGCACACATTGCATATATTCTATACCAATTTACTGGTACCAATTGAGAAAGCAAAAAGGAAATAAATATGGGAGGGAAAGATTATGTTATTTGGGGAGTGTTGCGAGGATCATGGCTTTGAAAATTGGTCGTTATGTAACAGTAACGAGGCTGAATGATTCCATTACACCCCTATATAACAGTTGAAATGAAATTCACCTCTGTAACTGCCATTACACCCCTATAACGGCTTCATAATGTTCGTACTGGGCGATACGAGTAGAATTGGGCCAATTTCCTTCATTACAACCCGAAAATGAATTTCAATATAAAGACCAATTGGATCTCCATTTCTTTCATCCAAAAACCAAAAATTTCATAAACCCACATTTTCTCTCATCTTTAGATCTAGATCTACACCAAAAAAATACACAAAAAAAAGCTAAAAAAATAAATCACCCGTAATCGCCATATTGCAGGTCTGCCTTGGTTTGTTGCAAATCTGTGATTTTCTAACTTAGATCTGAAGGATACATTTTGGCAGGTTCTAGATTTGGTTGGATCTAAGTTGAATGGTTGAAACCATTGTTGAAGCCACCTATTGATTTTGTCAATTTGTTATCATTCAAGCCACCGGTGACCACTGCTCCATCCAGTAGAAACGGAGTGTTACCTCTGCCCTCTAGCATGATTGTTTTTTTTTTTTTGGCACTTAGTATTGGAGGTTTGTTTATGGGAAGAAAAGAGTATTATATAGGGGGTATGAATGGGCTTAGGTTAATTAATGGTCTTTTAGAATGGGTTTAAATTTTGGGTTAATAATTAATTAGTAATATTATTTAAAATATATGTTATGAATGGGCTTGTATGAATGTGTTTAGGATTTAGGTCCATATTAATTAGTAACAAAAAAATATAATTCTAATTTGTAATTATATAATGGATTATAATTAACTTGTGATGAATAATTATAAATTTATCTTTTAGCCACTTAATATATTGACTTAAATAATATGTTAATTATAACTAATTAAATTAGATCTTTTAAAAATTTAGTATTTTTTTTTTAAAAAGACACAAAATATATTGTTTTACTTGGAGGTACACATAGATTGCCAAATTAACCAGCATTATTAAAGGTGCCATTACACCAGTCAAAGAACATTTGGTAGGGAAAAGAGCCAATGTGACACCATGTCGTGAAGTGCCAAGGGATGTTGGGGTCCCTTGTTTTGAGAAATATAAGTTCTAAGCAGCCAAAGATAAATCCAAGTCATCACCAAAAAAAGCGGAGGGAAATGTTAGGGGATATTATTTCCAAATTCGTGTTATATAATCAGTTACCTTTCTATGTAGAAGACTCTCCCTTGACTCAACCAATGCTTGACATTGCTGCAAAAGTAGGAAAATGAGTTATAGGTCCTAATTCTTATCAGGTGTTTCAAATATATTTGGATAAAGAAATAAAAGCAATAAGGACAGATGTTGTATACAAAGAAGGGTTAAGTGTATGTTGAATATGGAATTTTTCTATGAGATAACCCATTTTGATCCTTAATTCCTTCATTTCTTAAACCTTCACTCAATGTCCAATTGCAATCGGACTAAGCCCTATTTGATTTTAGAATGTATGGTTAGGTGTGTAAGCTTTAATGTCTATGAGATATGCTAACTGTATTGTTTATATGTCTCTCAATATTCCTTTCATGAGATTATGCCAAGGTGATTGGCACTCAATTATAACATTTTATTGTGCTTTTTCTGGACTAATTATACTTTGATGGAGTTCAAATGATGATGTTTCAGGTGCTAAAGTGAGAAAAATAGTCAAGGATAACAAATACAACATTTAAGTGTAACTGCAGCATTTGATCAACAAAGGAAAAACTTGAGGACAACAAGACCGTTCGAACGGTGATCAACGTTCGAATGCTTCCCCTGAACCAGGCATGAGGCAAAGGCGTGTTACAGACAAACCCTAGAGATTAAAGCCTAACGTTCGAACACCATGCTACGTTCAAATGCAACATCACGTTCGAATGTTGGACCACGTTTGAACGCCACTGAGAGCACTGACACGATCTGGTTGACTGAAATACATAGCGTGTGAAGACCTCTATTGCCAGAAGAAGGATCCTCAGGCACATGGGTGCCATGATCGACTGCATTGGGGTTATTTGAGGACCCTGAGTGCTGCAGAGAGTGGGTGAATAACCTGACAGAAGACTACAACCCATGTGAAGCCTAGAAATCAACACAGATATACAAGCAAAAACAGCCTTCACGTTCAAACGGGAGGGACTGTTCAAACGTTCCCACTGACAGACTGCAGATCGCCTGATTCTTTGACTGAACCCCTGATTCTCACCTTGACTTAGGCGTCCAGCACTGCTCTTTCACCCCCTCCCTTGCTCTTCCCTGCCTATAAATACTCCCTTTTTGGGAGCTTTGAAGACACACTTGGGGAGAGAGATCAAGAGCTCTCCTCTTGAAGAATACCTAGTCTTTATATGTATTTTAGTGTTTCATTTTAATTCAAGTATTTACTTTCTAGTTCTTTAATTCAAGTCTTTTACATTTATGCTCCTTTCAATTACTTCAAGTCTTTATTATAGTTGGGAAGTTAATTCCCTACTTGTCTTTATTTCTATTTAGTTAGGAAGATAAATTCCCTACTTTTTTCGTTAAATTCATGTACTTTATGTTCTTGCCCTTACATTAATGCTCTTACTTTCTTACTTTCAATTAAGTCTTGCACCTTCATTATTTGAGCTCATCTTCTTCTTAGAGGAGTGAAACTCTTCCACTTTTCTAGAGCTTTACCAAAGCCAAGAAGGGTGGAATGTGATTCACTCATTCTTTGTTGAAGATCTAGCTTTCTTTTACTTTCTTTCACTACCATTGCTTGAGCATCTTCTTCTTAGAAGAGTGAAACTCTTCCACTTTTCTAGAGCTTTCCCAAAGCCAAGAAGGGTGGAACGTGATTCACTCATTCTTCGTTGAAGATCAACTTCAGAGTTTCTCTACTTGGAGAGATGAGTACCATTCACTTTTCTAGCTTTACCCAAGCCATGAAGAGTGAGTAGTCCTCATTTACTCTTTAGGGAGAGGTGATAAATATGTAATGACTATCCGGATATTATACTTGTGCATTTCTTTCACACTTCAATGCTTTATTTCCTTGCTTAGCGGGAGACTGGATGAGTTAAGCAAAGTTAGGGTAACTTGCACAGCCAAATGATATTTCTATGATCCGGATAACTCCTACATAGAAAGATCTGTTGGTTCAAGGCAAGTACCCTAGCAAGTTCTTTGTGTAATCAATGGGTATTCCTATGGTAAATGGATGACTCCTAGAATGATTCATTGATTCAAAGCAAAGAACCCCGGCTAGTAATTTGTATAACCAAGGGATCTTTTCTATGGTAAATGGATGACTCCTTCTAGAAAGATCCGTTGTGTGAGACAAATACTCCGGAATAGAACTTTAAGATAAACTCCTCAATCTCCACCACCATTGCACTTCATAAAAAGGATAGAGCTTTAACCCAGTCTATCCTTATCTTCCAATTAACTCACTGTTGACACGGGAGTTAGTTGAGTTACAAAACACAAGTGTAATATGCCAGATAATTCATTACATATCCTGAACATCGAACTAAAGAGTGACTTTAATTATATTGAAATCTTATATTTTGTCTAGAAAAAAATCTCTTGAAAAGAATTTAATATTCTGTTCAAGAAACCATCCACTTCTCACAAAACTCAAAAAGGTTACAATCAATCGGTCTTCATCACAACTTACTTTGAAAACACCAAAACATATTTCCTGTGGATTCGACTCCGGACTCAAACCAGATTATTACTACAGCTTGACCGCCTGCACTTGGGTGTACACATTTCAGATCAAGTCACAGGGTCGTTCCATTTAACATATGCACTTCATTTTTGAGAAATATGTGAGTAAAAAAATATCTTGATTATCGATCCTCAAGTATACCTATGACTGGAACGGTTATGATAATAAATAAATTTATTTTCTATGTATGAAAAACTTGGTGAGTTTTGGCATTGAAACTAGCTTTGGATAGCTAATAGGAATATGAATCTAGGCTGATGAATCTCTAAAGTTGCGTGATTATATCAAACACACAGAGTTTTGAGTAATAACATGATTATGAATATTCTTGCTTAGCCTTGAAGCCTTTAGAAAACCAAGTGTTAATTAGTTTGAGTAAATATGATATGTCTTTGATTTCAGGGCAATTAGGAAACAATAAGTTGAAATCCGGATATACGAAATTTAAGTTTGTAGGTATCTTCTCTAGAAACCTTCAAGAGACAACACTTGTCCACTAGGGGAAACCAAGGGGTTTAAAGGCTTAGTGCATAGGCTAAATTTATTCATGTTGCCTATGAAAGTGGTTTTGTATTTCTAATTCTGCATTTAATTTTACATTCTATTAGATTGTTTATTATGCTTTAAATTCCTTAGCATTGTATTTGTTATTTCATATAATAAATTGCATTGCGTATACTTGAGAATTAGTGGCACATTGGAATGTGATTAAGGATTTAATTGGGTATATTTTGAATCTTAGGATTTAACTTTATTTATTTTTATTTTTAATTAATTTTGAAAAATAAAAAATAGGAAAAATCTTTCAAATTCTATATCACTCAATTGGTAGATCGAATGTAGCTTTGTACCGTTAAGTTTCTATATTTTTCAAAAAATAAAAAATAAATAACTGAATCATTTCATTCCTTTGTTTTAATAAGGACGCATCTCTCCAAATCTCTATAATTTCCAAAAATCCTAAACCAAGCCTCTCAACCTCTCAAATCTCTCTAATCTCTCTTTGATTCATTTCCTGATTGTGATTCTCGCAATGGTTCCTAAGAGGATCTCACCTTCAAACCCTCTAGATGACCACTCTTGGGCTGCTTGGTTCTTCTCTTGAAATCTCTATGCCTCCATGCACTCGAAGGTGGTGGAGGGTTTGGCAAGAACAGTGGACACCCGAACTAGAGCCACCACTTCGATTAAAGATGAGGAACCATCCAAGGGCGAAAGTTTTGAGAAGTTGATAATGATCTCTGATTCTAAGGAGGAGGAGGCTGATGAAGACGATAAGGACAATGCTGAGGATTTGGGTGATGCTCCTACTTTTGATTCGAAGTGTTGGAATTTAGGATCTACTTCTTTATCCTTCTATTCTTATTTTTTCTTTTAATTTCTTTGTCACTAGTTAGTGTATAGGTTCTACTAAAACCTAAGGAATTTTGTTTTGGGTAGTAGTAGCCTAGTAGAAGAACCCATAGGTAAAAGGCTATTACGATTTTGTTCTTTTGTATCCAAAAACACATAGCAGACATATATAAAATCCTTCTGATTCTATTGGCGTTCCATTTATTTCTTTAAGCAAATGCATTAAATTTGAGGATATTTTGTTATGTGATTTAGTATGCTGTGAAATTCATAGTATAATGTTTATAAATTTTGATATTTGTTTACTTTGGGATTAGCAAAATCTAAGTTAGGGGGTGTGATGAGAGCATAATATTGCATATTATAGGCCTCAAAATCTTTCATCTTACTCATGTTTGTCACTTAATTCCTTTATTTTAGTTGATGTTTTCATTTTATAGGGAATTTATATATTTGTAGGTGAATACGTGTAAGAACGTGGATTTGTATTTGTTTCAATGCCATAGAGGACTTGCGAGATGAGCTCATAGGTCCAAGAGTGAAGTCAAGCCCTTTGCAAGCAGAATCGAGAAAAGACCATTTCTACCGATACAACTGAAGCCAAAAGTTGGTTCTACTAGTAGGAGTTCAATTCAACCGGTAGGTTCAAAAGAGTGCCGGTAGGTGAGTATTGTTCTACTAGTAGGCTGAAGACAAAAAGGTGTTCTACTAGAAGGAGAGCAAGACAACTAATAGAAGGAAAACAGTGAATAGTCATACATGTAGGTTGTTTTCTACTTTCTACCGGTATATTTACTATATTTTGGTAATTAAGACGCCTAAGGAAGGCAATCAACTGCCTTATTTCGAGGGTCGTGATTGGTGGATCAAAGGGAGAAAAATCAGTGGAAATCCCCTATAAATACCCAAGTCTAGCAAGAGAGAGAGAGAGTTCCATTCCATCATTCAATTCACCATTCTTCTCTTTTATTTTTTAAAGGGTTTTAGATTTTCTTCTTCTTCTTCTTTTAAGTTTTCTCCATTAATTTACTTTACAAGCTTTGTTTCAATTCAAGTATTACATTCTTGCAACGCAATTACTTTTGGTTTGTTTCTGCTAATGATTTACATTAATTGTAATTTCAATACAAGGTATTTACTTTTCTTGCAATTTCAATTCTTATCTTTGTGTTTTTATTTACAATGGTGCTTTCTTTAATTGCTTCCTATTTCAATTCAGTCATGTGTGAGTAGTCATTTACCATTTTGATCAGATGAAGTAGTCTCATCCATGAATTGAGGATTTTGACTTAAAATTAGGGTTTGTCTACTGTCGAGTTATTTGGATTAATTAAATGATTTAAATTGAACACATTATCGATTTGTATATCTTCCTTCTTACCCTTCGACAATTGAGACTTGGCATTGGTAATTCTTGAAATCACTACAATCGAAGTGAATTCCTTCTAATCAATTTAATTGTCTTGAATACACATTTTTCATTGATAATTAGGAGTTAAATGAATACCCACCGCTTGAGTGCGCTTGACCACAATCTCAAGTGAGCTATAGGGTTTGAGTCAAAAAGCTTATTCGCGGTCAGGAGATCTTTAATGATCAACCAGTTCTTTCCTTTAGTTGTTTTTATTTAATTGATCAATGTCTTCTAACCAACTCTCAAAATTCAACCCCCAACGTTTGAACGTGGGTTGGCGTTCGAACGTGGGTTGCTTCCGACGTTTGAACGTGAAGTGGCTTCGAACGGAAGTTGCTCCCAGTACTTTGGTTCTCTGTTGAAAAAACTATTCACTGAAGGCAAAACCAAAGTACTGCAAGCTCCTGACGTTCGAACGTGGACACCGTTCAAACGTTAACACCCGCCCAGAATTCTTCCAAGCCTGTTGTTTCATTTCCAACCCATTTTAAACCTTTCCAATTTCATCCAAAACCCATAGAACATGTCTTTGCACATTAAGCATAATTTGTACAAGTTCTATTACAAGTATTGAAATATGTTTTCGACATTTACATGCCAAAAACCAATTTAACCCAAAAGGTTTACAAAGCTTTAAGGTTGAAGACCACATGTTGGTCTCTCTTCACCCTTGATGCTCTACATAGGAGTTATCCACCTGCATACAATCCGTACCTGAAATGTTTTCCTTATAGGGTGAGCCAACGCCCAGTAGAGAAGATCCTACAAAGACTATTCCCCCTTAGATGCTCATGCTCATGCAACATTCACATACAACATATAATCGATCATTTCATACAAAAATATGCACTCCATGTTGGAATGCAACAATGTCATGCCATGGAATGAGATGAGACTCACTCATGCATCTTTATCCGAGTTCTTCCCAACTCTCACAACACGATGCAATTGCCAAGGTGTTTCAATCCTGTCATCTATGTTCACATCAGATGATATTTTAAGAACTAGGGTCTTTCTTGGGGTGGATATTTATGGACTCACACCAAGGGTCATCCAACCCACACGGAATTCATGGATTCCCACCAAGGGTTCCGCATACACCCACACACTTTATGGGCCGAGCGAAGGGAGTACATCTCCCAATCACCGGGCCTTGCACCTGAGAGGTCGTCATGCCTCTTCTTGCTACCCCAACCCAATTTAACATGTAACCAAGCGACTTAGCTAGGTCTTCGACCAAGCCTTTCCTAAGTCATCCTTCAATCACCAAGTGTGAAATTGACGACAACCATGCACGCACCCATGTAATGAGATGTTCCGTGCATATGCAATGGGACTCACCATTGCATAACAACATGATGTTTAATATGCTATGAATGGCATATAAACAATTTCAACACATCCAAGGTAAATTTATATCCTAGGCACATAAATACCATATTTACCACAAAGTCAATATATCAATACATGCATATACCAACAAATACTTTTCAATCATAAATCATATCATAGTCATATGATTTCACAAGTTATCACATAACTTAAGCATGTTAATTTAATTCAATCAAAACAACAATTCTCAAACACTCAAGGTATTTCATCAAACACCTTCAAGGCATAATTTATAAAATATATAACATTCCTTAAACTTCACTAAGTGATGAGCACATAATATTGCACATTTCATGGCCTCATTACATTCATTATAACCCAACTTTTGCATTTAATTACTTAGTGTTAGCCTATTTTATGAATAATGTTGAATTCTCGATGTTGCATGTTTTGATAGCTTAAATGATGGATTTTAGGACCTTGCAACTATGTTGGATGTGTGGTAATGGCATGGACACAATACATGAAGAATTGGAGGCTTAAAAGTGAAGAAATCAAGGAGGTATTGGTGTTTTGGAACAAAGGCACCAACTGCCACATCACTGGGAAGCACTGCTTCGATTGTCCTCCATTTTGACCATGATTTACTCAGAATCTAGAAAAGTTCAAAACATGAAAGTTGTAGATCTGGATGTCTTCTGTAACGTGTCAAAAATTTTAGCTCAATCCAACGGTTAGATCAAGAGTTATGCCATTTCTACCGAAGGTGGTTCAGTGTAGAAAAACAGTACCGGTACTCGATACCGGTACCATATGGTACCGGTACCTAGTACCGGTACCACGAACCTTCTGGCAAAAAAAATAGCATGTAACTCAACTTTGAGGCTTGGGGGTCCCACTTACACTTCTCCCACGTGCCCCCCAATATTTCCTTACACAAGAGCAAACATCCCTTACACATTGGGAAGACTTTTGAGGCTTGGCATTTAATGAGGATGTGAGAGAAGTGGGCAGCATGTGAGTTGTAGGCTAGCTTTGTCCTAGCCTGTGTAACCCATCTATTCAGCCCCCTATTGATGGATGACCTTTCACACAGACCCTAGGGACCCTCATGGACGTTTTTTGTAAGGCATACACTCCATATATCTAAACAATATTCAGCATTTTGAAAGGGTGTGGCTACCTAAGCTTAGGAGTAGATATAGAAAGCTCCAAGGTTGAAGATAATGAATAGTAATTTCGTTTTTTGCTTTTTCTTTCCATTTCAAATGTTGTAAGCTCTAAACTTCTTGTAATTCTTAATCCTTGCACTTTAATCTCATCTATTTCATGTTCATTTCAAGTTTAGCCTTGTACTTTACATTTCACCATTGTTATTCTTTCAAGTTCTTCATTTTCATGCTTTAAATTGGGTATTGTTGATTTGTCTTCCTAGTTTAAGTTTCTTGCATTAGTTTAAGTTTCATGTTCCATTTCCTTTCCATGTTAATTTCCTTTATGCTTGTCTTTGCTTTTAATATGAATAGCTAGTTTTAAGTTGGTTACTCCAAGGGAGATTTCTCTTGGGGATTTCATTTCAACTCTTTTTCATTCCTCCCTTTAGGGTCAAATAGTTCGGTTTGACGGGGTTGAGAGTGGATGAGTTGGTGAGCCTTTGATATCCCGTAGGCCTAGTCACGGTTTATGCTTAGCTACTCATCAATCTCGTCCCTAGCTTCCCCCAAATCAATCGTTCATTCATGCTCGATCGGAGGAGGGCTTTGAGTTGATTTGGTATTCCCATTGGAATGAACCCTTTGGATTAGCCAACACTTGTTTTCTTGCATTTTAATTTGCAAACCAAACACAAAACTCAAATACAAGATTTTACACTTTCTTTTCACTTTTGAAAAATCACTTTCACAAAACTCCCTTTCCTTCCCTGAGGAGACGACCTTGGAATACTCTTCCAAGTAAAACACCGACCACGAAAGACTCCTTGCGATTAGGGAGCACTTTTGTGCACATTCCACGTTCATTTCACACATATTTTGTTCATCCATTTCCCACCATTCACATTCGTTGTCGCCTAATCTCTTGCATCAGCCCTAGGGAGAGTGACACTCCCTTAGTCCTATAATCCATACACACATTTGAGGGTGGTGTTGAGAGGTTGGGAACAACATTATTTTCCATTCAATCACTAAGTTACAAGATAATCACATGTAACTTTCCATGTATCAAAATCAACCTAGCAAGTAGCCTAAGCCATTTCTACGCCCACTCTTCCATTCCCATCACCATAGACATACATATATATCAATACATATGCATATATAAATTACCCCTTAGTCTACCAAAACCTAAGGCAAGAATAGTCAAAGGGAGAAAGAACCCTACTTCTTGTAGCGTAGAGGAAGTGCCAAAACTTCCAAAAACACAACCCAAGCCTCCTAGCTTTGATTTCTCCAAATTCTCCCTTTGGATCTTCGGTGAAAACTCTTGTTTTTGGTATGTAGACATAAACCTCGTGACAGTGATCGATTCTCTCTCTTGGCTCGACGGAATCCGAGCGACGAAAGTCCGAGAAATCACCGGAGGAAGCTTGAATAAAATTATTTTCTCTCTCTTTCTCTTCCTCTCTCTTGGGTAGCTGAACAAGGATGCACAAGTGGGTTGAAATATGATTTTTTAAGATATTTAACCCTATTTATAATTTTAAATGCGCGGCCCAAATCGCGTCACGTGTCCTTCACTTAATCGGGACCAATTTCGCCCCAAAATGACTAATCACATTACGGATTATGCTTAATTTAATTTTATTTGAACTTTTAAACAAAAATAATTAAATTCTGAGTTTATCGTTTTTAGGAACTGTAACACCCCAAAATACACCTTGGAAGCATTACTAACTAATCACCCTTCACATCATGATAGAACTAAATAAATCCAATAATAAGAAAATTTCATTCCTCAAACATTGATACTTTAACAAAATTCGGGCAGAGTATCCTTTGTACGGGGAGTCCTACCCAAAACACCACCTATATAATTATACTACAATTGACCTCACAGGGTCCACATATGCATAGCTATTGACCACATTGGGTCCATTTATTCATCATAAAATAAACTTCAATTCACCATATATCATATCCAAAATGTCATCCTAAAAGAATATGCCAAGCCATGGCCACAATATCAAAAGAATATGCCAACTATGACATCTTCATCTCAAAAAAATCAAAATACATTTGCAGCGAAAAAACAAAAAGACTAGCCTTTACATGATCTCAAGGTAACTTCTCTAGTCTAGGACAAAAGAATTTATAACTCTATATGTCCACCTCTGGATCTAGATTTCCCTCGGGTGGAACCTCCCAATGTATAGGCTCCTCGACTCTCAACTCCTCCTCAAGAGTATAATCTGAAAAATATTCAACTGTAGGGGGTGAGCACGAAGCTCTGTAGCAAAATCTTCCCAAACTCATACAAGATTTAAAAATATGTAAAACAGGTCGGTCTCATTTTGCAAATAGCATATACAACATTTTGAAGTAAAATAAGGACATTTAAACAGATCTCAAGTTTAGGTAACAACAGTAATTTACTGAATAAATGGAACTCATACACCATTAATAATACATTCCACTATAAACCGTTTTTCACAAGTTCTTGCGGAATCCCATATTTCCCAAAAATTCTTGTAGAAACCGTATATGGTAGAATGAACAATTACTAATAAATACCTTCATGACAACATTATAAACATGTATCTCTACTATGATGTAAAGCAATTTACATGAATCGACACATTGAGTAATATTTAGGCCCACACACACCCAAATCCTCGCAAGGATATCAAACTTCGAGAAGGGCGTCTACCGACTACATTGTCGTGTACCAATGCACAGGCAATAATGAATCCAATCCAAGCATAGTATACTAATCCCCATACACGGCACCCGTGAGCGAATAGTAGTTTGGTCCTTGCAAGGCACCAATCCAACTACAAGTGGTAGAAAAAAGGCCAACCCACACGGAGCAAGCAACATCTACCCACCCTACGATATCTATTCAAAGGCCACCCATGGTCATCCCACATTCATAAGAGATACAATATCAAACCCATTTCCTCCATTTAAAAGTCTATCCCAAAAATCCCCAATTTCACATATGACAATTCCAAGAACAATTTAAGAAAAATATAAGAGATTATCATAAACACTATTTTGTTGTTCAATATGAAACACTAAGGTTTTGAAATCAAGAATAAAGAAAAATTTAAAGAAAAGTTCATCTCTCTTGAAAACTAGGGTTTTTAGCCAAGAATAAAGATTTAATGGTTAACTAACCATTAATATTGTTTAAAGCATGGTAATATTCATAAAGATATCAAGAATGAATGATTTTATAGCATACATCTAAGGTTTAGAGTGTAAAAGTACATATGTATAAACCCTACATCAATGTAAAAGAAAGACTCAATGTAATTTACCAGAAAATATAGCTTTGAAAACCAAAGGTTGGCTGAAAATAAAATAATAATTTAAGAATTAGTATGGTAAACTCACAGGAAATTATAAATATTAATCATACCAAGAACTCAATCTTGTTAATGATTAATCAAATAAGTTTACAGAGTATATTACTTTAATAAAATCATTCATTCAGTCGAAGAATATTTGAAAAGATAAACTATTCAAAAATAAGGAAATTCTAATTACATTCATAAAATATTCAAACACATTCATGAAAATCATACTCTAAATAGAAAATAGGAAGAAGATTACTCAATAGCCATGAGCAAGATCTTCATAAAAAAATAAAAAGGTTTCAAAGATTCTGGGAAGAGAGATCCCCCACACCATAAGAAATATCCAATATATATACTAGAAGGTCTAGGGTTGGTTTAGGATCAATTCCCATTCCAAAAATGAGTCTTCTAAAGTCATCCCATGCATCAGGCCCATGGAGGCACATCCCAACACCCAAATCGCATCCCAATGGTCAAAAGTTACTGGACCAAGCCTCGTAGGCATATCCGGATGGTAAAATTGCATCTAGACGGTTAAAAATTGCTAAAAATCATCATACGCTCGTCTAGACGGCTTGTACGTCCCAATGCGTGTACTGAAATTATGAGATACTGGTATCCCACATCGGTTAGGGAGGAAAAAATTGTTAGGCTTATAAGTAAGTCCTTTGCCTTACATGACATAAGACCTTTTTCTAGGGGTACTGGGAGGAACAAAACCGTGAGGGCCAGTGGACCCAAAGCGGACAATATTATATAATGTGGAGGGTGAAGTGTTACAAATTGGTATCAGATCCAACTCTCGCCTGGATCAAGTATGGGGCCTTGTCGTGCTTGTGCGTAGTGGGTGAGCAGGTAGCTAGCGAGCTACTGCACAAGGACGCACAACCCTAAGAGGGTGGATTGTGAGATACTGGTATCCCACATCGGTTAGGGAGGGGAATATTGTTGGGCTTATAAGTAAGCCCCTTGCCTTTCATGGCATAAGATATTTTCCTAAGGGTACTAGAAGGAACAAAATCGTGAGGGCCAGTGGGCCCAAAGCGGACAATATTATGTCATGTAGAGGGTGGGGTGTTACAAAAATTACCCAGACTTCGAACTCAATTTTCTCATACTTAGAGGCCGATTCATGAAATTTTCATAAAATACAATTATGAAGCTCTTGAAGTCTACTTTCCAATTCTACAAAAATCAGGTCAATCGTACATCTGGGTAAAATGTTATAACCAAAATACCAAAGTAGTGTCAAAATCTTTCTTTCCCGAATTCTCACCAGTGTGTGCTTATACATCGAAATGCCTCTCGATTTCTTTCCTTCATCAAATCTTGCCCATTTCAACCAAATTCTTCCTCTGTTGTTTGTTCAACTTGGATCACTTTATTATCATCATAAATTATCCAAATTTCCTACAAAATGAGACAAACAACTAATACAAGTATCAAGCTAGAAAATTCAGGAATCTAACATATATAATCTCAAAGAATATGTAATTAAACCATCCTTACACATAATAAAATAACACTTTTGATAGTTAATTAGCAATAAATACTTCATGTTATATGGTCAATCAAGTGTACCTCAAACCCGGCACGTGTTAGACCCCATATAAAATTTGGAAGCACAAAAGGCCTAACCTTAAGTATTTTCGATTTTTTGGAAGCAAATGCTATATTTTTAGAGATCAAGAAAACTTAGAAAATTTTGACTCTAGAAGTGATGAAGGGATATTTTTGGGATACTCCACCAACAGTAGAGCTTTTAAAGTGTTCAATTTGGGAACATTTACCGTAATGAAATCCATAAATGTTGTCATTGATGACATGGGAGAGGATCTTTTGCATGAAAAAAGGGAGGATGAGGGGGTGACTAAGCCAATAGGAGGCAAAGGTGAACTAGAACCTACTTCTACCCCTCAAATAGAAAGTGACATTCTCACCAAACCAACACCTTCATGGGTTCAGGCTAGATACATACCTAAGTGATATACTAGGAAATTCAAACAATGGGTGAAAAATAGGACACAACTTGAAGATAAGTTAGACTAAAATTGTTATGTTTCCTTGTTTGAACCAAATAATGTTGGTGAGGCTCTGGAAGATGAAAATTTTATTATCGCCAAGCAAGAAGAGTTAAACAAATTTAGATGGAGAGATGTTTGGGACTTGGTACCTAGACCTAAAGAAACCAAATCATTGGAACTAAATAGATTTATAAAAAGAAATCAGATAAAATGTTGTGGTGGTTAGGAACAAGGCTAGGTTAGCAGCACAATGGTACACCCAATTAAAAGCAATTGAGTTTGATGAAACATTTGCACCTATAGCTAGGCTAGAGTCCATAAGATAAATTTTACCATAGATTTTCACATAAATTTAAGTTATATTGAATGGATGTGGAAAGTGCATTTTTAAATGGATTCCTTCAAGAAGAAGTCTATGTGAAATAACTAAAAGGATTCGAAGACCCACATTACCCATGGCATGTGTTTAAATTAAAAAGGCATTATATGGTTTAAAAAAAGCTCCAAGGGCTTGGTATGAAAGGTTTTCTAACTACCTTTTGAAAGAGTGATTTTCTAGAGGGAATGTAGACAATACTTTATTTTTGAACAGTGTAAATGGTGAACTTTTAATTGTCAAGATGTATGTTGATGATGTTGTCTTTGGTTCCACATGTGACTCTCTTGCTCATGATTATAGTGAATTAATAAAATCTAAATTTGAAATGGGCATGATAGGTGAACTAACTTACTTTCTAGGTTTGCAGATGAAACAAATGGATAATGAGATTTTTGTCTGACAATCTAAGTATGCAAAGGACCTAGTAAGGAAGTTTGGGTTAGATTCACCCAAGCACTTATGTGCTTCGATGAGTGCTGTCACTAATTTGAATAAAGACACTTCAGGAAAAAATGTGGATTACACATTGTACTATAGTATGATAGGTAGTCGACTTTATCTCATTGTGATTTGACCTAACACTACCTTTAGTGTTGGTGTATATCCATAGTATCAGTGCTTCCCTAAAGAGTCACACTTATTTTTGGTTAAGTGCATCATTCGTTATGTGAGTGGGACTTCAAGGTATGGTATTTGGTATACCTTTGAGACTAATGTCGAGATTGTTGGCTATTCCGATGTCAATTGGGTATAGAATATAGATGGTTGTAAGAGCACATCTGGTGGGTGTTTTTACATTGGGAATAACTCAGTCTAATGGAAAATTAAAAAGCAAAATTATATTTCTTTGTCTACTGCCAAGGCTGAATACATTGCAGCAGAAAGTTCCTGCACACAGTTGCTTTGGTTAAACCAAATGTTGTTTGATTGGGATGTCTTATGATAACTTAATTGTGTATTGTGACAATTCGAGGGCTATTAACATCTCGAAGAATCCCGTGCAATATTGTAGAACAAAGCATATACATATGTAACACCCCAAAAACCACCTTGGACTGCATGACATTCTAAAACCATTTACACAATGAGAGCACTAAGATAATCCATCAATAAATAAATTCCATTCATCATATATATATATATATATATATATATATATATATATATAATATCTACAACATTATCCCAAAAGAATAGACACTTCTAAGTCTTTACATTCCAAAAATCAACTAATGTAACGCAGCGGAAATAACAAAACAAAAACTAGACTTCACATAGTCTCAAAATAAATTCTCAAGTCTAGTACAAAAGAAGCTATATCTCTACATGTCCATCTCGAGATCTAGATTCCCCTCGGGTGGGGCCTCCCAATACCCCTGCTCATCAACTCCTAGATTCTCCTCTAGCACCAAATCTGAAAAATGTTTAACTGTAGGGGGTGAGCACGAAGCTCTGTAGCAAAATTCTCCAAAACTCAAACAAGGTTTAGAAAAATGTAAAACATGTCCGTCTCATTCATAAATAACATATATAGCTTTTGAAATAAAATCGGGACATTTAACAGATCTCAAGTTTAAACCACAGTGATAATTAAATGGAAACAATAAAAAATATTTTTCAACAAGAAACCATTTCCAAATGGTTAGGAAGGGCGTCTGTCGTTGCATTGTTCCATACCAATGCACCGGCTTTGACATAATCCAAGCCAACGATTATACCTAGTCCACCCATCACAACCAACAAATCACAATCACTTCAAGAAATGGCATCTACCATCCCAATGGCAGTGAAGAATTCCTCCCCAGGAAAGGTATACCACCCTAGTTCGAACTCCAGTGAACGATAGTGATCGCATTACCAAATGACAATCCACTACAAGTGTTAGGAAACCATCTCACTCTCACTGGGATAGACTAACCTCTAACACTCTATGACATCTCTCGATGGCAATTCAAGTCCGTCACAACAACCATACAATAAGGAAACCAACATATTCTCAAATTACAAGTATATCTCAAAAATCCTCAAATTCATCATGTGACAATTTCAATAACCAATTATGAAAATACAAGAGATCACAACAACATCATTTGATTACTCAACACAGATCTCTATTGTTTCAAAATCAATAATAAAGGAAGAATTTAAGAGAAAAATCCATCACCCACCAAAAACTAGGGTTTTGAAACACAAAAAAAGATTTCATAGGTATTCAACCCTAACTTTGTTAAAAACATGTAATCTTTGCCCAAAAGACTAAGAGATGATGATTTCATATCATATATATAACATTTAGAGCAAAACATACATATATACATAAGCTCTAACTTCAATGTAAGAGAAAGAGAGGAAATCCCCTACTTTGATGTCTTGAAGGACTAGAGCTTTGATCTTGAATCAACCCTTAAATCTCTTGTTTTCCCCTTTGATCTTGTGTTTCTCTCTTACTCTCTTCCTCTCTAAGGTTTTTTAGGGTTAGAAGTGGTGAAATGGAGGCTAATGAGGCATCATTAAGTATTTATAGTGGAAGGGGAACCGACTGTTCGTGACAGTGACTATCGGTAGTTTGGGTACATTGGATAATCAACTACCTGTTGACTACAGGTAGTTCGGGTACACTGGACACTCGACTACCAGTTGACTACGGGTAGTTCGGGTACACTGGGCACTCGACTACCTGTTGACTACCGGTAGTTCGGTACTTAACTACCGGTAGTTATTACCCAAATTTTGCTTATTTCACCCATTTTTTATTTTCAATCCATTCCTACCCCTTTCAAAACCATCTCATTCATGTTTAACAAGGTTTTTCATATAAATCTTGATACCTACAAGTTCTATTGAAAATGTTTTCAATTCTTTACAAGTCGAAACTAAATTTTAGCTAAATATTTACTATTGTCAACCTTAACACCTACCAAATATTGCATCACACCAATGATTCGTCTCACTCGTATTTATTTCTACTTTTCAACTCTATAGGATTTATGCCTATTTCATCACCTATACTATCATGTGAAAACCAATTAATAAACAATTATATCACTATATGAATATAAATATGTGGGGGTTTATGACATATACGTCACCATTTCATTTGTGAGGTTGTTGAAAACAAGGTGATAGCTTTAGAGTATGTCCAAACTAAAGATCAACTTGTCGATCTTCTTACGAAACCCTTGAATGCCCCTAGATTCGAGAGCTTTAGAAAATCCTTAGGTATTTACGTACTTGAGTGAGTGCCTGTTGAACTTAGTTTTAGGAGCATCAATGATTCATCATGCATTGGGACTAAGTCTTTACTATATTTCTTTGAAAATAAATACAAAAATCCAAAAATCCAAAAGTTAAAAAAGAGTTTTGATTTCTCTTTTGACATTTATTTTTAGAAATTACTGTAAAATGATTTATTTGTTTTCCTTTGTTTAATTTCATCTTTAAGCATTTTTTTCTTGTACATGTGTTAATTGAAATTTTCAAAAAAATTGGAAAAGAAAAGGCCAAAAAGATTTTATTTTTCTTTTTTAGATCATGATAATTCACACTTTGACTTGCATTGAAATGGTTCTATCTTAAAATCAAAGTTAAAATGTGCATTTCTATAAATCATATTAGGAGATGGAGAACTTAATGGTATAAATCCGATTGCATAATAATTAGCCAAAGTCTCTTTCATCCCAGTGTGCTTGAATAGCATTTACTTTAGAAAGATTCAAAATCAAGTACACGCATGACATTCGCCTTCACACTTAGGAGTTTGATTAGTTGAGTTATTAATGATCTTAAAGGTGAACACATGACTAAAGGTTAGTTAAACCTCAATCCCTTAAAAGATGTTGAAGGCCAATTGTGAGAAAAAGAATTCAATGTCGCCAAATCTAAAAAGGTGAGGCATAAATAAATGGCTAACAACAATCGCACTTGAATTGTGAGAGTACTTCTGCTTAATTGTTAATTGATTATATGTAAATCCCATCGAGCTCATGTTAATCATGATTAAAAGCATACATTAATAGTACATAATTCATAATCATGTTGATTGAAGTTGTAGAGTAGAAGAGATAAAAGAAAGGGAATGGTCAAAAAGAGAACATTTAGAACACTCATTAATTGGTCATGTTTTCACTTACACAATGCATTAGGATTTCTTGATAAGTTTATTAATGATTTAAATCTAATCAGAATCATTTTTGTGTTGGTGGTCAGTTTCACACACTATGCACTTAAATTTGTCAAAATTGAACAAAATATAATCACGTGTGTGCGAAATTAAACCAAGTGTGAAAATATTGCTCTAAGATGCATGCAATTGAGTTTTATATCCTTAAATATGCCATAGAGTAATGTATTGAGATGATGAATTTTTGATGGAACTATTAAAATGCAAATTTGTGTAATTTTCATGATTATGAACTTTGAGCATTTATTGTTAAAATTTAAAAATTGCATTTGATTTTGATCCAAATTCATTCATGCATTGAATTTACTTGTGTGTAAGCTTGATTTACATCATGAATGCATGTTGGGACACATTGGAATTAGTTGGAAGTGGGCTGGACTGCAAACAACAGGAATGCTCTACTTCAGGGCTCGCTCGAGTAGCCAGAGGCCTTGCTCGAGTGGTTTGCCTGAGCTCTAGCCTGCAACAGAAGGAGTCCAAGTCACCTTGAGTTGGAAATAGGGACCAGTTTTAGTCCTTTGAGATATGAATTTTAGAGACTTAGGATAGGTCAGTTGTGAGCTTGAGAGGGTCATTACATTCATTCATGGCTTGTACTAAAGTGCTATTTTATTTTTTCTTCTTGGCTTTTAGTTTTTGTTGAATTTTATTTATTTTAGGTCTATTTTGTTTGTCTTTACACAATCCTAGTCTTATTTATTGATGCTTAATCATATTTGATTTTGAGTTATATGCCTTCTTTGTCCCTTGCTTAGTTTATTTTCATGATTTGGTTAGTTGTTATGCATCCATACTTTCTCGTTGACTATGATTCTATATCATGATTGTTATATGTTGTCATTGAATTGACATTTCTAGCAAATAAGATAAGAATATGTTGGTTAAGTTGATTTTGTACTTTGCTTGTTACGAGTCGTCATTGGATTGACATTTCTGGCAAAAAAGGGGAGAATATTTTATGTACGTATGAGAAAAATCGGAGAGATTTACTCTTGACTAAGATAGGTTGCATATGAACATAGAAAGGGGGATTTTTTTTTCAAATACTAAGGGGGAGTAAATTTTGCAAACTTGGCATGAAGTCACCTATTTTTTCTTTGTTTATTTTATATTTGTTATTTTACTTGTGAACACCGACTAAAGGGGATAACTTGATGTATTTCATATTTATAAGTCAATAGGTTCTCAATCATATTGGGCAAGTTAGTTTCTAACAGTTACATATTTGTACTTTTATGATATATACATACTTATTCCCTACGCTTATCTTGATGTTTTTTTAAACCTGTGATTTTGTTATGTATTTCTCTAACATATGATACTTTTCACAAGATTTTTGGTTTAAGTGCTAATGTGCAAGACTACGATCTTCAAGCATCATGAAAAGAAGTAGATACTTGTACTAGATAGAGATGTAGGATGCACACATAAGAGTTGAGATTAGTTTACAATTATTTTGGTCAATGGTTTGAATTGTAATATAAATTTTTAACTTGTATGTTTTGTCACGGAATTGCCAATGGAGAAGATTGTTAGATCATATTTATAATTGGCTAATTTTTTGGATTTCATTGTAAAACCTCAACCTATTCCACGGTCACGATGCTATCAAGTTCAAGGTCTCAAAGTGTTATTGAAGGAAGGAGATCAAGCATCAAATCAACATCATTTAACCTCTGTATGCACCTTCATGCTTAGGACAAGGTAATGACCAAGACACCTAAGATGAACCCTTAGTTATTTTAACTTAGATTGATTAGGATGAAAGTGAAATTGGAAGTAATATGATTATGACTCCTAAGTGATTTTAAAAGAAACATAGTTTGAGTTACAATCGGACCCTTTTTTTAGCAACACCTTTTAGTGCTCTAGAGAAATTTTTTTTTGCCTGATTTTATGCTTAAAAACCCTATAGGGACCAATCTATGTTTGCTATCCTTCACTAGAATGCTCTCTTTATGACTTAGGGAAGGAAATGAGAAAAGATGATGAAAGGCAACACAGTGCTCAGTTTACGAGCTCACCCGAGCAGTCTCCATGGTCGCTTGGGTGGTGCCTTCCTTAATCTTGGTTAATATGTTGTTTTCACTCCAATGACAACCACCCTATGACCGCCATCCCACCAATCAAGCGGTCGTTCTTGAATCTGAGTTTTCTTATTTACTAAGACTACCCTTATTCTAGATTTATAAATAGAGAGAGCTTTTTCCACACTTAGGTTAAGTAGCTAGTGAGATTTTTGAAAGAGAAAATCATACTTCTGCCTTGAGTGCTTCCACCACAACTTAGATTCCTAAGACCCAAAAGGCTATCACTAAAAAATCTACCCAACCCCACAAATTGGAGTTGAAGATCTTAATGGTTTGATAAACTCATGGTTGTGTGCATACCGAGGATTGTTGGCATGCTTATAATCGCTCGAGACTTATACGAACCATGCGGCGGGGTGGTCCAAGTGAAGTTACACTAGACGTTGAAGGACGACCTTAGGTGGAGAGACAACAAGGAAATGAACATCTAACCATGGTATTGGTTGAGGTATAAGTCTCGAGTACTTTTATGTTAGCTTATCAAGTAATGGATTAGGCTTTAGTGAATCGAGAAGGTTCCCCACAAATTTTCTCGATGAGGGTTTTCTGCATTAACAAAGCACTCATTTTATTACTATTTATTATAGACATTTCTGATTGCAAGCACACATGTGCACTATGTGTTTGTGGTTTTGATTGATTTAATATTTTTTCACTTATAGTCGTGCATATTGGGTTTGGGGATTTGGGTTGCCTTGAGATTGATTTTGAGTAAATTAATTCAAGATTAATTAAATCAATCGTCACGGACTAGTTAGGTTGTAGTGACTAAAGGTGTTCTCACATTCTTTGCTAAATATTTATGGCACGGGGTAATTGTGGTGTATTAGGTTTTTAATTCGTAATCAATTGAGCGTAATTGGAAAAACCTATTCAGCCCCCTCTAGGTCTAATGTCTTGAGCTCCATGTGTATAATCGTGAAGGAAGATCCACATTGGGTTCCCTCTCCTAAAACAACAAGAATGATGGAAAACTTTGAGATTGATATGTCTTCCCATAACATGTGTACGTTGTTCAACTATGGTCAATTGAATGGATATGATGAAAAAACCACAAAACTAGGGCACACCTCGACCATGTGTCCAAAACCTTGACACTCAAAACATTAGAGGTCTTGCCCTTTCTTCTCAACCTCTTGTCGAGAAGTTCTTCCCCTTTTCACTCTTTCCTCCTTCGGTGTTTTCAGTCTACTCATATTTCTTTTCGACCTAGAGGACTCATTAGTCTTTAAGTACCTTTTGAATTTTTTTGCAAGAAATGATATGTCCTCCCTTACCAACTGGGGTGACTTAGATTTATTTCCTTCTTCTCGAATAGAACTCAATGCTACACCCTTTTGATTTTTTAGGTGGAAGAAGATTCATCTCGAAATTCAATATTGACCCAACTAGGTCTTCTATCGACACCTTACCCAAATTGATTTCGATTTCTAAGACCATTACCTTAGCTTGGAACCTCTTTGGTAGAGATCTCAATATCTTTCATTTTTTGTGCAAAGTCCCCATATTTGAATCCAAGGGCAAAGGATGAGTAGACTATGTTAGAAAGTTTAGCATAGAACTCACAAAAGGTCTCATCCTCTAACATCCTCAAAGTCTCAAATTGGGCGGTGTATCTTTGGAGACGAGCCATTGTAAAACCCGAGAAAATTTGAACTCTTTTTAAAAAAATACAAAATGGTAATTTGTCACTATAATACGGGATTAAAATACGCATTTCTCTAGAGCTTGTATGATACAACGGACTTCGCCGTTGGATTCGTATCGCGAAATCTAGTCATCCAGAATAACTTCGTCGAATTTCGAGATAGTTGAATTTTTCACGTTTTACGAGACTACTGGGTTGCAAATGACCTCACAAAGGTCCCTAATTTTTTTTTAAAATTTTCTTATAATTGAATTAAAGTTCAAATAAAATTAATTTGAACTTAAATTGGGATGAAATAAATCATTTCAGAGCGAAACGAACCTAGATAAGTAAGGGGCGTGTGGCATGATGTGAGCCAAGCCTTGGAAATTATAAATAGGGTCAAAAATATGATATTTTGCACAAAATATCTATGATATTCTGCTGGCTTCAACATAGGAGAGAAAGAGGGAGAGAAAATAGAGAAAATAAATTTTCTTTCGACGATTCTCGGAATTTCATTGGTCGGAATCAATCGAGCCTTTAATTAAAGTTGATCACATCGATGAGGGCTACGCAACCACACCAAGAATGAAAGATTTCACTGAAGATCCAAAGAATGAGATTTTGGAAAATCAAGAGTTTTGGGACTTGGGAGGTGTTCTTGAAGTTCTAGCCTTCATTTCACGCTTCAATAGGTAGGATTTTTCCTACTTTGGTTTTATTTCACCCTTTCGTGTTGATAGAAAAAGGGTTTAATATTGAAATTGACCTAAGACGTATCTATGGTCATGAAAATGAGAAAGTTGGTATTGAAATAATTTATGTTGAATTCTAGCTTGGATTTGATGTAGGGAAGTTACTTGTATGTTTCTTATAACTTGGTGATATTTTGGGGCATGATATGTGTGTTAACATGATTGGTGCCTTGAAGGTGTTTGATTAAATGCCTTGAGTGATTGAAATTGTTGTTTTGATAACATGCTTGAGTTATGTGATAACTTGTGAAAATTATATGCTTATGATATAATTTGCCATTGAATTGAGTTGTTATGTACTAAATTAGTTCATATGACATTCATTTCATATCAGACATGATGATGTTATTGCAATGGGCATCACATTGCATATGCACGGGTACATCGCATCATATGGGTGTGTGTGCATGGTTGTCGTCAACACCACACTTAGTGGATGATTGGTGGCTTGGGAAAGTTGGGTCGAAGGCCTAGCTGAGCTACATGGTTGCATGATAAATTGGGTTAGGGTAGCAAGAAGGGGCTAGAAGATCCCTCGAGTGCAACATCTGGTATATGGGATACGCACTCCCTTGGTTCAGTCCATAAAGTGTGTGGGTGTACGCGGAACCCTCGGTGAAAGTCCATAAATTCCGTGTGGGTTGGCAACCCTTGGTGTAAGTCCATGAATACCTACCCCAAGAAAGACCCTAGAGTTGTAAAGGTCATTTGATGTGTAACATGGATGATGGATTCATACACACTTGCACTTGCATGTGCTGAGGAGCTAGAAAGGGCTCGGGATGAGTTGTATGAGTGAATCTCATCTCATTTTATGGCATGACATGATAAATTATAACATTGAATGCATATTCTTGCTTTGAATGTTATGGATTATTTTTTGTTGCATGTGAACATTTCATATGCATCTAGGGGGGAGTAGCCTCTGTAAGGGAGACTCTATTGAGCGTGGCTCACCCTATATGGGAAAACATTTCAGGTGCGGGTCACACGCCAGTGGACGGATCTCATTCGAGCCATCAAGGGTGAAGAAAAGCTGAGATGTGACTTTATTTTGGAATTTTGTAAACTCATTTTGAAAACTTAGTTTTTGGCATGTAAATTTGTGTAAATAAATGTAATAGAACTTGTACTTACCAAGTTTTATGTGTGAAATGGTGTTAAATATGTATTGGATGATTTTAGAATTGTTTGGAGGAGGTTGGAAATCAAAAACAGGAGAAATAAGCAAAACTAGGCAGAGAGTACCGATACTGAGTACCGGTACACTACTGTCCAAAAGGCAGACAGTACCGGTACGGTGTATCGCGTACCGGTATGTTGCTGTCCAGTGGGTAAACCGTATCGGTAGTAGTACCGATGCACTTTTAAAAAATCTCAAATTTTAAAACTGCTTTGTCGTATTTTCGGCCTATGTTTTTCTTCCCTCCAATGATGTAAATGGACCATAATAGAGAATAAATCATAGTATATTAGGCCTTGGTTGGATCCAATGAATAATTGAACCCAAAATACATTAGTGGATTACGATCTTGGTTAGGGGATGATATTGACGAGGTGTCGGGTTATGCGACATTCACGGGTATTTTCGCGGGTTAATGGATTATCAACGGTTAATAAAAGACCGCCTGATTATGGGGTGTCACAGACATCTTCACTAAGGGTATACCTTCATGAGAGACCTCAAGAATGTCACACGCCTCTTTGGAAGTCTCATAGTTGGAGATCCTCTAGAACTGATTTCAAAAGATGACATTGAATATCACAATCAACCTTTTAGAGTTCTTCCCTGCACATTCATATTCATTCTTCATCCAACTGCTTAGGGGTTTTGGTTCGGTCACCATGTTGGTCTCCTCGATAGTAGTCATCCTGGGCCCAACCTTCAAGCACTGACAACCAAACTTGCTTATCTAGAGATTTTAGTAAAGCTCTCATTCATGCCTTCCAGTATGCATAATTAGATCTATCGAAGAGTGGTGGTTGTGTGACTAATCCTTGTTCTCTATGAGAATCCATTAATAACCAACTTGTGGTTATAACAAATCTCAAAGGATCCAAAAAGGTATGTAAGCAATTATGCAATGTGTGCCTTTAATGTGTCTAACTTAATCCTACTGGTAGAATAGCTCTAATACAATTGTAAGGACAAATATGATATCCTTGTACGAAATGGATCCTCCCTCAAGATTACACACTTGTGAATAAGCACTACCTAGAGGAAGGGGTGAATAGGTTAATTTCAATTTCTATTGAACAAACATCAAATTATAACCTATACTACCACAATTACCTCTTTCTCAAAAAAATTTAGCAATTAACAATTTGAGAACCCCTTCAACCCATAAAGCCCATGATGATTAATGTAATGAATATGTCAATTTTATCGATTAACACTCAACGACTCACGACGATCCCAACCCAAGTCAATAACCCACTATGGATGATATGAACATTCCCATAATCAAAACATCAAACACATAGTACTCGTGTGTGTTGTAAATCATAAGTGATCAAATCAAACAATAAAAAACACAAGGGATTTATTGATGCAAAAACTCTCCTTGGAAAAAATCACGGGAAATCGCTCGAGGTTTAACAAAACCTAATCTATTATCCTACAATCAATTTATAAGTACTTGAGACTTATACCTCTGCCAATACCATGGTCAGAGACTCCTTTACTTGAATAGACCTCTTAACTAGGTACACCCACCGATGTCGTGAATAACTTCACTTGAACTCCCCGGCACAAGGTTTATTTAGACCTTGAGCATTCCAACGACGCAACCAAGAATATTGGTATGCACATTCTTCAAGTGGGTTAGGTAGAACCAAGAAATTTCTTCTCCAATGTGTGATGTTGGATAAATCAAAATATAGGTTTTTGTCTTTAGGATTAAAGGATCTAGGGCTGCTCAATGATCTCTGTAATGCCCCCAAAACACACCCTGGACGGCATTACATTCTAAAACCATTCATAGCATGAAAGCACTAATAAAATCCCTTAAGAAACAAGATTTTATTTATCATCCACAAATAATTACAACATTATTTAAAAGAATCAGCCCAAGTCATGCTATTACATCTCAAAAATTAATTAAAGAAACGCAGCAGAATAAACAAAAGAAGCTAGACTACACAATGTTCCAAAAGAATGTCTTAGTCTAGTACAAAAGGAAAGGAGGTCGCTCTATGCGTCCACCTCGGGATCCACACCCCCGTCAAGTGGAGTCTCCTAAGTAGCAGGCTCCTCGACCCTTACGTCCTCCTCTAGCGGGTAATCTGGAAAATATTAGCAGTAGAGGGTGAGCACGAAGCTCTGTAGAAAAATTCTCCCAAACCCATATAAGGTTTAGAAAAGTATTTAAAACGGTCGGTCTCATTTTTAACATAACATAGATACATAATGTGAAATAAAGTGGTGACATTTAAAAAGGATCTCAAGTTTATTTAAAAACATTACTTAAATGAATAAACGAGCAACTCACACAAATAATAATCATTAATGCTCATAAACAATTCCCAACAATTCTTTCGGTAGGTAACATACTTTGGGGTAACCTCCACCTCCTTTTAAGTCACCTTTGATTCTCAAGCATCCTTACCGGGAACCTCTTGAGAACGGGTGAGCATCTTTGCATGGAACCTCTCATCAATCACTACATTGTTTTCCAAGCTTCCTTACCGGAAACCTCTTGAGAAATGAGTGAGCATCCTTACATGGAACCTCTCACCAATCACCACATTATTTCCCAAACATCCTTACTGGGAACCTCTTGAGAAATGGGTGAGCATCCTTATATGGAACCTCTCACTCATGTGCATCACAAATAACTCAACCAAGCATACAATTCCAACCTTTATCTCAATTTACAAGCATCTATCCAAAATTCTCAAAATATATCATGTAATAATTCCACAACCAACTAAGAAAAGTACATGAGATCACAATAGCATCACTTTATGGTTCAATATGAAACACTAAGGTTTTGAAATCAAGAATTAAGAAAAATTTAGAGAAAAGTTCATCTCTCTTGAAATCTAGAGTTTTTAGCCAAGAACAAGGATTTAATAGTTAACCCACCATTAATATTGTTTAAAGATGTTAATATTCATAAGGATATCAAGAATCTATAGCATATACATAAGATTTAGAGTGTAAAGAATACATATAAGTAACCCTAGCCTCAATGTAAGAGGATGGAAGAAAACCCCTACCTTGTGATCTTGGAAGTTAGGTTTAGATCTTGGATAACCACTTTAAACTCTTGTTTTTATCTTCCTTTCTTCTCTTCCTTTATTTTTATCTTAGGGTTTCTAAGGTTGGAGGGCTGAAATGGAGTCAAAATAGGCAACCTTGGGTATTTATAATGCTAAAATTGGACCAAGATCGCGACTTTTAATAGTCAGATCACTTTCGGCCGTACCAGTACGTCGAACTCTCTGGACCAGTTTGCTCCGGTACGCAGTACCGGTACGCTTCAGTACTGGTGCACAGTACCGGTACGATTTTGTCCAGTTTAGTCTTTTTCCTTTGTTTTTCATTTCCAATCGATTCTAAACTCTTCCAAAGTCAACCCAAACCTGCACAACATACATTTGTACCCCAAATATAGTTGATAGAAGTTCTTTTACAAGTTATGTCATCTATTCACTAGCTAAACTGCCGTTAACTATTATTTTATAATATTAATAGTTATAACTCATGGGTTTCACTTTTTCATCATTATACATATTTAAATACTAATCAATCTATCATTACATCAATTTTAAACATGTGCAGGTTTACAATCCACCCCCTTAAAGAAAGTTTCATCCTCGAAACTTACCTCAAGTAGCGAATAAGTGCGGGTATTTCTCACGCATTTCTAGCTCCAGTTCCCAGGTAGCTTCTTCCACTCCATGGTGTTGCCACAAAACCTTCACTAGTCGGATGAATTTGTTGCGGAGCTCCTTCTCTTTGGCGTCGAGGATCTTCATCAGTTGTTCTTCATAGGTTACTCCATCTTGAATTTTAATATCTTCCAAGTCTACGACCGGCGTTGTATCCGATTGGCACTTTCTCAACATGGACACGTGGAACACATCATGTACCCTAGACAACTGAGCTGGTAACCGCAACTGATACGCCACCTTGCCCATAACTTTGATCACTTCAAATGGTCCGGTACATCTTGGCGCTAACTTTTCCTTTTTGCCGAAACTGAACACTCCCTTCTTGAGTGAAACTTTGAGGAATACGTAGTTTCCCACCTTGAATTCTAAGGGTCTTCGTCTGTGGTCCGCATAGCTTTTCTGTTTACTTTGTGTCGTCCGTAGCCTCTCTCGGATGAGTTGAATCTTCTCCGTAGTTTCTCGAACAATGTCCGGTCCAAACAAACTACTCTTGCCCGCTTCTAACCAACAAGTCGGTGATTGACATGGCCTTCCATACAATGCTTCATAAGGTGCCATCCCAATACTTGCTTGAAAGCTATTGTTATACGCGAATTCCACCAACGACAAATGATCGCTCCAACTTCCCTTGAAATCCAACGTGCAAGCCCGTAACATATCTTCTAGAATTTGTATTATTCTCTCGGATTGACCATCGATTTGAGGATGAAATGCGGTGCTGAAGTGTAACTCTGTCCCTATAGCTCTTTGAAGACTTTGCCAAAACTGTGCCACAAAACGAGAGTCACGATCCGATACGATAGATAGCAGAACTCCATGCAACCTGACGATCTCGCGGATATGTAACTTGCTCAAGGTCTCTAAGTTGTCCGTGGTCTTCATACTCAAGAAATGAGAAGACTTGGTGAGTCTATCTATGATGGCCCATACAGCATTATGTTCTCGCGAAGTCCATGGTAAACCCGACACAAAATCCATGGTGATGTGATCCGACTTCCACTCGAGAATAGGCAAGGACTGCAATAATCCTCCGGGCTTTTGATGCTCAATCTTCACTTGCTGACACACCACATATTTGGAAACGTATCTAGCCACATCCTTCTTCATTCTCTTCCACCAATATTGCCGCTTCATTTCCCTATACATTTTGGTACTACCCGGATGTATAGAGAATTTGGAACGATGGCATTCGCCCAACACTCCTTCCCTTACTTGGTCATCATCGGGTACACATAGTCTTCCCCGAAACAGCAACTCATCACCATTTATTGCCCAATTCTCAACAATTTCATTCTTTCCCAACTTACCCCGGATAGCTTCTAACTCGGTGTCTAACCGCTGCAACTCTATGATCCTTTGTCGAAGCATTAGTTGGGCAACAAGATTAAATAGGCATGGTCGATCCTCCTGTCTATCCACCCATAGGTTGAATTCTTCCAAGGCATCCACCATCTTCCACCTATTCACCGCAAGAAAATTGATTTCACCCCGAGACTTCCTACTCAGTGCATCTGCTACTATGTTCGCCTTCCCTGGAAGATAATTGAGTGTGAAATTGTAGTCTTCTAGATACTCAATCCACCTTCTTTGCCGAAGATTCAAGTCTTTCTGGGTGAATATGTACTTGAGGCTCTTATGGTCAGAGAACACTTGAAATTTCTCTCCATATAAATAACACCTCCACAACTTAAGGGCAAAAACTACAGCGGCAAGCTCCAAGTCATGGGTGGGATAGTTCTGTTCATGAACCTTGAGTTGCCTAGAGTCATAGACGACTACCTTACCTCCTTGCATTAGCACACATCCCAAGACTCGTAGTGAAGCATCAGTGTAAACATCGTATCCTTCCCTACTGTTCGAAATAATGAAGACGGGAGCTATCGTCAACTTCTCCTTCAAGGTGCGAAAGGCTAGTTCACACGCTTCAATCCACAAGAATTTCTCCCCCTTCTTTGTAAGGCAAGTCATCGGCCTCGCAAGCTTGGAGAAATCTTCCACAAACCTATGGTAATAGCCGGTTAACCCCAAGAAACTCCGTATTTCTGTTACGTTTTTCGGTGGTTCCCATTGCATGACGACCTCAATCTTTACGGGATCAACCGCTACTCCTTGCTCGAACACAACATGGCCAAGGAACTTCACTTCCTTCATCCAAAACTCACACTTGCTCATCTTCGCATATAACTTATGTTCTCTCAATGTTTGTAGCACAATAGAGAGATGATGAGCATGTTCCTCCTGAGTCTGTGAGTAAATCAATAGGTCATCAATAAACACAATGACAAATTGATCGAGGTAAGACCGAAAAATTTTGTGCATCAAATTCATGAAGGCTGCAGGGGCATTAGTCAATCCGAACGGCATCACCATATACTCAAAATGACTATATGGAGTACGAAAAGCAGTCTTAGGAATATCCTCCTCTTTAATCCGCAACTGATGATACCCCGTGCTAAGATCAATATTGGAGTAATATTTCGAACCATTCAACTAATCAAATAAGTCATCAATTCTCGGCAACGGATACTTATTATTCACGGTAACCCGATTCAACCTTCGGTAATCCGTGCACAACCGTAGGGTCTCATCCATTTTCTTCACAAAGAGGACCGGGGCTCCCCATGGTGAAGTGCTTAGATGGATAAACCCAATCGCTAACAAGTGATCCAACTGCTTCCTTAGCTCCTTCAACTCCAAAGGTGTCATCCAGTAAGGAGCAATGGATATGGGTTCGGTTCCCGGATAGAGATCGATCTTGAACTGAATTTCCTTAGGTGGCGGTAATCCGAGTAATTCCTTGGGAAAAACATCTAGAAACTCCGATACAATTAACACCACATCCGTATGGATTTTATCCCTGTCATCTCCCATCAAGCTAGCTAAGAAACTCACATGATTTTCCGCTTTCGCCTTTAAGAATCTACTACTCGTAGTAGAAAATAGATGGGAAGAATCTCAGTTATTTACAAAACTGAAAACGACTCCTTCGGGCAACTAAAATGTAATCCGCTTGCGAAAACAATCCATTACCGCACGAAAAGCGGACAACAAGTTCATCCCAAAAGTCACGGCATACCCCTTCATCTCTAAAGCAATCAAATTCACAATCAATTTGTGTTCCCCAATGCGAAGTACGCAACCCTTGCAGTCTCGACTAGTATCTAACTGTTCTCCCGTGGGCAAGCTAATGTTCATAACATGCTCTAGCTTCGCGAAACTCAATCTCAAATCAAGTGCATATGTCGTGCGTACAAATGAGTGTGTTGCACCGGGGTCAAATAATATTCAGACCCAAGAATTATAAATAAGGACAATACCTACCACAACGGCATTGGCAATGTTCTCCTCCGATTGAGTCAAAGCAAATACTCCCCCTTGGTTGGAGCCGTCGAGGGCTTGAGCTTGTATCGGTCGCTGTGGTGTAGGCCTCGGTGGTGGTGGTTGGGCTGCTGGTACCTGTCTGGCAGTCTGGATAGGCCCCTGAGGTGGAAAAATTGGGTAATGCATCCGAATATGTCCCATACCTCCGCATGTAAAGCAGGATCGTGGGGTAATACCAGCTCTAATATAAGTGTCTCCCTCTCCTCGGGCTGTCAAAAGTCGTTGTCCACCGGTCTGGTCGGGGCGACGGTATGGAGTCGGTCTCTGTGCCCCACTAGTGCTAGTACCCGTTCGAATCGGACCTCCTCTCGAGAAGCCTTATCGTCGCTAGTTATCCTCTATGTCTCTCTCTCCCAGTGCAGCTCTGTCCACCAAGTCCCCAAAATCACGAATCCTGAGAGCTACCAACTTCTCCCTAATGATCGGTCTTAGACCTTGCTTGAAGCGCTTGGCCCTGTCGGCCTCAATAGATATAAATTTCCTAGCATAACGAGAGAGCTCGTTGAACCGCCTCTCATACTCAACCACGGTTATACTACCCTATCGTAGTGCAAGAAAATCCACCTTCATTCGGTCTCTGACCGAATCAGGGAAGTACTTATCTTAGCAAAGTTGATCGAACTCTTCCCAACTGAGGGTGTCGGTGTCCCTTCTCCTTTTTATGTCATCCCACCAATAGTCGGCCTCCCCCTCAAACAGGTAGGTCACCAAATCAACTCTCAACTCCTCGACAACTCCCATGCCATCACAGATCTTCTTCACTCGGAGGATCCATCTATCCGCCTTCAAAGGATTGGAGCTCCCTTGGAAGCTGGGTGGTCGTTGTCTTAAGAATTCCCAAAGAGCTATCATCCTTTGGTCTTCGTTCCTATTATCAGGTACTTGAGCGAGTGGATGAGTCCCACCATTGCGGTTGTGGTTGTTGTTGTTTCCATTCTGGCTTTGCACCAGAGTGGTGAGCTCCCTCAGACATTGGTATATGTCGTTCATGGCATCAGGAGGTGGTGGCGGAGGAGGGGGTGCTTGGTCACCACGTCCTCGTCCACGGCCACGTCCACGTCATCTTCCTCCGTCCATCCTACACATCAATTCACAATTTAGTTTCATTGATGTACAAGACATCCTAAACATTATTTTAATCTCAAGCCTATGGTTCCTATAAAGCAAGACCGAACAATTTCTTTCTACCTAGTCCTATTTCTCTAGTGTGAATCCATAACCTACAGCTCCCATGTAAGACCTAAAGCCTATGCTCTGATACCAAACTTGTAACGCCCCAAAACACACCCTGGACGGCATTACATTCTAAAACCATTCATATCATGAGAGCACTAATAAAATCCCTTAAGAAACAAGACTTTATTTGTCATCTACAAATAATTACAACATTATCCAAAAGAATCAGCCCAAGTCATGCTATTACATCTCAAAAATTAATTAAAGAAACGCAGCGGAATAAACAAAAGAAGCTAGACTACACAATGTTCCAAAAGAATGTCCTAGTCTAGTACAAAAGGAAAGGAGGTTGCTCTATGCGTCCACCTCGGGATCCACACTCCCGTCAAGTGGAGTCTCTGAAGTAGCGGGCTCCTCGACCCTTACGTCCTCCTACAGTGGGTAATCTGAAAAATATTAGCGGTAGGACATGAGCACGAAGCTCTGTAGAAAAATTTTCCCAAACCTATACAAGGTTTAGAAAAGCATTTAAAACGGTCGGTCTCATTTTTAACATAACATAGATACATAATGTGAAATAAAGAGGTGACATTTAAAAAAGATCTCAAGTTTATTTAAAAACATTACTTAAATGAATAAACGAGCACCTCATACAAATAATAATCATTACTGCTCATAAACAATTCCCAACAATTCTTTCAGTAGGTGGCATACTTTGGGATAACCTCCACCTCCTTTTATGTCACCTTTGATTCTCAAGCATCCTTACCGGGAACCTCTTGAGAATGGGTGAGCATCCTTACATGGAACCTCTCACCAATCACTACATTGTTTCCCAAGCATCCTTACCGGGAACCTCTTGAGAAATGGGTGAGCATGCTTACATGGAACCTCTCACTAATCACTACATTATTTTCCAAGCATCCTTACCGAGAACCTCTTCGGAAATGGGTGAGCATCCTTACATGGAACCTCTCACTAATCACTGCATTATTTCCCAAACATCCTTATCGGGAACCTCTTGGAAAATGAGTAAGCATCCTTACATGGAACCTCTCACTCGTGTGCATCACAAACAACTCAACCAAGCATACAATTCCAACATTTATCTCAATTTACAAACATCTATCCAAAATTCTCAAAATATATCTTGCAACAATTCCACAACCAACTAAGAAAAATACATGAGATCACAATAGCATCACTTTATGGTTCAATATGAAACACTAAGGTTTTGAAATCAAGAATTAAGAAAAATTTAGAGAAAAGTTCATCTCTCTTAAAATCTAGAGTTTTTAGCCAAGAACAAGGATTTAATGGTTAACCCACCATTAATATTGTTTAAAGCATGTTAATATTCATAAGGATATGAAGAATCTATAGCATACATATAAGATTTAGAGTGTAAAAAATACATATAAGTAACCCTAGCCTCAATGTAAGAGGATGGAAGAAAACCCCTACCTTGTGTTCTTGGAAGCTAGGTTTAGATCTTGGATAACCCCTTTAAACTCTTGTTTTTCTCTTCCTTTCTTCCTCTCTTCTCTTCCTTTATTTTTATCTTAGGGTTTCTATGGTTGAAGGGATGAAATGGAGTCAAAATAGGCGACCTTGGGTATTTATAAGGCTAAAATCGGACCAAGATCGTGACTTTTAATAGTCAGATCACTTTCCGCGGTACCGGTACGCTGTACCTGTACGTCCAACTCTCTGGACCAGTTTGCTCCGGTACGCAGTACCGGTACGGTTTTGTCCAATTTAGTCTTTTTCCTTCGTTTTTCATTTTCAATCCATTCTAAACCCTTCCAAAGCCAACTCAAACCTACACAACATACATTTGGATCCCAAATATAGTTGATAGAAGTTCTTTTACAAGTTATGTCATCTATTCACTAGCTAAACTGGCGTTAACTATTATTTTTATAATATTAATAGTTATAACTCATGGGTTTCACTTTTTCATCATTATACATATTTAAATACTAATCAATCTATCATTACATCACTTTTAAACATGTGGGGGTTTACAATCTCTCAAGGTTTAAAGGCAAAAAAATTAGCTCACAAGAAAGAAACACTAGCTTAGGAAGGCTCCCTCTATTTAGAGGCTCGGAATAGGGTTTATCTTAGGGACCAAGAAAAAAAACTTGTGAATGACCACTCGAGTAGTGGGAGAGAGGTGGGAGTGAAATGGCTACTGGATTAAAAAAGAATTCAAACCAATGTAGAAGAGCAAAGACCGCTCGAGCAGTCTAAAGACCACTCGAGCGGCTTGAGAGCAACCCATAGGGTGGTCTCCACTACCCACTTATTCAACATTTTCCAATTTTATCCCTAAGTGTTCCCACTGGTTTTTAAGCTAGAAACTAATTAAAAACTTGTCTCATTGAGCACTAAAGGGTGTTGCTCAAGTGGAGTCAAATTAATGACTCAAGTCTATATTTTCAAAGCACATTTAAGGTTTAGAAAAAAATTTCTTGAAAATACCTAGGAGTCATTAATGGAACAATTACTGATTCCATTTTACCTATTCAACTTAATCCTAATAAATTAAACCAAGGGTGCTAAAGTCTCTAGGTCATTACCTTTGTCCTGAGTAAGAATGTGTATATGGAGAGTCTTTTGATGTAGCTTGAAACAAATTCTCCCCCCTTTTATTAACACTTTTGGATATTCCATGTTGTAGCATTATGATTATGGAATAGGTTGAGATTTATAAAAAGACTTCGTGAAATTAGTCAATTACAAACATGAGCGTAACAAGATCAATCATAATAAATTTGGGATTGATCCCTCCTAAGTCACTGGCACACTTTTCTAATTTCACACAAATGGATTGATCCTTTCATCCATAGGATTGAACCCCACAATTTCTCTGCTCTTGTCTTTTGTCTTTCATGCACAACAAATTGTTCCCTTTTAATACTCTAATACTGCACATTCTTTCAAATGCAATCCAGATCGATCCCAAAAATAAATGGATCAATCCCTTTTATTCTTTTGGCCTTCAAATCCACTTTTCGTCTAATATCCATCCAACCATCCTTGCCATGCACATACGCCTCCATGCACATCTATACTTCATAAATCATGCCATTCATTTATAAAAAAACCAACACAAATCCAAATGAGCATAAAATATGAAATGATATTGTAATTGACATTACTGACAAGGAATTAGTGTGAATCATTAGCAATAACATGTTAGAATACCACACATTCTATTACTAATCACAAGTCTCTATACTTCTATCTTACTACAAACCATTATGAACCTTTCCTCTGTCTCATCTTTGGTGAAAGTTCTCTTAGAGGTATGAAATTTCCATGACTACCAATTGTTTTGGGTAAGGCTAAACCTAATCTTTTTTTTTGGGGGGGGGAGGGGGGAGCAGTCAGTTTCTTTGACAATTGTTACACTTCGAATTTGCATAGCAACAAAGTGTGTTCGTGGTAGCTCAATGATTGGTTGTTTTCATGTTATTAATTAATCAAATCAAAATGGATCTGTCTGAATTTCATGTTGAATTGTTACTATTGGGTAGTGTTGCCAAACTGTGGGAAGTCCTACCTAAACTACGAGTGATGGATAAAACGATATTTGGAATCTTCTTTTATACTCTCTATACCAAAGTTAGGGAAACGTTATACTTTTATTTGGCAGTGTCATATCAATCCCTTTGTAAAACATTGGTCAAAGAACATTTTACTTACAAAGTAGAAATTGATATATTATGTGAGCAAGACCCTCCTCAATCCTAGAACAAGATGCCTACCCCTAGAAAAAGATACATTTGCCTTAGAGTCCCCTACTAGGAAACCGAGGCATTAATTTTAGGCATATCCTATTGTAGTCCTTATAAACCAATTGTTGAAGGTGGTCTTCCCGAAAAGAATTTCACTTAGGAAGAATCACAAAATGGGTGGTTGAGCTCATGGAATTTGACATTGAATACCAGCCTAAGATTTCCATCAAAGGGAAAGTCCTAGCCAACTTCATTGCATAGTTTACCTGCCTTAAAGTACAACATTCAGTTGGATTCCCATGGATGACCCTCCCGACCTTGACCCGAGGTTTGGGAATTTATTTGTGTATGGGTCATCCAATGCTAGGGGACAAGAGTAGTGGCAGTCCTTGTAAAGCTCGGGGGGACTACACTTGAACAAGCAATAATACTTGGGTTTGCCGTATCTAATAATGAATCCAGGCATGAAGCCTTGCTACTAGGCCCTCAAGTGGTGCAAATAGTAAGAGCTAAAGAACTTCAAATGTTCTGTGACACCCAGCTGACTATCAACCAAATTGATGGAGAATTTGAGGCTTGGGTTTCCAAGATAAAGGCCTACTTAGAGAATGTGTGAACAATGTTGGTAGAGTTCAAGGGAATTTATGTTCCCTATGTTTCTTAGATTCTTATCTGGCCTTTGCCCTTGACTTTGAGATCACGAGAAGGATAACAACAGAGTACTTGCCTCGACCAAGCACCCAAGAAAAAACTCGTACTAAGGCTTTTTAGGAGTCCACTAGCAACACCAAACCTAATTGTACAAGATTCAGCCCAAAGCCCTTAGATTTTTGGTCTCCCTAAATCAAAAACTCTACCAAAATTCTTTCATGGGTCCATATCTTCTCTATGTTCCCCTCGGGCAAGGCTGAACCTTTGCCTTTTGAAATTCAGTAAGGCATTTATGGAAACCATACTAGCAATCAATTCTTTGCACATTGATCCATCTCCTAGGGATATGGTTGGCCCTATATGAAACGTGATACCCAACAATATGCCTGAAACTATGAGAGATGTTAGAGATTTGGCCCAATTATTTGATAGTCTGTGAAGGATCTCAACCCCTGACTAGATTTTAGCCATTTTCCAAAATGGGGACTAGATATCATCGGGCCTTACCAAAGCCACTGACAAATAAAAGGTTTCTACTGATGCCCACCAACTACTTCACCAAGTGGATACCCACCTCTAGGACACAAATACAAAAAAAAAATCATTAGGAAAAACATTATCACTCAGTTCAACGTATACCATTCGCTTATTCGGATAATAACATTCAATTCAATATTAGGGTGTTTAAACAGTTTTGCCAAGTATTCACATTAGTAATTAATATTCACCCCTACCCTTAATGCAATGGGTAGGTCAAAGTTTCCAACAAGGTCATTATGAATGGGAAAAAATAACACTAAAAAAGGCTAAAGGTAAATGGGTTGAAGAACTGTTGAGTGTTTTTTGGGCATTCAAATGGCACCTTGAAGCTCAGCGGGGAAACTCTATATGCCTTGGCCTCCTAACTATCAAGTGTCAGGCTTTTAGAGTAGGAAATAGTAACCAACAAGTATTGCAAGTCCTGGACTTGGTGGAAGAAAGGTAGCATTAACATCAATCTAACTTGCAATGTACCAAGATGAGCTGATAAGGCATCATAAAAAATAAAATATGAGCTCGAGAGTTTCAAGTAAGGGACCTAGTACTTCGGAAGGTTATTGAGGGTACTCGGGAACTGTTGAGGGTTTAGGATCCTATGATTGAGATGCCTTGATGGCAAGCCCATCCTAAGATCATGGAACATTGTTAACTTGAAAAAATCTATCGTTGAAATGTAAACACAATCAATTGAATGGAAATTCCATTTTTTGCTACTTAGTTGTTCTAACATAAGCCATAAGCTTACTTGTTTGGGACCATGCCTTAGGTGGGATATATCTATGCACTCAAACATGGGGTTTGGCACTAGGAGGGATCAATCTCTGCACCAACAGAGCATTGCACCCGAAGAATGTAGGATGCACCTTCTTTAAGGAACGTTGTGTCCTCAATAGGAAAGTTGGAAAACACTCAAAAGGATTTTTCCACTAAGATCAAGATGATATTAATTGAAAGATGTAATTAGACCCTGATCCTGACTCCCTATGGACACGTAGATAAACCAAAAGTTATTGCATTAACAAAAGATGAGGCTTTGCATTCCTAAACACAAAAAAAGGGGGGTTGCTCGAAGGCATCATAGACAGTAATAAGGGAATTGAGACTGTTCCCTTCTTAGGTCCCAAAATAATCAACCCATTATCACCATAACCATTGCCCTTCGTAAAGTTGTTAGATCCCTACTACTCATGCGTCCTCACAAGGGTAGTGGCTAGAGGTATCTTTGGATCATATCATTGCACTTGTGTTCATGGAAGCTCTAATTTTCCAATGCAAGGGTTTGAAGGAAGATGTTGATTTCCAAGTTCTTGCTCGCCAGTGAAGATGGTTGGTTACCATCATCTTGATTGGACTCCTCCCCATCACTTAGCATGATGGGGCCGATTATAGTCCCTTAGCCCTGAGCCTTGGCACCCGACTCGCTCTCCTCATTTGATGATAGAAAAGGGATGAAGGCATGATGAAGGAAAAGCTTAAAACAAGGGTTGAGCCCCGATAGTGTGAAGAGTCGCACCCCACCCATTGTTAAAGGATTTGTTCTTAATGTCAATGAATGGTGGAAGACTTGATAATTACAAAGGTCATACCCTTCCTAGTAGGCCCCCGCCTCCTTTGCCATCATCTTAGTGAGTTTGTTGTTCACCTTGTCTACCTCATTTGACATTGAGGCATAGTTATGTTTAGCTTGACCCAACTTGGTCTTCGCCTTCGAGACCTTCAGCTCAGCATCGACCATCCTTTTCTCATCCTCGATCTCAGCGGCCTTGCTTTTACCTAACTCCGCCAAGAGACCTTACATCTTACCTATGGATGTAGCCATCTCGACAGTTTACAGTGGTCATTTTCCTTTTGAATCTCCTCTTTTTAATCCAATGTGTCTAGAAGTAATAGCCAATGACCCCCTATTTATTGAAAAATTGAGAAAAATGGGTTAGAGTAAAAAAAGAAGTGACACACACCGAATATACGTGGAAGAGTAAAAGAATACAAATAGGTTACTTACCACCAATGCGTTTTGAATTACCCATGTAGAAGCTGGTTGCCAGACCGATTGCGATGTGGGTCATGTATGCCTATAAGTGGAGCCACTTACTCATAACAAAAGCCACATCTAGAGATTAGGGGATGGATTCAGTGGTCAAGATGGTCTTGTCCCTCTTGGTGATTGTCTAGAGATGCCATATTAGTGACTTCTTTGCCCTCCAAAGGGGTTGTATTTTTATGAGTGCTCCCAAGTGTAAGAGAATAGTATCGTGTAGTAACTTGAACAAATGTCCAAGGTCGTTTCCTCCAAGAAAGATTTGGAATCCAAGGTGATGAAAAGTAAAAGGAAAAGTTCTTTGAAGTTTTAGAATTTAGAGATTAACTAGTAATGAAAATGAAATTCAATAATTGAAAAACTCGATAATCTTCAGAATTCATCCCACGTATGAACGAGAATTTATACTCTAAATCTACAACTCATCTACTTTCGTATTCAAGCTAGTACAGATGAATGATTTTCAACCAAACACTTAGAAAAGAATCAAAAGTAGTAATTGAAAGATAGTTTATGATGAAATAATCAGTACCCTATAGGTTGCAGAAAACAAAACTAATTACATATAACAAAACCAATTGTATACTGGTAATCGGGAAGTATGCCAAAAAGGTTTTCAAAAACACAACTTAATCAAACAATCACATAGACTTTAAAACTCTTGTTATAGTATAACCCTAATTCATAGGTTGAGAATCCTTTTTCAAATTATTTAGAGAAAGAAAACTCACTTATGGTAATGTAAATAGCACAAGAAATTAAAGAGAGCATAATTGAACTAATTCATGGAAGTAAAGATTGACTTAAAAGTAATTGCTTGTATTGAAAAATTGAGTTGAAATAACAAAGCTTTGGATACTAAGGACAACTAAATGTAAAATTGTTAGAACAAATGAAAGAACATAACTTAAAAGTAAAGGACAACAAAAAAGCTCTACAATAACCCTAACATTCTCTAAACATAAAAACAGAGAAAAATTAAAAAAGAATCCAAAACATAATGTCTATTTTCCCCAAATGGTCTTCTATTTATTATGGTTGGAAGGAGAATCTTTAGATCTTTTACATATAACCATCCCAAAATTATCTCTTCCTCTGATTGGTTGAGATTCCCCAAAAGATATGGCGAGATTTGATCTTTAATTGAGCTTCCCATGAAAAATTGCCTTCACATACTGATAGCAACTCCTTCTGTGGCACGACCTACTGGTAGAACAGTAAAACCTACTTGTAGAACTTTGTTATGATGAAATCTTTGAAACCTTTGTGGCTTTTCCTACTGGTTAAACATCTTTCACCTACCAGTAGAACTTCTTATGACAAAGTAGTGTAAGTTTTTCTCCCAATAAAACATGTACTAACTACCGGTAAAACTTCTCTGATGAAAAAGATGTAAACTTCTGTAAGTTTTTCGATCGGTAGAATATGAATCACCTATCGATAGGACTTCTACACCAATCTTCTATTGCTCAAGTTACTGTTAGTAATGACTTACTATCGGTAGAACCTTCATATTTTTGCCTTCCTACTGGTGGAACTTCTATTTCTTCCAAAAATAACTTCCAAAGCTCCTGGCTTCATCTTCTACCGAGCAAACTCAATCCCAACTTGTCCCTTATCATCCTATTAATGCTCAATCTCGACCTTTACACCCAATTTACCTACAATCATAGAAATCAAAGCATAAGACGTAATATGCACTAAGTGAAGCAAGTTAGTTTGTTGGCAAGCCTAAATCTACTGTGTTAAGCTATAAAATAATGTAATACTAAGCACTCAACACGACTCATCTAATTTCGAAAGAGGCAAAAGAATCCTTCTCAGGGGGGTCAATGTCCCTTTGATAATGATATGTGACCCTCTTTTCCCCCTAGGGATCATCCTCATGTTCCTAGTGTTTGGATTGTGCCAAGTCAAGTTTCCCTTAGTCTCGAGTGGCTGGAATGTATTGGCACTAAACTGTCACCTCCAGGTCCCTAATGGGATGAGTATGGTGACGACATGTGTTGGGGACAACCTCTTTCAATCTTCCGAGAGTCATAGAACAACAACTAGACATTATGAAAAATTCGATGGCATCAGGCTCGTCTACAAATATGGAGAATGTTGAAGTCAAACGAAGCTCCCCTTTACTTGTGATCATACTTAGTACCTTTCGAGTTTTGCTACCCCTTTACCTAATCGGCCTCTTCTTTATTTTCCCCCTTCCTCCTCTTCATCCCCCAGAGGAATCGTCACTCCAAAGCATGGGGTTGTAGGGAATAGGATGGTGTGAGATCTTCATGTAGCCAAGAGAATAATATAAAGGTACATGGGCTGCTCAGCCAAAATCGTAGTTACCCAAATATAACTAAACTTTTTTCTTGTTTGTAAAGCTCATAATATGTTTTAAGGTTGGGAAATCTCTTCCTTCAAATCCTTCTTTGCCAAAAAGGAAAACAATGAGGTTAGCACAATATAGGATATGCCACTCACTTGACTCGCTCATCTCTTTGGGGAAACACAAGCTTCTATACTCATCCCCCTTGTCCCCCCCTCCCATCAGTTGATCACTATGATGAAGCCTTGTGTTTACCCCTTGTCAGAGTAAGACATATGGGTTTCCAATTGCATGGCTGGATCTCAGGCTTTGAAGTGGCATTTTTTGGATATGGTTGTTAACACCTCAACCTCTAGAGGAGTGAAAGATACTTCTTTTTCTTTCTTGTTCTTAATTTTGCTCTTACTTCTTGTCATCATTGCATTTTCTTCAAGCGCTTTTCCTATTGAGAAAGTGAACGCTCAGCACCAGACCTGCAATAGGCATCTTCCATTCATCTCGATTTGGATGTACCATATTTGGATCTCCCTCTTCTTCGATCTAGAATTCCAAGCAAATCAATCTTTCTTCGAAAGTATACTGAATGGGTCGATCCTCCCATCCCGTTTGTTTTAGCAATTTATCCCAACCTACGAACAGCTGATAACATGACTTTGTTATACTATTGTGAAATCTGTGGGCACGCTCTTCGAGCTTTCCCTTGATGCCCTTAAAAGTCTAGATTGATTTTAAGGAGGTGTTTGCCCAAGGAACAACCTAAAATGTCCAAAGAACCTAAACAACAAGCGGCAAGGAGAAACCTAATTCCCCCTTCCATTATAAACTTGGTATAAAAGTGCATCCCTTTGAGAGTCCCATGGATTTTTTTATGTTCTCGAGGGTTGAATTTTATGATATTTACATCGGCTAGAACATCATACTTCACCTTAAATTTAGCAACTAGATGTTCACTATCTACCGTGGTTTTCTTGGGCCTACTCGGTTCAATCATTTTGGCCATTCTTCATAAAGGAAAATGAAATAAGGAAAAAAGATCTGAGGTTACTTACGAAAATTGTGATGGTTGGCCTTCGTCTCTTAACAGAAGGGAGCTTGCGTTCTCAAAGTGATCAAAGGGTTTCAAATGCGAAATTAAGCCTCCACAAGAGATGGCAATGGTATTTATATTGTGTTAATGACTATTGCAGTTACTGAACAAGGGGCGCATTAAATGCATTTTTGAAAATGGGTGGCAAATAGGTTAGTGACAGTTCCCAAGAGTTGTCATTTGAAGTAAGCCGTCGACCCCCTTACACAATGTGGACCTTGGTGTGATGTGACCAAAGGCTAGGGCAGTTTATGAGACATTATTTGGCAGCCCATCACAACTAGAAACTTAACCCGGATCAGGGATCCCTTGCAAGCACATCGGCACTGATGCACATTCTTCCTTGGCACAAGACATTGAAAAAGGCTACAAGGGGTGATCCGAGGGTGGGTAATAAACTAGGGGTCAGCCATGCCTTATGACATCATCTTACCCCTACTTTCATATCACCCACAAACATTAGTTATTTGATGTATCGTATAGTTGGTGAAGATAGCAGCCTTCGTTGCTACCCCCACATGGATTATAACAGAGATCTAGAAAAAAGACTGACACGGGGTTAGTCTCACCACATGTAGAAACCAATCAGGATGAGCCTTGACAGAGAGTCATTCGGATATTGACCATCGAGCAAACCCAAATAGCTCCCCCATTTCTTAGGGTTCACTAAAAAAGACAAATATAGTGCAAACCACCCTTGAGCCTATTAAAAGCATGATGGTTGGTCATCCCATGTCAAGTATAGGACATTCTCTAGTGAAACATACATTGAGGACTCCATCTAAAAAATATGGGCATCATTGTCAGGGGCCACCAATCCTAGCAAAGTCCATGACAATATCTCCTAAAGGTATAAATAGTCCAAGAGACTTTGGGCCTGTTGGATTGTATCTCCAAAATAGGTTTTTTGTGATACAAAAAACAAATGAAAACTTGTTTGGACAAAGTATTTTCCAGAATAGTTTCTAAAACATTTGGAGAACAAAGGGTTGATTTTAGAAAATAGCCAAAAGATGTTTTGGGCTATTTTGTAGAGAAAACACAAGGAATAATGAAAACAAAGAGAACAAGATTAAAAGGCACTCTTCTCTCTTCTTCTTTTTTCTCTCTCTCCGACATTCTTTCCACTTCACATTTCTTCTCCGACATAAGGATCAAACGGAAGTGAGAGTGAGCAAGGGCAGAGCCAGGATTTTTGTTTATCCCAAGCTAAGCTAAGCATTCATACTACTAATAAAATACAAATATGGCGTAGAACAAGCAAAATTTAAAGCATATCATTTAATATTGGGGAAAAAGTTCATTATAAAAATCAATCAAGCAAACCACAATATTAATGCATGGAAATGCAAGCCAAAGGCAAAAAATAAAAAATAAAAAATAAAGCAAAATAGTAATTACCTTGCATGCAGTATCAAATCCAAAGCTTATAGGAACTTCTTTGCATTTCAAGTCACCATCAATGGTCTTTGGAATGGCCCGCCTTCTTTAATTAATCCAGATCCTTTACATCCTGAGCACGTTATCAGCCTCAGATCACCACATCTCTTGCACATACCCGGTGAGCTGATTATTCAAGAAATACAATATGCCAAATATCAGAATGAATGCGTACATCTAAATTCCACACCTACTTGTAAGAACTAGTGGGAAAGCGAACTTGAAAGCCATGGGTACGGTTAGATTCAAAACTGGACGTCTGTTGTGTTCAAGTGCTCTGAAAGCTTTGTAACTTAAGATTGATTACTCATACACAAAAGGGAAACAAGATATAACCAAAAGTTCCATTTTCCAGAGGACCTTGAATTGGATAAATATAAGCTCAACACTAATCTCTCAAGAGCATGTCAGTAACCCTCCCTAAACTTCTAAATCTAGGTTTCTTATAATAATGGAAAAACAGAGGGACATGGTTGAATTGTGCCTCCAGTTGAAATCAATTGCAACCATTGACAAATAGAAAAAAAAAAGCTCATGAAATCTAACAGTAGGATTGGAAAACTATAAGCCACTAAGAAGTCAGTTGTGTACGCTGTGAACTTCAACACTGTTTTACATTGGGTGTAATTTATAGAGAAGGAACTCTCCTCACTTCTAAGTAATTTACGTCGTTCACGACATACATCAAGATGTAGAATCAACAAATATATTTTCTCCGAAGGAACTAGTCAAAGCTGAAACAAACATTGAATTAATTAGTCCACTGTCACAAACACAATTTTTATCCCCTTTAAAACACAATTCTACTAGACTCAAAGGTTCTAGAGTAGAATTTGATGAAAGACTCAAAGGTTCATGAGTAGAAGCAAGCCTCCATAACTATGATAAAAAGATATGGAGAAATAGCATTGCCGAGCCCAAGTTCCCTTGCCCCTAACTTCTTCCAAAGTTCCTTTTATTACAACTGAGAACCTGGGGGTTTGAATGCAATCTTTTATCAACCATTCATATTTGCAGGAAAATTCACATCAAGAAAAGAATCTACTCATCATCTAAGAACGATTCGAATTGAATCAAAGGATCACAAATTTCAACTACAAAAGTAGTTACATATTTCATGAAATAGAAAGTTTGAGTACAGAGATTAGTCTGTGTTATTCCACAAATCCACTGTATAACAATGCAATATTAACAAATCAATTAAATAAGGCAAAAGGAAACATATGTGAGAAGAAGCTGCAATGCCAGGCCCGGGTACCGGATTTCAATGGTGTTAGAATGTTCAGGAACAGAAAATGTGTTGAGACAGTCAACAAAAAGGCCTAAGCTTACTCCGATTCGAGGCTATCCTTGTGCACTATACTCGTAACTAACAAAAAGCTACAAAAATCAACAAACAAATCAAGGTAAACATTTTAATTTTACTTTTTTCCCAAATTTGTCAGCAATAAACCGAAGAAACATTACAACAAAAATAGAACCCATGATTCTACTTCAACATACACCACAAAGAAGAAAAAGGGAAAAAGAGAGTAAGAAAAAGATAAGAACTGAACATTGTGGAAAATTACTTTAACATACACCAGAGAAAATAAAAGGAGAAAGATAAACCAACCTTTTGGTTCAACTTCTGCTCATCGGTAGCACCAGAGCAAACTCATTTGGGTTTTTCAATTCCGATCATCGTGTGCTGATCGGAGGAAGGTGGGAGAGGCCGATTTGGAGGATCGATCTTCCCTCTGTGAGTCCCCACAGACACGCTCGAATTCACATCATCGAAGGACATAACGACATCTGAGATAGAGAGAAGTGACAGAATATGGTTTTGGGGTAAGTAACCGACTAGTTTTGGGGAAGTTTGTAGGTGGGCTGGGTTGGGTTTAGTTGAGTTGAATGGGAATTTTTTTTTTTTTTGGGTGGGCTGATACTTAGTGGTAATTTTTTTTTTTTAAACTCCGGGCTTCAGCCCACCAGTAGATCCACCCTTGAGAGTGAGCTCCAACTCACTCATCTTCGGTGACGGGAAGGGTTCTTCTCCGGCGACTATAGTTCTTCTTCTCTAGTGACAACGAGATTCATCTTATTTGGTGGCTTCAAGGTGTCATCTCAGAAAACTGGCAGGCGTTATTAGAGATGTCACCTGCAAGGCGAAGGTCACCCACATATCTGTCTTATATTGTGATTTTATGTTAGATTTTGGTGTTTTTTTTGCTTTTGTTTTCCTAGATATGTTATGGGTTAGCTTCATTTAGATTCGGTTGTGATTTTTTCACTTTACCTTTGAATATATATTATATCTGGTTTATTTATGTTAGATCCAAATATATTTGAAGGTGTTTGTTCATTTTGCATAACCTCTGGCTAGGTATTATCATTTGTTATGGCTCCAAAATCTTCTGTTTATTGCTTGAAAATTAGGGTGGTTCTACAATACTTAATCATTCTCCCAACCTATCTTTTAAACATATTTCAATCCAAACATCTTTAAAAAAATGATATCCTTCAATTAGCTTTATGAGTTTTGATAATGATCACGAGTCAAATGCTATCTCCCAGCTAAGGGATGCAATAGCAGTTGTTGGGAATATGTAGAAATTAGTGCAAGTAGGATAATGAAAGACTTTTCTTAAGTAAGAACTATGGTTTATATTATATTAGAATTTGTATTATGATATTGTGTACAACTAAGTTTTATTTACTATTGGATGCTATTATGTTAATTTCGCTAAGTTTGACATGTAGATTTTTTTTAATTAAACCATTAATTCAAACATCTTATTTTTTTTATTATTTTTAGAGTTATTATCCAAACAAGTCTTACTGTTTTTTGTTTTTTAGAACTGTTTTAAGACTCGCATAACCAAACAAGTTTTACGACATAAAAACATTAAAACACACTTTTCTATTTTTTCCCTCAAAAACATATTTTTGGAGATACAATTCAAACAAAGCCTTTGGTTCTAGGTATGTTCTAAAAAATACACAGTGACTATCCACTTCAATACATTGAATTTCTTCTTTTTTTTTGGGTCAAATACTCACTCCTCTAACATGTTTCTTGTGTTGCTGGCCTCATAAACCATTCATTAGCTCTCAACTCCTCATTGGTTGTAGAAATCAAGCGTGTGCAAACACAAATTGAAAACTTTGGATATGTAATTAACAAATCCTACTTCCTTGGCCTTTCCGAGCAAAAACCAACATAAAAACAAAAAAAATAGAAAAAATGAAAAAATAATAGTTTTTTTTATCATAAAAAATAGTAGGTTGGATAAACCCCCTTTTTATCGGTGCTTAGAGCGTCTTCAATAACAAAAGTTATTTTAGCTACTCAAATTTTTAATACGCACTCCAACAGATTTTTTAAATTTTTAACTACTATTTTTAAATATTATTTCTCTTTTCTTTTGTAAAACCCGAAAAATTTTGATTTTTTAATGAAAAAGGGGCAAAATGGTAATTTTTACCACAGTTTGAGTTGCAAACCTAAATTTTTCTAGAGCTCGGATGATGAAATGGACTTCACCGTTGGATTCGTCTCGCGAAATCTAATTACCTAGGGAAATTTCGTCGGATTTTGAGATAGTCAAATTTTTCACGTTTTTTGAGCCGACACGTGTCTGGTGACCCCCCAAAACGAAATTTTTATTAAAATTTTGAAAGTTAGAAAATAATTTAAATAAAGTTCATATAAAATATTTTGAGCTTAAACAAGGATAAAATCAATTGTTTCGGGGCGAATAAACGGACTCAGAAGTAATAAACAGGTGGCGCGATGTGGACCACGTAATTTAAGGCTATAAATACGAGCAAAATATCTTAAAATCATACATTTTCTCACCCCTATTCACTGTTGGTCTGAACGTTGGAGCTGAAGGGAGAGTAAGAGAGGAAAAAAAATTAAACTTCAAACTTTCTCCCTACGATTTTCGAAGTTTTGTCAGTCGGAATCCTTCGGACCAAGAGTTAAAATCAATCACGTCAACGAGGGCTACGCAACCGTACCAAAAAGAGTTGATTTCACAGAAGATACAAAGAGGAAATTTTGGAGAAATCAAAAGTTTGGGCTTGAATTGTGTTCTTGAAGCTTCCTATGGGTGTTTTACGCTTCAAGAGGTAGGGTTCCCTCTTACTTTGGTTTATTTACATCCTACGGTGTCCATAGGAAATGGGTGAGCTGTTTTGAGTGTTTTAACACTTACCTATTATATTTGGTTTAATGGAAATGGGTAGGCTCAATTCTAGTGTGAATTGGTAGTTAGAAATTGCTAGTTTGTGATTTTTAGGATGTTTTGATAATTGGGCATGTAAAAATCATATATTCTAATTTTTTTAGAATTATGTGGTAAATTTAGGCATGTTATGTGATTACATGATTTGGTGTCTTGAAGGTGTTTGATAAAATATCTATATGAAATAAAGTGTGTTAATTTCATGAGATTTGTGATAACATGCTTGAATGATGTGTTAAAGAGAAATCATATGCTTAAGATATGAATTACATAGGGAAATGAAATGTTGATATGTGCTTATGATATGTTGACATTGTGACAAAGTTTGGTAATTATATGCATAAGATATAAATTGTCATAGAACATATGGATATGTGGTTGAATTGCTTATTTGACATTAATGCATATTGGACATGATATTGACATCATACTCATGGGCATGAGTCATGAGTGTGGGTGTGTGAGTGCATGGTTGATCAAACACCATACTTGGTGGTTGATATGTGGTCTCGAGAAAGTTGGATCAAAGATCTCCTTTGAGTAGCATGGTTGCATGAAAAACTTGTATCGAGTATAACAAGAAGGTCTAGATTCTCCCTCGGATGTAAGACCTCGCTATTTGGTTTATACACTTCGACAGTGCAAGTCCAAAAAGTGTAAAAAGACGTACGGAGCCGACGGTGTAATTTCAAAATTCGTTGCCCAACAAAGACACAATATTTTGTTTTATAAAAATATTTATTTAATAGGTAACATCCAACAATAATTTAGTTTTATAAATACACAACTTTTATTTCAAACAATCATTGGATGTATTTTCTTCAATTGACGAATTTATTACACTTGTACATTGCATTATGTTGAAGGAGTCAGTGAGGACTCGAGTTGAAGTTGCATAATTGAGTCTCATCTCAATTCATAGCATGATATGGAAGTTCCTATCATTGATTGAAAAGAATATTGCTTATAATTGTTACATATGCACATTCATATGCATCTAGGGTGGGGAGTAGTCTCTGTAGGAGATACTCTATTGAGCATTGCTCACCCCATACGAGAAAATATTTCAGGTGCGGAATACACACTGATGGACGGCTCTCATTTGGAGTCTCAAGGGTGAAGAGAGGCCGAATTGTGGCCTTTAATCTTGGTTTTTGTAAATGTTTTGGGCATGTAATATATGTAAAAAAATTATAATCAAACTTATATGTACTATTTTTAATATAACCTTGCATGTTTTATATGAGTATAGATAAAATGGACCCAATGTGGTCAATGTTTACTCATAAATGGACCGGTATGGTCAATGTTGTATATTGGATATCAGATGGGTCATGTGATTGTATATTGTACAAGTTGTGTTTTTTGGATAGAGCTTCCCGTAGTATCGATTTATACGATATCCACGTGTATTCCGCGGATTGACGAGTGATCAACGAACTCCCGAATTTTAGGGGTGTCACATCTTTTGTATTAAATTTTGTTTTTGGGAATAGTGAAAGAGAGAATTGACGAAAGGAGAGGAAGAGAGAAAATGGAAGAAAGGAGAGAAAAAGAGAGAAAATATTATAATTTTTTTTTACATATCGTTTATAGTGATAATTTAAATATAGAGTATCACTGTAGTAAAATTTTATTTTAGATATTTTGAATATAATTTGTTGAAATAAAAATTTTAAACTAAATAACTAAAATTTAAAAATTTTATATGTTTTAAATTATTTGTTAGAGATGCTCTTATCGGTGAGACCAACCTCTCATTGTCTCCTAAATTATTGAAGTAATGTTTCATTAACCAAATTTTGAGATCAAATTTAAAGTCCAAATGATATGATAATATATTATTTGAAGTTTTTATTAGGACCCAAATGACATGACACCAAATAAAGAAGCCCAACTCAACTGTCATGTCATTTGATCTCAAAATTTGATCAATGTTGCATTACTCAAATTATTGCCATCAATTAATGGCAAATTCTTTTATCCAAATCCAACAGACCAAAACTCTTTTTCAAATGAAGCTACCTCCATCCCAAAGTCGGAACAAAGACAAACTCGCTTCTATTTGTGACCTTGTCCTCAAACCAATTCTCCAACTTCCAGGAACTTGCCTCGTCTCTCTCTCTCTCTCTCACTGAGACCTATATCTTACGTTTTTGAACCCAAATCTTTCACTCTCTGAACAAGCCGCTTAAAAGCAATGGCTCTCAACCTAAAATCCCAACTGGGTCTTCTCCTCTTCTCTGTTCTGATCCTCGCAGTTTCTTCGGAGGATAACATAACGGTCTACGAAATCCTTCCTAAATTTGGCCTTCCCAGTGGCCTCTTGCCGGACTCCGTCAAGTCATACTCTCTCTCCTCAGACGGAAGCTTTGTTGTCGAGCTTGAAAAGCCATGTTACGTACAGTTCGAGTACTTGGTCTACTACGAAAAGGAAATTACGGGTGTGCTCGACATCGGGTCGATCAGTGATTTGAAGGGTATTCAAGTCCAAAGATTCTTCTTATGGTTCGATGTTGATCAGATCAAAGTCGATTTGCCTCCCTCGGATAATATATATTTTCAGGTTGGGTTCATTAACAAGAAACTTGATGTGGATCAGTTCGAGACTGTTCATTCTTGCCGCGATAACGCCTTGGGTTTGTGTGGTGAATCTTGGAAACGTGGTCTGCAGGTATGGTTCTTTGATTTATTGTGTATGAATTGTATTATCTTTGTTAATTGTAATAAGTTGTTCGATTATTGTTCTTTAATGGGTTGCATTTATATATTTTATTTTTGTGCATTAGTATAGGTTTGCTTAGTTATTTTCTACATGTTAATTTATTTTTTTTGGGTCAGTTCTACATGTTAATGTGTGTGTGTGTGTGTGTGTGTGTATTTGGGGTTTTTTTTGTGTTGTTGCTATGTAATTGGAGCAATATGAGAATTGAAATTGGGGTAAGTTCCTTTATGAGAGAATTTTTTTTTAAAAAAATGATTAAATGAGGGTTTTGAGATCGGGCTTGGTTATTGTTGTAGTTCTGTGAGCTTTTCATATCTTGAAGATTCCAGAAGTGGCAGTGTATCATCGGCGGTTACAGGTAGTTTAATATTGAACAAGTTCTTTATTGGGTTTGGAAGTTGGATTGCCTTCTAAGATAAGTCAAGATTGAGATAGTTGCCCTAAGGGAGGGATGGGTTAAGGAAATATTATAGAAATATAATTGAATATATTTCATAATGTGGACCACCGTGTTATATGTTGGGGTTTATATCATTTAAAAGCATGGATGAGAAAGATATATAAGCTCCTTCATGTAAAAGCATGTTGGGGTTAATATCATGTAAAAGCATCAATGAGAAACATATATACATATATAAACTCCTCCTCATGGTATCTTGGTGACATTTGTTTGTTTTATGGGCATTGTAAATTGCTCGATGCTGTATGGATAATCCTGGGTGATTGGCCGTGAGTTCAAAAAGGAAAAGAGGGGCGTGCAGGCCGCCCGGGGGGGGGAGGGGTGTCATACGACGACAAAAACAAATAAGACTACATTCTTTATTGGAACAGCAAAGGAAGAAGACTTTCTAGTCTTGAATATTTTATTGATATGAATATACAAATATATATAGTATAAGAAGACTATTCTAGAATATTTGTAAATGGAAAGAATCAAAACACAATACAAGATTATAGGAATCAAATCCTTGATATAGGCTGCAATATTCGTGCGGGAATCAGTCCCCCAGATTGGAGGAGTGAGATCTGCTATTGACTTAACACTGCCCCCAAACTAATGAGGAGGGGATGCAACATCAGTTTGTCTTGAAGATGAAGAAACCGAGAAGTGGTGAGACCCATTGTGAAGATATCATCTATTTGATGATCCGTACGAATAAATTGCACGCGAAGGGTTCCTTTCGCTACTAGTTTGCGAACAAAATGATAGTTCATTTTAATATGTTTTGTTCGAGCATGGAATACTAGATTAGTAGCCATTTAAGTTGCACTTGCATTATCACAATGAAGAGAACAAGGTGTCAAAGTGGAGACACAAATTTCTCCAAAGAGATAACGAAGCCAAATGACTTCAGCACTTGCACAAGTCAGGGCACGGTACTCTACTTCAGCACTAGATCGAGCTACTGTGAGTTGTTTTTTGCAAGACCAGGAAATAAGATCAGAGCCAAGAAAGATGCAAAACTTGGTGAAAGTTAGGGCATCTAGCCCAATCAGCATTAGAGAAAACATTGATTGTAAGAGAGAGTTAGATTGAAGGTGAAGGCCCAAATCAATTGTACCTTTAACATAGCAAAGACTCCAATTGACAACAGCAAGATGAGTTATGGTCAGAGAATGTATGAATTTACATGCTTGATTGACAACATAGGTAATATCAGGGCGAGTCATGGTAAGATATTGAAGAGCTCCCACAATTTGGCGATAAAAGGATGGGTTTGACAAGGAATCACCTCCATGGGGGGAAAGCTTTGAATCAGGTGTGGGACACGATTTCATTTCAAGCATACTTGAACGTGACAGCAGGTTAAGAGTATACTTTGATTGGGAAAGATGAAGCCCAGTAGCAGTGCGTTTTACGTCAATACATAAGAAATAATAAAATTCCATAGATTTTTAATGGCAAACTGAGTACTGAGCATATCAATAAATGATTGAAGAAGTGAGGGAGAATTGTCAGTTAAGATGATATCATCCACATAAAGAAGAAGAACCATAGTGCTAACTGACGATTGAAGTACAAACATGGAGTAATTTGCTCGATTGCAAGTAAAACTAAATTGACGAAGAAATCCACTAAAGCATTGAAACTGAGCGTATGGAGCTTACTTAAGACCATAAATAGTCCTATGAAGACGAAAAAATGTGTAGGACGAGAAGGGTCATGGAAGCCAAGCGACTATTCCATATAAACTTCCTCAGATAGTACTCCATGAAGAAATGTATTCTTCACATTCAATTGACAGATAAATCTATCACGAGATTAAGTAACAAACTTGAAGGGGTCTAAGTGTAATTTTTCCTATTTTAAAACACAGTAAACACTGACCAGAGTGTCTGATTCGAAAAAAAAAAAGACGAGAGAGAAAAAGATCGTGAAAGCGATTGAGAGGCAGAGAGAGAGAGATCGTGACACCGATCGAGAGGTAGAGAGAGAGATCGCGAGAGTGATCATGAGATTGAGAGATTGCGAGAGCGATCATGAGATAGAGCGATCGTGAGACAGAGTATTTCTCTACTTCAATGGTCTTGGATGATCTACTTGTTCGATGGTTTTCAATTTTCTAGAGTTTCTTGCAATGGATCTCTGCGAGGAAGAAGAAGTGTTTTCTAAAATTTGAAAAAAAAATGAACTAGGATTTCATCTGAAATTTAAAGGTTAGTGTTGCTATTTTTTTTAATTTTAAAAAATTGTTTGCTTTGTTTTTTCTTGGATATTTTTGCTGATTTGTGGGTTTGGTGGTTTAGTAATTCTTCTCTTCATCTCTCATCTCTGTTTTTGCTGATTTATCGTGCATTCTAATAATAATAAAAAAAAACAGAGACTTCACGGATCGGTCGTATCGACCGATTCGTATCGTAAAAACGTATCGTGTATTGGACGATACTATGCAAAAATGATACAAAACTCCGATTTATATTGTTTTACTTTTGTATCGTACGATACATATCGCGTATCGTACAATACTAACAACTATGCTCCCTATAGGTAGAAGGTTCTATCTGATCAGATAATGTCCCTGATTTAAGCAAGATAGCTAGAAGAGGATCCTTGTTCGTCGTGAAAGACCTTTTTTTGGCTTTAACAATGCCATCCTTAAATCAGGTAACCATCGGGTGAGTAAAAATAGATGGAGGTGGTGGTGTAGGAGCTATCATAGGGACCATAGAAGTCTCAACAGGAGTAGATTCATTCTCAGCCAAATTAGGTAGAAGAAAGACAAGGGATACGTCGATATATGAGGCTTTTGGAGATCCAGGTGGTGTGAAATCTATTGGAATTGTTGAAGGGATGGTTGGAATTGTCCAGCTAAAAATAGGTAGAGTCGGTTGAAAGGGAATCGGTAACAAAACCCATTGTTGTTGAGACTCCAACGTTGGTAGAGTTGCAGTTGAGTCTGTAAAAGGAAAATTGAACTCATCAAAGACAACATGACGGAAAATATAAACTCGGCCTGTGATTAGGGGTGTCTATAGGCTGGGTTGGGCTAGGCTAGCAAATTTTTTTTTAGGGTTGGGCCTAGGTAGGGTGGGCCCAAACCCTTACCCAGGTAAGTTATCGGGCGGGTAGGACGGGACGAGACGGGCCAAGCTTCGGGTAAGGCTATACTATCTGTAGCCTAACCTGCGAGCCTATTGGGCAGGACTTCTGGGCAGCCAAGCGAGTCTGCTCCTGTGCTTTGTTATATGCAATTTCATTTAAAAATAATAAATATTTTTGTAACTTAATATTTTTGTAAATTATATTTTTGAATCAAAAGTAGAGTCAAAATGGATAAAAATAAATGATGAATAATTTTATTTTTGAATAGGGGAGGAACTACACAATAAAATGAGCGCATTTCAACTAAGTTGACACTTACCCACCTATCTATCATTTGCACAACTCTACCCTTTAAAACGTGTATGCTTAATACATAGAAAAGAAAAATAATACGTTATTTATAGTATCTAAATTTCTAGAACTTCAAATTCTAGCATTGGGGGACTTATTTCAAAATTTCAAATTCAATGGTGTAGCATTCTAACTTTTTTTCATAGGAATGGTGAGTGGGTTGGGTGGATGGGTTCTTGGGCCGGGTTTTAACGGGTTTTTATGGGCAAGTTATTGGGTCAGGTAATGAGTTTGAGACAAGCTCAAGCCCTTTTTTTAAGGATCTTAGGATCAAGCGCGGCCAACTATCGGATTTCGGGCCGATTTTTTTCAGGCCGGGTAACGAGACCCGTGGGTAACCTGACCCATGGACACCCTTACCGGTGACTATGTCCAATCATTGATATCTCTTGTGATGACCACTATACCTCAAGAATGCACACCGAATCGACTTTGAGCTTAACTTATCTACCTTGTAAGGCCTCAAAAAAGAATAACAAGTACATCCAAAAGTGCGAAGTATGTTGCAATCCAATTTTACATGAAATAAAATTTCATGAGGAGAGCGAGAGTGCAACATTGGCGTTGGTAAACGGTTGATAAGGAAAGTTGCAGTGTTGAAAGCTTCCAACCAAAATTGCTTGGGGATAGAACTGTGAAACATCAAGGATAAGCCAATTTCAGTAATATGTCAATGTTGATGCTCAAAAACACCATTCTGCTGTTGAGTGTGAGAACACGAAATTCGTGAAATAATACCACATTCATCAAGTGTAGTTTTAAACACTCCAATGGTTAACTCTAAAACACCATCACTTTGAAAATATTTGATCTTGGTCGATAGTAAATTTTTCATCATCCTTTTAAAATGAAGAAAGCAATTTGGACTGTCATTTTTAGCCTTCAAAGGGTAAAGTCACACATATCACTGAAATCATCAATAAATATGATACGATAGCGGTAGAAGAAATTGGTGCGGGCTCCCAAATATCACAATGAATAAGATAAAATAGGTGCACGGAATTACGAGTAGATAAATCAAAAGTAATTGCTTACTATTTCCCAATTGACAAGCAAGACAAACAAAACTTTTATTTAAAGTACCAAAAACATCTCAAACATTTATTTGAAGAAAGAGAAACAATCATCTTAAATCCTGCATGCCTTAGGCGATTATGTCAGACTTCAGAGGTAGCCTTTGCACTGATGGATGCTGATCTTGTGGAAACGAGACAATCTTTCTGTTGGAGACCTCTGGATGAGTGATGGAGTGGATAAAGATTATCCTTGACCGGTCCAGTGAGAAGAATTTTCGCCGTTGCCAAATCCTTAACACGATAATACCATGGGAAAAAGTGAAATGAACAATTATTTCATACTGAATTTTGCCACAGATAATAGATTCTTCTTAATAGATATTACTAGTATCTCGAAGGTGAAATTTTGAATCAAAATTGTGAAAATAGATATTACTAATATGAGAAATAGGAAGACCTGCACCATTTCCAACCATAACTATATCCAGAGTAGTCTGTTGGCTGTTGAAGAATAGACATGTCTCTTGTCCAAAATGAATCATATGGAAATGGAGCAGTGGAGGATTGAGTAACTGGGGAAGAGCTTGAATTGTTAATATTCATGGCTGCAAAGGACTGCTGTACAGGTCTGGAAGTAAAAACCTGATCAAATCGAAAGCCTGAATGCGTTATGTCCTTATGCACGACAGATCTGACATTTGCCCATGTAGCGTTTCCCTTAAAATTTTGACCACGACCAGGATTTTGACCATATCCTCATCAACGACCATTTGAGTGATCACCACGTCTAGGATGAGCAAAATAATCACCACGTCCTCAAAAATTTTGATTTTGATTGGGTACATGTGTAGCAAAAAGAGCAGTATCACCCAGGGATGGAATAGACAGTGTTTCAAACATTGTTCATGTTTGAATAATCGGGATCTGAGTTCGGCACACAGGATCATTTATTGCAGCCAACCAATCGGCAAGATACTTAAGCCGATTAAGATAATTTGAAATTGATAGTGTGCCTTTATCAATTGATTGAATCTCATTTTGTAGGAGATCAAATCGTGCTTAGCTTTGTTCTTGAAACATTGAATGGAGATTAGCCCATACTTGACTTGCAGCAGAGAGTCCAACAACTTGTGCAAGGATGCCCCGAGTGAGAGTTGTATTGATACAACTCGGGACAAACTGATCCAACTTGCGCCATGAGACAAATTCTGGATTAGGAGTCAGAGTTTCATCTTTGCTTTCATTGCTTTCAGATGGAGGGGTAATAAACCCATCAACATATTTGTAAAGATCGTTGGCAATCTAAATGGGGATGAATTGACTGTGCCAAAAAAGGTAATTGGTCTCATCTAATTTAATGGAGATGTAGTTAATAATATCTGGCAATGAAAGAGACAAAGGAGATGATGATGTCGTTAATGGAGTAGAAGACGACTTAGTGCTAGTTTGAAGAGAAAATAAATAAATAAGAGGTGTTGGAATAAGGAACAAGGAAGAAGTGTGTGCTGGCTATATGCTTGAATGGTGGCAGACGGTGGTTTGCTGTCAAACGGTGGGAACAAAAACAAAAGTAATAGGTTGCTTGCTGCAAATACAAAGCAACAAAAAAATTTCTTGAAGCAATCAATTTCCAGCTTTATGAAAGAAGATGCAGAACAGCTTCATAGAAGCAAGGAAAAAGGTGAGAGACGCATAAGCGCTCTGATACCATGAAAGGAAGAAGACTTTCTAGTCTTGAATATTTTATTGATTTGGAGGAGAGAGAGATCTGCTCTTCACTTAACACCCTTATTTACGAAGAGTAAATTAAGAAAAGGGGTGGACTCATTTCGATCCAAATATATTTTGGTTCTTGAATTTTCAGTGATATCTGAATTTGTCTAGTATGACAGTAGCAAACAATTATTTATTGGAGCAATCATCTGTTCCAAAAATAGTCTCATTTAATTGTGCGGTATAATTTTGAAGTTTGAAACACAATACTTAATTGATATCTGTCTATATTTACTGAGAACTGTTGTGTTTGTGGTGTCTGTACTGATCAAAGTTGATTTAAGGTTCATCTTCCTGTATTGTTTACTTAGACCTGTTTGGGTATCTGTCTCAAATATGCATTCCAAGTTTTCATTTGGGTATCTGTCCAAAATTGCATTTCGAGTCTCTCATGCATTGAGTTTTCATCATTGATGATAAGAAGTTGCTGTCATGAGTAATACTTAATAGGAGTGCACGCATAATTATATGAATTGCAGCACTTGTTTACCCTGTAAAGTGTTTGAGAACATAAGCATAGTTAAGAAAGACTGAAAATTACCTTTATCTGACTTTTTGAACTAGGTCACAAGTGCATGTTTTAATCATGCCCTCAGTACCTTCTGTTTCCCTTTTATCAAATGTAAAGAGTTTAAATCACCTTTTATTCAACATTTTTGAATCAGGTCAGAAAAGCAGCTTTCTTTTTTTGTTCTTGCCTCCTCAATACTTTCTATATCAATTTATCTAATTATAGCTCTTTGGCCCTTAGAATTATACATAATCCATTCGGCATATAAAAAAAGTCAGTGCTATGGATAGAGTTATCTTTTAGTTTTCTTGTATTTCTTTTGGGAAGTTTCTTTCATTTTACGTTTCAGATTTACCCTAAGAAAAATTTTGTATTACAGAACCAACTGTTCTTCAGCCAGATCATGCTGTATCTCTTGAGAAATCCACTTCTTCATGAAGCAAACCCTAAATCTCAATTGATGACCACTGCAATTGGGGTTTTAAGCTGGACAAGCTGAATACTAAGGAATAATTTGACCCAACTTGATGTCGATGTTGCTCTTGAATCAATCTATGTACCTCACAAATGATATTAGGATAGGGGTGGCTAGTTTCTCTCGAAGGTTAAAATTAATATTAGGTTTGAGATTGCCCATTTTTTATATATTTTCGTCCCTAATTTGATACTTTCGCATTCAGTTGGCAATATTTTAGCACAGGATACTGTTCCTATTTCTACCAGCTATTTGTTTGGCTGGATGACTCGATGAAATAGAATTATCTGCTGAGCAGAGTTACTGAATATAACATGTCGAATTGTATGGGTACTCTATCTGAACCAATTCTGGGCTACATGATTCCTTAACTTCCAGAAGTGGTTAATGTTTGCATCACAGAGCCCTGCAGTGAGTTGAGAGCGAAGTTGGTTGCATCTTGTTATTATGCAATGCAACTTGATTTCATTCCAATACCCACCCTGAGTGGTCTGTGAGTTTCTCCCAGCATAAAGAGCATATTTGTTTGTTGATCCCTTACTTCTTTTGAGAATTTCCTGATTTCCTTTGCACTCTCCTCTCTGTTCTCCCATGAATGGTGACAATGTATGAGCCTTAAAACCCATTCCTCGCCTTTATTTTCTGTCGGGATTTTGTGTTTGTGTTCATTTAGTTCGATCGTGATGAGTTTGGGTTAACTTAATATCTATGGTGAAACTCCATTTGTTTCGTCAAAGAATCATCTTGGAATGTGGTGAACCGCTTATAGCTATTGTGCAAGTAAAAGCATAAAGTGTTCATTTCAGAGAAATGATGGCCACATAACGACTTTAGTAGATTTTACACATTTATGATTTTCTGTTGACGTTATTCAAATGGTCTATTTTTGAAACTTCTTCCAATGTACTTCAACATACTGATGTTTCACATTGCTCAAGTTGAATTTATATGATCCTCGTTTTCTCAATTTGCAGCTTCCAACTCCCGTGGATGAAATCCAAATGCTTATTACAGAGTAGGTGACAGCAATGCTTGTGTTGTATGAGAAAGCCGTAGTGGAAGGCACCATCCAATCAACTTACTTTTGTATTTCGAGCACCCGGATTTATGAGGCTGGTGAAGAGAATCTTATGGCTTTGTTGTATGTAAAGACGTTGTCAACCTTGTATTTATTATGTAAAACTGCTCTTTGAACTCGAGGTAATCTAAAAACAGATTACTGTTATGGTTGTAAACAAGGACTTGTTATCTAGCTTTTAGTTTCAATGACCCCTCCCGGTCCTGCGGTGGCAAATGATATATGTATTGTATTTTGTATCCCTCGGAGAAAATATATATATAAAAAAATGGCTTTCTTTGTGATGATAAGTGACATGCCTTCAACAAATGCATCAATACATTTTAAAGAAACTAAAGCATTTTCAGGACCCTATGAGCATTAGAAACAGATCTGGTTAGCAACTTTAAAAAGTTATTGATCGAATAAATTTGAAGAAAATTCCCAAGTTTAGTGGTAAGTGTGTGTATTTGATGAGAGGACATTTCCCAGATGCGATGAAATCCTTTTCGGAGAGGATATGTATAAATTATGTTTCCTAAAACACATATCAAGAACCTTCGTACATGCGTACTCTGTTAATTACTTGATTTGGGTTGGAGCTTGAAGCTCAATTCATCTACAGTCCTTATTTTAGGTCGAGCCTCTGACTCATTTGTAGTCTTATTAGAAGTAACATATGTCTAAAAATACGGCCCAATGTAAATAATTTTGAGAAGAATGTTAGTGACCGTTAGATGAGTCTATTTGAGACCGTTGGATAAACTTCTTAAAACTTGTTCTGCTTTATATTATAGATTATAAATACTTGATGATGATAATAAACAATATTGATAAACACTATCTATCACCCTTTAAGTTTATCTAAATAATTACTAGACATCTTCATGTATGATAAATCACACCGACTTCCCTATCAACAATATTCCTTCCGCTCTTCAAAGAGAAATAATAAAATAACAATAATACCCTTAATACAAAAATTCTTCACTTTTTGGCCCTTTATTTAATTTTGTCACATGCAGTCACCCACTAGATCACATAGGGTGAGAGCGAGAACTTTCAAAAAAAGTTTAGAGCAGAAGCATTACCGAGAGCGTCAAATTTATATATGTAACATTGTGATACATATTGGAAAAGAAAGTGTTAAAATATAAAAAATAAGAAATATGATTACTTATTAATAGTAAAGAAATAAGGAAAATATAATGAACTTTTAGAGCAAATTGTTGATCCCACTTAAAGTATCAGTGACTTGAATGGCAAGACAATTATAAATAGCACAGTTGTAAGCGGTGCTAACAAGTAATTGAACTCAACCTAGGGAACAAGTCCATTAGAATATTGAAAAATATTTCCTAGTCAAGGTTCAACAAATTAATTAGTTTAGTTTTTTTTTTTTGAATATGTGTAGTTGACATCGAAAAGTGCCCAATATACAAATTACAAATATAGAATTCGAAAATTAGATTTTTTGAATTTGCAAATTTGTGTTTAATTTGCTTTGAATTCACAAATTTGTGTTCAAAACAAAAGTTTCTCGGCGTGCATGGACCATATTTTATCGTTAGAAATTCTACGTACACACAAAAAAATAATATAAATTTTTTATTTCCAAAAATAAATATTTAGGTTAAAATCAAATATTACAATGTTATTGGAGTCAGACCAAATTTAATCAACTTATTAATTAAGTCACGTTTATCTACAAATTTAAATAAAGTTAATCAATTTTGTTAATTAAGTTAACTTGGTCATTAAATTCAAATAAAATCTAGTTCATTTTGTACAATTAATTCAATTAACTAAGCTAAATTTATCTCCAAATTCAAACCATTTCCATTAATTTAAATTATTTTTCTCCCATTTCAATTTTAATTTATAGACAAGAATAATTGGACAATTTTCTCTTATTGTCAATAGTTAATCACCGAATTTTACAATTGATTACATAGTTTTGAGTGTTTGGAAGTGATGATGCCTAAGAAAAAATTCAGCAAAGTACGATGTCAGGATCTAAGCCCAGATCGGGAGGACAGATCAGGAGGTCAGGTAAGACTTGCAGAGCTCAGAGGACCGAAGCTAGAATTTTCCCTGTGTGAATTAATAGCAGGGATGATAAGGAAACAACGGGGTGACAACAAACACTCACGAAGCAATGAAAAAAACTAGAATCAAGGCGTGAAACTCTCAACTAACAAAGATCAACTCTAAAAACCAAGGGAGATTCCACACATGAAGGGCAAGGATCTCGGCAAAGATCCCAAAAACGAGGAATAGCTCAATAAATACTGTATAACACCACCGTTATAAAATAGCAGAACTCTATTTTTTTTCTAGACAGGGCACTGTAAAGCATCCCATTAATTAATAGAGAAAAAGGGAGCAAGAATCTCCATTGAAGAGTGGACTAGCCTGACTCCCATGTCGGTGAACCACTATACTTCTATTGTGTACGTCCCCCTTTCCCTGAATTCTCTAGGTATTTCCTAACTATCAACACGAGTCTTGCAGCTCAGATTCATATTGTCTCATATCATCCACACCTTCTACTCATCTACATTAATTTATACCATCAGTTTGACACCGTCTGTGGGAACGACTGTTCCTATTACAAACACCCTGATCGCTCAGTAACTGATGGTCTCGACTCGTAACATGAGTAGAAGCCAAACAAATCCACCACAAATGTAGGATCAACCAGAAGTTACCAACAACAGACAACCTGAAAGTATTCCCGATCTCTGCCCCACCATGGGGGCTAATTCCCCCGTGGGGACCCTGCGAATAACGAGTTGGAGGTCATGCGCCTAGTTAACCAACGCTTGATGCAGCAGAACGAAGAGCTCGTGAAACTTTTGCGACGCTCATAGGAGGCACGACCGGCCTTTAAAGGCCAGAATAACCCAATCTACAGAGTAACAACCGCACCTCGACCCCCTTAGGGAAGTTAATGAAAGGGGAAAAATAGCCAGACCATGGGAGAAGCTCCCCATAAATCCCCTAAGAATGGCCACAACGAAGAAGTTCAAAGTCAGAACGAGGAGGTAGTGAGGAATGATTTCTTCCCTTATCAACAGGAAAGGAGAGAACAATACTGGAAGCAGGGCTTCAAGTATATCCAGCAAAAGCTCAGCCACATGAAGGAAACGGTGAAGGGTAGAGCTCCAATGAAAATGAATGCCTTGGTGCAATAGGCTGACTCCCCATTCACCACCGGAGTGCTGCACTTCCCCCTCCCTCTAAAGTTTAGAATTCCACAAATTGAGGCTTTTGATAGAACGAAAGATCCCGTAGATCACCTCAATATCTACAAAAGCAAGATAGAGCTGTATGGATACCAGGATCCTGCGCGTTACAGAGCTTTTTCCATCACGTTGAAGGGTTTTGTCTTAGCGTGGTTTAATAGGCTCCTCCCAGTAATGATCTCCTCCTTCAAAGAACTATCTATATCCGTTGTATCCCACTTCATAGGAGCTCGGATTTATAGAAAGCCAAATTACCATTTGTTAAACGTGAAGCAAGGATTCCATGAAAACTTGAGGTCTTACGTCCAAAGGTTAAATTTGGAGTCATTGAAAGTGGACGTCCCAAACGAAAATTTGCCACTACCGCTTTCAAGGTTGGACTGGGAATGTAGTCCAAGGAACTGATGTTCTCCATATCAAAGAACTCTCAGGCAAGCACGACTGAGGTGCTAGCTAAGGCAGAAAAGTACATCAATGGCGAGGAGACCCTTCTCTCAAAGGTAAGGAGCTCTTCCTTATATAAGGAAAAAGGAAAGGAAGAGAAGAAAAGGGACTGAAGTACCAAAAAAGATAAAAGACGAGATAAGTCTCTAAGAAGAGATAGAGATCATTCCCCTAAGAGAAAGGGAGACAAAAAGGATCGATTAGGCCCTCCCCAGCCAGAGTTACAGCTAAGGTATGTACCTCAGTAGCTGCCTCCTCTGACCACATCGATATCATATATTTTGTTAAAGTACAAAACGAGAAATTCCTGAGGTAGCCACCCTGGATGAAAGCAGATCCAGGCAAGAAGGATCCCACCAAATACTGTGAGGACCATAGGGATCATGGCCACCACATGGATGAATACATTTAACTGAAGAAAGAATTTGAGTTCTTGATCCAATGAGGGCAATTACACAGCTATGTTGCCTATGACAATTAGAACCAAGCTCTTCCACCTCCACCACTTTGGCAGCAAGCCCCAGCTCAACATCAACAACCTCTATGGAAAATCAGGGTGATTTTTGGAGGGTTTGTGTGACACCCCAAAACCGGGGGTCCTTTGTCAACCCGTGAAATACCTGTGGATACCATATAACTCGATACCACGCTTTCATATCCCATTTACCAGGATCCATAATTTAACAAAATTTGGGCAGAGTCTCATTTGTACGAAAACTCTACCCAAAACACAACCTGTAAAATCATATACCATTGACCCATCCGAGGTCCAATATACAACATTGACCACACCGGGTCCATTTATCATACTTAATTGCATATTATTGGATGCTACCATAATTATCATCACTACGTACATTCATTCATTCATTAAAGAATAAATGTTTCAAAAGAGTCCCATTTACATGCCTTTTTAATACAAAAGAAGTTTTTGTTACAAAAATTATACAAGGCCAAAAGTAAATATACACAAGGGACTACAAAGTCAAAATAAGAGCCACAGACCGGCTCTGTCGTCAAAGCGGGCCCATGGCCTCGTCTTCAGTGGATGCCTGACCGATACCTGAAAAATGTTCCCATAAAGGGTGAGCCAACGCTCAATAGGATAACACCTATAGAGAATTCCTCTCAACCTAAATGCATATGAAATGTCACATGCAACAATCATTTCATGCATTCATTCAAATATGTTTATTATGAACAAATGTCATAAATCATGTCATGCCATGAGATAAGACTCACACAAGCAATACCAACACTGAGCCCCATCCCGAGCTCCAACAACACATACAATGTCATGCGTATGTATCCGGGCATTCCAAGCCCCCCCCGGTCATTGGTGTTATGTACACTCAATGACTAATTAATTTATTTTCTTGTGTCTTTGTGGGGAGAATTAACGGATCTTCAGGACATCCCACCTGCGGCTCCGTTTACGCCGTTACACTTTTTTGGAATTTCACCGCCGGAAAGTGTATAAACCAAGTAAGCGGGTCTTGCACCCGAGGGAGAATCTAGCCCTTCTTGCTATCCCCGACACATTTATCCATTTAATCTTCCATGCGACTCAGCCGTACCTTGGTGCGACTTTCCCGAGCCCACGATCAACCACCTATGTGGTGATTGATTTCATACCATGCACACACTCCCACCCATGTCAGTGCCCATGAATGTAGTGCAATCCATGCATAATGCAATACAATGTGTAATTACTTTTGATACCATTTATAATGTCCATTACATAATGAATGCAATATAATGACATTTTCAACACAATTTCAAGCATGTTGTGTAAGATAATCAACATACTTGTATTCACCTAGGCATTTAAATAAACACCAAGAGGCATAATCAATTTACATAAATAACATGTTTATTAATTCTATAAACATAAGCACCAATCAACCACAATAATCATATGTTAAATAATCGTTTAACATACATATTATTTTATAATCACATAGCAAGCTAATAATTTTATTAGACTTGATATGTCATTAAAAACACCAGGTCATGCTAATGTACAATTAACATACTTTAAATTGCTAACATTAACTTATACCAAGTTAATCATAATAGGATTTTATTAATTATAAAATTAATTATAAATCCTACATTTGACCCACTAGTTATACTAGTCAAGACCTAACATGTGATATACACCCTTAGCCTACCCATTTCATATGCCATATTTTAGGTTGAAATTACATCTAAATAGGTGAAACTCTACCTCTCGTAGCGTGAGCCCACGTAATAGACTCCAAAGAGGGCCCAATTTCAGCTTCCCAAGCCTTAGGCCTAAATTCTCGTACTCGATATTTTTCTTGGAGAAAAATATGATCTTTGGTGCCGTTGCGTAGCTCTCGCTGAGTAGAGCAACTTTAATTCTTGGCCTGAAGCGATTAAACGGTTAAATCTTCGCAGATCTGAGAAAGAAAGTCAAAAATCTAACTTTTTTTCTTTTTCTTTTCTTTTTCTCTCTTTTTTTTCTTTTCTCTGTGTCGCTGCCTCTGCCGAAGAAAAGTGGAAGACAAAGTCTTCCACTTATATATATATAGTATAAATTTATTCTTTTTAAAATTTACGTTTTTAACCCGTACTTTAACAATTAATTATTATTTTACCCCTTTAATTAAGATTTTTAATAATAATAATGATTTTTTTTTTTTTCGGATTTTACAGTTTGTAGGAGGTGGGGAGTCCAGCTCAGCCAAAGAGGCTCACATGCGCAAAATCAGAGTTGGCGAAGCTTTGGAGGTACATACTGTCTATAAGGTACCACGGTTGAGCACCACCATATCCTTCTCAGATTTGGACTTGGAAGGCTGTCAGCATCCTCATGATGATCCTCTGGTGATAAGAGTTGTTGTGGCTAACATGACAGTTCATCGTGTTCTGATCGATAACGGGAGCTCTGCAGATATTATTTTTGTCTCTGCATTTGATAAAATGGGCATAGGCAAGAAAAAATTAGAGCTAGTAAGTGCTCACCTATTGGGGTTCTAAGGGGAGAGGGTGTTACCTTTGGGATCAATCCAGCTTGTGCTCACTATAAGGGATCCCCCATGCCAAGCCACCACTACTATAGAATTTCTAGTGGCAGACGCCCCTTCTACGTACAATAAGCTATTAGGAAGGCCTTCCCTCAATGCCCTGAAGGTCATCCTCTCTGCCTATCACCTGGTTATGAAATTTCCAACAAAAATAGAGTTGGAGTGGTTTGAGGAGACCAGCGTATGGCCAGAGAATGCTACACCACCTCGATGAAGCAGAAAGAAGTTAAGAGCATCCAGTTGAATGAGCTCGACATAAGAGATGAGCTAGACACCAGACCAATGCCATCAGAAGAACTAGAACCAGTTCAGCTTGATGAGGAACTAGAGCACCTTGTTTACGTCGAATCCAAAATGAGCAGAGAAATTAAGGACCTTCTCATCTAGTTCTTAAAAAAGAACATGAAAGTGTTTTTCTGGAAGCAAGAAGACATGGAAGGGATTGACCCCTCGGTTATCACTCATAAACTAAGCATGAATCTAACTTGCAAACCCATCAAACAGAAGTGAAGAAGCTTCACTCCAAAACGCCAAAAGGGGATCAATGAGGAGGTCAGCAAACTCCTCCATGCCAAAGCTATTAGAGCGGTAGATTATCCTACTTGGTTAGCAAATGTGGTCATTGTTAAGAAAACCAATGGCAAGTGGCGACACTATATTGATTTCACTGACCTCAATCGAGCATGCCCTAAAGACAATTTTTTCTTACCTCGGATTGATTTAATAGTGGACGCTACGTCTGGGCATGAGCTCCTTAGCTTCATGGACGCCTTCTCAGGCTATAATCAGATCAGAATGAATCCTAGCGACCAGGAGAAGACCTTTTTCATGATTGACCAGGGAACATACTGCTACCAAGTCATACCTTTTGGATTGAAGAATGCTGGAGCCACATACCAACGACTGGTGAATTGGATGTTCCGAAAGCTAATTGAGACATCCATGGAAGTCTGCATTGATGATATTCTGGTAAAATCACTAAAGACAGAGCTCCACATCCAACATCTAGCAGAATCGTTCCAAGTCCTTAAGGAGTACAAGATGAAACTCAATCCAGCGAAATGTGCCTTTGGAGTGTTAGCAGAAAAATTCCTAGGCTTTATAGTCAATAGTAGAGGAAATAAAGTCAACCCAGAAAAGGTTAAAGTTTTACTCGATATGCAACCACCATCCAACACAAGGGAGATTCAAAGTCTGACAGGGATAATAGCTGTCTTGAGTCATTTTATGTCCAGATCAAGTGATAAATGTCAACCCTTTTTTCAAGTTTTAAAGAAGGCATTCCAATGGGATGCACAGTGTGAATAAGTGTTCAAAGCATTGAAGAACTATTTGAGCTCGCCTCCTGTTCTGGTGAGGCCCTTAGAGGGAGAGGTACTTACCCTCTACTTAGCTATTTCAAACGTCTCAACCAGCGCAACACTAGTAAGGGAGCAAGACAAAGCTCAGCAACCAGTCTACTAATGTAGCAGAGCTCTGAGGGGGCAGCGGAGAGATACCCTAAGATGGAGAAGCTTGTTTTAGCTCTTGTTACAACTGTTAGGAGACTTAGGCTCTATTTCCAGGCTTATACTATTGAGGTTCTAACAGATCAGCCGATGAAGCTAGTGTTGTATAAACCAGAGTCTTTTGGAAGGCTAGTTAAGTGAGTTATAGAACTCAGTGAGTTTGAAATCAGATATAAGCCAAGAACTGCCATCAAAGGGCAGATTTTGACAGATTTTATCATAGAATTTACAACAGCAGCACCTATGGGGATGGAGGCAACACAGTTAGTACCTGGCCTCCCCACGTGAAAACTTTCAGTAGATGGAGTTGTCAATACTCAAGGAAGTGGGACAAGCTTAATTCTAACTTCTCTAGACGGGATAGACGTCGAACACACACTCAAGTTTAGGTTTAAGGCCTAAAACAACAAGATAGAGTATGAAGCTGTCATTGCGGGACTCAATCTCGCTCACTCGATGGAGGTAGAGCAGCTGGAGGTCTGCAGTAACTCACAGCTTATAGTAAAGCAAATAGAAGAGTCCTATGAGGCCAAGGGTAAAAACTCATGAGCAGATAGAAGTTCTCTTGCAATTGCTTCGCTGACAACTTGGATAGGCTGATACTAGTTGAGCATCTAGTAGAGCCATCAGTAAGTGCCGAGAAAAAAGAAGTGCTCTCAGTTCTAGCTCAGCTGAGCTGGATGGACCCTATCATAGGGTACCTACGGGATGGAGCCTTACCAGAAGATCCTAAGGAGGCTGCAAAGCTAAGAGCCAGGTCAACTAGATTTTCTATCTTGTAGGAAAATCTATACAAACGAGGTTTCTCAACACCTCTCCTTAAATGCATGGGAGGCGAAGACACTAATTACGTGCTCAGTGAAGTTCACGAGGGAATTTGCGGCAATCACATCGGAGCTCGAGTTTTGGCAGGAAAAGCATTGAGGCAGGGGTACTATTGGCTCACAATGCTCAAGGACGCCATAGACTTGGTAAGAAAATCCAAGGTCTGTCAAGTACATGGCAACACCCCCCATTGCCCACCCGAGTTATTGATCTAGGTGACAAGCCCTTGGCCATTCCAGCAACGGGGTTTGGATACACTTGGACCCTTCCCCACTGGTGTGGGACAGAGTAAGTTTGCCGTTATAGGAGTGGATTACTTCACCAAATGGGCAGAGATAGAACCCTTGGCAACAATCACCAAACAAAAGGTTAAAACTTCGTTTGGAGATCGATAATCTGCAGGTTGGAGTTCCTAGAGCTATCGTATCTGACAATGAAAAGTAGTTTGACAATCCAAAATTTAAGAAATTATGTGCCGACCTAGGAATAAAGAACTCTTTTTCAGCTCCGGCTCATTCTCAAACTAATGGACAAGCAGAGGTCACCATCAGGACCATAAAAACAGCCTTGAAGACCAAGCTGGAAAATCTGAAAGGTAAATGGGTGGAGTATGTCCTAGAAGTGCTATGGGCTTACAGAATAACTGCTAGGTCAGCAACCTAAGAAACACTGTTTGCTTTGGCTTTCGGAACTGAGGCAGTGGCGCCTGTTGAGGTGGGACTCCCATCACTTAGCACTGAGTTTGTAAATGTTGAATGCAATGATGAATCACTCCTACTGAACCTGGACCTCCTAGATGAAAAGAGGAACAGAGCTCTACATAATATTAAGAATTATCAGAGGAGAACAGCGAGGTACTATGACAGGAAGGTCAGACGCAGCAGCTTTAAGGAGAGAGATTTGGTGCTTCAAAAGCTCTTACTCGTAAGAAAGGATCCCACTCATGGGAAAATAGGACCCAATTGGGAGGGGCCCTACGTCATCTCAAGAATAATCAGACAAGAAAACTACGACTTACGAATGGAGGAAGGGAAAATCCTACCTCATTATTGGAATGTAGAGCATCTTAAGAAGTTTTTTCAATAAATTTTTCTTTTAATCGAGTTATTCTTAAAAAATGTTGCAAGTTCTTGATTCACTCCTGCATGCTTTTCAAGAAGAGCTCTATAGCTCAAGATGAACTTTTTAAATTCATAAAATAAACAAAGAGCTCTATAGCTCAAGATGAACTTTTTAAGTTCATAAAATCAAGACGAGTTCTATAGCTCAAGATGAAATTTTTATGCTCATAAAATAAACAAAAAGCTCTATAGCTCAAGATGAACTTTTTAAGTCCATAAAATAAATAAAGAGTTCTATAGCTCAAGATGAACTTTTTAAGTTCATAAAATAAACAAAGAGCTCTACAACTCAAGATGAGCTTTTTAAGTTCATAAAATAAACAAAGAGCTCTATAGCTCAAGAAGAACTTTTTAAGTTCATAAAATAAACAAAGAGATCTATAGCTCAATATGAATTTTTTAAGTTCATAAAATAAATAAAGAGCTCTATAGCTCAAGATGAACTGTTTAAGTTTATAAAATCAAGAAGAGTTCTATAGATTAAGATGAAATTTTTAAGTTCATAAAATAAACAGAGAGCTCTATAGCTCAAGATGAACTTTTCAAGTTCATAAAATCAAAGAGAGTCCTATAGCTCAAGATGAACTTTTCAGTTCATAAAAATTATGATTAACTCTTCAGCTGTAACACCCCGTATTTTCTTTTATATATTTGTATAGATATATATAGTAAAATATTATTGTGAATATGTGGATATGTATAATGAGGTAAGAATAAACCATATAGATTTTAATAATAGGATAAATACTAGAGACGCATATTGATTGGGAAGTTTGAGTTTCAAAGACGTTGAAACTTGAAAATGGTGATTAGATGAATTTCTAAATACTTTTAGGTCAAAATAAGGTTTCCATTGAATCCAGGAGGTCGGAAAACATTGGGAGAGGTAATATGAGAGGTATTAGAAGTTAGGAAGTATTTTGGAGTTAAAACACATTTTTGAGAAAATTTGGTTATCAAGGATTTTGGACACTGTCTACTATTTCGGTCATAACTTTTAATTAATAACTCCAATTGATTTGAAATTTAGACAGTGGATAGTAGACATCCAAGGCTATAAAAGTGTATTTCACAAAAATTTCCTAATTATACCTCTAAATGGGTCAAAATCGCACTAGAAGTTGCAAAAAAATTCGCTAGTCGAATTGCTCCGGAGCAGTGCTCCGGAACTATTTGGTCTAGTGAGTTTATTGCTCTGGAGCTGTGCTCTGGAACACTATTGCTCCGGAGCTGTGCTCCGGAGCTGCCGAAAGTCGACTGTGTATTTTTAAGTCGCAAACTTCAGCCTTTCCTCCCCCTTATAAAAACTTAATGCCGACTTTTTGCCTTCATTTCACCATTCTCAAACCCTAGAACAACATAGAGAGAGAGAGAGAGAAGGAGAGAACTCAAGATCAAAGAAAAATTTCTAGAGATTAAGGGTATATTCAGGAATCCAAGCCCTAGTTCTTCAATATTCAAAGTAGGGTTTTCTTCCATTTTCATCCAATGAGGTTAGAGTTATTATACACGTATATTTTGGCTCTAAATAGTATGTATTTGTTATGGGTTCATTGTTTCTTAGTATTTTTACAAACATTCACATGATTTGAACAAAATAATGGTTTGAAATCCATCAAACCCTAGTTTTTGGGGGAACTATGGATTTCTCTCTATATCTTCACATCCTCTTGATTTCTAAAATGCTAGAGCTATGTGTTGGGTATTAAAATGGTAGTATTGATGATCTCATGCCTATTTCCTTTAAACTTGTCTTTTGTAACATGATTTGTGAGATGAGTATATTTCCTTAAATTGTTTTATTATGTACAATGCTTGTGAAAGTTGGAAAAGTTGTGAAATTGCTTATATATGAGGTTTTGAGTATATTGTTGGTATGTCACTCTTGTGTATGGTGTTGTGAGGGACTTGGATTACCTTTGAAAACTGCCGTAGAGCGTTAGAGGTTAGCCTATCCCAATGGGGGGTGAGATGGTTGCCTAATGCTCGTAGTGGATCATTGTGGTGACAGTGACCACTATTGTTCACGGGTACCAGGGAAAAGGGTTAGTATACTAGACACCTTGGAAGGATTTTGTCAATGCCGTATGAGACGGTACACGCCCTTCCTAAATTGGCCTGTGATTGTTATTATAAATGGGTGAATGAGGTAGAATCGTCGGGTAAATTCATGAGAATCGACAACCTACTTGAGTGGTACCAAATAGAAATTATTGTTCATTGTACCAAATATTATTTCTCCAAGAGTTTTGAGTAGTATGGGATGCTGCGATAACTTGTGGAAATGGTGTATGGTGTAGTGGATTATGTTGGGAATTATTTGTCAATTAAACGTGATTTTATTCTCTTTCAATTTCTTATTATTGTACAAACTTGAGATCTCCTTTAAAATGTCCTTATTTTATTTCAAAATTCATTTATATGTATGTGCGAAATGTGACCAACCTATTTTACTTGATTTCAAAACCTTGAATGGGTTTGGAAGGATTTCCTACAGAGCCTTGTGCTTACCCCCCTACCTACAAATATTTCAGATTGTACTCTTGAGGAGGAGTTGGGACTCGAGGAGCCCGTACCCTAGGAGATTCAGCAAGACGGGAGTGTGGATCCCGAGGAGGCCTCTTAGCTTGATGCTACATTTTGCTCTGGACTAGGATATTATTTTGAAATAATGTAAAACTTAGTCATATTTTGTAACTCCGCTGCATTATCATAGTTATTAGATTTGGGGGATGTAAAGGCCATAGCTTGGCCTATTCTTTTGGGATAATATGTAAATTTGATGGATTGATTTTATGGAAAGTAAATGAACCCGGTGTGGTAATTATAGTAGAATTGCACAGGTGAGATTCTGTGGTAGAGCTCCCTGTACAAGGGAGACTGTGCCCGAATTTTGTTACAATATAAAGTGTTGATGTAATGTTGATGGATTACTTAGTGCTCTCATGCTAAAATGGTTATTAGAATGTAATTTCGTCCAGGGAGATATTTGGGGCGTTACATCAGCTCACGGAATAAATAAAAAAAAAGAGCTCTACAGCTCAGGGTGAATCCCTTAGCTTATATAGATACGATGAACTTCTCAGCTCACAATGAAGAATGAGCTCATTGGATCATAAAGTAAAAACAAGCTCTTCATCTCATGTGCTCACTGAAATTCTCAAGTTTACAGTTCATTAACTATCATTAAGCGACAAGGGAAGATAACAAAAAGGTTCAAGAGATCTGAATGTTCTCCAAATTGGAAAAAATATGAAGGAAAAATGGAAGAGGGAAATCTCAAACTTTCCCCGAGTTGTTTCTTTAGTACGACCACCTCATTCCTCAGCAGTGCATTCTCCGTCTTCAGATCATCTCTCTCCTTTTCAGTCTCCGATGACAATTTCAGAAGCTTATGTCCAGTAGAAGAGAAAAGAACTATTCCAAAGGAAGAACCCGATAAAGTGGAAGAGGAACTACCAGAAGAATCATTCCTCTTACGCTTTCCAGAGGTTTCATCAGATCCATCTTCGTCTTTGTCTGAACTAGAAGGGAAAGAGATTGGAGAATCAGGGATGGAGGCAAAGTTTAAAGTAGTTGCAACAGCGCTAAAGAGGAAAAGGTTCTCAGGGGACACCAATTTTGAGAAAGACATTGGGTCAACTTGCTTCACCTTCTCAATGTTTACCGCTTCAACCAGATCCGGCTCAGGGGCACCTACAAAAAAAAGGAACCCTGTTCCATAAGCCGGCTATGTTTTCTAAACATTAGGGTTAAAATACTTTTCACCATGCATATAATTCACATAACAAGTAGCAAGTAGAGTACATAACATGAAATGCATATGAAATGCAATGGTCTAAACCTAATGCTCATCAAGCCCTAGGTAATTCATATACTTAAGCTCTGATACCAAGCTGTGACCCCCTAAAATTCGAGGGTCTGTTGATCACCCATTAACTTGCGAAATACCTGTGGATATCGTGTAACTCGATATCACGTCATTGTGTCCCATTTACCGGGATCCATAATTTAACAAAATCGGGCAGAGTCTACTTTGTACGGGGAGCTCTACGCAAAACCTAACCTGTACAACATACATCAACATGACCCATCCGAGGCTCAATATAACACAATGACCGCACCGAGTCCATTTATTCTTACTCATATAAAACATGCAAGGTTATATTAAAAGTAGTCCATATAAGTTTGATTACAATTCTTTTACCCATATTATATGCCCAAAATATAGTTTTAACAAAGGTTTTACAAAAACCAAAGTTAAATGCCACAATTCGGCCTCTCTTCACCCTTGAGGCTCCAAATGAGAGCCGTCTACCGGTGTGTATCCCGCACTTGAAATATTTTCCCATATAGGGTGAGCAACGCTCAATAGAGTATCTCCTACAGAGGTTACTCCCCACCCTATAAGCATATGAATGTGCACATGCAACAATCCACAACATTTATCCATTTCAAACAAGAATATGTGATTTAAGATTGAAACTCTACGATGTCATGCTATGATATAAGATGACACTCACTTATGCACTTTAACTCATGCTCTCATCGGCTCCCACAACATAATGTAATGTACGTGTGTAAAATCTTCATCATTAATGAAATTCCTCCAATGCTTGTTTGAAATAAAAGTCATGTGTTTATAAAACCAAGCATTATTGGATAGTGCACATCTAAAAGTATGTTTATAAAATAAAATCTTGTGTCTTTGTTGGACAACGGATTTTGGAATTTCACTGCCGGCTCCATACGCACTTTTTTGGACTTGCACCGACGAAAGTGATTAAACAAATAACCGGGTTTTGCACTTGAGGGATCTTCTAGCCCATCTTGCTATACCCGACACAAGTTTTTCTATGCACCAAGTATGGTGTTTGATCAACCATGCATTCACACACCCACACTCATGACTCATGCCCATGAATGTGATGTCAATATCATGTCTGATATGCATTAATGTCAAATGAGCAATTCAACCACATGTCCACATGTTCTATGACAATTTATATCTTATGCATATAACTACCAAACTTTGTCACAATATCAACATATCATAAACACATATTAACATTTGATTTCCATTGTAATTCATATCTTAAACATATGGTTTCTCTTTACCACATCATTCTAGCATGTTATCACAAATCTCATGCAATTAACACACTTTATTTCATATAAGCATTTTATCAAACACCTTTAAGGCACCAAATCATGTAATCACATAACATGTATAAATTTATCACATAACTATTAAAAAAAATCAGAATATATGATTTTTACATACCGAATTATCAAAATATCCTAGAAATCACAAACTAGCAATTTTTAACTACCAATTCAAATTAGAATTGAGCCTACCCATTTTCATTAAACTAAATCTAATAGGTAAGTGTTAAAAACACTTAAAACAACCCACACATATCCCATAGACACCATAGGATGTAAATAAACCAAAGTAGGAGGGAATCCTACCTCTTGGAGCGTAAAACGAAGGATAGAACCTTAAAGAACCCCAACACCAACCTCCAAGTCTTGATTTCCTAAAATCCCCTCATTGGATCTTTGGTGAAATCCTTTGTTCTTGGTGTGGTTGCGCAGCCCTCGTAGAGGAGATCGACTTTGATTCTTGGTTCAAAGAATTCCGACCGGCGGAACTCCATAGATCTGAGAAACAAGTGTTGAAATCTCACTTTTTTTCTCTTTTTCTTTCTCTCCTTGTCCCCAACGTGTACCTGCTGGTTTCAGCTGATGAAATGTCTCCAAAATCAGATATTTCATCATATTTATAACCATTAACACTTGGTTCATGTCGCGTCACATGCCCACTTGTCCGGGTTCATTTTCGCCCCAAAATAATTTATTACATCCCAGTTTAAGTTTAAATTAATTTTATTTGAACTTTAATCCAATTCTAAGGAAATTTTAAAAATTTTATTTGTGGGGATAAGCTGCCACCCGGGCCTTGAATGACGTGCAAAAATCTGACTATCTCAAAATTCGACGAAATTCGGCAGGGCAACTAGATTTTGCGATATAAATCCAACAACGAAGTCTGTTGTGTCATTCGAGCTATAGAACATGAATATTTTAAATACAAATTATAATAAAAAATTACCATTTTACCCTTTTTCTGAAAAGTTTAAATTTACCTAAGTTTTACATTCTTCCTCCTTTAAAACAATTTCGTCCCTGAAATTCACACATACATACACATACAATTATATGTATATGCAAAAATCATTTAATATTAAATGAATATGAGAAAGTACCTCCATCCTTGAATAAGAAAGGATAATTGATACGTGTAGTGTCCTCGAGCTCCCATGCCGCCTCTTCCACTCATCGGTGCTGCCACAATACCTTCACTAGCCTCACAATCTTGTCTCGCAAAACCTGATCCGAGCTATCCATGACACGTACCAGTCCCTCCTCGAAGGTCCCATCTGTATTAACAACAAGCTCGCCCCCAATTTACCACACGAGTCGGATCTGGGGTTCATTTTCGGAGCATAGAGACATGTAATACAGCGTAAACACCTGATAGGTTTGGTGGTAACACCAACCAGTAAGCAACGGTACCTACCCTCTCGAGTACCTTAAAGGGATTGATATACCTCGGCGATAACTTTCTCTACTTGCCGAACCTGACCACTCCTCTCTTAGGCATCACCTTTAAGAAGACATGTTATCTCACCTCAAACTCTAGAGGTCGTCGTCATTTGTCAGTGTAATTCTTATGTTGGATTTAAGCTGTGAGAAGACACATTTGTCTCAAGTCCACCTTCTCAGGATGTCCTTAACCAAATTCGAACCCGTAGAGGGTCTCTCTCCTACCTCCGTCCAAGAAACCAGAGATCGACAAGACAAGACCTTCCATATAGTGCCTCATAAGGTGCCATCTGTATGCTCGCCTGATAACTATTGTCGTAGGCAAACTCCAATAAGGATAAGTCCTCTTCCCAACTACCATTGAGATCTAGGACCTATGCCCTTAGCATGTCCTCTAGAGTTTGGATGGTCCTCTCCAACTGACCGTCCATCTGAGGATGAAAAGCAATGCTCATCATCAATTGTGTTCCCATGGCTCGCTGGAAACTTTCCCAAAAATGTGTCATAAACTTGGGATGCCGATCAGATACTATAGATACAAACACTCCATGCAATCGGATAGTCTCTCATATATACAACTTGCAGAAGTCCTCCAGTGTGAAGGTCATCCGTACTACTAAAAAGTGTGCCGACTTTGTAAGCCGGTCCACTATCACTCACACTGCGTCATGCCCTTACGATGTTAGTGGTAAGTGAGTCACAAAATCCATCGTGACAGGCTCCCGCTTCCACTCAGCTAGCTCCAAAGGCTAGAGTAACCCTGTTGGTCTCTAGTGCTCAGCCTTCACTTGCTGACAGGTGAGACATCTACTAACAAAATCCCTAACGTGTTTCTTCATTCCACTCTAGTAGTACTGGCGATGAATATCTTGATACATCTTTGTGTCATGGGGGTGTATAGCAAAACGGGAGTAATGAAACTCCCTAAGGATCTTCTCTCTCAGCTCCGTAGACTGGGGAACAACAATCTTTCCCTTATACTGAAGACTACCATCTGAGTGAATAGTCCAGCCCTCATCACCTGTCCCTGACCGTACCCGATCCATGATGGACAATATCTCTGTGTCCCGCCCTTGGGACTCGATCACTCGGCTCAATAGGGAAGGCGTAGCCACCAAACTTCTCAAAGTGCCTTGAGCCTCCCCCATATAGCGTAGCCTGAACTGTCCTACAGTTTTGAGCATCTGCCACTCCCGAGAAGCCATACTGGCCAAAACTCCCTGTGACTTTTGGCTAAGTGCATCAGCCACCACATTTGTCTTACCAGTATGGTAATGCAAAGTGAATTCATAGTCCTCCAGATACTCCATCCACCTGCGTTGCCTTATGTTGAGGTCCTGTTGTGTAAAGATGTACTTTAGACTTTTGTAGTTTGAAAATACCTCGAACTGCTCACCATATAGATAGTGGCGCCAAGCCTTCAAGGCAAAGACAATGGCCCCTAACTCCATGTCGTGCGTAGGATAGTTCTGCTCGTGGTTCTTTAACTACCGAGAACCATAAGCTACCATTTTCCTAGACTGCATTAAAACGCAACCAAGTCCGTCCTTTGAGGCATTACAATATACTGTGTACCTCTGTCCCCTTTTCGGAACAATCAGAATAGAGGCTGAAGTAAGCCTCCTCTTTAACTCCTGGAATGCCTTCTCACATGAGCCATTCCACTCGAACTTGACCTCTTTACGGGTCAACTTGGTCATAGGTGCAGCTAATCGGGAGAAGTCCTCAATGAACCTCTAGTAGTACCATGCTAATCCTAAGAAACTGTGTATTTCAAAGACTGACTTCGGCCTATCCCAATTCATAACTGTCTCAACCTTCTTGGGGTCCACGGATACACCCAAAGTTGACACCACATGCCCCAAAAATTTTACCTCCGTAAGCCAAAATTCACACTTGCTAAACCTGGTGTGCAACTGATGGTCGCTTAGGGTCTAAAGAATAATCCTCAAGTGACCATCATGCTCCTCCACAGACTTGGAGTAGATCAAGATGTCGTCAACAAAGACTATAATAAACTGATCTAAGTATGGTTAAAACACCCTATGCATGAGATCCATGAATGTCGCTGGGCATTCGTCAATTCGAATGGCATCACTGTGAACTCCAAATGTCCATACCGCGTTCTAAACGCCGTCTTAGAGATATCTGCCTCCCTAACCCTCAACTGATGATAACCGGTGTGAAGATCTATCTTGATGTAGACTCGTGCCCCTCTCAACTGATCAAACAAATCGTCAATCTTCGACAAAGGGTACCTATTCTTGATAGTAACCCTATTCAACTGACGGTAGTCTATGCATAGTCGAAGGGTCTTATCTTTATTCTTTGCAAATAACACCAGAGCGCCCCAAGGTGAGGTACTCGGTCTAATGAACCCCCTGTCCAACAATTCCTACAATTGGACCTTGAGTTCTTGCAAATCAGCAGGCGTCATCCTATGTGCAGTCATAGAAATAGGCGATGTACTGGGATGCAACTCAATGGTAAAGTCTACATCCCTATCTGGAGGTAATCTCAGTAGTTCTTCTAGAAAAACATACTCATATTCACAAACCACTTGAGGTAGACCTAACTCCTGTCTCATCTCATCCTCCAGGGTAAGGCTTGCTAGTCAACCCATCAACTTCCCGTGCCATCTAGAGTCGTACACGGCTTGGGGTAAAGCATCATGCTTATCCCCATGAAACATAAAAATAATATCGTCAGGTGTGTATGTAGTGACCCTTTTACAATCATAATCAATGACGACTCGATGTGCTGTCAACCAATCCATACCGAGGATAACATCGAACTCTGACATGTCCATGACCCTAAGGTCCATGGTGAGTAAAATCCCCGTGATCTCTAACTCATAACCTCGACATATCTGATTAACACTCACCCTAACTCCTAGGGAAAAACTCACATGCAATGGCACTTCTAAGGTTTTAACCTCTAAGTCCAAATCTTTCACACATGATGCAGCAATAAATGAATGAGATGCACCAGAGTCAAATAATACCCTTGCCCATAAGAGAGAGAGAGTAGAAATATACCCTGGATAATCGACTGATCTGTCGGCTTAGTCTGAGAAGTGATGGCGTAAACATGCCCCTGGGTCCCCGAAGTCCCGGCTTGTGAGCCCTGCCCTTGGCCTCGACATATACTCTAGCCCATCTGGGCTAATTGTGAAGTAGTAAGGGCCTGTACAGCACCCTGGGACTAGTACTGGCTCCCTTGACCCATGGTGTGGTAAGGAGGAACAATTTAAGTCTGTGAACGTCCCACTAATGATTGGGACTAGGGTGTCCCATAACTCTAGGATCCCAGACTCTGAGGGTAATCCCGTTTCATGTGTCTAGGCTAGTGGCAATAGAAACATGCTCTCTGCCCTGGTTGGCTAGGAGCCCTGAAGTGTCTCCCACCTTGGGATGATTGACCCTAGCTTTGGCTTTGATAGTCGTGGCTCTGTCCCTGAAACCCTTGCGGAGTAAAAGTCCTCTGCTTCTTCCCTGCACTAGAAGAAGAGTATTGGCCCTCTTTCTTCTTGTCTTTACCACCAGCTTCCCGGATGTTCCTTGCATCATCAACCTCTCTCTCAATGGTCATAGCTGTCATGACCATCGTGACCAAGTCTTGTAGAAGAAGACCCATAATTTTGCCCCGGATGGACAACTTCAGGCCATCCTCAAACTTACGTACTTTGGCCATGTCTGTGGCCACATAATTTTTGGTGAAACGGGCTAATTCAATGAACTTAGCCACGTATTCCATCACCGTCATCGTTCCTTGCCTCAAGTCTAAGAACTCCTGGGCCTTTGCATGTCGAGCAATTGCCGGGAAGTACTTACCCATGAAAAGTTCCTTGAACTCTGCCCATGTTAATATCCCCAAGTTCCTTGAGGTCTTTATCCATTCTTACCACACTTGAGATTCTCCCTCTAGTTGGAAAGTAGCTAGAGTTATCTTCATAGCATCTGAGGTGATCTCCATTGCCCCTAAGACCACATCCACCTGTCGGAACCAATTGTTAGCCACCATCGGGTCCGCCCCTCCCAGAAAGACCGGAGGATTGTTTGCTTTGAACTTTTGAACGTTACTTGATCCTCTTTGACCCACATTTGCACCAGTCTGTGCAATAGTAGCAGCTGTAGCACTAGCTTATGCTATGGTAGCCGCCGTAGTACCAATAGCCTTTATGAATGCTTGTTAGTCAAAGGCTGGTGGTAGTTGGTGGTTGTTCCGCCCACCGCCTCGGTGTCCTCTTCCTCAACTAGCCATCTACATATGTCAAATAGCAATAACATCTTACACAGTATCCCAAGATATGAATCAAACACAAACATTGAGAATAATCTTATTATCCCCCTAGTAGAACGTATGTTAAATACTAGAGGACATTTACACATTGAACTATCTCGTTCATTCTTTTTTTCGAACCCAAGTTTATGTTTTCTAAACACTAGGGTTAGAATACTATTCACCGTGCATATAATTCACATAACATGTAGCACATAACATATAGCAAGTAGAGTACATAACTGTAACACCCCGCATTTTCTTTTATATATGTATATAGATATAGAGTAAATAATTGTTATAGAAATGTAGATATGTGTAGTGATGTGTGTTTGAAGTTGGTAAATTGGAAATAATAGTTGAAATAGTAAATAGTTAGCTAAGATTTGGTTTAAACTGTAAAGAAGTGAAAACATGTTCAATTGAAGGTGTAAGAATTGAGATTTATGTGAGAAAACCTTGTTAGACATGTTTGGGATGGCTTTGAAAGGGTTTAAGATGGTTTGAAAATGAAAAATAGAGAAAAAGGGAAAAACTGGGCAAAACAGTACCGGTACTATAACGTATCGGTACTGCGTATCGGAGCAAACTGGTCCAGAGAGTTCGACGTACCGTTACAGCGTACCAGTACTACGTACCGGTACGGCTGAAAGAGGTCTGACTATTAAATGTCGCGATCTCGGTCTGATTTTTGCCTTATAAATACCCTAGGACGCCCCCATTAGCCATATTTCAGCCCCCCAACCTTAGAAACCCTAAGAGAGAAAGAAAGGAAGAGAAGAGAGGAAGAAATGAAGAGAAAAACAAGAGTTTAAAGGGGTTATTCAAGATCCAAACCTAACTTCCAAGATCACTAGGTAGGGGTTTTCTTCCATTCTCTTACAATGAAGCTAGGATTATATATATGTATTCTTTTGACTCTAAATCATATCTATTTGCTATTAAATATGTGATTCTTGATATCCTTGCAAATCTTACCTTGTCTTGAACAATGTTATGGTATGGTAACCATTAAATCTCCTTTCTTGCTTCCAAACCCTAGTTTGCAAAGGAGAATGTGTTTTCTCTTGATTTTTCCTTTGTTCTCGATTCCCAACCTTAAATATTACTTGTTCTAAGCTATGTTATAGGTGGGTAACCACTAAATCTTCTTGTATGCCTTCGAAACCCTAGTTTTCAAGGGAAATGAGTTCTTTTGATTTCTCCTTTTTCTTGATATCTAAATTTGATATTTATTTGTTATTGATTTTAACCCTTGTGATTCATTTATTCTTGATATTCAATACTTGATATTCATTGGTTCTTGATTTCAAGACTTCACATTTAATTGTTCTTGATTTTAATACTTGCTATTTCTTTGTTCTTGATTTCAAACCTTGATATTAGTTTTTATTGATTTCAAGACTTGATTGTTCCTTTCTTTTTGATTCCAAAGCTTAATATTCATGAGTGATGGATTGCAAGGCTTAATTGTTCCTTTGTTCTTGATTCCAAGGCTTGATCATTCATTTATTCTTGTTTTTAAAACTTTAGTGCTTTATATTGAACACCAAAATGACATTTTTTATGATCTCATGGGATTTTTCTTAAATGGTTATATTGGAACATTACATGTGAAATCTGGGAATTTGTATTTACTTGGAATTGTTGATTAATTGAGACTATTTTAGTTTTCTCATTTGTATGGTTGTTGTGACGGACTTGAATTGCCTTCGAGAGATGCCGTAGAGTGTAAATGTTAGTCGATCCCAGTGGGGGTGCGATGGTTGCTTATACTTGTAGTGGGTTGTCATTTGGGAATGCAACCGCTATCGTTCGCCTGGAGTTCGAACTAGGGATGGTATACCTTTCCTGGGGAAGGATTCGTCAATGGCATCGAGATGGTAGACGCCCTTTTCCAAAGTAATTGTGATTGTGATTGGGTGGACTAGGTATAATTGTTAGGTAGACTCATGAGAAGCCATCAACATACATAGCACCGTGGATAAACCAATATACATGGGAATGTGGAGTATGTTTATTGTACCAGAAATAGTTTCTACAAGAGTTTCGGGAAGTATGAGATTCCGCGAGAACTTGTTGGAAATGGTTTATGGTGGAATGATTTATTACTTGTTTATCGTATTCATTTTTCATTCCACTATTGTTATATTTAAATTGGAGATCTACTTAAAAGGTCCATGTTTTCCTTTAAAATTTATATACGATATTTGCGAAATGAGACCAACCGGTTTTTATATATTTTTCTAAACCTTATTGGAGTTTGGAAAGATTTTTCTACAGAGCTTCATGCTCACCCCTTACAGTTGAACATTTTTCAGATTATGTGCTAGAGGAGGAGTTCGGTGCTAACGAGCAGGACCATGGAGATGCTTCATTAGAGGGATACTTGGATCCCGAGTAAGACATCTAGAGGTGTTGTTTACTTTTGTGCTAGACTTCAAACACACATCGCTACGCATATCCACCTTTTTACAACTATTATTTACTATATATCTATATACATATATAGAAAAGAAAATACGGGGTGTTACATATATATGTATGTTTTGACTACGAATCCTATCTATTTGTTAGTAAATCTTTGATTTTTGATATTCTTACAAACACTATCCTGTTTTAACTAAAGATATGGTTGGGTAGCCATGAAATTTTTTTTCTTGACTCAAAACCCTAGTTTTCAAGAGAAATGGATTTTTCTCTTGATTTTTTCTTTATTCTTTATTTTAAAACATTAGTGATTTATATTGAACAATAAAATGGTATTTATGATGATCTCTTGCATATTTTCTTAAATTTCTCTATTGTGATATTACATGTGAAATTTGAGGATTTTTTTATTTACTTGGAATTTGAGAAAATTGATTGGATAGTGTATCTCTTGGAGATGTTTGGATGACCATGGGTGGCTGTTAACTGGGTATAGTAGAGTGGGTAGATGCGTTTCTTACTCCGTACGGATTTGAAGATTTCCTACCACTCGTAGTGGGGTTGGTGCCTTGTGAGCACCAAACTACTATTCGCTCACAGATACCGAGGATGAGAGTTAGTATACTATTCTTGGGTTGGATTTCGTCACTGCCATTGTGATGGTACACTTCCTTCCTAAAGTTGTATATTCTTGCGAGGATTGGATGTGTGTGTGTGGGCCAGGATATTGTCGATGTGTTTATTTATGCGAATCATACATCATACTTGAGATACAAGTTGTGATTTGATATATAGATCTAAATTGTTAATTATTTTTTATTATGGAAATTGTGGATTGAGATCCATGGTGGAATTTTTTTATTGTGAAAATAGTGACTTATTGGAATTGTTGGTTGGAAATTGATTTTACCTTTCATTTAAATATTGTTCTTGCTTAAACTTGAGATCCATTGAAATGTCCATATTTTATTTCAAAAGCTATCTATGTATTTTGTGAAAAGAGACTTATTTGTTTTATATGTTTCAAAACCTTGTTCTAGTTTGGGAGGAATGTGGTTACAGAGCTTAGTGCTCAATCCCTACATACAATACATTTTTCAGATTATGGCCTAGAGGAGAAGCTCGGACCTGACGAGCTGGGACATTGGGAAGCTCCAATAAAGGGAAACCTAGATCCCGAGGTGAAAATATAGAGTTATATTCTCTTTGTGATAGACTAGGAAATTCATTTAGAGGCAATGTAAAGTCTAACATTATTTTTGTGATTCTGCTCCAACATTTTGTTTAATTTTTTGGGATGTAATTGTCGTAGTTTGTCATATTCTTTTGGGGATGATGTTATCGATTTTGTATATGATAAACAAAATTTTATTTATTGATGGATTTTATCAGTTACGCTCATAATGTGTAACGCCCCAAATACTCCCTTGGACGGCATTACATTCTAAAGACCATTTACAATTATGAGAGCAACTACATAACTTCATATCCAAAAGAATTTACTTCATCATTCAAGCATATACAATAACATCCAAAAAAATATGCCCAACAATGGCATTTACATCTCCAAAGGAATAACAAAGTAAATCTTGCAGCGGAATACAAAATAAACTAGACTACACAATGTTCCAAAAGAGTGTCCTAGTCTAGTTCAAAAGGAAGGGAGGCCACTCTATGCGTCCACCTCATTTATCCGCACTCCCGTCAAGTGGAGTCTCCCAAGTAGCGGGCTCCTTGACCCTTACGTCCTCCTCTAGCGGGTAATCTAAAAAATGTTAGCGGTAGGGGGTGGCACGAAGCTCTGTAGAAAAATTCTCCCAAACCCATACAAGGTTTAGAAAAGCATATAAAGTGGTCGGTCTCATTTTTAACATAACATAGATGCATAATTTGGAATAAGGCAGTGACATTTAAAAAAGATCTCAAGTTTATTTCAAAACATTACTTAAATGAATAAACGAGCAATCACACACAAATAATAATCATTAATAGTTATAAACAATTCCCAATAATTATTTAGGCAGGTGGCATACTTCGTGGTAACCTCCACCTCCTTTAAAGAAACCTTGAATTCTCAAACATCCTTACCGGGAACCTTTTGAGAGTGGATGAGCATCCTTACATGGAACCTCTCACTATAACGGCTTATTTCTCAAGCATCCTTACCTGGAACCTCTAGAGAAGGGGTAATCATCCTTACATGGAACCTCTCACTATAACGGCTTATTTCTCAAGCATCCTTACCTGGAACCTCTTGAGAAGAGGTGAACATCCTTACATGGTACCTCTCACTATAACGACTTATTTCTCAAGCATCCTTACCTGGAACCTCTTGAGAAGGGGTGAGCATCCTTAAATGGAACCTCTCACTATAACGGCTTATTTCTCAAGCCTCCTTACTTGGAACCTCTTGAGAAGGGGTGAGCATCCTTACATGGAACCTCTCACTATAACGGCTTATTTCTCAAGCATCCTTACCTGGAACCTCTTGAGAAGGAGTGAGCATCCTTACATGGAACCTCTCACCCATGTTCATCCAAACAACCTTTCATCATTACAACACCAACAATTATCACACCTATCCAACAATTCCCCAAATCCACCACTTTCGCAAGTGATATTTCCCATAAAGCATATTTAGGAAAAAGTACATGAGATCATCAAAAATATCATTTTATTGTTCAATACAAATCACTAGAGTTATGAAATCAAGAACAAATGAATGATCAAGCTTTGGAACTCAAGAACAAAGGACAAATCTAGTCTTGAATCCAGGACAACCATTATCAAGCTTGGAATCAAGAATAAAGGGTAATCAAGTCTTGAATCCATAACAACAAATATCAAGTTGGAAATCAAGAATTAAGGAACAATTAAGTATTGAAATCGACAACAAACGAATATCAAGCTTGAAACCAATAGCAAAGGATATATCACAAGAAACCATATTTCCCTTGAAAACTAGGGTTTTCAAGGCATACCAAGAGAATTATTAATTACCCAAGCACAATATAGGTAAAACACATTAATATTTAAGGTTGAGAATCTAGAACCAAGTAGAAATCAAGAGTAAGAACATTTCCCTTGAAAGCTAGGGTTTGGAAGCAAGAAAGGAGATTTAATGGTTACCCTAGTCTAACATTGTTCAAGACAAGGTGAAATTTGCAAGGATATCAAGAATTACATATTTGATAGTATATATATAACATTTAGAGTCAAAGATTACATATAAATAAACCTAGCCTCAATGTAAGAGAATAGGAAGAAAGCCCCTACCTTGTGTTCTTGGAAGCTAGGTTTAGATCTTGGATAACCCCTTTTGACTCTTGTTTTTCTCTTCCTTTCTTCCTCTCTTCTCTTCCTTTCTTTCTCTCTTAGGGTTTCTAATGTTGGTGGGGCCGAAATAGAGCCAATATAGGCGACCTTGGGTACTTATAAGGCCAAAATGGGACCAAGATCGCGACATTTAAGTTTCAGAATTCTTTCGGTTGTACCGGTACAATACTCTACCGGTAGGCTGTACCGGTAGGGTTTTGCCCAGTTTTGCCTTTTTCTTCCGTTTTTCATTTCCAATCCATCCTAAACCCTTCCAAAACCAACCCAAACTTTCACAACATACATTTGTACCCCAAACATTGTTGCTAGAAGTTCTTTTACAATTCATGTCACCCATTCACTAGCTAAACTAGCTTTAAGTATGATCTAGACTGACATTCGAAATTTTTACTTTTCCAGCCTATCGAATTAAAACACACATCACTACACATATCCACACTTTTACCACAAGTAGTTTCTAAATATTTATATACATATATTAAAGAGAATGCGGGTGTTACAATCCACCCCCCTTAAAGAAAGTTTCGTCCTCGAAACTTAAGCGTCGAGTTAGTCTCTCAAATTCTCAATAATGTGAGGGGCTAGAATCAACATACATTCCCTCACTAGAATTTATTTATCACCTTTATTCTCACTAATCGTATCCGATTGTTCCAACTAATTTATTTTCATGCCTAACTACTAGATCTTAATACTTAATTGAGTCCTCATCAAATATCACTTCTCTTTTGGAATTTCACCAATCAATTCAATCAACCTCATATTTGCTTCTTACATGTAACTTCTTCATAAGCATATCACAATAACTCAAATGTACTTCCACTATTAGGATTACTCATCTTTGCTATCCTAATATCATGGTATATGACAAAATTTATCAATGGCTTTGTCCCTCCCTAACCAATAGGAATTCATAATCTTTGAAATCTACAAAATTTTCATTCACAATTACACACTCCCACATAAGTCATTATTCTAAGATCAACTCTTAGGTTACACATCAATTTTCAACTCCTTATGACAATCCTTACCTTCACCATTGTAGTCCTAAATCAAATAGCTCGCTTCACATTCTGATATAAATTAACATCCACTAGTACATAAATAAAAATAAACTACAAGGTAAGAAACTTGCTTAAATTTGAAAATTCTGAGAAGATATGCCCTATTCCCCCAAAGTGTACAACTGAAATCCCGCTACATTTATCCTCCAAGTGTTCATTCTCCATCTCAATCTTGAGCTAGAACTCATACCCATGTTCTCAATTCCAAAATCATAACTCATAACCATGTTCATTAACATCATAACTCTTTTCATGATACCTATACTTTTAAATCCCTATGATACAATCCATTACAATATATCTCTTGTATTATACCCAAAATGTGATGATAAACTGTCAAGGATCCCAATATCTCTCTCAGTTATCTATCAAAAATTAAAACAAGACTCCCAATGATTACACCATTTTCCCTCAATTTACCTACATTAGCCATCATAATCTTAATCATTATTCGTAATCCCCCAAGATAATAACGATCTGCTAGTTACTAGGATAACCATAGTCTTTTATCCCAAAAATTACATAAGGTTTCTGCTTCATCTTTGAAAGTGTAAACCCAAGCGCAGGTTGAGCAGAGTAATATATTCTCGGAAAGTCCGAGGTCGATCCCACGAGGAATTGTAACAAGGAAACAATCACACGAAAACCAACAGCAATTTAAAGGAAAAGATCGAGTTGAGAATAAGTTGATTGAGAACAATTGATTTTGATATTAAAACAATAATGAAAATACTAGAGCATCAGGTACTCCCTCTCAACTTCGTACAGTAATAATTAACGACTCAAAGACTTGACTTGAAATAGGAGTTAAATGTCAGTTAACCCAATTAACAAACCAAGTGATAAATCCGAAAGTTATAATCAAAAGACTACCAGGAACCTGAATAATCATTCAATCATATTGTTTTATGAAATCATATTAATTCTACCAGCGTGGAATAACCAGTGATTTATACGCAGGGAAACTCAAG
>CM042187.1:23235701-23307080 GCA_023539305.1 Ilex asprella
TCTACCAGCGTGGAATAACCAGTGATTTATACGCAGGGAAACTCAAGTAATCGATGTACGTGGCACAACAACTCAGGAGTTTTTACAGCATAAACACTTTGCTAAAATATTAGGAATTAAATTAACACAATACATAGATCATTAAGCACAAAAATCGATAAAAATACTGTACTTCATTGAGAGATTTTCCCCTAGCCCTAGCGGAGCTCTTTAGCCAGACATAATAGAAAAGAATACAAAAAATAATCTTTCCAGCCGCCCCCTCTACTAAGTGCTAGGTTCCTCTTTCGGCAGCGGGCATGTGACACGCGTCCGGACGCGTGTCCTTCAACCGTCCGGACGCGTGATCCAGACTGGTCCTTCTTGATTTTACCAACTTTCTGCCAATAGCGTCCGGACGCGCTATATTCCTCCGTCCGGACGCGTGTTCCAGTGTGATCTCCCTTTAAGTCATGCTTTATTCCTTCTCATCACTTAGTTCCAATTTTGCGCTATAAGCCTGCAAAACAACACAACTCAACTTTAATTCTCATAACATAAATCTTTTAATAAATTAACATTCTCATCACACTTTCATATCAAAATGATCAATTCCCTCCTCTAATAATTGTAAATATTAGGTCTGAATCAGTTTCTACATCCATGTCAAGTCAATCTGCCTAGGTATCATTGTGGATTCCTCCAATTTCACATCAAACTTTGAAATTTTTTTTTCTGCTATCTCTGACCTCGAGGTTTTTAAACCTCTATAATCTTTACTCCAACAATATCGAGAGTGAAATGAAACTACTATAGGTCCACTTCCATAAATTGTCCTCAATTTCCAATTAAGAGGTGCAATACAAATCAATTATTAGCTTAACCTTCAACGAAGAAATTCATGATTGTTAATGCTTTAGAAAGTGTAAGAGTAGTCAACTGAGCCCTCACGGAAATAAGAGAAACTAAGTATAACGTTCTCAATGAGTATCCTATGCATGACCCATTTAAACCTTCATAGTAAATTTACTCTACTCTCCATTGAGGACAACATAACACTCCAATGGTTTCCATCATAAAAACAAAATTACATTTGTTCCTTAATTTCTATGACCCTTAAGTAACACACATTACTATCCAATACCTTATTATTCAAAATTTAGTCCATCTTAAAAATATCTAAGTGAACCTTACCTCCACACATCCAAATTGGGTTATCACATCTCCATGATCTCCAAAAAGTTAAGCTACACTAGTAATATAATAGAACACTTGACTCTATAAGCCATCCATTCCTAGTCACATTTTATACTATTATCCATCAAAATACTTCAATCAACATGGGGTGTCTCTCAATCAAAGCCTAAATAGTGTGGAAGTTAGTTTAAGGATAAATCCTTCAAAGCCTAAGGAGAGAATGCAACACTTTACTGTCCAAGGAACACTACAGTGTAGATTTTTGATCAACTTTGGAGGATCAACTGATTTAACTCCGGTATTTCTAGCATATGTGACTTATATGGTTGGGAAGATATACGAGTTAGGATTCCAACAAAAAGGATGGTGCACCATTTGGACTCTCCTACAAAGAGTAATAATCAAATTGGTGAAAGGTAGTCTCCCGGACTGCTTGGTTCTTCTATACTTGTCTAACTTGAGTTTGAGGGTCTTTTGTCACATCCTATTTCATACCTATCTCCAATATAGATAATTTCACTAGTAGGAAGATTCATGTCTAGCATCCTCCAAAACTAAATTTACCATTCATCTTCTAGAATATTCTATACGACAAGACAGAACTAGCCTACCCATTCATGTCTAACGCAACTGTGTCAATAATCCCTTCCTATTCACCAATTCTAAGCACACACACCTCTATACATCCTCTTAGTATCCAACCGTTCTCCCGCGGGCATGTCTATACTCAATACATGTTCTAGATTCCCAAGTTAATTGCATTATGGTACGTGAGAAGGAATGAGTAGCACTAAGGTCAAATAAAATATGTGTCCAAGAATTATAAGGGAGAACGATACCTTCCACAACGGTATTGGAAACTTCTTCCTCGGGTTGGATCTTTGGTGGAAGTGATGGACAGTTATGTCTAAAGTGCCCTACCCCTCCACATGCAAAACATTGGCGTGCGTTAGTACCAACTCTCTCTGGTACACCTCTCGCTCCTCGAGCTAGCTGAGATCTCTGTCCCACTACCTGATCTGGGCGATGGTAAGGATCCGCCCTTCACTGTTGTGGCTTCGGTAGGGGTGTCTTGTTTGCATTTACTTGTCCTGTCGTCTGGATATTCTTTCGAGGTCGAGAAATCGGACAATGCCTCCTAATATGCCCCAAACCTCCACATTCGAAGCATTGACGTGGGTCAGAGTCTGTTCGGTTCTGAGTGACCCTAGCGTCTCGAACAACTTGATTCCCTTGCCCTAAAGCCTAGTCAGGTCGACGGTAGGGAGCTGCCCTTGGTGCAACTCCACTGCTGCTAGCCCCAGTCCTGATTGGACCTCCCCTCGCTAAGTTCTATAGTTGCTGATGGTTGATTCTATTATGATGTTGTGCCATAGTGGTTAGCTCCTTTACGCATTGATAAATGGACTCCATGGTATCGGGGGTGATGGTGATAGTGGATTTTCTAGGCCACCACGTCCACGTCCACGTCCTCGTCCAGCCTCCATCATGCACAGTAATTTATAACTTAATTTCATTATTGTGCAAGATATCCTAAAGGTTAAGTAAATCTAACCTATAAGACTTGTATAAAATTTAAAATCAACTATCTTTATCAACCCAATTCCTACCCCTCTAGTGGTAATCCATAACCTACAGCTTCCATGTAAGACCTAAAGCCTAGGCTCTGATACCAACTTTGTAACGCCCCAAATACCCCCTTAGACGGCATTACATTCTAAAGACCATTTACAATCATGAGAGCAACTACATAACTTTATATCCAAAAGAATTTACTTCATCATTCAAGCATATACAATAACATCCAAAAGAATATGCCCAACAATGGCATTTACGTCTCCAAAGGAATATCAAAGTAAATATTGCAGCGGAATACAAAATAAACTAGACTACACAATGTTCCAAAAGAATGTCCTAGTCTAGTTCAAAAGGAAGGGAAGCCACTCTATGTGTCCACCTCATTTATCCGCACTCCCGTCAAGTGGAGTCTCCCAAGTAGCGGGCTCCTCGACCCTTACGTCCTCCTCTAGTGGGTAATCTGAAAAATGTTAGCGGTAGGGGGTGGCACGAAGCTCTGTAGAAAAATTCTCCCAAACCCATACAAGGTTTAGAAAAGCATATAAAGTGGTCGGTCTCATTTTTAACATAACATAGATGCATAATTTGGAATAAGGCAGTGACATTTAAAAAGGATCTCAAGTTTATTTCAAAACATTACTTAAATGAATAAACGAGCAATCACACACAAATAATAATCATTAATGATTATAAACAATTCCCAATAATTATTTAGGTAGGTGGCATACTTCGTGGTAACCTCCACCTCTTTTAAAGAAACCTTGGATTCTCAAACATCCTTACCGAGAACCTCTTGAGAATGGATGAGCATCCTTACATGGAACCTCTCACTATAACGGCTTATTTCTCAAGCATCCTTACCTGGAACCTCTTGAGAAGAGGTGAGCATACTTACATGGAACCTCTCACTATAACGGCTTATTTCTCAAGCATCCTTACCTGGAACCTCTTGAGAAGGGGTGAGCATCCTTACATGGAACCTCTCACTATAACGGCTTATTTCTCAAGCCTCCTTACCTGGAACCTCTTGAGAAGGGATGAGCATCCTTACGTGGAACCTCTCACTATAACGGCTTATTTCTCAAGCATCCTTACCTGGAACCTCTTGAGAAGGGGTGAGCATCCTTACATGGAACCTCTTACCCATGTTCATCCAAACAACCTTTCCTCATTACAACACCAACAATTATCACACCTATCCAACAATTCCCCAAATCCACCACTTTCGCAAGTGATATTTCCCATAAAGCATAATTAGGAAAAAGTACATGAGATCATAAAAAATATCATTTTATTGTTCAATACAAATCACTAGAGTTGTGAAATCAAGAACAAAAGAATGATCAAGCTTTGGAACTCAAGAACAAAGGACAAATCAAGTCTTGAATCCATGACAACCATTATCAAGCTTGGAATCAAGAATAAAGGGTAAATCAAGTCTTGAATCCATAACAAAAAATATCAAGTTGGAAATCAAGAATTAAGGAACAATTAGGTATTGAAATCGACTACAAACGAATATCAAGCTTGAAACCAATAGCAAAGGATAAATCAAAAGAAACCATATTTTCCTTGAAAACTAGGGTTTTCAAGGCATACCAAGAGAATTATTGATTACCCAAGCACAACATAGGTAAAACACATTAATATTTAAGGTTGAGAATCTAGAACCAAGGAGAAATCAAGAGTAAGAACATTCCCCTTGAAAGCTAGGGTTTGGAAGCAAGAAAGGAGATTTAATGGTTACCCTAGTCTAACATTGTTCAAGACAAGGTGAAATTTGAAAGGATATCAAGAATTACATATTTGATAGCATATATATAACATTTAGAGTCAAAGATTACATATAAATAAATCTAGCCTCAATGTAAGAGAATAGGAAGAAAACCCCTACCTTGTGTTCTTGGAAGCTAGGTTTAGATCTTGGATAACCCCTTTTGACTCTTGTTTTTCTCTTCCTTTCTTTCTCTCTTCTCTTCATTTCTTCCTCTCTTAGGGTTTCTAATGTTGGAGGGGCCGAATTAGAGCCAAAATAGGCGACCTTGGGTATTTATAAGGCCAAAATGGGACCAAGATCGCGACATTTAAGTTTCAGAATTCTTTCGGCTGTACCGGTACACTGTACCGGTATAATACTCTACCGGTAGGCTGTACCGGTAGCTCGAACTCTCTGGACCAAAGTATACCGGTACAATACTCTACCGGTAGGGTTTTGCCCAGTTTTGCCTTTTTCCTCCGTTTTTCATTTCCAATCCATCCTAAACCCTTCTAAAACCAACTCAAACTTTCACAACATACATTTGTACCCCAAACATAGTTGCTAGAAGTTCTTTTACAATTCATGTCACCCATTCACTAGCTAAACTAGCTTTAACTATGACTTTTACAATTCATGTCACCCATTCACTGACATTCAAAATTTTTACTTTTCCAACCTATCGAATTAAAACACATATCACTACACATATCCATACTTTTACCACAAGTAGTTTCTATATATTTATATACATATATTAAAGAGAATGCGGGGTGTTACATATTATGAATGATTTTAGATAATAATGTCATCCAAGGTGTAGTTTGAGGCGTTACATCTAGCCTCCATGAACAAGAATAGGAAGAAACTTCTACCTTTCCCCTTAATTTTTTGTGTGAAGAACTAAAAGATTTGATCTTTCCCAACTTGAATCAACATTTTAATTTCTTGTTTTTCTCCTTCCTTCTTATTCTTTATGGCTCTCTAGTGGTTAGCATTGATGATATGGGGTAAAAATTGGAGAAAACACCCAAAATAGGTTTGGGTCATGAAGCCCCTAGGTTGGCACGTCCGAACGCATGTTTCTTACTGTCCGGATGTGTGTTTCTTCGTCCAATTTTTCTGCCAAACAGGTCTGAAAGCATGTCTATCCCGTTCGGATGCGGGTGACAGCATATCATCAACTTCCAGATAAATTTTGACCTATTTAGAAGCCGATTCAGAAAAGTTTTGTGAAATACACTTTTGTAGCCTTTGAAGTCTTGTTTCTACTGTCAAAAAAATCAGAGCAATCAGAGTTAGGAGTAAAAAGTTATGGCTAAAATACTAAGATAGTTTCAAATTCCTTTCTACCCAAATCCTCTCCAAAATAGGTTTTTAACTCCAAAATACTTCTTAACTTCTAATACACCCCATATTACCTATCCCAATATTTTTTTACCTTCCAAATTTAATGGATTCATTATTGTGACATAAAAATATTTTGAAACTTACCTAATCACCCTTCTTAAGCTTACACACCTTCGAAACTAAATTTGACCCGAAAGTTAATTCGTTCAAGACTCAAACTTCATGATCAATCTTTCAGCAATAATTCTAAATTTCTACCATCATTTTATTCATATTAGAAGAAATATTAAGATAATAATATCTATATTTAATTTTTAATACGGGATCTTACAATCCACCCCCTAAAAGAAAGTTTCATCCTCGAAACTTAATTGTCGAGTCAACCTATCTAATTCTCATTTGGCTATGATGTCTCCATTTCTATTCATCCTTTAAACATCAAAGCCAAGATTAAAATAGAACATCATATTCTAATTTTAAATCCATACCTTAAACTTATACCGTTACGGCAGTTAGTGAAGTCCCCAAGTTTACCTTCATTTACTACTTTTGATTATTCTTTATACTCAATAATTTCATGTGATTGTTTAAACTAATTCCATATCATGCATAATTGCTAGATCATCAATTTATTTCCTATTCATCGGATATCACTTCTCTTTTGAATGTACCAATCATTTTAAAAATCTCATGTTTGTTTGTTTTTTACATGTAGCTTATCCATAAGCATTTCATAACAACTAAATTCAATTTCACTAATGGGATTACTCATCATTCCTATACTCAAATTACGTTATAATCCAGAACTAGTAATGTCATTTCGAAAAGATCTACAATGATTCCTTAAATAGATGCATCATTCTTAATGACTTTGTTTCTTACTAGACTAGAGATACTCACAATATTTAAAATCTATTAATAACTTCACATCTTTTAGACACTTATCAATTTCTATAGTTCAGTGGACATCGCAAGATTCCCAAAAATTATAACCATCAAACAATACACCAATTTTTTCAAGAAATTGAATCTCACTCTTCAAGTTTATACTCTCTACATTCACCACTGTAACCGTAACTAATGGTTAATTCCACTAATATTAAATCTAATCCAATGGCTTGTTGCACACTCTAATATAAATTAACATCTACCAATTCACAAATCAAAACTAGCCACAAGATAAGAATTCCCATTGGTTTGAAAGTTTTGAGAAGATATGTCAAGTTCCACCAAAGTGTACAACTGAAACCTAATCACATTTATCCTCCAATTATAGCTTCTAAAATGTGTACATTAACGATCCATCAAATCCATTCAAAGAGAATTTTAGTAATTAACTAACTATAATACTTAGGCTAAGTGTTAAGTTATATCTCCAAGATTTTTGCTCTCAGTCCCCAATCTTGAGCTCAAATCAATAAGTCTTACAATCCCCGTCATAACTCATTTGTATCCGAATTCATACTTTAGATCAATCTTAATATCTCTACGTGTTCACGAACTCGATTAAGATCAATTATCTTCTATCTCTTAAGTATTCATTCTCAATCTCTAACCTTGATCTAGAACTAATAATCATGTAATCAATTCTTAGTGACTTTCATTAACATCATAACTCTTTTCACGTTACCTATACTTTCGAATCCCTATGATATAATCCATTACAATATATATCTTGTAATATACCAAAATGTGAAAATAGAATGTCAAGGATCCCAAAATATCTCACAATTCCCTATCACTAGACTTCTTATGATATAATCAAAACTAAAACAAGACTCCCAATGATTAAACCAATGTTCCTTAATTTACCCACATTAGTAATCATAGTCTTAATCATTATTCATAATTCTCAAGATAATAATGATATGCTAATTACTAGGCTAATCGTAATCATTTATTCCAAAATTTACATAAGGTTTACACATCCATGTCAAAGCCAATATGCATAGGTATCATCATTGATTCCTCAAATTACATCTTTTCCATTATTACCACTGACTGTCAAATTAGAATCTTCAATACTCATACCAACAATACTCAAGTATAACTAATCAAACTTATCTTAGTAATGTACTAAAAGAGTCAAGAAAAATAACTTCATATTCCACCAACACAACTCCAATAACATTTAAAAGATCTCACATAACGATAGAAGTAACACCAAACATTAGAATCATCCTTATTTCGATAATTGTCTAATACATCTAACATCGAGCTTTTAAACTATATAATCTTTAATCCTATAATATCGAAGGTCAAAGGTAACTACTACCACTTAATTAGGCTTCCTATATTTTTCTTTTTATATGTCTATAAGTTTGTTTCCATAACTCGCCCTCAAATTTCCAAACAAAATTTGTAAATACAAGTCAACTGTTAAATCTACACTTAACCAAGTGAATCTCAATTGTTAATACTTTAGAGACGGCATTACATTCTAAAACCATTTACATAATGAGAGCTCTAAAATAACACATCAATAAATAAATTTCATTCATTATATATATATAAATGTCTACTACATTGTCCCCAAAAGAATAGGCACATCTAAGCCCTTACATTCCAACCAAAATCAACTAATGTAACGCAGCGGAACATAACAAAAATAAACTAGGCTTTACATCATTTTCAAAAGAATATCCTAGTCTAGTGCACAAGAATGTGGTGCTCTAAGCGTCCACCTCGGGATCCACACTCCCATTTAGCGGAGTCTCGCAGTATAACAGCTCTTCTACTCCTAACTCCTCCTCTTGCACAAAATCTGAAAATATGTAATTGTAGGAGATGAGCACGAAGCTCTGTAGCAAAATATTCCCAAACTCCAACAAGGTTTAGAAATATGTAAAACAGGTCGGTCTCGTTTAATAAAATAACATATATAGCTTTTGAAATAAAATAAGGACATTTAAATAGATCTCAAGTTTACACCACAACAATAATTTAAATGGAAACAGTAAAAGCATTTCTCAAACGAACCCATTCCCAAATGGTTCGAAAAAGTGTCTACCGTTGCATTGTCACATACTAATGCACCGGCCTTGACTTAATCCAATCCATATTTTCATCTAGATATATAGATATACATTGATTCATCCCATACCATGTACGTTGATTATTTCTCACGAATCTACCCAATGACTATACCTAGTTCACTAATCATAATCAAATCATAAATACTTTGGGAAAGGGCGTCTACCATACCAATGAAAATGACGAGTCCCTTCCTAGGACAGGTATACCAACCCTAGTTCGAACTCCAGTGAACGATAGTGATCTCATTATCAAATGACAACCCACTACAAGTGTTAGAAAACCATCTCACCCCCACTGGGGTAGACTAACCTCTAACACTCTACGGTATCTTTTGATGGCAATTCAAGTCCCTCACAACAATCATACAATAAGGAAACCGACATATTCTCAATTAATTGCAAATTCCAAAGTATTGACAAAATCCCCAAATTCATCATGGGACAATTTCAATAACTAAGTACGAAAAATGCAAGAGATCACAACAACATCATTTTATTACTCAACACAAGTTCTATAGTTTCAATTTCAATAATAAAAGAAGAATTTAAGAAGAAAATTCATCCCTCTCCTTAATCTAGGGTTTTTCAAACAAAAGGGAAATTTCATGGGTATTCAACCCTAACATTGTTAAAATCATGTAATCTTTGCCCAAAAGATTAGGAGATGATGATTTCATATCATATATATAGCATTTAGAGCAAAACATATATAGGTACATAAACCCTAATCTCAATGAAAGAGAACGAGAAGAAATCCCATTCCTTGACTCTTGAAATGTAGGTTTTGATCTTGAATAACTCCTTTAAACTCTTGTTTTTCTCTTCCTTTCTTTCTCTCTTTCTAAGGTTGGAGGGGCGGAAATGGAGCCAAATGAGGTGACACAATGTATTTATAGGGCGAAAATCGAACCAAGATCGCGACATTAAACATTTAGAATTCTTTCGGCCGTACCGGTATAGTACAGTACCGGTACGCTGTACCGGTACGTCGAAATCTCTGGACCAGTTTGCTTCGTACACAGTACCAGTACGGTTTTGCCCAGTTTTTGCCTTTTTCTTCGTTTTTCATTTCCAATTCCTCCTAACCCTTCCAAATCCATCACAAACCTCTTCAACACATATTTCTACACTAAACCTATTTAATACAAGTTCTAGGACCTAAAATTTTATATTTTCTCTTATTAAAACTAAAATTCAATGATTAGTTTCACTAGCATTCTAAAACTCTACTTTTTCAATTCTACCAAATTTAAACATATATCACTACAAATATTCACTTTTTTACAACAATTATTTACTATATATTTATATACATATATAAAAAAAATGCAGGGTGTTACAATCCACCCCCCTTAAAGAAAGTTTCGTCCTCGAAACTTACCTCAAGTAGTGAACAAATATGGATACTTCTCCCGCATTCCTTGCTCTGGTTCCCATGTAGCTTCCTCCACTCCATGGTGTTGCCACAAAACTTCACCAATCTGATAACTTTGTTGCGAAGCACTTTTTCCTGGGCATCGAGAATTTTTACCAGTTGTTCCTCGTAGGTAGCTCCGTCTTGAATTTCAATCTCCTCCAAGTTCACGACTGAAGTTGCATCCGAGTGACACCTTCTCAACATGGGCACATGGAACACGTCATGTACTCCGGATAGCTGGGCTGGTAGTCGAAGTTGATATGCCACCTTGCCTACCGCTTTGATCACCTCAAACTGTCTGGTATATCTTGGCTCTAACTTCCCCTTCTTGTCGAATCTAAACACGCCCTTCATGGGTGACACCTTGAGAAATACGTAGTCTTCCACCTTGAATTCTAAGGGTCTTTGTCTGTGGTCCGCATAGCTCTTCTTTCTACTTTGCGCCGTCCGTAGCCTATCTCGGATGAGTTAAATCTTCCCCGTAGTTTCTCGAATAATGTCCGGTCCAAACAAACTACTCTCGCCCGCTTCTAACCAACAAGTCGGTGATCAAATGCTTCATACGGTGCCATCCCAATACTTGTTTGAAAGCTGTTGTTATATGCGAATTCCACCAATGGCAAATGATCGCTCCAACTTTCCCTGAAATTCAATGTGCAAGCCCGTAACATATCTTCTAGAATTTGTATTACTCTCTCGGATTGACCATCGATTTGAGGATGAAATGTGGTGCTGAAGTGTAACTCTGTCCCCATGGCTCTTTGAAGACTTTGCTAAAATTGCGCCACGAAATGAGAATCACGATCTGATACGATAGATAGTGGAACTCCATGCAACCTGACGATCTTGCGGATATACAACTTGCTCAAGGTCTCTAAGTTGTCTGTGGTCTTCATACTCAAGAAATGAGCGGACTTGGTGAGTTTATCTATGATGAGCCACACAACATTATGTCCTCGCAAAGTCCGTCGTAAACCCGTCACGAAATTCATGGTGAAGTGATCCCACTTCCACTCGAGAATAGGCAAAGACTGTAGGACTCCTCCTGGCCTTCGATACTCAATCTTCACCTGCTGGCACACTGCACATTTTGCCACATACTTGGTCACATCTTGCTTCATTCCCTTCCACCAGTACTGACGCTTCATGTCTCTATACATCTTTGTGCTACCGAGGTGGATAGCAAACTTTGAGCGATGACACTTTTCCAGTATCTCCTCCTTTAGGGATGAATTATCGAGAACACACAACTTCTCCTTATATCTCAATTCTCCCTTATTCCAAGACCACCCTTCAATTGTTTCCCCATTTTCTAATTTAGCTCGAATTGACTCTAAGTCAGGATCCAAGCGTTGTAACTCCACAATTCAACATTGGAGGGTAGGTTGGGCTACAAGGTTGAATAGGCATGGTCGAGGTCCATTTTCTCCAACCCATAGGTCATAATCTCCAAGGACATCCCTCATCATCCATTGACTCGCAAGAGCATTTAGTTCACCCCGAGACTTCCGGTTAAGCGCATCGACAACTACATTCGCCTTTCCTGGATGGTAGTTGAGTGCGAAATCATAGTCTTCTAGATACTCAATCCACCTTCTTTGTCGGAGATTCAAGTCTTTCTGTGTGAACACATACTTGAAGCTTGTGGTCCGAGAACACTTGAAAATTTTCCCCATACAAGTAGCACCTCCATAACTTGAGAGAAAAAATCACAGCAGCAAGCTCCAAGTCATGAGTGGGATAATTATGCTCATGAGTCTTGAGTTGCCTTGAGCCATAAGCAACTACCTTGCCTCCTTGCATTAACGCATATCCCAAGCCTCGCAACGAAGCATCAGTGCAAACCTCATATCCTTCCCCACCGTTCGGAATAATAAGGACAGGTGTCGTCGTTAACCTCTCCTTCAGGGTGCGAAAGGCTTGTTAACACTCTTGAATCCACAAGAATTTCTCCCCCTTCTTCGTGAGGCGAGTCATCGGTATGCAAGCTTGGAAAATCCCTCCACGAACCTCCTGTAGTAGCCTGCTAAGCCTAGAAAAGTACGCACTTCAGTCACATTCTTCAATGGTTCCCATTTCATTATAGATTCAATCTTAGTGGAGTCATCCGCTACACCTTGTTCTGACACCACATGACCAAGGAACTTCACCTCCCTCATCCAAAACTCACATTTGCTCATTTTAGCATATAACTTATGGTCTCTCAATGTCTATAGTATAATAGAGAAATGACGTTCATGTTCCTCGTGAGTCCGTGAATAGATTAGTATGTCATCAATAAACGCGATGACAAACTGATCTAGATACGGTCGGAATACCCTGTGCATCAAATCCATGAAGCTTGCGGGTGCATTAGCTAATCTGAACGGCATCACCGTATACTCAAAATGACCATAACAGGTATGGAATGCAGTCTTAGGAATATCCTCCTCTCAAATCCATAATTGATGGTACCCTGTGCGAAGGTCAATCTTGGTGTAATACTTAGAAGCCCTCAACTTATCAAATAAGTCATCGATCCGTGGCAACGGATATCTATTCTTCACTGTCACCTGATTCAACCTTCGGTAATCCGTACATAATCGAAGCGTCTCATCCGTTTTCTTCACAAAGAGGACCGGGGCTCCCCAATGTGAAGTACTCAAATGGATAAACCCAATCGCCAGTAGATGGTCCAATTGCTTCCTTAGCTCCGTTAACTCCAAAGGTGCCATCCGATAGGGAGCAATAGATATGGGCTCGGTTCCCAAATAGAGATCAATATTGAACTCAATTTCCCTTTGTGAAGGTAACCCGGGTAATTCGTCAGGAAAAATATCTAGAAAATCCGCTACTATCAACACCACATTCGCATGGGATTTATCCCGATCATCTCCCATTAAGCTTGCTAAGAAACTCAACTGGCTCCCATCCATTGCTCTCAAGAATCTACTACCCGTAGTAGGGAATGGATGGGAGGAATTACGATCATTCATGAAAGTAAAAACTACCCCTCCTGGTAATTGGAATACGATTCGCTTGCGAAAATAATCCATCACCGCGCGAAAAGCGGACAACAAATTCATCCCAAATATAACATCATACCCTTTCATATCTAACGCCACCAAATCTACAATTAGTTTATGATCCCCAATTCGAAGAACAAACCCTCTACACACCCTGCTAGTATCCAGTCGTTCTTCCGTAGGCAAGTCAACATTCAATACTTGTTCTAGCTTCTCGAAACCCAATCTCAAATTAAAAGCATAGGTGGTACGTATGAATGAATGTGTAGCATCGGGATCAAATAAAATTCGGGCCCATGAGTTATAAAGAAGAATGATACCTTCCACAACGGCATTGGAGGCATATTCCTCCGGTTGGGTCAAAAAAAATACCCTTCCTTGATTGGTGCCGTCGGGGGCTTAAGCTTGTAACGGTCTCTGTTGTTGTAGTAGCCTGTTGGTTGCCACTTGGCCTGTTGCTTGGTTGGTCCTTAGTGGAAGCGATGGAAAATTGTAACACCCCAAAATACACCTTGGCAGTATTACTATTTAAAAATCATTTACAATCATGAGAGCAACTACATAACTTCATATCCCAAAAGAATTTACTTCATCATTCAGGCATATACAATAACATCCAAAAGAATATGCCCAACAATGGCATTTACATCTCCAAAAGAATATCAAAGTAAATCTTGCAGTGGAAATACAAAATAAACTAGACTACACAATGTTCCAAAAGAATGTCCTAGTCTAGTACAAAAGAAGCTACAACTCTACATATCCACCTCGGGATCTAGATTCCCCTCGGGTGGAGCCTCCCAATGTCCCGGCTCGTCGATGCCGAGATCCTCCTCTAGCACCAAATCTGAAAAATGTAATTTGTAGGGGGTGAGCATGAAGCTCTGTAGCCACATTTCTCCCAAACACAAACAAGGTTTTAAAACATAGAAAATAGTCGGTCTCATTTCACAAGTAACGTATATAACCTTTGAAATAAAACATGGGCATTTTAAAAGTGATCTCAAGTTTAAACAGTAGCAATACTCAAATAAACGAATAAAAGGGGTTTAGCAACAATAACCAATATTCCAATTTAAGCTATTTAGAAAAAGGACTTCTCTCCCATGCATTGTCCCATACCAATGCATCGGCAAGAACGACCCAACTCATAAGTCCATGTATTTTTGGTTCATCCCCGTACCATGTATGATGATTGCTTCCCATGAATCTACCCTACGATTATACCTAGTCCACCAATCACAATCACAATCACAATCATAGTCACAAGCACTTTAGAAAGGGGCGTCTACCATCACAATGGCAGTGATGAGTCCCTTCCTAGGAAAAGTATACTATCCCTTGTTCGAACTCCAGTGAACGATAGTCGTTGCATTACCAAATGACAACCCACTACAAGTGTTAGGAAACCATCTCACCCCCATTGGGGTAGACTAACCTCTAACACTCTACGGCATCTCTCGAAGGTAATCCAAGTCCATCACAACACCCATACAATGAGGAAATCGAGAATATGCTCAATTCACAATAATTTCACAAGTATAGTAAAATCCCCAATTTCTCTCACATGTGGCATATACTCAAATAATCCAAGAAAATATGCAAGAGATCATAATTTATATTATTTTGTTGTACAATATTCAACACTAAAGTTTTGAAATCAAGAATTAAGAACAATTCAAAGAAAAGTTCATTTCTCTTGGAATCTAGGGTTTTTAGGCAAGAAAAGGATTCAAGGGTTAATCAACAAATAATGTTGTTTAAATCATGGTAATAGTCACAAGGTACCAAGAAACAATGATTATGTAGCATATATGTATAATTTAAGGTGAAAAGATGACATATATATATAAGCCCTAGCCTCAATGTAAGTGAATGAGAAAAAACTCCCTACCTTGAATCTTGAAGAACTAGGGCTTGGATTCTTGAATATACCCGTAATCTCTTGTAATTTTCCTTTGATCTTGAGTTCTCTCCTTCTCTCTCAAGTTATCTAGGGTTTAGAATGAGGTATGGACGACTAAGGAGGCGGCCTAAAGTATTTATAGGCTCAAAAGTCGGACCAACGTCGTGATTTAAAACATTCAGATTTTTATCGGGTGTACCGGTACCCAGTACCGGTACCAAAAACCTTCTGGAATCGGGGTACCGGTACTCGGTACCGGTACCATACCGGTACTACTCAGCAGACAGATTCTTCCTCCGTCTTCCAAGTTTCCAATGCACTTCATATTATCTTTCCCAAGGTTTTTCGACCTTCCGAATTCAATGGAAATATTATCTTGACCTAGAAACATTTAGAAACTTATCTAATAACTAATTCCAATCTCAAATGTCTTTGAAACTTAAACTTCCCAAATCTATTTGTCTCCCAATTATTCATTTCTAATGTTTTAACCTATGTGATTCATTCTTTCATCATTATACATATCCTCATTTTCACAATAATTATCTATCCTATAACTATATACATTTATAAAAGAAAATACAGGGTGTTACAGAAATTGTGTCTGAAATGTCCTACCCCTCCATATGCGAAACATTGACGGGGTCAGTGTTTGTTCTAGTCTGAATGGCCCCCTCTCCTCGAACTGCTTGAGGTCTTGGTCCAACTGCTTGATCGGGGCGATGGTAAGGTGCCGCCCTTTGCACTCCACTACTACTAGCACCGATCCGAATCGGGCCTCCTCTCGTGAAGCTATGTCGCCGCTAGCTATTCTCTATGTCTCTCCCCACTATGGCAGCTCGGTCGACAAGATCCCCATAATTTCGAATCTTGAGAGCCACTAATTTCTCTCTGATGACTGGCCTCAATCCTTGCTCAAAGTGCTTGGCCCTGCCAGCCTCAATAGCTATAAACTCCGTAGCATATCGAGATAGCTCATCAAACCTCCTCTCGTACTCGACCACGGTCATGCTGCCCTGTCGTAGAGCTAGAAAGTCAGTCTTCATCCGGTCTCTGATTGATTCTGAAAAGTACTTGTCTTGGAAGATTTGGTCGAACTCCTCCCAAATGAGTACATCGGTGTTCCTCCTTCGTTTTACGGAGTCCCACCAATGGTCGGCCTCCCCCTCGAGCAAATAGATGGCCAAACCAACCTGCAAGTCCTCGGCAACTCCCATGCCGTCACAAATATTCCTTACTCGGTGGATCCATTTATCCGCATCCAAGGGTTTAGAGCTTCCTTGGAAAGTAGGTGGGTGTTGGCGTAAAAATTTCCGAAGGACTACCATCCTCCGATTCTCGTTCCCGTTTTTCGGTACTAAGGCTAGTGGATGAGTCCCACCATTGTGGTTATGGTTGTTGTTATTTTTATTCTGGCTTTGCACCAAAGTGGTGAGCTCCCTCAGATATTGGTATATGTCGTTCATGGCATCAGGAGGTGGTGGTGGAGAAGGGGGTGCTTGGTCACCACGGCCATGTCCACGTCCTCTTCCTCCGTCCATCCTGCACATCAATTTACAATTTAATTTCATTGATGTACAAGGCATCCTAAACATTATTTTAATCTAAATCCTATGGTTCCTATAAAGCAAGACCGAACAATTTCTTTCTACCTAGTCCTATTTCCCTAGTGTGAATCCATAACCTACAGCTCCCATGTGAGACCTAAAGCCTAGGTTCTGATACCAATTTTGTAACGCCCCAAGAACCACCCTGGACGACATTACATTCTAAAACCATTTACATAATGAGAGCTCTAAAATAACACATCAATAAATAAATTTCATTCATTATATATATATATATAAATGTCTACAACATTGTCCCCAAAGAATAGGCACATCTAAGCCCTTACATTCCAACCAAAATCAACTAATGTAACGCAGCGGAACATAACAAAAATAAACTAGGCTTTACATCATTTTCAAAAGAATATCCTAGTCTAGTGCATAAGAATGTGGTGCTCTAAGCGTCCACCTCGGGATCCACACTCCCATTTAGCGGAGTCTCGCAGTATACCAGCTCTTCTACTCCTAACTCCTCCTCTTGCACAAAATCTGAAAATATGTAATTGTAGGGGATGAGCACGAAGCTCTGTAGCAAAATATTCCCAAACTCCAACAAGGTTTAGAAATATGTAAAACAGGTCGGTCTCGTTTAATAAAATAACATATATAGCTTTTGAAATAAAACAAGGGCATTTAAATAGATCTCAATTTTACACCACAACAATAATTTAAATGGAAACAGTAAAAGCATTTCTCAAACGAACCCATTCCTAAATGGTTCGAAAAAGTGTCTAACGTTGCATTGTCCCATACTAATGCACCGGCCTTGACTTAAACCAATCCATGTTTTCATCTAGATATATAGATATATATTGATTCATCCCATACCATGTACGTTGATTATTTCTCACGAATCTACCCAACGATTATACCTAGTTCACCAATCATAATCAAATCATAAGCACTTTGGGAAAGGTCGTCTACCATACTAATGGCAGTGACGAGTCCATTCCCAGGACAGGTATACCAACCCTAGTTCGAACTCCAGTGAAAGATAGTGGTCTCACTACCAAATGACAACCCACTACAAGTGTTAGAAAATCATCTCACCCCCACTTGAGTAGACTAACCTCTAACATTCTACGGCATCTTTTGATGGCAATTCAAGTCCCTCACAACAACCATTTAATAAGGAAACCAACATATTCTCAATTAATTACAATTCCAAAGTATTGACAAAATCCCCAAATTCATCATGGGACAATTTCAATAACCAAGTACGAAAAATGCAAGTGATCACAACAACATCATTTTATTACTCAACACAAGTTCTATAGTTTCAATTTCAATAATAAAAGAAGAATTTTAGAGGAAAATTCATCCCTCTCCTTAATCTAGGGTTTTCAAACAAAAGGAAAATTTTATGGGTATTCAACCCTAACATTGTTAAAATCATGTAATCTTTGCCCAAAAGATTATGAGATGATGATTTCATATCATATATATAGCATTTAGAGCAAAACATATATAGGTAAATAAACCCTAATCTCAATGAAAGAGAAGGAGAAGAAATCCCCTACCTTGACTCTTGAAATGTAGGTTTTGATCTTGAATAACTCCTTTAAACTCTTGTATTTCTCTTCCTTTCTTCCTCTCTTCTCTTCCTTTCTTTCTCTCTTAGGGTTTCTAAGGTTAGAGGGGCGGAAATGGAGCCAAAGGAGGCGCACAACGTATTTATAGGGCGAAAATCGGACCAAGATCGCGATATTAAACATTCAGAATTCTTTTGACCGTACTGGTACGGTACAGTACCGGTATGCTATACCGATACGTTGAACTCTCAGGACCAATTTGCTCCAGTACGATATAGTACTGGTACGGTTTTGCCCAGTTTTTGCCTTTTTCTTCGTTTTTTATTTCCAATCTTCCTAACCCTTCCAAATCCATCCCAAACCTCTCCAACACATATTTCTACATCAAACCTGTTTAATACAAGTTCTAGGACCTAAAATTTCATATTTTCTCTTACTAAAACTAAAATTCAATTATTAGTTCCACTAGCATTCTAAATCTCTACTTTTCCAATTCTACCAAATTCAAACATACATCACTACACATATCTACCTTTTTATAACAATTATTTACTATATATCTATATACATATATAAAAAGAAAATGCGGGGTGTTACAACTCATACCAACAATACTCAAATATAACTAATCAAACTTATCTTAATAATGTACTAAAGAGTCATGAAAAAGAACTTCATATTCCCCCAACACAACTCCAATAACATTTAAAAGATCTCACAAAATGATAGAAGTAACACCAAACATTAAAATCATCCTTATTTTGATAATTGTCTAATACATCTAACATCGAGATTTTAAACTATATAACCTTTAATCCTATAATATCGAAGGTCAAAGGCAACTAATACCACTTAATTAGGCTTCCTAGATTTTTCTTTTTATATGTCTTTAAGTTTGTTTCCATAACTCGCCCTCAAATTTCCAATCAAAATTTGTGAATACAAGTCAACTGTTAAATCTACACTTAACCAAGAGAATCTCAATTGTTAATACTTTAGAGAGTCTAAGTGTAGCGAACTAATCCAACAACGAAATACCATTGCCTAAATATAACATCCTCAATGAGTATGCTATGTATGACCCTTTTAAACCATTAATACTACAAAAGTAAATTTAATTAACTCTCCGTAATATTTTCAAACAATTATTGGTAACCTCAAGTACGTGGTTACGAAACAAAATCCTATCCATTTAAGACCAATAATCACAATTCCTATTGTTATTCCAAAATAGGCTCTCATTCGATGTTACTTCACCATATTCCTTCGATGGATCACATTTGAGAATTATACTATCGCATACCATCGTACTCGTCTTAGAGGAAGACATAACACTCCCATGGTTCGTATCATAAAACCAAAACTACATTTATTCCTTAATTTTTATGACAGTTTAAGTAACACAAATAACTTTTTATAATCTTATTATTCAAAACTTCATCCAGCTTAAAAACATCTAAGTTGACCTTAACTCCACACATCATTTCCAACTCACAACTCAAAACCAAAATATATCTAACAGAGGAATAATTAAATCTAACCAAATTATTGTTTCATAAAAACCCCTCAAACTCTAGCCAATAAGAAAACATCTCTACTCCTCCAAGATTGGATCGACATCTTGATTCTCCACCACCTCATAGTCAACTTGCTCACTCAATTCAATGTTCTCTTCTATGCTAAAATTTGTAAATGTAGTTGTAGAGGATGAGCAAAAGTCCTTAGGAAAATATCTCTCAAATCCCAACAAGGTTTTAAAAGGATATAAAGAATGCAAGAATCTATTGGAAAATATCATATATACCATTTTGAAAGTAAAACAATGACAATTATAATGATCTCAAGGGTATAGAATACAACAAATTAATAACAAGAAGAAACACATAAAGATTAGAGAAATCAATAGATAATTCAATAACAATATCTCACTTTTTGTCATGTATGTTGATTGATTTTCAGGAACATACACAACGATCCTACCTCGTTCACCCACCACAAACACAAACACAAACAATCTCAATCATTTTTTGTAGGGCCACGTCACAAAACCACTTTAGTAATGGCTTATACAGTCTCACAGGACATTGAAGAATCCTTCTCAAGAAAGGTATACCATTCATCAGCCTCGAACTTACGAGAACAATAGTGTTTGATCTCACGAGCAACAACTCATTACAAGTGTTAGACAACTATCTCACGCCTACAGGGATAGACTAACTATAACACCCCAAAATACACCTTGGAAGCATTATTAGCTAATCACCACTCAAAACATGAGAGCACTAAATAAATCCACCAATAAGAAAGTTTCATTCATCAACCATTGATATTTAATATATCATCCCAAAAGAATATGCCAAGCTATGGCCACAATATGCCAAGCTATGGCCACAATATCAAAAGGATATGCCAAACTATGGCATTTATATCCTAAAAGAATTAAATTACACTTGCAACGGAATCCTAAAAATAATGTTAGACTTTACATTGCCTCAAAAGGAATTTTCTAACTTATCACAAAAGAAAATAGAGCACTAAGCGTCCCCCTAGGGATCTACGTCCCTTCTATGGGAGCTTCCCAATGCACTCATTCATCAACTTCAAGCTCCTCCTCTAGGCAATAATCTGAAAATATTATTTGTAGGGGTGAACACTAAGCTCTGTAACAACATTCCTCTCAAACTCGAACAAGGTTTAATAAAAACATAGTAAAAACGGTTCGGTCTCATTTCGCAAATATCATATCAATTTTTAAAGGAAACACAGGATATTTAAAATAGATCTCAAGTTTAAAGAAAGCAATAATGAAATAGAATAATCAATACATTTTTCAACAACAAACCATTTCCAATCGGTTGGAAAGAGCACCTACCGTTGCATTGTCCCAAACCAATACACCGGCCGTGACAGAATCCTACCCAGGTTCTTATATTTATATTTTGGTTCATCCCCGTGCCATGTACGTTGATTGTTTCTCAGGAATCTGCCCAACGATTATACCTAGTCCACCCATCACAATCACAAATCACAATTACTTCGGGAAGAGGCGTCTACCATCCCAATGGCAGTGACGAATTCTTCCCCAGGAAAGGTATACCAACCCTAGTTCAAATTTCAGTGAACGAGAGTGGTTGCATTACCAAATGACAACCCACTACAAGTGTTAGAAAATCATCTCACCCCCACTAGGCTAGACTAACCTCTAACACTCTATGACATCTCTCGATGAAAATCTAAGTCCATCACAACAAACATACAAGTGAGAAAACCAAGATATTCTCAATTAACCAACAATTCCACATCATTACCAAAATTCTCAATTTTTACATGTGTCATACAGTAGAATAATCAAAGAAAATATACAAGAGATCATCATCAATATCATTTTTTTGTACAATATCAAACACTAGAGTTTTAAAATCAAGAACAAAGAAGAAATCGAGGGTAAAACCCATCACTCTTGAAATCTAGGTTTTTGAAGCAAGAAAAATGGGTATCAATCCTAACTTCATATAAAACATGATAATAATTATAAGGGAACCAAGAAACAAAGAACCTATAGCAAATACATACTAAGAAGAATCAAAACATATATATTTGCCCTAGCCTCAATGAAAGAGAATAAGAAGAAACCCCTACCTTGGCTCTGGAATAACTAGGACTTGAATCTTGAATCACTCTTAAATCTCTTGTTTCTCACTTTAGAACTTGAGCTTTCTCCTTATTTCTTCCACTCTAAGTGTTTCTAGGGTTAGAGGGGCCACAATGGGGCGAAAAGAGGCGTCTTAATGTATTTATAGGGCGAAAAATGGACCTCAAATCGCGACTTTAAACTGTTAGACCTCTTTCGATCGTACTGGTATACAGTACCAGTACGGTACAGTTCTGAAGCATAGTACCGGTATGATAAACTCACTGGACCAAATGATTCCGGAACACAGTACCGGTACACAGTACCGGTATGGTTTTCCCAGTTTTGCCTATTTCCTCCGTTTTTTATTTCCAATATATTCTAAACCCTTCCAAGGTCAACCCAAACTTACACAACATACATTGGCATACCAAACATAGTTGATAGAAGTTCTATCACAACTATTCCATAATTTAACTCTTATTTACAATATTAGTATTTTCTACGCCATCACATATATTAAATTACTATACACCCTTATCATTATATTACTATAAACATGTGGGAGTTTACACTAACCTCTAACACTCTACGGTAACTTTCAAATGCAATCCAATTTTGTCGCACCCAAACCATACAGAGATAACACCACAACTCTCTCAAAAACCTTAATTTTAACCATTGACAATTATCATCCAAACCCAAGTTTCACAATTTCATAATTCTTCATATACATAATAATAAATGAATTAAACTATGCAAGAGCTCATATCAAGAAAACCTTCATAATTGCAATATCAAAAATCTAGGTTAATCCAAAAAATTACAATTTCTTAGAACAAGAATATGTATTTGATTGAAACATAATTTAATCAAGAGTAGGAATTCAGAAATCAATAATCCATGTATTTTTCACATTAACACATGTATTTAGTAAACCTAGGGTTTTAGAAATTCAAGAACGATATTTCTTGAAAGCAAGACATGTATTTTTTAAAACCATATGTTAATCGAAAAGAAATCAAGAACGAACAATTATCTAACGTATAATAATCAAGAAGATTCAAAACATACATATATAATACCCTAAGTCTCCATGAAAGAACACAAGAAGAATCCCCTACCATAGTTTGTGTGTAAACCTAGCGTGTTTGATCCGTTTCGACGTGAAAATCCCTTTCGAATCTTGTGTTTTTCCTTCTTTCTCACTCTTTAGGGTTTTTTAAGGTTGAAAACTAATGAAATATGGATAAAGGAGGTGTCATTAGGTATTTATAAGGTTAGAGTCTACTCTAAATGGGTACTCACATTCAAATAGAGATTGGAGTTTGAATGGGCTTAACTCCCAGCATCTCCAGTTTTATCAGAATTTCAATTTTGCGGCTAATCAATGTTTAAACGTGAATTCACATTCAAACACACCTTTGTTTTTATCTAAATTTCAAGTCAGTTATGACCTAGTTAGAGGTCAAGTCACAAAAATTTTCTAATACATTTTTGTAGCTCTAGAAATCAACTTTCTATTGTCCAAAAATCATATTAATCGGACATCGTAGTAAAAAGTTATGGACCAAATACTAAGGTAATGTCAAATTTCTTTATACCCAAATTCTCTCCAAAATGCATTTGAACTCCGAAAAATTTTCAAACTTCTAATACACCTTGTATTACCTCTCTCAGTGTTTCTCGACCTTTCGAATTCAATGGTGGCTATATTTTGACCTAAAAACATTTAGAAACTTACCTAACCACTAATTAACCCTAAAATATTGCATTGTTTATAAAAGCTTAAGGGTTAATTATATTAATTAAATAGTTAAAGGACTAAAAGTTAAATTATATTTGTACCAATGGGTGAAAACATATTATTTTGAAATTACAAGGTCTAAAAAACGAAATTAGAAAGCAAAGGGGCCAAGGTGCAAAAAAAAGTATTAGAGCCACACTGCTAGCATTTGAATGGCCTTGCACCATCCAAATGGTGAGGCCCAGCATCAGCACAAGAACCTTTTGAGAAGACTGCTGGAATTCCAGTGGAAGCTAGCATCCGAACGGTGATTAAACTGACTTATTAGCTCCTCTTGCATTGGTCAGCTTTAGCAACACTGAACCCTATTGGCCCAAGAAGGAACCTACTACCCATTATTTTTCTATAAATACCCTCTCCCGCCAGTTTTCAAATCATTATTCATTCTTCTGAATTTCTTTCTTTAGTTTCAGTTTAAGGCTTACCTAGCCTATTCTGTCTTCCACATTTCTTGAAGACCTTCTCCTACTTGAAGGGTTGAACCTCTCTCATTTTTCCTAGCTTGCCTTAGCAAATGAAGGATGGTGGGGTTTCAATCTAACGCCATGGAAGAGTTAGGGGCTTTGTTTATGTTTTATTGTTTTATATTGTGATTTTCAATCTTACTTGGAGGAATAAACATCACCTGCTTTTCTAAATTGTCTATGACTATGAAGAGTGGGTAGTTTTTCATTAGCTCTTTAGTGAGGGGAAAGGACTTGTGTAATATTGCTTGAGTTGTGATAGTTACATTTTCAGTTTATGCTTTATTATTATCTGCCAACCTTAAATAATGGATAGTACTCTCTTTTACTATTTTCTACTTTGTATTCGTAATGTGTAACTTAGGTTATGTTCATGGTTCATGCAAGGATCGAGCTAGGTTAATTGTTATTTTTATTCTATCATTTTTTATGTCATGTGCTTCATATATGATTCAATGAACTACTAAGATGAGTTTTATGTAAAAGTCAGGAGATTAGTTATAGACGGGTTAAGTCTTAGCATATTCAATGTTTTTGATTCAATGCATAATTAGAAGCTATGTTTACATTAAATTATAAAATTTCCGATCAATTATTAAAGTAAACTTTTGAACGGTTGTATACCTTTAGGTTTGGTAGGGTAATTGGTTGTGGTATGGTGCATATATCTTCTGATATACCTAACGGTTGTTGTGTTAAGATTTTATATTAAATACCTTCCATTAACTTACCATTAACGAGGGGGTTAATTCTAGTATGGTAGAAATATCATAAACTCAAGCAATAACATGCATGTCCCGGTCCTTGAACTAATTAGTGTATTTTTTTTCATTTGTTGCAAACTCGTATTTATTTTAAGCAATCACTTTTCAAATTACTAATAAGCTCATGCCACAATCCACTATTTTACAATTTTTTTCTATGTTTCACTCACTATTTTCTGTTCAAGTTTTCAATAGATAACTCCCTATGGAATCGACATCGGACTTCACCGAGAATATTACAACTTAACCACTTATACGTGGGTGTGTACGATAAAGATCAAGTCACCTACCCTTCTCAATCTCAAATGTCTTCGAAACTAAATTTGATCCGAAAGTCAATTCACCCGAAACTCAACCTTCATGATCAATATTTCAACAACGATTCAAGATTTATACCATCGTTTTATTCATCCTAGGATAAATCTTAAAATGATATTAATCTTATTTAATTCTAATATGGGATCTTACAAGTGTGGCATGCCTTCAATGCCAAAAAGGTACAAAAAGTCAAGAAACTAAAAACTAAGCATATGCAACAATTTTCATTAAATTAGATATATTTTCATTCAAAATTAAGAGAGACAACCATCATAATGGCATTTGACTTCAAAACCAAAAAAAATCAAAAAATGGAATTCTTGTTGCTTGACTTAAACCAAAATTGATCAACCCTAAAGACATATTATTTCCTCTCTTTCAGAGGACCCATTGCTTATAATTAATAAAGGGAGGTTGTCAATTTTAAAAAATCCACAAAAATGGACTCACATTGTGGTTTTGTGCTTCTTAAAAAAAACAATACAACTATTTCCTTTCTGACACTATTTTCGCACTTCATAAGAAATTCTAAAAAATTTTGATAGGTGAAAGGAAAGATTACATAGTATTCATACAATAGGAGTACTTGACAAGTATTACATAAAAATGTAGAGGCCAAAAAAAAAGAATATGCAATCAATTAATCAAAAGCAAATAAAATTTGATAAGGAGAACATTTAACTATTTAATCAACCACCATAAGAACAAACCTCACATCATATTTTTCTAATTTGTGACTTGTAAAAGCAATATCCAAACAAAGGTATAACTATATGGCTCAACTGCATTTAGTGTCCTTCCCCTTTCATTTTTCAAAAAGACAAACATCAAGAAGATTAGTTCCTCCTCATCATTCACCATTAGGATACATCCTTCACAAAAAAAGGAAACGTATATTCTACACTGGTTACCAACAATAAACCCATATTAAGTGTTTGCATTATCATCAAACACCTTGAACGCATTTCATCAAACACCTTGAGTGCCCTGGTTGATCGATGGTGTTGGATTGGGGTTTAATTGGCAAAGGTTTTTGTGTGACAATGGTTGGTGGCAGTAGAGCTTGTGCTGTAGTGGTGGATGAAAAAAATAAGGCAATAAAAATTGTGGTGGGGCTGTGGTGATAGCTTTGGTTAATGGTTGATGGGAATGGATGGTCGGGGTATTGTAGAATAGAAAGAGGGAGAGGAAGTGTAAACCCCCACATGTTTATATGTATATAGTGATATAATTGTTTATTAATTGGTTTGCACATGATAATATATATGATGTAATATTTGGGAAGTATTAAGTTTGATCATAGTAAATATTTAGCTAAAATTTTGTTTCGACTTGCAAAGAATTGAAAACATTTTCAATAGAACTTGTAGGTATCAATATTTATGTGAAAACCTTGTTAAACATGTATGAGATGGTTTTAGAAGGATTAGGACTGGATTGAAAATGAAAAATGGGTGAAGTAGGTAAATCTAGGTAGTAACTACTGGTAGTAATTTACCCGAACTACCAGTAGTCGAATGTACAGTGTACTCTAGCTACCGGTAGTCAACAGGTAGTCGAGTGCCTAGTTTACCTGAACTACCGGTAATACCTATCGGTAGTCGAATGTCCAGTGTACCCGAGCTACCGGTAGTCAACAGGTAGTCGAGTGCCTAGTTTACTCGAACTACTGGTAGAACCTATCGGTAGTCGAATGTCCAGTGTACCCGATCTACCGGTAGTCACTGTAAAAATCTGAAAATTTTAAGTCGCGAGCAGTCGGTCCTCTCCCCACTATAAATACCTTAGGACGCCTCCTTAGCATTCATTTCAGCCATTCTAACCCTAGAAAACATAAGAGAGGAAGAAAGGAAGAGAAAAATAAAAATTTAAAGGGGTGATTCAAGATCAAAACTTTGCTTTCAAGAACACAAGGTATGGGTTTTTCTTCCATTCTTGACCATTGAGACTAGGACTTAAATGTATTTGTATATTTTCACTCTCATAAATATATATATATATATATGTGTGTGTGTCATGAAACCCTCTTTTCTTGTTATTTTTGCAAAGATTACCATGTTTAAACAAAACAATAGTTATATAACCATGAAATCTCTCTTCTTGTCATGAAACCCTAGATTTCAAGGGAAATAGATTTTTTCCTTTATTCTTGCTCTCAAAACTTTCGTTTTTCATATGGAACAAAAAAATGATGTTTATGATGATCTCTTGTACCTTTTATTCAAATTGTTCTATTGGGAATATCCCTTGTGAGAATTGAAAATTCTTGAAAATTGCTTGTGAATTGGGGATTTTGATATCTTGTGGAATGGCTGATGAATTGAAAGTATGTTGGGTATTGTATTCCTTGTATGGTTGTGTGAAAGAACATGGGTGAGAGGTTCCTTGTATGGTTGTGTGAAAGAACATGGGTGAGAGGTTCCTTGTAAGGATGTCCATTCCTTCTTAAGAGGTTCCTCGTAAGGATGCTTGAGAAATCAAACCTTGAGGGTGAGAGATTCCTTGTAAGGATGCTCATTCCTTCTTAAGAGGTTCCTTGTAAGGATGCTTGAGAAACCAAACCTTGAGGGTGAGAGATTCCTTGTAAGGATGCTCATTACTTCTCATGAGGTTCCTTATAAGGATACTTGAGAAACTTAACCGTCAGGGTGAGAGGTTCCTTGTAAAGATGCTCATGCCTTGAAGGACAATATTATATCATGTGTGGGGAATGGTTTATATTTTGAAAATGATGTTTATTGGCACCTAGTTGTTAGTGTTCATTCCTATTACTATTGCTACTTGAACTTGAGATTCGTTGTAAAATGTCCTTGTTTTACTTTAAAGATTATATATGTTATTTGTGAAATGAGACTGGCCATTTTATATGCTTTTATAAATCTTGTTTGGGTTTGGGAGGAATGTTGCTATAGAGCTTCGCGTTCACCCCCTACAAACAACACATTTCAAGTTTGTGTCTAGAGGAGGAGCTCGGAGCTGACAAGCTGGGAACTTGGGAAACTTCGATAGTGGGAGACACGAATCCCGAGGTGGATGTTTAGGATATACACTTTCTTTTGTTCTAGGCTAGAATATTCTTTTGAAACAATGTAAAGTCTAATTTACTTTTGTTATATTCCGCTGTGCTATATTAGTAAATTTTGAAATGTAAAAGCCAAAATGGGCCTATTCTTTTGGAAAAATGTTGTAAATCCTATGGATGACTTACGACGTCTTATTTACCGATGGATTATGTTAGTGCTCTCATGATATAAATGGTTTTAGAATGTAATGTCGTCTAGAATGGTATTTGGGGCGTTATAGAAAAATAGAGTCACCTGAGAGAGAACAACGCCTTTGTTGCCATCGCTGGTCATTAAAGTCCTTGCTCATTGCCATCGTAGTTGATCGGGGGAGAGAGTTTTAGGTTTTTCAGGGTGAGTAGAGAGAGTAAACGAGAGAGAGAGAGCCAGAGTGACTAAGAGCAGGAGCAGAGCCCAAAAATTGTATCAGGGTGGGTACAAATATTTTAACAAACTAATTTTTTTTCTTACAATTGATAGAAATATGATAATAATTTATATTTAGTTACATCCCATTTAATACTTGAAATTTATTAAACACAATATACCAAAAATTGATAAGTCTAGTATATACAAATGCCAACAATAATTTTTTTTTTATATAAAATATAGACTAATTAAAATGATTTAAAATTGTCTTTGGTGAATTTTTGTACTTTGAAATTATTGCATAACAACTTTATTATTCTTTATATACATAATCATGTTATTATTTAGGTATTTATCACTCATTCAATTATGCAATTCAATACGCACTCTATAATGTCTACCATAATTAGTAAAATAAATGTCAAAATCATAAGTAAACTAACTAACATGTATATAATGTCTTTTCTAATCTTAGAAAGTATAAAATGATTCTAGTGTATTCAAAATTTATTTAGATAGATACACAACATGTTAAAAAAATCATATTCATTTGATATAAATGTGTACTAATTGATGTCATAAAAATAGGATGAACATAATTAAAAATATTAAAGAAATGCTTAAAAAAACATTGAGCGTGGCATGTGCCTCCCTTGGGCATATGTTGGCTTCGCCAATGACTAAGAGAGACATGATTGCTCGTGCCAATGAAGAAGGAAAATAGGGGAAGGAGAAGAGGCAGTCCAAGTGGATAGAGGTGATGGTTTAGGTTTACTAAGACATTAATTTTGAAGAATAAATATGGCATAATTATAACATTGATGGGTAAAAATGAAAAAATAAATTTTTTATATATACTAATATTTTAAATTAATATAAATAAATATAAATATAGTTATAAATAGATATCTAGATATAAACATAGATAAAGATCACATAGCTTTTCTTTTTGTGCAAGTAGTATAAAGAAATTTCTTTTATATTTCACCCTATATTTTTGTTCTTATTGGAATCTCTATTCTCTACCAACCATTTTTGCTTGTTCTTTGGTGGGTAAACAAATCAAACGAAATTTATCTTCCCTTTTTACCCCTGACAACATTTCTTAATAAACCAGCTGCCCTTTTCGTCCAAGTGACGTGACCAAGTAATTGACCATCTCTCTCTCTCGCACACAGACCATGGCGTTCCCTGAGAAACTACTCTGTGTCTACCTCCTCTCTATCGTCTTCTTCTTCACCACAACCCTCTCTCTCTCCCTCAGAACCATCAACATCTCCGATCCCAACCGTCGATTCGGCTCAAACACAGACGTCCACGATCTCCTCCCACAGTATGGCTTCCCAAAGGGAATCCTCCCGAAAAACATCAAATCCTTTTATCTCTCCTCCACAGACAACTCTTTCACCCTCGAACTAACATACCCATGTTACATACAGTTCGATGAGCTTGTTTACTATGACCGGAATATCAAAGGAAAGTTGACTTATGGGAAAGTATCTGATGTTTCTGGTATTCAAGCCAGAAAACTTTTCATTTGGGTATCTGTAACTGGCATGGATGTTGATGATAAATCGGGTATGATTGAGTTTCATGTTGGAGCTTTATCGGAGAAATTGCCCGCGAAGCAGTTTGAGACTATTCGAGATTGTAAGAACAAAGGGTGCCAAGAGTCTCACCCGGCAGTAGAATCAATATGAGGTAATTTCTTATACGTACATACATATGTGTGTGTGTGTGTGTGTGTGTGTGTGATCTGTGTTTGTTTTCGAATTGTTATCTAAAATATTGGGTTTCATTGGGTGCTGAAAGAAAATAAAGAGGTTTGTGGGTTTGACTTCTTTTTTCTCATTCTTTGTGGTTCAAATGCTAATCCTTCCTTAATATGAGGTCTGTTTGGCAGATAACATCTTGCATGGTTAATGGAGAAATTTGAACTTAATTATATCTTATCAACAGACCAAAAATACTCCTGAGTCTTTGTTGGATTACTAATCAGGAAAACAAACAAGGTATCTTTTCTGGCGTAGAATGAAATATTTCCTTCAAATTCGGAAAAAACTAGTTTTTGTCATACTAATATTTGTTACCTTAGAGGAAAAAATTACCAAAAGAAATGAATTAATTGAATGGTTGACTATTGTGAAATTTTACTGGACCGTCAGGTCGCTGGGACATGATACAACACTTTTTCATAGGTATGGTATGTGGGGGGTAGGTTTAGCTAATACGTTGTTTGAGGTCGCAATTCATTTTAAAATTCTTATGTAAATTATTTTCACTACTATGTAATATTATATATTATAAATCATTCATAAATTCAAAGTTAGTTACCATTTATCTTATAGTTGTGCTTGATTTTCTATTATCTAAACCAATATATAATTATAAATTTATATACATGTAATCAATTAATATGTATTTTATATTTATGCTACATGTTCTAAAGCGAATTGATTTAGGATTAGTATTATAATTTGGTGTCGTTCATTTTTGTGATCTAGATCGCGAACCTATACCCAGATCGTGGGTCATTAAAAATTTACTGAATTGTGGTAGCCATAGTCACTGGGGATTAGTCATTCCCATCATGTGTTGCATAGTTTGTATGACAATTGACAAACTAGCCCTTGGTCAACTTTGTTGTATGTTCACAAAGTTAGTGATCATCCTGTGCCTCGCTCAAGATGCATCATATAAGATGCAGATGCTTCTGAAATTCTCGTGGTCCTTATATTGAATTGTGGCTGGTATACAGCATAATGTATATTTGTTTGTTACAAAAGACTCGAACAGCCCCATAATTCTTTAACATTGGTTCTTCTGTTTTCTCATTTTCTACCGGGCATATCTGATTCATGAATGAAAACTTCAAGTGATTGAACAAATTAGAGTATAAAGCAAGGTTGAACACTTTCTTGTATGGGTTTGTGTAGCTGAAGTCAAGTTGTATAACCCACAAAGAAAATTAAGGATGAGAAAAAAAATTATTTTTTTCTGCATTTGCCACCCAACAAAGTCCAGAAATCATAGAGTTTACATTTTGTTGCATGAATTTAATGTTATTGAGACGTCAGAAATCATTTTACACAGGGGTTAACAATATTTGGAATTCTGATTCTCTAAATTTGGGCGTTGGTGAAAAATGAACTTTGTTCTTTATGAATAACGAATTTGGAAAGGTGTATTGCAACCCTTAACCCCCAAAAGCATGATCTATGCTTTTGATGCAGATTTTACTGACTAATGCTAAGCCAAAGATTGGTTACTTCATAAGTGTGAGGCCAAAACATATATCAGATAATTGGAACTTGGAAATACACCGAAACATAACTTAATTACCATGGAAGTGTCATAGGCCTGACCCTTCTTTTAACCAAGAGAAGTGGAAAAAAGTGTGGTAACTCGTTATTGCCACTTATGTGTGTACTTTCTAATATAATGAATTTTATCTGAACATTGTCGTCAATTTAAACCGGTGCCTATATGATGGTCTGTGTACATGACATAATTGTTTGTCTAAGAGCACTTAAAGGGACCAGGATCAGGCCATTTGGGAAGTCGTATTATTTCAAATGCGGCCTATGATCTTGCTTATAGAACATGTCAATTTTAAAATGTGTGATCTTACTTGATGCTCGAGGGGAATAAATTTACTTGAGTATCAGAAACACTTTTGTTCATCATGAGTTTATCCTTGCTGGTACAGCAGTAAAACTCCCTTTTGAAATACTAAGGTTAGGCATCTTATTAACTAAACTGAATTTTTTATTGTTAGAGCTCTGCTCTCAAATGAATTTGCATATAGGAATGCTGGACCTTCACTTATATAAGGACTATGGGGGGCCACACATATGCCATGCCCCTAATATTGGGCATAGTCCTGTGGAATTTTTGCTGGCTGGTCACTTCCTTTTTCATCTCCTTATGTGTTGGTTGTAGAAATGTAATGACATTACTTTATTAAAATTATTCTTATCTTCATTGTTTGAAATTGAACATGCTTTGTTGGTATTCTTGGAAAATTATGGTGAATAACAGGAAAGGTTACAACACCATGAGGAGGTTCCCCTTATATAAAGCATAGACTACCTGAACAGAGTTGGATTCTGACTTCCAGACCACAATATACAACAAAAATGGAGCTGTAGAAATAGGATTCATGTGATCACTTTATTCAGTTGTTTGTTGTATTATAGTGTTTAACATGTATCCCTTAACTCTATTGCAGGTGCTGGCAAGCTTATTATCCCATTATAATAAGCATTCTCGTTGAAGACTCCTATTTCATCAACAATTGGGAGCTTGAAGCACTCTCAATTTGTTTGAATTTTTACCCGTAAAAAAATTGAGTTTGTATAATTGTGCAGTGATTTAATGAACTACATAAAACAATAGACTGGTCTCAGACATCCATTGTACAATTTCCTATGATGCTGTGTAGACCATTCAAAGATGACTATGTTTTGTGTGTTCAAAATCTTTCATTTGATATTCATCAATTTTGCAGATTGATGTTGAGGATCAATTTAAAATGAAATCAAGAGGCAATGGGAGAATATGAGTCATGCACACATAGTTGATTGTCGAGGGTCAACCTCTTTGCTCTAGTAAAGTTTGTTTGTTATGACTTGAACGTCACAGGTTTTAGGTCACAAAAATAGTCTTTCAGCACATGAGTGTAGAATTTTGTATATCTAACTTTTTCTAGACATTGTCGTGGTGGTAGTGATGATTGAAGGATCGATATAAAATGCAAACCTTAATGCAAAAATACTTATCAGAGTTGGAATGGAAGTAATAGTTACCCCCATAAACACATGATGCATTTTAATTATTGTTTTCTTGGAATGCTTCTCTTGCTTTATCTTAGGCATGCAGTCCTGGAGTGAGGCAGTTATTCTGGAATTCGAGTTTGAGGGTTCTCTCTCTAAAGACTCCACAAACTACGATGCTATAATGGCATAATCAATAGGTTGTCTTCCATTGGAGAATGAATCATAAAAGAGTTAGGATGAGTTTGCCTGCTTTACCTGAATAATAAATCCTGAAGATTTTTCCCCCCTGAATTATTAACAATGAGCACAATTTATGTCGGGCTTGTTATTATGAGCCCGATACCCGGCCGGTTTTTATGGCTGGCCCATGGCCATGGCTGGTACTTTCATCTCGTACCTTCCTCGTTTTGTTAATGTTAGCATGTTTAAGGAAAAAAGATGTAAGGATGCCATGTTCGCAATTGCCTACACCCATTAACAAGCATGTAGTGCTCCTTTTTTCTTTGCTTGTAATCAAGACCAAGCTCGTACCTCAAAATTAATGTTGGGTCCACAAATTTGCAAATCTCCATTATCAGAAGGGTTTTCCAAGGGTAATTGCAGGATGATATTGGAGAGAACAATGACGAGAAGGGTGAACGAGTGAAGGAAAGGAAAGCTATGAGGAGTCAACTAGCGATGTCAGCTTGTGAAATATTATGATTTGGAAACGGATTTCCTTCCATGGCCAGTTCTTCAAGTTTTAGAGTTACATTAATGAATCCGGTTGACAAGTCCTACACCTACTATAGAGACCAAGGAGGGAAAGACAGTTTGTTTTTGAGGATGAAACATTAAAGGAGGGAGACTTACATAAGCAGGCAGAAGATTTCATCAGGAACATCCACAACCAGCTGAAAACAGCAGGAATAGGTAGTCGTTAGAAAATACCTGGGAATTGATTGCCTGGGGACTTGAATTATGTTTTTATGATTCTCGATTGTAATGCCATATGAAACAATCTCATGACATTTAACTTTTATTTGTTTGGTGTTTAGTGTCTATCTTTTACACTGTCTTGTTCCAACCCTAAGTAAACGAGGTCCATTTCACTTTGTTCAACCGTTACTTTAGTTTTTCTGCCTTCCCATTCACCGACTCTCAGTAGTGAAATAATTAAGGATACAATCGCATTCATAAATATAGTGAGCTTCCAGACATATCACTGTAAAGGCAAGACGGTATCAAATAGTTACCTTCAATATCATTACAAAATTCCTATAAAAATAAAATGAGTTACGACAAAATATTAACAAAACGAGGAAGGTACGAGATGAACGTAGGGTTACAAATGCGGTTACAACTCAATTTGGTAAGATTACGACAAAATGAGTTTATTAGGGATAACCTAATACTTTAGGACTAGTCCAAATTTTTTTAGCTAGTCTCTCTATACTTGTAAACTTCTGATGCAGTGCCCTCCTTCATCGCCATAATCTTCCCCAGCATTGCAATGGCCATAATAAGTTATTTCCTAAGGCTATCTTATTTATATTACATTGACAAATGACAAACAGAACAAGCAGGTTATAGATAAGAAATTTGGCTAATAGCACAACGCTATAATTAAATGTTCATTATAACCTATTCATATTCACAAGGATGTCCAAGACTACAAACTAATATGATCCCAAAAGGAAGACATATAATACCTCTCTGGATTCAAATGACAAAAATTTACAACTCTAGAAGCTATCTCCTCCCTCTTCATGAATGAATTGAAATTGCCTTGTAATTCTATTGCCAAAATAATCAAATAGTTCACCCTCTCCTTGTAAATGCATGTTTATCATCCCATGGTTGCAAATGCCATTGGTTCCCAAATTAAACATTGTGCAAGAGCTGCCAATGGAGATCCAATCCCATTCCGTTCTCTATCAATTTCAAACACTGGCACGGTTCTAGCCGCCATTTTCAATCTCCTCAACCCTCACCATCAGCTAACCCTTTGTGTGTGAGTGTTGCCCAATCATTGACGGATCACTGTTGATTCGGTCTCCAATAAAAAGTATGAACAACAGAAAGTAAAACGAGAATTAATGCAGCTATAATGTTCAAAAGGTGGAGAAACCAATGTTGATTAACTGCAATGGCTGATCTGGAATGTCAAAATACTGTCATCACCAATTGAAGAGGATGGAGCATTTTTAGTCAGTAAACATGAGTAACATGATTGCAAAATTTCATGCTTGAAGCACCTGACAGTGCACAATATGACTCTTTAATCCGCTTCGGCCCGCAATACTTGACCATATATTTGTGAAAAGAGTCCTGAAGTGACCTTTCCCAGCAATATTTTCCCAAAGGTGAGGATTACTCTCCACTTGTTTATCAGGACTTGAGACATCAACCAGACTGATGCTCATGTTGTTACGAATAATGCAGAGCTTTCCATTAAGGGTGACAAGAGCAGCAGCCTGCAGAGCACGAGAGCTCCCTAGATGGAGCTTGCTGTCAATAAATCTGTTCCACGTATTTGTGGCTTCATCATAAACCCTAAGCTTGCATCCATCACAGCAATCCAAGGCATAGAGTTTCCCATTCATGGAGATGCTTGGGTTGCGCCAACCAGCAACCATCCCATTGTTGATTGGCGTCCATGTATTGGTTTCAGGGTTATAGGCTTCACTCAGGACCTCCCGGTGGGTCCCAAGTCCTTTTAGAAACCACTTTTCCTCGTAAACTACACCGATAAAGGGCACCATAGCTGTGCTCATGTCAGCAATAAAGCTCCAGCGATTCCTGTTGGGGTCATAAACTTCAGCTGAACGGAGTGTTCTTTGGATTCCTTCACATTCTCCACCGGCCACATAAAGGCAGTTATTTATAACACAAGAACCAAAGCAATGTCGTTTTCGAAGCATATCTGGTGCCCTGTGCCATTTGTTTGTCCGAGCACTGTAGAAAATGACCCGTCTTATAGACCGATTAAGTGGATCTTTTCCTCCGAATAAGTATAAGTGGCAACCACTTAGAACAGCACAGCCAAATCCTAGGGCTTCACCATACTCCCTGGGAACTGGTGGAAGGGGCTGCCAGAGCTGGTATGTTGGATCAAAAGCATGCCATGAAATCCTTCCATCACGGTCTCTTTTAACGACATAAACCCACTCTTCCGCCATTCCTAGACTTTTTCTAAGAGAATAAAAGTAGTTACCAGCCAAAAGCCGGGACCACCTCTTGCAAACTAGACGAAGCTTAGTGTGCTCAACACGAGGAACACGGATCAGACAAGCAATAGCAAGATCATCAGGAAGTCCAGGCAGTAGAGGTGGCTGAACTCTGGTCCTCTCCCGGCGGGAGTTCTTAGTCTTGTGTGCATGAGGATTGATATCAGGCTGGATGCAAAGTTTTGATCCCGGGACAAATTTTCTTGCCCCCGCAACTGTTTTTAAGCCGGCATCAACTTTGCAATAGCATGAAACAGAATCAACCTGCAAAATTCTCCATGTTAGAATGTATCATGGTCACTCACCTAAAATTATAATAAAACTAAGGAAAACAAACATGAGACGATATAGCTACATCACTCAATCATTTTATAGGATGAAGATCAGCCAGAAGCAAAAAGGGAAATACAAAGGAAAAGGATGACAAATTTTCCATAATTTAACAGGACGGAAAGTGTTTGAGAAGGAAAGAAACTGAAGCAGGGCATGTTCTCTCCGGATTCACCTTATTCTGAGTCACAAACTGGACTGAAAGGGGGAGTAAACAGATGAAACCACTTCTTTCACAATTTTATCTGTGTAAGGATAAAATAGTAAAATCAAGCAAAATTCTTGTCATCCATCATCCAAAGGAATAAGTAGCTTTCCAAGGGTATGGAATCACTCGTCATACTAAAGTAGAACATATAATGACCTAAGAAATATTTCCCATTCTCTGCTCATAGAATGACCACTCCAATACATCCTTAGTATCTTCACCTCACTTCATCCTCATTCCCCCCACTTACACGACTATAAAGGTGCTCCACAAGGGTACCCTCCAACCCAATCTCCAATGGCAACAAACTTTATAGAATGTGGGAGCACAAACCACCCTAAACTTTGAGAATGGCACCGTATCTGCTACCAACACTTCATCATTCAAGGAAATTCTGCTACAAATTTGGGAGATTCCAGTCTCAACTCCACTACCCCACCCCAAACATGCTGTTAGCATCTAATCGTTTGACCATTCCAACCATGAAGATAAAAATTGGGGTAGTCAAAGATTATACCCTTCAATAGTCATCCCTAACAAAAGAACTCACATCACCTGGAGACCAACCACCTTCTTCAATCCATGCTTACTATTCACTATTCACCATCCTCTTCCACAATATCTTCCCCTCCACTGCACACGTACCAAAGTACTTTGCTCAACAAGCCCCTGGTTAAAGAGCCTTAACAAAGGCTTGTTGCTTCTGATCCACTTACATAAGATCAGAAAATCTTCATCTAAACTCGCAACTACTGAAGCAAACACACAAAACACAGATATTCAACAAGAAAGAAAGAAAAGAAAAGAATGATTAGGACAAGATTCCAAAAGACACAAAACTATAGTCAATTCTATCAAGGTTCATAAAAAACCTGCACAGCACACTTGGAAATAGAGATTAAATGCTGTAATTAGAAAAATGAGAGTTGCCATATAAACATCCAGAAAGAAGTTAATGTCTGCTGAAACCGGGTAAATCACAAAGAGCATCTGTTAAAAAGTTCCCATGTCCAAGAAATTTAATCAACGGAATTACTAATCTACACTTTCAATGTGGACTGAAGCCACTTCACATAAAAGATGAAAAGTAGAGCCAAGAAGGATGGCTGATAATTAATTAGGAAGAAAACAAAGAAACAACCACAAAGGCTCTACGCAAAATGGAAATACCCCGTCCACTAGAACATAAGAATAACAACTTTAAATCAAAACAAAAATTAAACACCTGGTGGTTCTACAAAAGTAGTAGCAGGGGCAGCCCAATACTATTTGGGGCCCTAGGCAAAAAATTATAAATGAGGTCTTTTTAAAATTTAATATTAGCATATAAGTAATACAACTAAAATTTTGTTTAAAATTTTAAATTTTTATTTTTGAGATGTAAAATTGCTAATTAACCTTCCATACTTGAATTTTATTATTACAACATTTTGAATATATAGTATGACTTAATATTTTTGTGACATAATGCACCACAAATAGGAATAGTTTTAATTTTTTTAAAAAAAAAAATTGCAAGAGCAATTGATATGTTTATTCTCAATATTATTGTATAAGCAATACATATATTCGGGAAAAAAGGAAGAAGAAGAAGCCGAATGCACCGAAAAAAGAAAAGAAAAGCATAAGTCTAGTCTTTCTATACAGTTTAATATTTTGATTGAAGTATTAGCGTTTGTTTGTAAAACCACTTTTACATTTTTAGCTTGACAAATAAATCCAACTTATGAATATAAAAAAAAATTGATCACATTTTACAAACTTCTCAAAATTTTCATTATATGCATTTAAGTTTGTGAGTTAGCATCTAAAAAGCACGGATACGGACACGAGGATACGACAAAATTTTAAAATATAGGATACAAGTACAGTGAAAATATGGCTAATTAAAATAATTATATATATTTTTATATATATAACAACAATATTAATAGCAAAACCCAGATAACAAAACTCATCTTCTCTAAATAACAAATAAATGACTGTAATAAAAATTCAGATAACAAAAACCCCAAAAAAAAAATTTATTAAATCGCAAAATCATTAAAGTAAACCCCCCCCCCCAAAAAAAGAAGAAAACAAACCTGGAGCACTCTTCTCTCTCTCGATCAACACCAAGGACAATGCAGCAGTAAGGATGTTCGTTCGAGTTTAATCGCAATAAAACAAGCACCATAACTAAAGAGAGATTCGCAGTACAACAAATCTTATTCTTCTTCTCCTTGTGACGAAGCAGATCTAGTGGAGAGATTCGAGTTCGATCAAAGACTTCTGGTTGTCGAAGCAGATCTAGTGGAGTCCTCTGCTCTCTCTCTCTCTCTTGCGAATATGGCCTGCTTTGCGAGGAACGATAGGTCGGTTCTTCTTTTTCTATTTTCATTTCAACCCCTCAATTTTGTAAAATAATAAATGGAACCTCGCAGTATCCCTAAGTATCCGAAACGTATCCAGTCGCGAAAAAGGCTTCTCTACTATTCAAGATACTTTCGAAAGTAAGTATCAAACATATTCGACCGTTAGACACGTTAGTTTATTTAAGGCGTAAAGAGAATCAAAGAAAACCGATCTCTTGAGGGCCTAGGTAAGAAGCGAAGCTAGCGCTTCATCGAAGCAAAGCGAACAATATAAAAATGAGCAAATATTTTAGTTTAATACTTTGATTACTCCTAAATATTCAAGTTTTAACTTTATAAATACAAATATTTAAAATTCAACAAAATAATAAACATCAACATATTTTAAATAGATAAGATATTAAATATTGAACAATATTGTATTCTAAAAATAATTAATTGACATAATCACGTCATCTAAATGTAAAGCTAACAAATGTGAGTTTGATTTCCACCGTGATTGATTAATATCACCACTAAACAGACTACTCACAAATTGATTAATCAAATAAAGCATATAGCAAATTAATTAATCAATACAAGAGCATTCACATCAAAATAGAGCATTCAATATCATCTAATCATAATAAGACAAATTGTCATATGATACTGTTAGATGAATCAATCAATTTATTTTATATATATACACATACAATATCATCTCTACAAGAGTTTGGTTAATGTTAAGGAAGAAGGAGAGGGGAAGGGGAAGAGCACAAGGAGGAAATAAAAAAAGTGCAGTCAAGCGTTCGCTTTTCTCGCCTGACTCGCTTCTTCGCTTCGTTGCCTAGGCTCGTTTTTTCCTCGCTTCGCCGGAGATGTTCAAGATGACCAATGCTCGCTTCTCGTCTAGGCACTCAACTAGGCTCGCTTTTCACAACACTACACGTATCCGTGTCTGATACGGGTATGACACTGCCACGGCAACCCCCCCTCAAGTATCCATCCTTCTTAGGTTAGCATATAAAAATTACATAAATTAATTGAGAGAAATGTTGTTGCGACATAAAAATCTGACATAATTTGTTAACTTAGTAATGTGACAATTGGTATGACTCAATAATATTATTCTAGTTGAAATTGTGTTGAACTTCTTTTCGGAGACCTTATGACTTGACATATCATTAGATTGTCAAATTAGATCTCAACAATATTGCTCATAAGTCCATAGTTTGACACAAAAAAAATATACAAAATAGTACTGAACTTGTAGTTATCTTGTATACCCTAAAAAGAGAAGTCTTTCTATATATCATGTGGGTAAATAAAAGGAGAAGTTTAAGACAAAAAAAATACTTTTATATTTATAATTAATCATGAAAATAATAAGGCCCCCTCTATCAAGCGAGGCCCTAAGCAGCTGCCTAAGCTGCCTTACACTTGGGCCAGCACTGAGTAGTAGGATAGTAAGAAACGCACGTATGTGCACTTCGATAGATCACTTGGGGTGCTGACCAGTACCCAATACTATCGAAAAGAAATCTGGTAGCTCAACAGTAAAACTCTTACCCCTAAATGGGCAGTAGAAATCACGACAATATTAACTATAGATTCAAGTTATGAATTGGTGACGGAAGTTCCTTCAAACTTGTAACAAATTTGCTACACTCAATGTATGAAACCAATCCTATCCAGCACAGCTGGATTTCCTTGATGTTCACTAAAATAAACATCAAAGTTCCTAAGCTACAAATAGAAGTCGATAGAAAAAAAAAACTGGTATTACTATACCAAAATGTAAGCTTTAGAAGCAAATCCTTTCTTATTACATTAAATTTCTATTAAAAACTAAAAAAATAAACTTTCCCTTGACCAAAAACACCATAATAAGAAGTTCTAACTGATGAAATTGGAGAATAAAAGATTAAGAAGAAGACAAGAAAGAGAAAGAATTAAGAAGCAAAAGAGAAAAGAAGGAAATTAAGGAGATATAAGAATTAATAGTGAATTAATTCAAGCCAACCAAAACAATTACATCAATCCCAACATGTAAGGGAATATCAAAGATCCTCATATGACTCTGTTAAATAAGAAATAAAGCCCAATAAATCTAAGATAATAATCACTATTGTCACAGAAATTCTGAATTATAACCTTCACTTACAATCCTCATACAACTCCTTTTCCGATCACTGTCATAGACTTCCAAATTCTAATCCTCAATTCCAATCCTCTCCGTCACCTTTCCAATTCCCCATCACCAACTCAATAATTTTTGGTGGGCAATAGAACATTAATTCAATCATATAAGGTCGAGGTTTCAAATAGGTGCAGTCTCTCCAAAATTGTCACAAAATACACTGTATACTCAATTCCTAACTCCTTAAACTGCATAAATAAAATGCTGATGATTCAAAAACCCGGAAACGAAGAATTTCTAACATCGAGTTCGGTACGCTCACTTACCAAAGAAAAAAAATCAGTGCGCCCAAGCACATTTGCATGAAACAAGAGCCAAAGGATTGTCAATTACATGAACTCATCACATTCAAAGAGAAGTCCAAAAATTCGCATTAAACAACAATTTCACCAGGCATCTCCCAAAATTCAAGAAAAAAAAACCCAAAAACAATTTCACGAAAAAAATCCACAGCACATGCTCATGGAGTAACAAGAATTCTTTCAAAGATTGCACATAAACCAAGAAATTTGATCTGGGCATCTCTAGAAACGAAAGAATTGAATAAATTAACAGCAAAAAAAGTTCAAAGATCCTGAAGGCTTACCAGTGGAGCTTGAACTCGAAAACCCCTCTGCGCATTTGGAGACCGTTCAATTGTTCGGTCCATCTCACAATTACAGTTTCATATACAAAATTCAGGTTAGACCAGAATAAAAATCAAGCTTAAACAAGCTTCGGAGACCCGGATCAAGAGCTTTCAGGCTTCAACCTTAAAATCTGATCCAAAATATGAATAAATGAAACTAAATTCGAATAAGATAAAGAAAGCCAAACACAAAAAAGAACTTTTAGCTGTCCTTTTTAATCTCTGCAAATGCAAACAAGAAACAAACAGCAAATAGTGCTTGGAAGTTAGAACTACAGCAGCTTCAGAACGTGAGGGGCATCTCCCTCACACTCTCTCTCTTCCAAACACACAGTGACCTCTCTCTCTCTCTCTGAAGAGACCATAGACTAACTGAAGATTACAGCTGGACCCATTATCTTCACCAACTTCAAATTTTCTTTAGAGATCTGATAATTTATTCACTATTACTATAATAATCTTGTAATCTGTGAAAATTAATTTCAACTCTTACCACCAGACAAGAAGCTTATCAGATTTTTTAATTATAGCATTAATTAATGGGTCAAACCTTTTGTTTGGGCAGAGAGAGAGAGAGAGAGAGAGAGAGAGAGGGTGTCCGTATAGAAGCATGTCCACACCAAAACAACTCTGTAAAATTCACACCTAATGAGTTTAAACGAAATAACATACCGACCCCTAATATTTAGAAAATGATATAACCATCTCTATTGGCGTTAATTATTCCCCCTATTTGACTTGTCAAAACTACACAAACAATCATAGATTTTGGAATAAATTGCATACATGGCCCTTAAACTATACCACTTATTTCATTTCAGCCTTTAAAACTAAATTGTGTCAGTTGAACCCCTCAACTTCATAATTTGATTCAATGTTTCCATCTAATGTATTTCACGTATATTTTGAGGTTTCAAACCAAATCTAAGTATTATATAATGATAAATGCTAGTTTTCATTATTCTTGGGGGCGTATTTGGGTTTTGCTGATAAATCATGATTTCCACCCGTGATATTTTAGGATCGAAACTCTAATCATCTTTTTGGATTGATTCACATATCAAACATTTTGAATTTTATTATGAGATAAATATATAATTTTTTACTCTTTACCTACTTTTGAATCTAAATATGGTACAACCCCGTTTTGTGATGTCTAAATATGGTACACACAATTGACGAGTCATGATTATCAATATGTGTTGCATGTTATTGAATGTATTTATCATTTGTTTATATCTTATAAAGGGGTCGATAAATTTTGATTATCATCTAATAATTAGACTAGGACACGTGACAGGTTGTACGTACTGAAAAGAATTATTTGAAATGATTCTATTACGACCGAGCAAATAGCAAGGCTATCACACTCGGTCTAAAATTGGTCTGACTGAGCAAATGACAAAATCGACCAAGCAAGTACCTAGGCTATTCTGACCAAGCTAAACTTAGTCCGACCAAGCAGAGGATAAGATCTGATGAGGGTCGCTCCCTTTATGCCTCATGTAATGACATTTAATGATCTCACGTGAGAGTGACAAGACTAAACACGTGAGAAAAAAATCATAAGTCAATCATCAGCTAGTAGCCGAGTTGTTCGGATAGCTCGGTAAGGTGGGAACGAGCACGACCCTCTTCTCGATCAAGTTGTTCCCAAACAATAAACTAGGTGCTCAGAATGAGCCTATAATTCAGGCATTATAGTCAAACAAATGGGCATAGGCTCGGCAGAAAGAATTACTTGAGAGATCTTAGCAACTTCCTGAACATAATCACCTAATTGAAGGAAGGTATGCCACCTTAAATCGGAAATCATGAAAACTCTAACTAAGCAAAGTCCTATAAAAGGCATAAGGAGCTAAGGTGTAAGGTAGGTTGAACTCTCATTGTCTTCTTGCAATTAATTCAGTTCTATTACTGACTTAAGAATCCAAGTACCTTCGATCGTAGCACTTCGATTTTAGGCAGTTTGTTCATATTGCAATAAGGAAAGAGGGGGAGAACAAGTTCAGAACTCATCATTATCAGAAACATTAATCTTTCATTCATGTGGGAGGTACTCTCAATTTTGGCCGCTTATATTTTGGTGCCGTCTGTGGGAAGATTTTTATCAACCGAAACAAAAAGGCAATATCAAAACTAAGAAGTGTCATCGACTCGCGTTGTGGGCAGTTTTACGGGATTCCGATCCAAACTACAGGGTGTCACTCCCATCTGATAGCGACGTTAAAATGGGAATGGACAGAAGCTCAGCTAAACCCTGTGAGGATGACGAGTTGTCTTCAGCAAGTTTTAGGTCGTCTAAACACCAGAATCAACAAAGTGCTGACAATGGCGAATCTCCCTGTGCTGAGGAGGAGAACCACTCTCTGACAAAGTTGGTTCAGTCCCTTCAAGACCGATTGAACACCAGGGGAAAGAGATATGAGAAAGAAAAGGAAGAATTAAAAGCTAGATTGAAGGAAATGACTAAGAGAGAGAGGCGTACCAAAGAAAGCCGACGGGAGAGTCTCGAAAAGAAGCGAGATAGAAGAGAAAATGTCGAGTAAGATGAGTATAACCAGAAAAGGCATCAAGGCCAGGATGAGGATTCTTGGAAACAATTTATAACTAAAGAGCTCAACAACCGACTGAGGAGACCAGAGCAAAAATCGGCTAGAGATCTAGCTAGGAGAGTCACCGACGAATATGGAAAAGGGTACGGAGTCCTCTCCCCTCACCGTATGGATCGAAAGGGGATGAATCCCGAGCAAATTCACCATCCCAAACTTAAAATTATATGACGGGAAGATAGACCCGATTTCTCACATCCGTCACTACCGGCAACTAATGACCATTTATCGTAAGAATGAGCCATTGTTCTGTACCATTTTTTCCAGCAGTCTCGGAGAATCGGTCATGAAGTGGTTTGACAGTCTGCCAAAAGGCTCGATAGACGGATGGGAGCAACTTGCCGAGTAGTTTACAACTCGATTTATTACTAGTAGCAGGCAACCTAAAGATGTTGGGGTGCTGCTGATGTTGAAGAAGAAATATTCTAAATCTTTGAGGGAGTATGTTCATCGTTATTGGGAAGCGATAAACGAAATTGATGCTTGCAACCCTAAAATTGTCATGGCTTCCTTTAAAATAGGATTGCCAAAAGAAAACCTGTTATACCAGTCCCTCACCGGAAGACCTACCATGGACATGAAAGAATTGATGATGATAATTGAGAAGTACGCCAAAGTTGATGACGACCTATCCAGAGATGTGGGGAAGGAGAAACACGGTAGGAAGCAATTTAGCTAGGATAAACAGACTGAGCCAGACAGAGATGCAGATAGGAAGAAAGAAAAGGAGGGTTTTCCCACTAAATCCCCATTCGTCGGAGTTAATATAGTGTTTAAAGAGCCGATATACAAAAGATTGACTCAGATCAAAAGGAAACCATATTCCTAGTGGATCAACAAGTTAACAGGAGATCTTTCAAAAAGAAATACAAACCTTAGATGCTCCTACCATCAGGATGTAGGGCATATGACCGAGAACTATCAATTTTTAAAGCAGCATTTGGAATAGCTGGTCCCGGCGGGACATCTCGCCCAGTTCATAGAGGATGGTGATAGAGCTAATGACTAAAGATCTGAGCCCCAAGGGGACCAGACTATGGTAACAGGTGTGATAGATATGATCTACGCTGCAACGAATCCACAAATGACAACAAATAATACTATGGAGTACATTCAAAGAGCCGCCATGGAAAGGGAAGTATATCAACTGCGACTAACCCCAAAAGTTAGGAACAAAAGGGTTAAGGTGGAAGAATCAACCAAGGCCATTTGTTTCAATGAACAATACTTGATCGGGATATATCAGTCGTATAATGACGCACTGGTTGTTACTTTGTGAATCGCAAACTATGATGTTAAGAGGGTGTTGATAGATCCCAGTAGCTCCTCATAAATTATGTACATGGACCTCTTCCAGAAGCTCAGGCTCAAGTAGGAAGATCTTAAGCTAGCTAATACCCCTTTGGTCGATTTTAGCGAAAAAATCGTTCTCCTATGGGAAAAGATCATGCTTTGAGTGAAAAACGGGCATGTTGGTGTTATGCTAGAGTTTCTTGTAGTAGATACGACCTGGGCGTACAATGCAATAATGGGACAGACTTGGTTGCACGAGATGAAGGTGGTAGTGTCAAATGTACCACCAGATGCTCAAGTTTCCCTCGTCGGAAGGAGTAGTGAACATTTGAGAAAACCAAGTAAGTTCCAGAACTTGATTACTAGCCTCAATCAAAGAAAGGGATGGTGGAGAAGGTAAAGAGAGGTGTTCGACAGTCGAAATGACAAAATAGCAACCAAACCTCGATAGGTCAGTTGATACGACCGACCGAACTATCGAGGGAGAACCTAAAGTACCTTTAGGCGCAGAACAAGAACTAACCGACCGAACAATAAAAGACTTGTCTAAAGTAGTTTTAGACAAGGGCAATGATAAGTGTTTTCTTTGGGTGCCTTTCTGAGCCCTGAGCAGCGAAACGAGCTTGTCTCACTACTAAGGGAATACACCGATGTCTTTGCATGGACGACGTACGAAATGCCCTAATTTTCCCCCGAAGTGGCCTGTCACTAGCTGAACGTTGACCTTAGCTTTAAGCCAGTAAAACAAAAACTTAGGAGGTCAGCACCAAGACATTAGGAAGTAGTAAAAGAAGAAGTGGCACGGTTGCTGGAGTACCTGACCATAAGGGAGGTCCAATACCCAACTTGGCTATCAAATACCGTAGTTGTAAGGAAGAAAAATGGGAAATAGAGAGTTTGTGTTGACTTCACCATCCTCAACAAAGCTTGTCCAAAGGATAGCTTTCCTTTACCAAAGTTAGATCAGTTGGCTGACACAATCACTGGTCACGAGCAGATGAGCTTCTTGGACGCTTATAAGGGATATCATCATATCCCACTTGTCGAACAAGACCAAGAAAAGATGATATCATCAAAGAATTTGATATTGCCTTCAAGGCAAGAACGACAATCAAGGGATAGATGGTGGCTGATTTTTTCACCAAATTCCAACCCAAGTAAAGTTCAGGGGTGAGAGAAAAGTTTGATATCGACTCGAAGCCTGAGGGAAAATGGAGCTTATTCGTTGATGGGTCATCAAACCAGAAAAGATCGGGCATAGGCATCATACTGAAAAGCCTAGACGAATGCGTGTTGGAAAAGGCCATTAGGCTCGGCTTTCAAGCCTTAAACAACGAAGCAGAATACGAAGCAATGATAGCAGGAGTAAGGCTTTCAATTCGGTTGGGAATAAGAAAGCTCCAAATATTTTTTGATTCACGGTTGGTGGGAAATTAGATAATAGGGGAGTACATGGCCAAAGATGAAAGAATGATGGCCTATCATGCCACTGCAAAAAAAGGGAGCTAGGCCAAATTCCAGAATACACTATCCAGCAGTTAGGAAGAACAAAAAATTCTCATGTCGATGCCCTAGCATCACTGGCCTCGGTCGTTGATCAAGAGAATGAAAGGACTATTACTATTGAATTTCAACCCAAACTGAGCATTTTGATTGATGAAGTCTTATCTAATAAAATGGAACCGAGCTGGATGAACCCAATCATCATTTTCCTGAAGAATGGAGACTTTCCTGAGAATAAGAAGGAAACCTACAAGCTACGACTAAAAGCAGTCAGGTTTTGGTTATCTCCAAAAGACAAGCTCTATCGGCGGTCGTTTGGGAGACCATACTTGAAATGTGTCCATCTGAAGCTAGTACCAAGATTTTTGGCTGAGATCCATGAGGGAAGCTATAGTGCTCATACTGGTGGAAGATCACTAGGCCACCGAGCCATTTTTCAAGGGTTCTACTGGCCATATATGCATAAAGATAAGCAACATTTTGTTAGGCGGTGTGAAAAATGCCAGAAATTCTCTCCAATACCAAGAAGGCCTGCCTAAGAGTTACTTCCGTTGACTAGTTCGTAGCCATTAGCGCAGTGGGTACTAGATATAGTCGGGCCACTCCCTCAGGCTCTTGGGAATATGCGTTTTCTTCTTGTGGCAATATACTACTTCACAAAATGGGTAGAAGTCGAGCACCTAGCTAACATCTGAGATACTGAGACTAGAAAATTTATATGAAAAAATATCATCACTAGGTTTGGCCCAATGCCCTCGTATCTGACAATGAGACGTAGTTCGATACTGGTCCCTTTAGAACTTTTTGTCAATAGTACGGAATTCGGAACCACTACTCGACCTCAGCTTATCCTCAGAGTAACGGGCAAGCAGAGATTTTCAACAAAACAATCCTAGATGGTGTTAAGAAAAGACTAGATGATGCCAAAGGAAGATGGGTGGAAGAGATGCTAAATGTTTTGTGGACGTACTAAACCACACCTCGACGGTCAACAAGTGAAACCTCATTTGCACTAGCCTACAGAATGGAGGCAGTGACCCCCTAGAGATTGATTTTCCAACCTTAAGGACCGAACTTATTGAAAACAGAAGCAATGATTCCATCATTACTCGAGATCTTCATTTAGTTGAAGAAAAAAGAGAGCTAGCAGCAATTCGGATGGCTTCTTATCGGCAACAGATGTCTTGAGCTTACAACAAGAAGGTTAATCCTTGAGCTTTTGCCCTAGGAGTCTTGGTCCTTAGGCGCATTTTGGGATCAACTAAGAACCCAACACATGAAAAGCTTGGAGCCAATTGGGAGGGGTTGTATACAGTGGCCCGAGTAGGGGGTTGTGGATATTATGAACTCGAAACTTTGGACCATAAAATGGTATCACGCCCTTAGAACTTCACCAACTTGAGAAAGTTCTATTTCTAAAAAGTATCTTTTTGGAATATGAACTCTAAAGTGCCTTCAGGAAAATAAGGGTGCCCCCTATCTTAAAATTCAACAAGGTTGATTCATTCTTTGCAATGTAGTGATAGAAGTTCTTAATAAAAGTACTTAAGATACATCGTTTGATTTTTTACCAAATACGTCTTACTGCTAAAGACAAGGAGGCAAAAAATCCTGATAAAAGTATAAACTTAAATAAGGTGCAGCCACCCAATCAAATCCAGTCCCTCAGCTAGGCATGACAATGTAAGCTAAATAGGATGGATTTGAGCCCAATTAGATTGGTGGGTCGGTGCGGGGTAGAAATAGTCTACAAATTTACAAGAGGTCAAAATCTAACTCTACACCGAGCTCATTGAAGAAAGGTTGAATTAGAGCCATAACTTCTAGAGCCTAAGTTTTTTTTAAGTATTAAAAAGGTCCCTATCTAAGACCAAGCTCATTGAAAAAGGGCCGAACTAGGGCCATAAATTATAGAGCTTAAATTTTTTCTAAGTATTAAAAGGGTCCCTAATTTGGGACCGAACTCATTGAAGAAGGGCTGAACTAGGGCCATAACTTCTAGAGTTTAAATATTTCTAAGTATAAATGGGTCCCTATTCTGGAACTGTGCTCATTACAAGCGGTCCGAGTAAAGGCCACAACTTCAAGAGCCTAAAATTGTCCAAGGCTCCTGCTTTGTGACCGAGCTTATTAAAGAAAGGCAGAACTAGAGCCATAACTTCTGGAGTTTCAAATTTTACTAAGTCCCTATATTTGGGGCTGAGCTTAAGTAAATAAAGGATAAGTAGAGGCCACAAGGACTTGCTCAACCCATTATCTTCGTACAAATCAAAAAAAAAAAAAAAAAAGGAAGCAAAACCACAGAGCCAGAAAATGAAACTTTTATTATACTTCAAAAAATTGCAACATCGTTCCGAAAAAAAAATTAGGCGTTTACATCAAAAAGTTCAAAATTTTTCTAAGTATTTTCAAGAGGATAGGGGCTGGGAGGAGCTAAGAAGGGAGTGGCGAGAATAAAGTTCCAAAGGCTGAGGAACTCCAACAGCAGTTAGGGCGGCATGCTAGCCCTTGCTAAAGTGAGCCTTCTCTAACAAAGGGATTTGCATAGCCAAATCATTCTCCGTCTTCACCATCCCCTCATCATATGCATTAGTCCTATTGATCCTTTTCCTCAGCCCTGAACTTGTCAAACTCTTCCAGAAGACTAGCATAATCGAGTTGGGATTAGGAGAGCTCCACATTCGCTTCATGCTCGGACTCTTTCAATTGCTCAATCTCTGTAGAAAGTTTCTTGTTCTCCTTGGTCATGCTATGCGTTTGAACATATAGAACTAGAACTTCCTCACATAGTTTGGCGTACTCCTCATCCATAGATTCCTTCTTTGCTAAAGTTAAAGCTCGGGCGTATATAGCATCTTTCATGACTTTGTCTTTCTGAGCTATCCGACCCCCTACCTCATGAACCTTTTGAAGCCCCTTCAAGATTAAAGAAAGAAACTTAGACATATTACTATGAATCTAAAAAAAAAAAAAAAGAAACAAGCTCAAATACCATAACCATATGCTAGATTGCTTGGCAAGCAACCTCATCATCAGACAAAGCTTCATTGGCAACTAAGTCTCGAGGCAAAATTACCCCCTAGCAATCGCCATCACAACCTTAAAGTCTTCGATAGCAGAATCCTTCATCGTAATCTCTCTTTTTTTTGCTCTAAGGACAGGTCGGAATGGAGAATTAACAAGCTCAGGAGATAGGATTGCGTCAGACTCTACAAAAAGTTCTAAAATAGGCAGGGTCTTTAGAAAGTTCTAAAACAGAATTAGGTTGGTTGTTGGGGGAATGAACAATAATTGGAGGATCGAGCTTAGAAGGAATTGAAGAATCAGTGGCCCGAACAGATCAACTGGTTCATCGTCTTGAAGAACCATGTTGTTCGGCTTGGGAGGTGTAACCTCAACAGTAGCTTCAGGAGTAGGCTCCTCTTCCAGCACAAGGATAGAAGAGATAGAATGATTAGTTGGCAAAGTCGGTTCAACAGAGTGGGTACGTTCAACAGTTGTCAAAAAATCCAGAAAGTTCCTAATCGTCATGTTTCTTCCAGAAGGGGCAGGTAAGGATCGCTTGCAGGCACGAGGAGTTTAGTCCCAAGTAGTATGGATAACTTGGTGGTCTTCGGTGAGTGCAGAATTGGGTCAGGGTGGAAGAACAATGAAGGACACATAGGTTGGAGTATAACCGAGCAGTGTATGAGCAACACAACAAAAAAATGAGTCATTATAGCCCCACACTCTCTTCAGCTGCTTCATCTTGACGGCCCAATCAGGGACCCTTCCTTTCACAGTCTCACCTTCAAAAATAAAACAGTCTTAGCAAAAATGCTAAAAAATATAAGCAATAAGTGAAGTAAAAACCACAATCACTTGGTGTTCCTTCTTCATAGGAGCAACGATAAGAACGAGTGTCCCCAACAGAGTATTCTCAGTTCCCAGAAACAAAAATCACGTCATTCTCGTGGTCTTTGTTCGAGTCTAGGAGGTAAGTCACCAGGTAGCGGTCCTTTTTCTTAATAGCCAGATAGTAATTGTTACCGGCTAACTTGACAATGTAACAATAGAGGATCTCAAAAAGGCCCAGACTTAGGTTTAGCAACCTATTAAGAGCAGCAAACCCTCATGACAATTCTAAAGAAATTGAGGCAACACTGTATTGGGCAAAGCTTCATTGCAAAGAACACCTAGAGAAGGAGGGTGCTTCCTTTATGCCACGTGTAATGACATTTAATGATCTCATGTGAGAGTGACAAGACTAGTCATGTGAGAAAAATATCATAAGTCAATCATTACCTAGTAGCCAAGCTGTTCAGAGAGCTTGGTAATGAGGGAACAAGCTCAGCCCTCTCCTCGACTGAGTTGTTCCCAAACAGTAAACTAGTTGCTAAGAAGGAGCCTAAAATTCAAGCATTATGGCCAAACAAATGGGCATAGGCTCGGCAGAAGGAATTGCTAGAGAGATCTCAGCAACTTCCTAAACAAAATCACCTAATTGAAGGAAGGTGTGCCACCTTGAATTGAAAATCATGGAAACCCTAACTAAGCAAAGTCCTATAAAAGGCATAAGGATCCAAGGTGTAAGGTAGGCTGAACTCTCTTTGTCTTCTTACAGTTAATTCAGTTCTATTACTAACTAAAGCATCGGAGTGCCTTCGATCGAAGCATGTTGATCTTGGGCAGTTTATTCGTTCTACAGGAAGAGAAGAGGGGGAGAACAAGTTCAGAACCCATCATTATCAAAAACATAAATCTTTCATTCTTGTGGGAGGTACTCTCAATTTTTTTCCTCTTACAAGATCCAACCAAGCAAATAACTAGGTTATCCCGTAAAGTCAGAGACGGTGCTAGACAGCCAATAAGGATATTGTATAAATCATAGGAACACATAGTTAACATGTGATCTAAATCGACTAATGATAAAAGAAAGCTTATAAGAGTTAAACACGAATTAAGGAAGGACTGATTGGAATTTAGGTGTGCCACTATATTCCAACGAGGACAGTAGTCCTAAATAATCAGGAACGGGCTCCCTACAAATACCGGTAAAGCTTAAGTTTAAGGTACACATACTTTCTCTTGTAAATTGAATACACTTTCTCATGTCATTACTGACTATAGTATCGGAGTGCCTCCGATAGGTACCCCACCGGTCTATGACAGTTTGTTTGTTTTGCAGGTCAAAGATGATCTCAAGTACTCATTCCAAACAAAACTCTTTATTTTGATAGGTGCAAATTTTTCCTACACATACTTTCTCTAGCAAATTGAATACGCTTTCTTGTGTTATTACTGACTTAAGCATCGGAGTACCTCACCTGTACTCTATCAATCTATGACAATTTGTTTGTTTTGTAGGTCAAAGACAATCTCGAGTACTCATCTCAAACAAATCTCTTTTATTTTGATAGGTGCAAATTTTGCCCCTACATGCTATATTGTTTTAACATCTTGACAGTCATTGAGAAAAATTATCTTACTAGGCCAATAAGCTCATCCCCATTTATATTTTCAAAAGCAGGATTAAATCTGAAGGAGTAAGTTAGGGATATTACGGCTAGCATTTTATTATTATCTATCAAACTATTTTAATTTTTATCTTGTTATGTTTAAAATTGGGATTGTTATTTTATTCAAGATTTTGATTAATATAAAAAAATATTATGTGTTATGAAGGGTTTATCTTTAATCACGCAATTTATAAAAAAAATCGAGGTATGATTAACTATTTATGCAACATTAAACCATTAGAGCATATAAAATATTTATTAAATCATAAAAACCATTCATCAACTAAATAAATTGCTAAAATAATGTCCATAAAATATTATTAACTTCTCAAACTTACATCCCACAAATAAAAATAGTATCTTGCAACTAAATAAATAAGAAATATTCATAACATTGTCTCAAAACCCAATCTCAAAATTTAAACTACAAAGAAGCATCTCTAAGCCTCCAAATCGAGATCCACATCATGATCCTCCCCAGCATCGAAATCAACGTGATCATCTAATCCGAGATCCTCCTTAATACCAAAATCTGAAAAATATTTATATCACAAACAAGCCAAGCAAGAAAACTTTCTCAAACCCAAACAAGGTTTTGACAACATAAACATATAAATCTTAGTTTGTAAAATAAATACATTAATTTTGAAGTAAAATAATGACATTTGATAATGATCTCAAGTTTATAGTATGAAACAGTAATTTCATCACAAAATATGATCATTTGTCAATACCACAACTCACAACATAATATCTCATTGTACTCAAGTAGACTGCCATAAAGCTACACACCGAACCTATCTCGTTCACCATCACAAATACAAACAATCTCACATCAATTCCCCCAGGGTCACAACAATCATAAACTCTTCAAGAAGGGCATCTACCAATTCATTCAACATTGACGAATTCTTCCCATGAATAATATACTAGCCCTTAGTCTTAAACCTACATGAACAATAGTGGTTGACTCTCTCAAGAAACCAAACCCCCTACAAGTGTTAGGCAACCATCAACCCCTCGAGGTAGAAAAATATCTAATACTCTACGACACGTATTCAAATGTAATTCACATTCATCAAACCCATCCATACGAAATAATAAAATAACACCACAGTTCCACAAAAATTCACATACACCATAATCCATCATTCCACAATTCTCAAGGTAGAAAAATAATCAAAGAAAAACATGCAAGAGATCATCACAAGAAACCTTCAGGTACACGATATTCCAAATTTTAAGATTTTATCAATGATTTTGTGGATGTATAATTGTGTGTGAATGTAAAATCATGTGTTTCTTCGAGAATTAAAATATATATTCAAAAGGAATATAAAAACTTTGAAGCATTATCGATTAAATCAATTTGTAAATCCAGCACTAGGATTTTGTATCAAGAATGAACAATCTTTATCACAAAACATGTATTTTATTTCAAGAAACGAACCATAGATTCAAGAAAACGAGAAAACACTATCGATATATTATAATAGGGATGAAAAACTTGTAATTATATAACCCTAATCTCAATGAATGAACTTAAGGAAGAACTCCTACCTTTAATCTATTGTTTGGTGAAACCCTAGTCGTTGATCCGTTACCTAGGCATTAATTCCTCGTGATCTCGTTCTTTTTCTTCATTCTCATGCTTTCTTGGCTTCCTAAGCTGATGAAAACTAACGTAAGGAACATCCTTAGAGTATTTGTAAGGTCAAAATCTATTTAGGTAGTGTAAAACTCGGGAAAATTTAAAATTTTATTATGAAGGGTAAAATGATAATTAGTTATTATAGTTCGGGTTAAAAAATTGAATTTTTCTAAAACTCAGATGAGGAAACAGACCTCACTATAGTCTATTTTTTTTGCATTTTATGGTGCGATTAGGCATCGTGCGACTAAAATAAACACGATCTGGTTTTAATTTTGAAACATGAGAAATAATTTAAATTTAGTTCAAATAAAATATATTAAATTTGGAACGAGATGAGTTTTAAATAATTCGAGACAAAATCAGATCAAAAAAAAAGACCGGACGTGTGGCTTAATGAGAGCTAAGCAAATGGAGATATAAATAGAGGAAAAAATTAGATTTTTCTCCCTATTTGCACAACCATTTCTAGATAGAGAGAAAGAGAGAAAACTCAAGATCTCCTTTACTTCTCCTTGTGATCTAGGGCGATCCATCCTTCGGATTGCTTCAGGCCAAGAATAAAAAGTGTTCTACGCAACGAGAATTACGTGTATGTACCAAAGATCGCATGTTTCACTAAAATCTCAAGAACGGGATTGTTAGGTTGAAGTCTTTGAAGCTTGAGTTGGGTTTCTTGGAATTTCTACTGCATGTATGACACTTCAAGAGGTAGGGTTCCTTTCCTAACTAGGTTTATTTTTAACCTAGGGTTGTATATGAAATGTGTAGCATGATTAGAGATGAAATCTGTTACCTAATATACTCCTAGCATAACTAGAGTTTGGAAAATGGGTATAAAAACATGTAGAATCAATTTTGTATGATTGGGTTTTGTTAAAGTTGCTTGTTTGTAATTTCTTGAGATATGTGATGAATGAGGCAGGTTAAATGTGATGAATGAGGCAGGTTATGTGTTTATATTTATGCCTTGATGGTGTTGAATAAAATGCCTATGTTGATTAAGTGTGTTAATTACATTAAAGATGTTATGACATGTTTTGATGATGTTATAGATTATGATTATACACTTCTGATATAATTGACAATCAATGGAATTGAAAAATGTTGATAGACATTAAAATTGTTCATAATGTGTTCATGACATATTGAACATGATATGGTAGCTGTAATTGTACACTACATTTGCATATTTACGAAAAATATCGTATTCGTGGGCATGTGACATGAGTGTGAGTGAGTGTGCATGATTTGATCAAACACCATCCTTAATGGGTTGATACATGGGCTCAGAAAAGTTGGACCTAGCTTCGACTGAGTCGCATAGGTTACATTGAAAAATAAGGGTTCGGATACGCACTTCCATTGGTATAAGAGTTCATAAAGTGTGTCGGCGTATTCAAAGCCGTCGGTGAAAAGTCCATAGATACCGTGTCGGTTCGGTACCCATTGGTAAAAGTCTATAGATACCCACCCCATGAAAGGCTTGAAATTTTTATAAAATGGTCATTGGATGTTCAACATCAATGGTCGGGACTTGGAATGTCCTAATGCATACGTATGACATTGCACGTGTTATAGGAGTCAAATGGAGGGCTCGGGTTACATTGCATGTGTGAGTATCATCTCATGACATGACTTGACATTATAAAATCTATATATGACTTGCATATTTTTTAATGGATGTTTGATTGATTGTTGAATCGCATGTGAACATTTCATATGCATTTGGGTTGGGATGTAGCTTCTTTAGGAAATACCTTATTGAGCGTGACTCACCCTTTATGAGAACAACATTTCAGGTGCGGAACAAGTGTCGATGAATGACCCTCAGTTGGGCCCTTGTTGATGAAGAAGCCGAGATGTGGCTTTGAATTATGTTTTGTAAAACAATTGTGTAATTTGTGTTGAATTTGTGAAGTTGTGTCAAGAGTTTTGAATGAACTCTCATGGACTATAAATTGTGTTAATGAATGTATGAATGTGTTTGAGAAGAGAATGGATGGTTAAAGGTTAAAGATTGGAAAAACTTTGAAAAATTTGGGCTAGGTACCGGTACCTAAATGATTAAGTATCGGTACTACAATGTTGGATGGCCCAGGTACCAATACCTTGACTTGAGAATACCAGTACCTGGATTCCAGTGGGCTCAGGTATTGGTACCTAGGCACTAGCTAACGGTATCTCGATGGACAGCAGATTCAGGTACCAGTACCACGACATATAAGTACCAGTACCTAGTAAACAGTGGGCTCAGGTACCGATACCTGGCAAATGGAAGAGACCTAACAGGCAGAAGGCTCGGGTTCCGGTACCTCATATATGAGGTACCAGTAACTCTTCCAAAAAATTTCAAATAATTAAATATAACTTTGTCAAGCCTTCAGATCTTGAGTCCTCTTGTCGGGATGATGTAATTGGTCAAACATTAAGTCCTAATTGATGGGGATGGACCTTGGAATGGTCAAGTAGTTGATATGTGCACACGTTAAGCATTTGAGAGTGCTCTAGTACAAGGAAGACAGTAAATCCCCACATGTTAAAGCAATATAATCATAAATTGTGTAGTAATGTGATATATGTAATGGTGTAGGAATGAAGTCCACGAGCTATAACCGTAGGAAATACTAATATTGTAAAAATAATAGTTAAAGTCAGTTTAGCTAGTGAATATATGACATAACTTGTAAAAGAACTTCTATCAACTATATTTGGGGTACAAATGTATGTTGTGTAAGTTTGGGTTGGCTTTGGAAGGGTTTAGGATGGATTGAAAATAAAAAATGGAGGAAAAAGGCAAAATCATACCGATACTGTGTTCCGGAGTAAATTGGTCCAGAGAATTAGACGTACCGGTACTACTGAAAGAGGTCTGACAGTTTAATGTTGTTATTTGGGGTCCATTTTAGCCTTATAAATATCTAGAGACACCTCCTTTAGCCCCATTTCGGCCCTTCTAACCTTAGAAAACCCTAGAGAGGAAGAAAATAAGAGAAAAACACTAGTTTTAAGGGGATTTGTAACTTGGAGTCCATCAAAACTTAACTTCCAAGAACACAAGGTAGAGAATTTCTTCTCTTTCTCTTACATTGAGGTTAGGACTTATGTATATATGTATGCTTTGCTTTGAATGTTATATATATAATATGAAATCATCCTCTCTTAGTCTTTTGAGCAAAGATTACATATTTTTAACAAAGTTAGGATTGAATACCCATGAAATCTCTTGTTGTATTTCAAAACTCTAGATTTTGGAGAGTGATTGATTTTATTTTTAAATTCTTCCCTTATTATTGATGTTGGAACCATAGAACTTGGTGTGAGTAATAAAAGGATATTGTTGTGATCTCTTGTACTTTTCAAATTCAATTATTGGAATTGTCACATGATGAATTTGAGGATTTTGTTAATACTTTGGAAATTGCTTTTAAATTAGGGACTTGTGAAATTGTTTGGTATTTGAGAAAATAATGGATAATGTATTGCTTGTATGGTTGTATGGACAAATATGAGTGAGAGGTTCCTTGTAAGGATGCTCATTCCTCCGTAAGAGGTTCCTTATAAGGATGTTTGAGAAACCAAACCTTGAGGATAAGAGGTTCTTTGTAAGGATGTACATGCCAAAAGAGGACAATGTATGATCTTCTCCAGAGGTTCCTTGTAAGGATGTTTAAAAAATCAAACCTTGAGGGTGAGAGGTTCCTTGTAAAGATGCTCATGCTAAAAGAGGACAGTATGAGATTTTCTCAAGAGGTTTAATGTAAAGATGCTTGAGAAACTCAAACCTTGAAGGTGAGAGGTTCCTTATAAGGATGCTCATGCCTTAAAGGACAATATTATATCATGTATGAAAAATGGTTTACATTTTGAAAATAGATGTTTATTTGAACTTAGTTGGTATTGTTCATTTTTATTATTATTGCTACTTAAACTTGAGGTCAGTTGTAAAATGTCTTTGTTTTACTGCAAAGATTATATATGATATTTGTGAAATGAGACCGGCCCTTTTTATATGTTTTTTTAAACCTTGTTAGAGTTTGGGAAGATTTTGCTACAGAGCTTCGTGCTCATCCCCTACAAATTACATATTTTCAGATTATGTGTTAGAGGAGGAGATTAGAGTTGATGAGCCAGCATATTAGGAGGCACCACCCGAGGTGAATATAGACCCCGAGGTGGACTTGTAGAGACATGGCTTCTTTTGTACTAGACTTGAGAATTTAGAAGTCTAGTTTTCTTTTTTATTTCCGCTGCAAGTGTAATTTAATTCATTTGGGATGTAAATGTCATAGTTTGTCATATTCTTTTGATATTGTGGTCATAGCTTGGCTTATTCTTTTGGAATGATCTTGTTACTTTTATATATGATGATTGAAAAATTTCTTATTAATGGATTTATTTAGTGCTCTCATGATGTGAATGGTGATTAGCATGTAATGCCATCCAAGGGGGTATTTGGGATGTTATAGATTTTGGTATCAAAGCTTAGGCTTTAGGTCTTATATAGGAGCTGTAGGTTGTGGACTATCATTGGAGTATTTGGTTAGATTAAAGAAACTTTAGGCTTGAATTTGTTTGAGGTTATATGTTTATCAAATTGGGTAATGTGTTGTTTAGTTAGGTTAGGTATTTATTTATGTATTTTGTTTGAATTCGTTGAGTTGCCTCACTACACAATCGAGTTTGTAGCCACTAATGCAACGAGGGCTAACGTTTTGAACAAAGTTTGAGGCCTTCCATCCGCAAGAAGCTGGTTGCACTCCGAATTCGAGAATACAAGGATCTAGTGGAATGAACGAATGTGGTGGAGAGAGACACAGAGAAGAATAGACGAAGACAAAATTTTGCTAAATGAGGTCTCCTGAAAGCCGGTAGCAGCAGTGGAGTCACACAAAGGGAAGTTTCATGCCGCCGGCCTTATCAAGCTTCAAGGCAAAGGAACCAAGCAGTTCGAGGAGTTGGGGTTACTCAAGATAGAGTAGCCACTAACACGTGTCAATACTTCGCATATGGAGGGGTGGGGCACTTCAAAAATAACTGTCCATCGTCGCCACTAAGCACCAATCAAGCAACCAGATGTAGTGTCGATTGTATCAAATTTTTCGGATGTTTTCTCCGATGAATTATCTGGGTTACCCCCACAACGCGAGATTGAGTTTAGGATTGATCTCTATCCGGGAACCGAACCCATATCCATTACTCCTTATCGGATGACACCTTTGGAGTTGAAGGAGCTAAGGAAGTAGTTGGACCATCTATTAAACATTGTGTTTATCCGTTTGAGTACTTCACCTTGGGGAGTCCCGGTCCTCTTTGTGAAGAAGCATGACGAAACACTTCGGTTATGCACAGATTACCGAAGCTTGAATCAGGTAACAATAAAGAATAGATATCCGTTGCCACGGATTAATGACTTATTTGATCAATTGAGGGGTTCTAAGTATTACACCAAGATTAACCTGCACACAGGGTACCATCAATTGCGGATCAAGGAAGAGGATATTCCTAAGACTACTTTTCGTACCCAGTATGGTCATTTCGAGTATACAATGATGCCGTTCGGATTGACTAATGCACCCGCATCCTTCATGGATTTGATGCACAGGGTATTTCGGTCGTATCTTGATCAATTTGTCATTGTATTCATTGATGACATACTAATCTATTCTCGGACTCACGAAGAACATGAACGCCATCTGACATTGTGCTCCAGATCTTGAGGGAGCATAAGTTATATGCGAAGATGAGTAAGTGTGAATTTTGGATGAAAGAAATAAAATTTCTTGGTCATGTTGTGTCCGAACAAGAGGTAGTCGTTGACCCCTCAAAGGTTGAAGCAGTAATGGAGTGGAAACTACCGAAGAATGTGACCGAAGTGCATAATTTTTTGGACTTAGCAGGCTGCTACCGGAGGTTCGTGGAGGAATTCTCCAAGCTTGCAATGCCGATGACTCGCCTTACGAAGAAGGGGGAGAAACTCTTGTGGACTCTAGAGTGTGAACAAGCCTTTCGCGTCTTGAAGGAAAGGTTGATGACAACACCTGTCCTCATTATGCCAAATAGTGGGGAGGGATACGATGTGTACACCGATGCTTCGTTATGAATCTTGGGATGTGTGTTAATACAGGGAAGCAAGGTAGTTGCTTATGGTTCGAGACAACTAAAATTTCACGAACAGAATTATCTCACTCATGACTTGAAGCTGATTGCTGTGGTTTTTGCTCTCAAGTTGTGGAGGTGTTACCTGTATGGGGAAAAGTTTCAAGTATTCTCTTACCACAAGAGTCTCAAGTATGTGTTCACACAAAAGGACTTGAATCTCCGACAAAGAAGGTGGATTGAGTATATGGAAGACTACGATTTCACACTCAACTACCATCCCGAGAAGGCGAATGTAGTTGCTGATGCACTTAGCAGAAAGTCTCAGGGTGCACTCAATGTTTCCATAGGTGAATAAAAGTTGAAGGATGCCCTTGGAGATTATGATCTATGAGTTGGAGAAGATGGATCACGACCATGTTTGTTCAACCTTATGGCTTAACCTACTCTCCAGTGTAGGGTTGTGGAATTGTAATGCGTGGATCCTGATTTAGTGTCGGTTCGAGCTAAATTGGAGATTGGAGAATGGAGAAACTATGGAGGGTTGGTCCTTGAGAAAAGGGGAATTGAGATATGGGGAAAAGTTATGTGTTCCCGATGATTCATCCCTAAAGGAGGAGATTCTTGGAGAGTGTCATCGTTCTAAGTTTGCTATCCACCCCGGTAGCACAAAAATGTATAAGGACATGAAGCGCTAGTATTGCTGGAAGGGAATGAAGAAGGATGTGGCAAGGTTCATAGCACGATGTGCGGTGTGCTAGCAAGTGAAGATCGAATATCAAAGGCCAGGGGGCTTACTACAGTCTTTGTCTATCTCAGAGTGGAAATGGGATCGCATCATCATGGACTTCATGTCGGGTTTACCACAGACGTCGCGAGGACATAATGCCATATGGGTCGTCGTGGATAGACTCACCAAGTCTGCTCATTTCTTGCGTATGAAGACCACGGACAACTTAGAGACCTTGAGCAAGCTTTACATTCGTGAGATTAAGCGATTGCACGGAGTTTCGCTTTCTATCGTGTCGGATCGTGATTCTCGATTTGATGTGGGGGTTTACAATCCACCCCCTTAAAGAATGTTTGGTCCTCGAAACTTACCTCAAGTAGCGAATAAGTGCGGGTATTTCTCTCGTAATTCCAACTTCGGTTCCCAAGTAGCTTGTTCCACTCCATGGTATTGCCACAAGACATTCACCAATCGAATGAATTTTTAACAAAGCACCTTCTCCTTGGTATCCAGAATTTTTACCAGCTGTTCTTCATATATTGCTCCATCTTGAACTTCAATATCTTCCAAATCTACAACATGTGTGGTCTCCCACTGGCACTTTCTTAACATCGAAACTTGGAATACATCGTGTACGCTTAATAATTGAGTTGGTAACCAAAGTTGATACGCCGCTTTGCCCATCGCCTTGATCACTTCAAATGGCCCGGTATATCTTAGCGCTAACTTTTCCTTCTTGCCGAATCTAAATACTCTTTTCTTGGGCGACACTTTGAGAAACACGTAGTCTCCCACTTTGAATTCCATGGGTCTTCATGTTTGATCCGCATAACTTTTCTGTCGAATTTGTGTCGTGCGTAGCCTGTCCCAGATGAGTTGAATTTTCTCGGTAGTCTCTCGAACAATCTCCGGTCCAAACAAACTACTCTTGCCGACTTTCAACCAACACGTCGGTGATCGACATGGCCTTCCATACAATGCCTCATACGGTGTCATCCCAATACTTGCCTGATAGCTGTTGTTGTACGCGAATTCCATCAATGACAAATGATCACTCCAACTTTCCTTGAAGTCCAACACGCAAGCTCGTAGCATATCTTCCAAAATCTGTATCACCCTCTGGGATTGGCCATCCGATTGGGGATGAAACATTGTACTGAAATGTAACTCTGTCCCAAGGGCTTGTTGTAGACTTTGCCACATGTTAAAATAATATAATCATAAATTGTGTAGTAATTTGATATATGTAATGGTGTAGGAATGAAGCCCATGAGTTATAACCATATGAAATACTAATATTGTAAAAATAATAGTTGAAGCCGGTTTAGCTAGTGAATATATGACATAACTTGTAAAAGAACTTCTATCAACTATATTTGGGGTACAAATGTATGTTGTGTAAGTTTGGGTTGGCTTTGGAAGGGTTTAGAATGGATTCAAAATGAAAAACGGAGGAAAAAGACAAAACTAGGCAAAACCGTACCGGTACTGCATACCGATACTGAACCGTACTGGTACTATGTTCCGGAGCAAATTGGTCCAGAGAATTAGAAGTACCGGTACGACCGAAAGAGGTCTGACAGTTTAATGTAGCAATTTGGGGTCCATTTTAGCCTTATAAATACCTAGAGATGTCACCTTTAGCCCCATTTCGGCCCTTCTAACATTAGAAAACCCTAGAGAGGAAGAAAGGAAGAGAAGAGAGGAAGAAAATAAGAAAAAAATACTAGTTTTGAGGGGATTTGTACCTTGGATTCCATCAAAACTTAACTTCCAATAACGCAAGGTGGGGGATTTCTTCTCTTTCTCTTACATTGGGGTTAGGGCTTATGTATATATGTATGTTTTGCTCTAAATGTTATATACATGATATGAAATCATCCTATCTTAGTCTTTTGAGCAAAGATTACATGTTTTTAACCAAGTTAGGATTGAATACCCATGAAATCTCTTGTTGTATTTCAAAACCCTAGATTTTGGAGAGTGGCGGATTTTCTTCTTAAATTCTTCCTTTATTATTGATGTTGGAACCATAGAACTTGGTGTGAGTAATAAAAGGATATTGTTGTGATCACTTGTACTTTTCAAATTCGATTTTTGGAATTGTCACATGATGAATTTGGGGGTTTTGTTAATACTTTGGAAATTACTTTTAAATCGGGAACTTGTGGAATTGTTTGGTATTTGAGAAAATAGTGGGTAATGTATTACGTGTATGGTTGTATGGACAAATATGAGTGAGAGGTTCCTTGTAAGGATGCTCATTCCTCCGCAAGAGGTTCCGTGTAAGGATGCTCATGTTAAAAGAGGACAATGTGTGATCTTCTCAAGAGGTTCATTGTAGGGATGTTTGAAAAACCAAACCTTGAGGATGAGAGGTTCCTTGTAAGGATGCTCATGCCAAAAGAGGACAGTATGAGATTTTCTCAAGAGGTTACTTGTAAGGATGCTTGAGAAACCTAAACCTTAAGGGTGAGAGGTTCCTTGTAAGGATGCTCATGCCTTGAAGGACAATATTATATCATGTGTGAGAAATGATTTATATTTTAGAAATATATATTTATTGGAACTTGGTTGGTATTGTTCATTTCTATTATTATCGCTACTTAAACTTGAAATCAGTTGTAACATGTCTCTGTTTTACTTCAAAGATTATACATGTTATTTGTGAAATGAGACCGGCCCTTTTTATATGTTTTTCTAAACCTTGTTAGAGTTTGGGAAGATTTTGCTACAGAGCTTCGTACTCATCCCCTACAAATTACATATTTTTTCGATTATGTGCTAGAAGAGAAGATTAGAGTTGTTGAGCTAGCACATTGGGAGGCACCACCCGAGGGGAATCTAGACCCCGAGGTAGACTTGTAGAGACATAGCTTCTTTTGTACTAGACTTGAGAATTTAGAAGTCTAGTTTTATTTTTTATTTCCGCTGCAAGTGTAATTTAATTCCTTTGGGATGTAAATGTCATAGTTTGTCATATTCTTTTGATACTGTGGTCATGGCTTGGCTTATTCTTTTAGAATGATCTTATTACTTTTATGTATGATGAATGAAAAATTTCTTATTGATGGATTTATTTAGTGCTCTCATGATGTAAATGGTGATTAGCATGTAATGTCATCCAATGGGGTATTTGGGGTGTTACACATTTCAACCAAGGATCAAGCACAATAGCTAAACCAAAAATTAAGAGTGGTTCTTCAAAATATTTATTTGTTTTTTTGCACTTTATAAATAAAATAAAATCTGGCATATCTAGTTTATTCGGAAGTGGTTGATTGACTATTAGGTCAACCGTTAACCTCATTAGAGACAAATTGGAAAAAAAAAAAAAGAAGCTTAGTTAGGTATTTAATTGGAACAAGGGTGGGGCTATTTTCACCCCTAAAATCTTCTTTTTCATATCATTTAATCCTCTTACTTTAAACTACTAAGTTAATCCCAGTCTCATCTATATTCACTAATTAAAAACTAAATTCATTCAATTGTATTTCAACCTATTATATAGACAATGATCAAAATTTTATTTTTGGTGTATTATTTCAGGACAAAAATATTTTAGAACTAAAAAAAAATAATTAATTAATTAATAATTATTTTTAAAATATAGCAAAATATTTTAAAATAACTCAAAATATTTCAAATATATTGGTGAAAATATATCAAAAATATCTCAAAATACCTTGAAATAATATAAATCATCTCAGAATATTAAAATTTTTCTTTAATTACTATTTTTATGTCAGTTTCTTTGACATATATTTAATAGTCTAATTGAATGGGTATGAATGAGGTGAACTTAATAACTAATGAGTGGGTATAGATGTGGTGAATTCAGTAGTTAGAAGTAAGAAGATTAAATGAGGTGAAAAAAGAGATTTAAGGGGTGGGAATAGTCACACCCTTAAAACATGGGCCTAACTATTGGGGCGTTGGTGTGTTTTATTCTTTTTTATTTTTTTTTATATAAAGAAGGGGTGGAGGCAAAGGAGAGCATCTAGAGATCACTTCAATAGGCCCTCACTGGTGGGATTATGAGGCCCCTGACCAAGGGCGGCCTAAGACAATTTGGGTCCTGAAGCGGAAACGATAAATAAGACATTTTTATTTTTAATATTAATAATTAACATAAATTTTATTTTTTAAAAATACAAAAATATTTTTTGTTATATTAATACTTTTGTTATCATATTTGAACTTGATAAGAGAGAGAAATAATGATTAAAAAATTATGATGATTAATTTAAATTTTACTTTTTTAGGGTTCGGGTTAGATTTTTTAGTAGCTTTAATATTATTGTTAGTGTTTTTTTCATTTAAAAAAAAACATAAATTAGGGCCTTCTAATTTTACGGTTGAATTAATAGGTCCGATCTACTTAAGTTAAAAAAAAAAATATTTGGTTATGAATTTAATTTTTTTGTTTGAACTATTACTGCACATCTACAAATTATGGGGTCTTCCTTGAATTGAGGTCTTATTTTTTTTTGGTTGCTCATATTAATTTAAAAAACTATATTAATCGTATATTGTTTATACAATAGACCTATATTATGGAGGTCTTTTAATACCACTAAGAGAGGTGGTATTATAATTCAACTCAAAAGTATTATTCTACACATTTATTATTATACCCTCAAGTGATAAAATCAAGTTATCATCAATTCAACAAACACTGATTGAGGGTATTTTAGTTAATTCAATATTAATATAATGAAATAATTCTATAACCAAACAACCGATTGGACTAAATAACTATTATTCAACTCTTATATTTTGTATTGTCAAACACTAAATAAAATTACGTATTATTTTAATATCATATTTAATCTTGTCTTTATTCATTTGTATTGTATTAGATTGTATTATTTTATCCAATCTATCTATTTTTAATAAGGCAACCAAACGAGTTCTTTATGATATCTAAAAATTTGGGTTCTTCTTTAAAAATAGAGTCTAAAATCCAAGCTTTTTCAACAACATTGTTGAGCAACCCTTGTCTTCACTGAGCCCGTTACTCTTCTCGGGACGAAACGTAGTTAGGCTAGTATAACAGTCAATCACCGAGCTCCAATGTAGATTTTAAGACTTGAATCTTCAACTTTAGAATGATAAGTTTGGTCGGTACCTTACTAAATCGTCCCACTCGATGATTATTTTTTTTCTTCAAAAATGACTATTTTACCAACATAGTCGAAAAATATTGTAGCAAAAATTTAATCTTTCCATGGAAAAAATACGATAACACCCTCTTGGGTTTAATGAAATTATACTACAACCGTATATACTTTTGAATCGTATTTCATGGGGTACCCTTTTATTATTCAACCGTCAAAGACGACGTAAGATGCATCATCTCCCAATTTTTTTACAGAATACATTATTTGTCTTTTATTAAATCTAAAGGGAGACAGAGAATTATGGTACATGATTATGTCATTTAATAATAATGATGCACAAAATCATCTTCGTACAAGATCAACAGTCAAGATAATGATAATGTATAATTAAAGTGCAGTAAATAGGCAATCAATGACAATCAATGGTAAAACGGTAAATATAGAATCGGAACCGAGATTTATAATAGTTCGGTCCGGGTGACCTACATCCACTTTCTTTAATGGCAGCGGTGGCCGGCGATCTTTATTAATGTATCAAGGTACTCCAGAGAGTTTACAATGCTTAGAGAGAAGGGGAGAGAGAGCAGTGAGTGTATGGAATTCGGAGGTGTAGTGTGTGTAAGAGCTTCCAGCTGTAGAGGTCTGAATGTGGTGCCCAAGTCCTCTGTGAAGTCTCCAGGTCCCCTTTTTTATAAGGAGAGGATTTACATTATATAGGTGTGATGAGGCAGTGAGGCAGTGACGTGAGGAAAGGGTCTTCTATTATTTTGATAAGCATACTTTTGGTAGGAGTAAACCTCTTTGGTAAGCACAATTTTGGTATGATTAGATCTCCGTGTTGCGTATCTTGATATTCTCTCACTCGTATCCCTATTACTTCGGAGGATGATTCTAAGTTGGATTAGTCTTGATGTTGATATTGAGGCTGGACCTGGAGTGAGCTACGCTTATTTGGACTTTGGAGTCAAGAGGACGGACCAAGAGGGCCTGGCCCTAGGCGGCGCCCTCTTGGGTGAAATCCCTTGGGCGAAGCCCTTTGAAGCTTGGGCGGCGCCTTTAGGTGAGGTCCTTCTTAGGTGAGACTTGCTTGGTGATCCCCTTAGGCTTTGATCAAGTGAACTCTTCCTGTGCTTTGGGCTCGGACTCTTCTGGGTACTGATGATTTGGGTCTCCTTCTAATGGGTTGACCCAGCTCTGGTCAAACTTTTCTTGGGCCTTCTCGATTCATTTAGATTGGGCTTGGCCCGGTAAAATTCGGGCTCATCAAATAAGAAGACCAAAAAAAAAGGATAGTATGGTAAAAATAGAGTGTCTCTAATCGAACCATGGGTGAACCAAACAGATTCTTGCCCTAACTGATCAATTAGAATCTTTCTTATTGAATGACTCACTTTGTATGGCAATCGAGTAGTCAACTGACGGAGCAAGAAAGTATTCTAGAGTCCTATAAGAACTCTAGTTCTGCCAGGGACAAAGACTAAGTCCAAATACTGGAAAACTGTAAACCGCCCATGTATCTATCATAATGCATATTATTCATTATGTATGGTATGCATATATAATGACTTAAAAGAATATGTTATAAAGGTTCTAGTAAACGTTTGGGTAGAAAGGAATTGAACATTATCTTAATAATTTAATTATAACTTGTTATCCTCATATCCAATTGATTTGATTTTTGGACCGTAAAAACTAGATTTCAAACTTTACAAAAATGTATTTAAAAAAAATTGTAAGTCAACTTCTAAATAGGTCAAAATCAAATGGGAAGTTAAGGAAGGAGGCTTATCTACAGTAGTTTATGGTCTATCTGAAAAAATTGGCAGAACTTGAAATACTGGTAACAAGGCACGTTCAAGTGCAAGTTACGTTCGAACGAGACTTAGCTATAATAGTTTGGAGTCTAATAGAAAAACCGAAAAGACTTGAGGTACTTAGACCGAGGCATCCTCGAACGGAAGTCATGCTTGAATGTGAGTGGTATTTTTATAGCAATCAAACTCGCGCTGCATGTGACACCCCAAAATTAGGGGTCCCTTTCTCAACTCGTTGATCACTCATCAGCCAGTGAAAGTACATGTGAATGCCACATAACCCAATAACACATCATCGCATCCCCTTTATCGGGATCATAACCCACACAAAGTTTAGGAAGAGTCTTTATAACACCCCTCACGTGTCAAGATATTGTCCGCTTTAGGCCCACTGACCCTCACGGATTTGTTCCACCCAGTATCCTGGGAAAATGGGTCTTGCCAAGTAAGGACTAGGGACTTACAAATAAAGCCCAACAACTCCCTCTCCCTAGCCGATGTAGGACACTAGCACTGTGCATCTTTTTTACTAGGAACCTCACAATCCACCCCCTTAGGGATGCACGTTCCCGTGCAGCACAGGCATACTTACCAGTAACCTCTCGTCCACACGCGAGCACGGCAGGGGCCCACCCTCGAACCTGGTAAGAGTCAGCTCTGATACCATTCTGTAATATCCCCCCACGTGGTAAGATATTATCCGCTTTGGGCCCACTGGCTCTCACGGATTTGTTCCTCCCAGTATCCTGGAAAAACGTGTCTTACCAAGTAAGGACTAGGGACTTATATATAAAGCCCAGGAACTCCCTCTCCCTAGCCGATGTGGGACACCAGGATTGTACATATTTTTTACCAGGAACCTCACACAATAAAACTTCTAAATGATTATTCAAAACAAAACATAAAAATAAATTCAAAAATTAAAACTATCGGTGCATTCAATACATTCAAGACCAGTTGAAGTATTTGAAGATCAAAAAGGAAACTACAACACAAGGCACAACTTCCTGCACTTCTTGAAATTATGGAGCAATGCACATGTAACCTAATATAAAAAAGCAAATATATTTTATTTTCCAGTATCTTCAGTGGAGAAATGAACAACTAGGCAACGTACTAAAGAAAGTGAGTTTAGAAAGACCAAATTAGGCAGTTGATAGCTCACCCGGGAAAAAAATATTTACGTAAAATCATTAATTTGGCATTTTAATTTGAATGAATTACTAATTCATAATAATTAAAAAGGTGTGTTCGAGTCAACATAGTTTAGATGCACTCATTTTGAAATGAGACAACTATTCTCACCCATCAATGTGATTGTTTATTTCAACTAGTATACAACTATATTGTCTATTCGAATTTAATTTGATCATTTAAACGATCAATTTAAACTATCAAATTATCCCAATTAAAGTTAAAAAATATTGTGTCCATTACAGTTTGACCTCTTATTAGATTTTTTTAATTTTATTCTAATAGCTGATATAATTGTATACTAATTATGATTTATTAAGAAAAAAATTATATTTTTATTTTTGATTTTATTTTAATAAATGATATAATAGAAAATAAATTTTACAACTAAAATTCATTTTCTATTATGAATGACTTAAACCTCTTGTTTGATTTTTTTAGTTTTATTCCAATAGATAGTATAATTGTATATTAATTACGTTTTTTTAAGAAAAAATTAGATTTTTATTTTTAATTTCAATAAATGATACAATAGAACATGAATTTTGGTTGTAAAATTTAAATTTTTTTATATTTTATCTTTAATTGAAATTTTTGTAGTTTAAGTATAATATTTTAAAATTGAGTGTCTAAGTATTATATGCCTATAAATTTTAGGGAGTTTGATTGTAATTTACTAATGAATAATACTAACGAACATTGACGGTAAGAGTGTAAGTGTAAGTGTTATGTGTGTACAAATCTCAAGAATAAATATCTAAAAATTTAAGTGATTAAGTGATAAATCTCAAGAAATTTGAGTGTAAAATCTTGCTTACAAAATCTTTTTGGCAAAAGTGAAAGTTCGAAATTTCTTATATATTGTTTTGGCAACTACAACTTTTTTTCTTTTTTTATTTTGAAATGGCACTTACAACTAAACTAAACAAGTTGTAAACTAAACAAGAAAAATAAAGATGCATTTTCATCTTCATACCAAACAAGTTTTCAGTGTGCTCAATCCATAAATTCCTACCCTTTCTACGAAATTTAAAACTGGTTTTAAAATTTTATTTTCTCAATTCATGAATAAAACAAAACTTCTCTCTTGTTTTCCAAAACAAATATTATTTTGATTTTAAAATAATAAAAGGTGCTTTTAGAGTCGCTCTCTCTGCATAAAATATGATTGACTTGTCATATCAAATCCCATAAAAACATATGGTTACAAAAAGGCTTGGTGAGACGCATTGGAGTGGAATTGGGACCAATCCACATTACTTATGCCGGCCATATTATTCTTTCTTACAATTATCATGTTTTGTTGAGGTCATCAACATGTTATTATGATATTTCATTGGGTTTTCTCATATCCCAAACCCCTCTATATTTATATATATATATATATATATATATATAT